>OZ010791.1:73565305-74237805 GCA_963932465.1 Maratus speciosus | reverse complement strand
TTAAACACCAGAAATTTTAAGATAGATTTTTAACTTTATTTAGCAGCACACACATATATATATATATATATTTGTACTTTATACAACATTAATATTACTATATAAATATAGTGCTTGCTAAGAGTTAAATAAAACTTGATACATATATGCATCAATGTGCATTTAAGGTTTAAAAATCTTGCAACTAAAAAAATTAGCTTAGAATGTTTAAAGTGAACAGAAGTTTTTTGTTTTTATTGATATACCTTTAGAAAAATCTGTGAGACACGAGGAGGAACCAGTGACATGGAATAAATAATATCTAAAAATGTAAATGACAAAATGCAGTGTTTTAAGTATGACTGGTAGAAAAGTGATTTTCTTAAAAAATTACCGGTATTTAAAAATTGATCCGGCTAAATTCATTTAACTGAAAATTAATAATTTAAGTTACCTAGTTTATTTTTAAAAGTTCATATCTTTAAAAAAGATAATAAATAAAATCTTCATTATAGTTATTTTAAGTTGATTGATCAAACGATAAAGTAAAAATAATTAAAAATAATCTGTGCTTTCTGTCTTTTAAGTCAGAATTTTATTTGTATTTGTAAGAGCTTCTTCCAGTGTTCCAAAATGTGCTGTATAATCAACATATACATTCTTGCATGCTTAAACAATTAAATCATCCAAAGAATAATAATATTGCAGAAATTTATTGCATCTTAAAAAAAAATAATATAAAATATAGCTAATCATGTTACTACAGCAAATGATTCATTTATATCTAGCATATTAAGTTCTAAAATAAATTATTATTAAAGATATAAACGCTAAACTAATACGCCTCTAAAAAAAAATTTCTCTTAGTTAAAAAAAAAAAAAATGTAAATATTAAGACCCGTTTGAAAACATACTTTTTTTTTCCTATCAAATCTAAATAAAAGCCCATATTATAAGGCAAATACTAATCGATAAAAAAAAAATTCATTAGAAAATTTAATGAAAATGGAGCATTTTCAAATGATTTTCCTGAATTAATAGGGGAAAAATTAAGTTCGAAGCGTTTCTTTATAAAGTTTAAACTTTTATCTTCAAAAAAATTATTAGTGTAAGAAATTGCAATTTACAAAAAATTTTATCTTGTAAATTATATTTAAAACCTTCAATTAAAAAAATAATAATAATTTCTTTTTCGCAAGAAAATTTTAAATTTTGCAATTCACAGAAATTGACAATCCACACAAGACTTTTTTTTAAGTGCACCTTTTAAGAAACTAATAACAACAAAAATAAAAAGCTACTTATAAACTGAATAAAGGATTCTTATAACACATAGATTTCAAAATTTATTAGCTTACACCTGCTGTTTCGTTCCATTACAACACTTAAATACCAGGTGCAAACTCATGTTTAAATAAACTTTTTAAAAAATCTTATGATATTCAAAATATTTCTTAAAACATGTGGATTCCAAATTTGTTGTTGTTCAAGTTTCTTTGTTTTGTTTTTTTACTTTATAAATCACGGCATGAAAAGGCTCCCAATAAAATTTGCCAAGGCATGTTTAGTTCATTTTTACTGTAACAGACTTCTTTGTCTCTATCACAGCTGTTGACAAGTTTCTTAAAATAATTCTCTAATTTAAGGCCTTTTTTATTTAATTCAATGCACCCAACTTTTCCAAACTAAAGTCTTTATAATTTGATTTAAATATGCAAAAACAATGCATTTGAAGCAAGTCACCAAAAAACTATTCCGAAAAACTTTTTCGAAGTTTTACGCTTTATTATAAGCAATATTATTTTTATTTTTACTCTTATTTCCGCTCCTTAAAAACGGTTGACTTGTTTTTACACAACTGAATTTGCCTTCTAAAAGTGGAATTTGAAAGGGTAAAAAAAAAAACTGTGTTGTTTATTAAATTCTTTTCAAATTCTCGTTTAAATTCTTCGTGCAGGAGGAAGAAGGCATTTACTTTAAATGTATTTTGTAGAATAACTTTGAATTATTCTCTTTAAAGATCAGTTATTTGTACATTTAGTTTTTTATTGTTATTATTTAGAACTTTTAATTTAATAAAACAGTAATGCACAAATTTTTTTATAATTTTTTTAATAAAATTTATTAAGTGATTTTGTGCAGGCTTAGTATTCTGTAACAAGTTAAATGTATTTAACTCCTATCAATGCATGCTATTTATTATTATTTATAACATTATTGTGTATTCTATTAATATTGTGGGGTGAGTCCACCCCATAGATGATACACAAGTTGAAGACAGTTAATTCACATTTATTTGGACATGACAGGACGAAAAAAAAGAAGAAAAAACATAGAAATAGAATTGCACTTATTATCTTCGTCGCTGAACTATTACATCAAAGCGTGCTACATTTCACTTGACAAATATTACGAATACTATTCTCACGTCGTTTTAATTCATCAAAAAGGTCATGTTAATTCATCGAAAATATATTATGTTCTTTTAGTATGTTTTAGTTTCAACCTCCTTCTACCACGTTCTATTTACATTCCTTCGTCTCTTACTCTCCAAGCAGCGTCGTACCTTTTAATCTCGAAGTAGGCTTTTCCTAATTTCCGCGCGTGATGCTAGAGCCGGTGCATTCACTTGGAAATCAAGTGTAGCTTACGAATATCTTCCACAATATTTATATTTATTGTTCATTTATATTATTATTACTGCTATTCTGGGGCGATTTATATTTATTGTTCATTTATATTATTATTACTGCTATTCTGAGGCAGCTGACGCATTAGTGCCACTGGAGCACGACGCCCTCAGTATTTTCCATTCATAAAAAAGAGCCTAGCTATATTTTGTAATCTAAATGTTTAAAAGAGAATTATTTACTGAAAACATTCTGCAAAGATTATTATATAAAAGTTAAATTTCTTAGCCTCGCGTTTTCGGCATTCAGCATCTGTTATCCTCCAGATGCAATAAATCACTTTATCGACTGATGGCCGCTTCCTAGCGGGCATAACGTGGAAGTGCCCAATTTGGCGAATTCGCTCCTTCCCACATTCTATAAATGGGAACAAAATTTTGCGATTTACTGCTCTCTCAGTGCTAAACCTTACCCACTTTTTTGCAATAAATAGGCAATTGGCTCTTTGCCCGTAATACAAAGATTTAGAAATGGTAATTGAGCTTCTTTTATGATATGTTAATCCTAGCGTCTTAAGACAATTTGTCGTTTTTGTATTACTGTTGCTGATTAATTGTTAAATAGTGTGAGCTTTTCAACTTTTTATAACTTTTTTTAGATGTAAAAGTATGATACTTTAAAAGTTTTCATCAAAAGAAATCAGCTTTAAATCTAAATTTAATTACGTGATTTTTTATTCACATGGCTAAAAAGGCATAAAACTAACAAACTGAAAAAGCATCTTGGTCAGGGTTCGAACCTGGTCTTTGGTTCAGCGCACCAATGCTTTGCCAACAGAGCAACGTGGACGTCACACCTAGCCTGGCACACTTCACTCTTACTCTCGTATCTTGGTGAGGCTGCAACTGCATCACAAGAATGGATAAATTCATGAACGACAACCCTGCGGCAAACATGAGCCAAAATTAATCAAGCATTGTATACATATATAACAATTGAAATGATGAAATACGCTCAGGCGGCAGAGCGTTGGTGCACTGAATTAAAGAACCAGGTTTAATTGAAACGATGAAATACGCTCAGGTGGCAGAGCGTTAGTGCGCTGAATTAAAGAACCAGGTTCGATCCCTTGCCTGCATACTTTTTCACTCTGTTAGTTTTACGCCTTGTTAGCGATGGGAATAAAAATTAATGTATTTAAATTCTAATTAAATCCAGAATTACTATTTCTCGGGCGTATTTCATCGTTTGAAATTAACTTTGTTGATAATCTGTTATCAATGGATTTCTCGTCAACGGTCCAAAAAGAAATAAGCAAAATTTATTCTCATTATTATTACTAAATGCTTAAACATAAATGAAGTCATAATAAGAAATGCGCGGTCATTACTACCATTATACTACATGTAGACAGTAACAAAAGAAATTGTTAATACAAAATAATACTCAATGGAGAGACATGTACTATTAACAGTACGCTAGACCCGGTCGGGTTAAAGAAAAATTTTTCCCGTTTGTAATTAGTGTCTGAATATGTTTAATTATAGTCCTCCGGTACATGGGTCAGCCTTCCCAGTGTTGCCAAGTTAGTTAATTATTTTATGCAAAATATCTACCATTATTTTATATTATTAACTTTCGCTTTATTTAATGACAGACATCCTATCATTAAACAAAGCGAAGGTTACTGATCGGAAAAAGCGTTAAGTGCTTTGAAGATAAAAGCAATTAACATATCTGGGAACATACACTGCATATTCCCTCGAAAATTTTTCAGAGTGAGAAAACACTCTTCCACTCTGCTAAACAGCAGTATTATAGGGGCTGTACATATATAACGTTATGAACTTTTTGGCAATTTTCGAACCCCCACCCCCCTTATGATATCATACGTTATCATTCCTCGACCCACCCCCTTTCCCTAATGATATCGTTATCAGTGTCTAAAAATTCTTTTTAATTTTACAATTTTTTCTTTATTTTTATTTTTATACATTTGCAATGACATATATTTATTATACGCATATTTTAAAGATTTAAATGAAGAGACGTAATAAAATATACATGAAATATACACAACTATACATGAGATAACTTGGTATCAAATAACATTTTAAGGAAATACTTATTATTTAAAAGTATTTAATAATAGTTTTTGTTACATAATGCATTCAACAGTAATATTGTCTTCTTACACTTGCTTACTTACGGTGAGGGGATAAGTAGAACTTCTTATCAAAAAAACAGGAGGCCAACATTCTTTCCCATTTTTATACTAGTAACCAAAAGAAGTATCATTTCAAACCTGGTTTCTCTAACAACGCATTATATACGCATATGGCAGAAAAATAGGAATGCCGAACTTTGGGACATTCCATGTTTTGCAATATAATTATTTTATAATTATTTAATGACTTTAATAATAACTTTTTATTTTAAAAAAAAAATAGATAACAGACTAAGAAAAAAGTTAACAGACTATTTTGATGTAAAGAAAAAGTTAGCGCAAAAAGAAAATTTTAGTTAGATAAAAAATGACAACGATATCAAAAAGACAACCCTTCCCCCTCCCATAATCTTACAATATCAAGTGCCAGATACTCTTCCCCCTTCTAAAGTGATAACGTTATATATGTACAGCCCCATAGCACCTTCAATCAATAAATAAATACTAAATAAAAGAACACCACTTGCAGTTTTATCTCTGTAACTTCTAGATTTTTTAATTCATGCTTATTATCTTAAGCATATTTAAAGGAGCGTTTTCATAGAAAATAAGTTTGTAAACATTTGAAGTTTATAACCGATTTCACATTTTACATCATTTTACAATTTATTATATATTTACATGTAAATTTACCGATAAATTATCGCTCAGTATTAGGATATGTAACGAGTAACGTTAACGAAACGGAAACGAACAAAAAAATATTTTCTTTGTACACCAAACTATTATGCAAACTCGTGTAAACAGGGAAGGAAAAAAAATGAATCCTTTGTGTCAAAATCGTACAAAGAAAAAAGGAAGGATGCCTACAGTGTATTGTTGAATTTTCTTCAACACTGTATTTAAAAAAAAAAAAAAAAAAAAAAAAAAAAAAAAAAAAATGCTTGCATTCTATTTATCAGATTTCTGGTATATTCCCCCCTTTCTATGAATATTTGACACGTTGAAAAATAACCTGCGCATGATGGATTATGAAATAAACAATTTTTACCTCAATCTATCAAGTCTAAAGAAAACTGAAAAAAGAATCTTTCGATGAATATATTTTTCCATTGTTTGCATTTAAGAAGAAACTACATCAGGCATTTTACAGTACATATGAGATAAAATCCAATTTTTTTATTGGTGTTATTGTTGCTCATTTGATTATTATAGAAAAGTTTACTCGTAATTTTCTCCTTGAAAGTAAATTTTCACCAGATTGTTTAGAGCGTATTTCATAAATATTAAGTTCCTTTTAAGAAGAGTTGTGTAAACGCTTTCATTCATAATTATTTAATGGTTTTAATAACAACTTTATATTTTTATAAAAATGGATAGCAGACTAAGAAAACAGGTATTAACCTTTTTTTCTTAGTCTGCTATCCATTTTTTGAAGTAAGCTTTTGATGCCAAGACTATTTTGATGTAAAAAAAACTTGGATCAAAAAGAATAACAATATCAGACGACAACCCCTCTCTTAGAGGTACCTTAAAATATCAAGTACCACATCCCCCTCCCCCTCCCTAAATTGATATCGTTACATATGTACAGCCCCATAGCATCGTCAATAAATAAATAAATAAATAAAAGAACACCACTTGCAGCTTTATCTCTGTCACTTCCAGATTTTTTTTATTGATGCTTATTATCTTAAGCATATTTAAACGAGCGTTTTCTTGGAAAATAAATTTGTAAACATATAAAAAATATTGGAGTTTATAACCCATTTCGCATTTTACATCATTTTAAAATTCATTTTATATTTACATGTAAATTTACCGATAAATTCTCGCTTTTTACTAGGATGATGTAACTAGTAACGTTAACAAAACAGGAACGAACAAAGAAAATATTTTCTTTTTACACAAAACTATTATGCAAAGTCGTGTAAAATGAAAAGGGGAAAAAATTAATCCTTTGTGTCAAAAAAGTACGAAAAAAAAACAAAGAACGATGCCTACAGTGTATTGTTGAATTTTCTTCAACACTGTATTTAAAAAAAAAAATGCTTGCATTCTATTCATCAGATTTCTAGTATATTTTTTCCTCTTTCTATGAATATTTGACATGTTGAAAAATAACCTGCACAAGATCGATTATAAAATAAACAATTTTTACCTCAATCTATCAGGTCTAAAGACACCTGGAAAAAAAATTTTCGATGAATATATTTTCCATTGTTTGCATTTAAGAAGAAACTACATCAGGTTTTTTACGGTGTGTGTAAGACAAAATCCATTTTGTTGTTGTTATTATTATTGTTGTTGTTCATTTGATTATTATGGAAATAAAGTTTACTCGTAATTTTCTCCTTAAAAATAAATTTTCACCAGATTGTTTAGTGAATATTGCCTAAATATTAAGTTTCTTTTAAGAAGAGTTGTTTAAACTCTTTCGTTTATAATTATTTAATGGTTTTAATAATAACTTTAAATTTTTATAAAAATAGATAACAGACTAAGAAAAAAAAGGTTAATAGTAGACTATTTTGATGTAAAGAAAAAGTTGAATCAAAAAAGATAACAATATCAGACGGAAACCCCTCACTTAGAGATACCTTACAACATCAAGTGTCACATCCCCCTACCCCATAAAATGATAATGTTACATATGTGCAGCCCCATAGCATCTTCAATAAATAAATAAAAGAACAGCACTTGCAGCTTTATCTATGTAATTTCCAGATTTTTTTTATTCATGCTTATTATCTTAAGCATATTTAAAGGAGCGTTTTCATAGAAAATAAATTTGTAAACATATCAGAAATGTTGGCGTTTATAACCCATTTCGCATTTTACATCATTTTAAAATTCATTATATATAAGAATTTTATTATAAGAGTTGTGTAAACACCTTCATTTATAATTACTTAATAATTTTAATAATAACTTTATATTTTTATAAAAATAGGTAACAGACTAAGAAAAAAAGGTTAATAGACTATTTTGATGTAAAGAAAAAGTTGAATCAAAAAGGATAACAATATCAGACGACAACCCTCACTTAGAGATACCTTACAATATCAAGTGCCACATCTCCCCCTCTCCCCCCCCTCCCCCCCCCCCAAAAAAAAAACGGTAACGTTATATATGTACTCCATAGCATCTTCATCAATAAATAAATAAATAAATAAACACCACTTGCAGCTCCATCTCTGTAACTTCCAGATTTTTTTGTTCGTGCTTATTATCTTAAGCATATTTAAACGAGCATTTTCTTAGGAAACAAATTTGTAAACACATCAAAAAAGTTGGATTTTCATTTTTTAATCATTTTAAAATTCATTACATATTTACATGTAAATTTACCGATAAATCCTTGCTCAGTACTAGAACGATGTAACTAGTAACTTTAACAAAACGGGAACGAACAAAGAAAATATTTTCTTTTTACACCAAACTATTATGCAAACTCGTGTAAACAGAAAAGGGGAAAAAATGAATCCTCTGTGTCAAAAAAGTACGAAAAAAAAAAGGAAGGATGCCTACAGTGTATTGTTGAATTTTCTTCAACACTGTATTTTAAACAAAAAGAAAAAAAGCTTGTATTTTATTCATCAGATTTCTAGTATATTTTTTCCTCTTTCTATGAATATTTGACACGTTGAAAAATAACCTGCACATGATGGATTATGAAATAAACAATTTTTACCTCAATCTATCAGGTCTAAAGAAAACTGAAAAAAATCTTTCGATGAATATATTTTTCCATTGTTTGCATTTAAGAAGAAACTACATCAGGCTTTTTACGGTATATGTGAGACAAAATCCAGTTTTTTGTTATTGTTGTTGTTGTTCATTTGCTTATTATGGAAATAAAGTTTACTTGCAATTTTCTCCTTGAAAATAAATTTTCACCAGATTGTTTAGAGCATATTGCATAAATATTAAGTTTTTTTTTCTTTCTTTAAGAAGAGTTGTGTAAACATCTAAAACAATCACTTGAAGAAATAAAAAATAAACATTTTAGAATGTAATGAAAAAGAAAAGAACAAAAATATTTAAATTTTTGATGCGCTGTTAAAAATTCAAAATATTGTTTCTGAAATGACGCTTTTAAAGGGCTTTTTTGAGCAATAAATTACGAAATATATTTAAATAATCTATATATTTTTTTTTTAATGTAAGATTTTTTTTAATGTTTCATAGACATCGTTTTATTTATAACAAAAAATCTTTTTTCGCAATCTTTTATGTTTATAATCCTAATTTATGTTGTGTAAAATTTAAGCCATTCTACATTAAACAAGTGTCTTAAATCGTGTCCAAGCTTTTTTTTTTTTTTTTTCAATTTGTGGCACTTGCTGTATCGATTAGACTACTGGACCGTACATTATGTAGTAATATCCAAATTAAAATACAGGTGAACAGATGAAATGCACAAAGTGAACGTGGCTGAAATGAAACGAGGAACAAGTAAACCCAGTTCTTTTAGTTTCCGTAATAATTATATCATCTGGAACCAAGGAACTATTCTCCATAACGCACAAAACAGTAGCTGTAATCACAGCTTGCCTTCTGTTTCCGTTAAGAGCGAACAAGCGTTTTCATGTTTCAGTAAAAACAACTTTAATAGCAACAATCAATTGTACTGATGAGGCCTAGCTGTTGCTTGGCGAAAAGTTTACTGAATGTATTTTTAAAATTTTTAGTAAAACTGTATTCAAGTCTATCTTATTTTATTTAGTCTTTTAAAAGTTTCAAATTCAGACGGTAAATGTATGTATATTGCAAATTATTTGGATTGCTAAAAAATATCCTATTATACTATTTCATTTTAAAGATATTCACATTAATGAATTTTTCAGTATAGCGAATTTAATCAGTGGTCCCCAGATATTCATTATAACGATATATATAAACAGTGAGAGAAAGAAAGATTTGTTACAACGAAGCACTGGTTAAATTCGCTAAAATATTTTTATAATGAAAGAGAATAACAGGGTAAATAGGGGGCGTTTAACAATCCAAATAATAATCGTTAAACTGATATTCGTTGTAACGAGATTCAACTGTGTATATATGAGAAAGATTTGTTCCAACGAAACACTGATTAAATTCGCTATACTGAAAAATCCGTTAAAGTAAATATTTTTATAATGAAAGACAATAATAGGGTTTCTTTTAACAATCCAAATAATATTCGCTAAACTGATATTTGTTTAACGAGATTCTACTGTGTTTATATGAGAAAGATTTGTTACAACGAAGCACTGATTAAATTCGCTATACTGAAAAATCCGTTAAAGTAAATATTTTTATAATGAAAGATAATAATAGGGTTTCTTTTAACAATCCAAATAATATTCTTTAAACTGATATTCGTTGTAACGAGATTCAACTGTGTATATATGAGAAAGATATGTTACAACGAAACACTGATTAAATTCGCTATACTGAAAAATCCGTTAAAGTAAATATTTTTATAATGAAAGAGAATAATAGGGTTTCTTTTAACAATCCAAATAATATTCGTTAAATTGATATTCGTTGTATCGAGATTAAACTGTGTATATATACATACACTGCAATATCAAAATGTATTGTTCAGAATTTTATGGGGAACTAATCTATTTTCAGACGATCCCTTTTATTGTCGGGGGAATTCGGAAGAAGCATTCTGTGAATAGTTCTTGCATTGTTTACATTTTCACTCGGCTCCGCAGTGCATCAACGTGTGCTTCATTTTTCTATGGGGCTATTGTTTATGCCTTGACAGCACAGATTCAAAATCGACTCCGCAAAATAGATCTCAAAGGGAACGTTTGTTTGGAGGAATATTTCATGAACACGTCAATCAAACTCGAAGTTAAATAGATTTCGCTTCACACAGCTGAATTCTCTGGTTTTCTTAAAATGAAAGCCAAATATTCGGAAAATTGGAAAGTCATAGGTCTCACAATATTGATCTTTTACAAAATATTTGTCTTTTCTATCCAAAAGGTTACATGATATACTATTGAATTTCCATTGAAGTGAACAGAAACTTTACATTTGATAAGATTATGGAGTGAAAGAATAACTCTGATTTAATGAAAATACAATTTTATAGAAAGTATCAAATAAAGGTGACGTTTGTAAAGGTAACCTTTAAAACGTTAATTTTAATCAAAATTTCGATTCAAAAACTTAAAAAAAAAAAAAAAAAAAAAAAAAAAAAGCGGGTGAACTTTATGATGCTGAAGCTTTTAGGTAGATTTCGTATGAAATACTACCTATTACATTCTCCCCTATGTTGGAATTTCCGAAAAATTTTTGCAGAATGAACATGATTTTTTGCAAAAAATCATGTTTTCCCTTTTAAAACTGAATCTGAAAATGTGTCAGAAAATTTCGGCACCGATCTACACCGATCATGACTCCTAGAACACAAAACCAGCCCCAGTAAAAAACTTTATCAATCTATCTGTCTATATCACTTTTTTATGGACACGATAACTTCCATAATTCTGCACAAATCTTTTCCAAATTGATACATAAAATCAATGGGCATAAAATCTAGGTCAAGTTCGGTAATGGAAATCGAACCAAGGAGGTGGAAATAGGGAGGGGTTTTGTGAAAAGCAAAAAAACCCCGTTACTTCTAAGTTATAATACATATCGACTCAGTTTAAAGTTTTTATTACTTCTAAAAAAAGGGCCAAAAATTTATGTATGACAGATTTTTGATAAAATTAAAAATGGGCTCAAGTGGCGAAAAAAAATAGGGTTTTGGGGGGAAAAAAATTCATAACTTCGTCAATTCTCTCAAGATATCAAATCCAATTAAATTTATTGTAAATTGTCTTCATATTATCTACAACTTTTATACTGACAAATTTTTGATAAAACTAATTCTTGCCGAAAAAAAAAAAATAAAAATTAAAAACGAAAACAAAAAGGGAGGGGGGGGAGGTTGAAGAAGAAAAAAATCCATAACTTCGTCAATTTACAAGATATCCAAACCGCTTAAATTTATTATACATCTTCTGAATATTATCTACAACTTTTATACTGACAAGTTTTCGATAGGACCAATTCTTACAGCAAAAACAAATTAAAAATACACAGAGGTTGCAGAAAAAAATATAGTATTACTCAAATCCAAACTGCTTATCTTCTGACTTATTTTTAAATTAACTTTTGCTTTCAAATGACTCCAATTGTTAGGTTCACTTATTCAGAAACTAAATAATGTACCGCAATGGTCGATTTTTTGATATAGGCAGAATATATTTTAAAAAAGGATGTCAAAGTGGGCTTTTTGAATCGAATTTCTCGAAGCGATTGTGTTGGAAAAGAAAAATATTGTCTTACTGAGAAAATAATTATTTAAAAATCAAGTTCCAGTTAGTTGAACGAAAAATAAAAACATGGGTCGCTTATAAATGTCTTTAAAATCACGTCAGCAAGTTTCATGTTTTCCCTTTTAAAAATGAATCTGAAAATGTGTCAGAAAATTTCGAGTTGTTGAGCATCGAAAAATATACTGTGAATACTGCGTTAATATGGTTCTGATAAAACCAGCTCTTACACGAAAACGAAATTAAAAACTCGTCAAAAGCGGCCAGATAAAATTGCAAAATGGGTTTATATCTAATCATGATTTAGCTTTTGTTGGTGAAATCAGTACTTAACTTCGAAATGTACATGCGCCTGTAGGCCGAGCTGGGAGGGATTTTTTTGAACACCAAACTAAATTAAAAAGTTGTTTTCTGATTTTTCTCAAAAATATTTTTTATTTTTTTATTTCTATTTATTTATTATTTACTTATTTTTGTAAAATTGTGTTTTAAAACTTGTCATAACACAATAAATAATTGTTCGATTGCCACAATTTTTTTTAAATTACAAATTTAATTATAAATTATTTTTTAATTATAATTTATTAATGTTATAAATATATATTCAAAGGATGTAGACTATCCTTGTACTGATTTATTGAAAAGTTTATGAGTTACACAGTTTTAATTTACGAATTATTAATGTTTTTCAGGAAATTTTCAGCGTTGTTTTTCTGTTTATACCTGTAACATTTAAAGTATTCATCTTATTGTCGTAAAAACAGTTCCTGTATAACATTGTTATATTTATTATGGAATTGATAAAATGTATTTATATTTATTAGTTTTAAACTTAAATAGTTTTAAGAAATTAGAAATTTTCAGTTAATTTTTTAATTTTAATTTAAATTACTTATTTTTATGTTTATGTCACATTGTTATGACATTTTTAATAATAGTTAGCAATTTTAAAATTAAAATTTACAAAAATTCCAAAAATTTGTTTTGAAGGTATGCATACCTTAAGATTCTTTCAATCAATAATATTCGATAAATAAAATACAATTTTTGAAACTAAAATTTGCATTTTAAATTGATTTTTAACTAAAACAAGAACGCTTCTGTTTTAATTCTCACCTTAAAAAGTCTTGTACCCTTTTAACTATTTTTTTTCGGTGTTTTATCATATCTTTTTTTGGCATAATATTAAATGGTTTTATGGAGGAAAAAATTTAGTCAGAAAAGGAATCCAATTCTTTTTGTAAAATTAAAAAAATAATAATTACAAAAATTAAAAAAAAAAAATTAAACCACATATCTTTTATAATTTAAATTTTTTTTATTATATATATATAACATAATTTTCTTTGGAGTGTACCTTAGAAATCTATGGACCAGATTTAAAAAAAAAAAAAAGTCAATTAGAGTATTTATTTGCTTAAAAGACATTATAAAAACACATTAAAAGTAAATTAAAAATCTATATTATAGATTTTAATATATAATACTATAATATAGATTTTTAATTTACTTTTAATGTGTTTTTATAACGTCTTTTAAGCAAATAAATATTTTAATATTATGATATGATTAGTAATGGACGTAATTTTGACTTACTACTCGCACTTATTTATAAAAGTCAATTAGTTTAAGAAAAAATAAATAAAATGTGACCCCATAATAACGCGACGACTCACACCCTTTGTTGGTGAGGTAGTACATCAAAAGAATATCGTTGTACTGCCTCCACCATCGTACAGTCCTGATTTGGGCCCTTGTGGCTTTTTCTGTTCCCCAAAATCAAAAAGGACCTTAACAGACATCATTATGGCATCGTAGCAAACATTCACGAAACCATGCCCGGACGTCTGCCTGTCCATAATCTCGAAAGTAACATTCGAAAAATCTTTTGAACAGTTGAAACAACGCTGAATTCGCTATTTCGGTAAATATCAAAGGTGTTTAGATTTTTCTATTTACTAACTAAAAATTAACAAAAAAAAATACGAATGTATTACGAAAGAAAGAATTGTAAATTGGCTTTTGCCCCTTAATTCTCGCTCTTGTGATATTCACCGGCTGTGTCTTTTATTCAGATTGTTTGATTCCCACCAGTTTCATAAAATAGTGTAATTGGCTTTATTATAGTATCATTTTACCTGTCATTAAATAAGGTGAATATTCCTTTTTCAAAAAAGTGGTGCCAATAAGCAATTTGAATTTTTAAACCGTAATTTAATGCGACCGTTAAGGAGTTAAGATAAATAGCTTATAATTTAAAATAGGTTAATTATAAAGACAGAAACCTTGCCGATATAGTATGAACCTTTAACGACGGTAACGTTTTAGGAAATGGAATGCTTTTAGTATGTGAGTAGTTTATGATATGAGCTCGAGAATGATGTAAAGAACAACAATTGATCTTTCACACTTACAGTTACAGTGACGAAAATTTGAAAAATTCAAATGGCAACATCCAATTTTTTTTCATCACAAAATAATCTGTAAGAAGACAAGTCATGAATGGCGTTAAAAACTAATTTTAACAATAGAAATGTCGACATACATTAAACAAAAGAAAAGGGAAAAACAAATATGACGACACAAGCAACAAAAACAAATTATTTAACTTGGATTACAAAATTTTCATGTATTTGCCTTTACAAACGATGGCATATAACATCACTGTGAAGAACAATAAATCATAGCATGAAGACAATGGAGAATCTCACGTTTGTTAGCTTTTTTCATGAGAGACTCACTTGCGAGTTTTTTTTACATGTGTACCTATAATTTTAAACACCCAAAGAGACAAAAACTGATTGATGTATAATTCGGGTGACCCTTCCGACCGCGAAATCGCAAAATGGCAGTAGATGACAATGCCACCAATGTGTTTCTGCAGCACATGTGGAAGCGATCTTCTTTCCATTTGTTTTATGTCGCCATTTTTAGCGCTAAAATTAGTTTTTTAATGCCATTTTCGGGTTTATTTGTATGAAAAAATTTAAGTGTTTCTATTTCAAAATTCTGTCACTGTAACCGTAACTACGAAAGCTCGATTGTTGCTCTTTACCTCATTCTTGAGTTTATGCCATTAAAGGTATTGGTCAGTGAGATCTCAAGTTTCCCTCGCTAATGGTAAAACTATAGGTATGGAATACATTCGTAGTTTTAAAATATCCCCTCAAGAAATTAATATTGTTAACTTCTTTTTTTCTCTGCACTCTTTTTTTTTAAATGTCGCTTTTTTTTTTAGTTGGCCAAATATTCGCAAAATATATGCTAAATTTGATCTTTTATGTATTAAAATCTTAGCGAAGCTGGCGAGCTTTAAGTAAGATTATAATGATTCAAATAAACTTCAGTATATATTTTATAAATATTTTGACTACCTGAGAAAAAGTGATATCTTTTAAGAAGCTCACTCATACGAAAACACCCGCTCGCTAATATTAATCCTATGGGAGAATTTTTTTGAAATATCTCGTTCACATTTCAACTTTTTGTAATTTTTTTTCTAATTGGAAAGCTGAGGTCGATCTCTAGAAAGGCCTTTATTTACTTTTTTCGATTTTGACTAAGATTTTAATTCTTCAAATAAATTTAAGTATATATTTTAGAAATGTTTTGGCTTCAAAAAAAAGAGTGGCATCATTTAAGAGGATACTTCACTCATGCGAAAACACTCGCTCGTTAATATTAATCGTATGGGAGAAATTATTTCAAATATCTCGTTTACATTTCAATTTTTTGTAATTTTTTTTTTATTGAAAAGCTGAGGTCGATCTCTACAAAGGCCTTTTTTTACTTTTTTTTATTTTGCTTACAAGTTATTATTATTATTATTAAGGTACTTTCACGTTCGGAACCGGTTTCGAAAGTGAAAGTATCCTCATCAAAACAAGCTGAGAACAAAATTGAAGAAGTAAACAAGTGGGTAAGTGCGATTAAAGATCGCACAGAGAGTTTCGTATTCCTTTCAAAACACTTTATCCTTTAATTAATAAATCCAATCATTTATTTATAATTATTAAATACTTAATTTTTTTCAATAAGAACATAGATAGCAGCACCATTAAACTTAATTTTTAAATTATTACAATGGGGAAATATTTTTTTAATCAAATTAAAAGTATTTAAGAACTGCTTTTCAGATATATATTCAGACTTTTTATATATATTGAAAAATATTGAGATATTTATTTTTAAATCTCCCATAGGATTACCATTAGTGAACAAGTGTTTTCGCGTGAGTAAAGTAGCATTGAAAATAAAAATTAAAATATTAATTTCCTGGGGAAATATTTTAAAAATACGAATACATTCCACGTCAGTTGGTTTAATATTAGCGGGGGGGGGGGGCAACATTAGGGTGTGTAGCATTAGTAGTATCTTCTGTAACCCGGGTAGCCCAGATTGGATTCCACTGTTAATTATAATTGCTACATTTTTTGACTTTGTTTTTTACTTTCCTTTGCTGATTTCAATATGAATTATTTCAATCTCGATAAAGAATATTCGTTTTTAATTCAGATTTAGGTCATGGACATTGAAGTATGGAAGCAAGCAAGGACACCTTTAAACAAATAAATAAGGGGGGATAATTACAAAGAAAAACTAATTGGGCAACTCGTAAAATTCCGCAAAGCACGCTCGCTAACGAACGTTCTGTAGGCATGCCGTTATCACTTCCTGCAACAATATCCTGGATAAAGAACTAAAAGATCGGAAAATACGAGTAACTTATGTAGAGATTTGCTTATAGAAAACCGAAAAAAGTGTGTTTTTTAGCATTTTATTTTTCAGAAATAGAAATGAAGATTTTAGCTCCTGGTGTTTTTATTGTTATTTGTTATAGTTTGAAGAACATTTCGAAATTTTATTAATAAAAAATTGATGATACGGCTTGAATTCCGTACGTGGATGTCTTAGTGTACCAAACCGTCTACTTTTAACCGATGTTGGTGTTGTTTATGACGTCATATGTCCAACTACCTACTTCCAATCGGATAAGATCCGATAAATCGCTGCCCCACCAGTGGCCGAGGGGTTCTGCTCTCGAAGTTGGTAGACGGGAGGTGCTGGGATCGATCCCAATCGGCCCCAACAGTGGCTGAAGGGTTCTGCTCTCGAATCTGGTAGACGGGATGTGCTGGGTTCGATCCCAATCGCGCCCGTCGGTCTAATCGTTCGGAGTTTTCGTGGTTTTCTTCGAACTTGGGATTTTCAAGCGTTAATACGGGTTAGATTCCCTTAGAAAGACCCCCACGAAGGGCACTCCCCACCTGGGCCTATATCCCTCGTGCAGATAATTGGCCGTCATAAATACAACAAACCAGCGATCCCAATCGAACGAGTAATCGTACGGAGTTTTCCGTGATTTTCTTCGAGCCTTGGTTTTCCAAGCGTAAATACGGGTTAGGTTCCCTTAGAAAGACACCCCCCCCCCTTTGGGTCTATATCCCTCGTGCTGATAATTGGCTGTCTTAAACACAACCAGCCAACCAACCGATCAATCGCTAAGTCGTTTGCAATCAATTTTCGCGAAGGATAGTGGAACTAGATAATATTGCTTGGAGATTCAAGCACTTTGGGGTCAAAAGTTAAAAATCAACAAAGTGGTAGCCATTTGAAGAAAACTTCTATTTCTGACCCATTTTTTCGCACTTTGGTGTACTTCTAAAAATGCTTCTTTTTTTTATGGCTGAAAGTACTTCAAGCTCTAATAAAGTATACATAGTACCTTTAATTAAAAAAAATGCTTAGCAAGATCGGTTTAATGGTTTTTGCGTTCTGATCCCGCCCAGTTGCGTAATATGCATTTATAGTGCAATAAAGCGGTCACTGACAAGCCCGTGTTAATACGTTCACTAAGCTCCAGGTTTCACTGCAATACAAGCAATATTTAAAGTAATATAATTCTATTGATTTAATGTATTTTTAATACATTGGACAATGATTACTACTTCCAAGGATTGCATTCATATTCGTTATTAAGTTTTTTTATAAAATGTTCAAAGAATCATTTTTTTAAGCATTTAAAACAAAATGCAGAAAAAACAACATTACAATTTTGCCCTTTCCCAAGACAGTCGGAGGGTTAAGCCGGCTTACTCGTTGCCCAAATAACTACGAGAGAACTTCGAATTCTGCCAAATCGTTTTACAGGGATAATCTGCAGACTATGGGGAATAGAAATGTGTTAAAAAAGTCGATTTTATAAACCGAAAAAAAAAAAGAAAATGTCTCCTTAAATAGGGTGTGTAACATCTTATTATTGGCCAAAAGCTAATTTTTAAATTGTGTTTTAGAGATATAGTTCCCGCTGTAAAAATATTTCAAATGCTGTTCTTATGATATTAAAAATAAATTTGTCAAAATAGTTCTTTTTTAAATGCGAAATTTTATACAGTCTCTGGATTATATAAGTTATATTAAGAAAACTTTTCTCCACGCTCTAACAAATAAAATAGTGAAAATTTCATTTTCATACGAAATAAAATTTACCGACTTATGATACTTAAATTTCATGAATTTTAACCTTTTAAATTTTTAAGTTGACTGTTCTTTTCTATATTCTTCTATCTCGGAAATGCATGATAGTAAGAGTGTGGAACTTTTCAGTAGTTAAGGTGGATGTAGTTAAACTTTATATTATCATGAATATCTAGCATTTATATAAAGCACAAATATCCATAATAAATTTTGCATGCGGCTGTTTCTAAAATTTTAGAGATCCTTCTTTCTTCACTTCAAAATGAAAAAAAGGTAAAAAAAAACATCAGAAGTAGTGCACACTGAACTGTTTTGGGGGTTCTGCAGTACGCAGTGTAGTTATCACCTTATAAGGTGCAACACATGATTTTCTTTTTCTATCTGTTCTAATTAAAGTCAAGACAGTCACTCATATTTTCACGAAATAAAGCATAGTAACTATACCTGAATACATTACTATTAAATATTCATTCATACATTCATAAGCGCCCAAAAAGGAAAAGGGAGGATAGAAGGACAATTTTCCTTCCATGTACTATTAAAAAAATTTTAGCTTTTGATTTTGAAAAAAAATAACGAACATTTATTTTTCTCTAGTGGCATAAAATAATTCAAATCTAATTTAATAAGAACTAAAGTTTTTTTTTTTTTTTTTTTTTTTTTTTTTTTTTTTTTTCAGGGGAACTCTGTTCTCTAAACGCTCCGCGGAAGAGAAATTTTAGTAATTTTTCTTTTTTTTTTTTTTTTTTTTACGTTTATGAGTTTGAAAAGTATTTAAAACTCCCTGACAAAGTAGATAATGAACAGCTTTAATACTTCATTTTAAAACAAGTCGGAAATTGCACGTCAAACGTAACAAATGAGGTGCATTCGGACTATAACTAGTTTTATAAATATTCAGATCTTGGTGTAAAAGCTGTTGCACTCTTATGTAAAAATGCATGAATACAAAATTTATTACGATTATATATATTAAATTCAGTAATGCGAAAATAATATGATTCCATCTTAAATATGACGTCATTAACAGGGCAACCTAGAATCATTACCTATTATGGGATATCATTGAATTAATTACGTATGATAGGATATAATAAATGAAGAAAACTTTTATTAATATCTTTTTACTATTTTACTAAAATTTGAAATGACTTGACAAAATTCTTCAACGATTGTATATATTAAATTTCAAACCATTCGGACAGGTAGTTTTTCCATTGTTATATGCGGACAGACGAGCGGACCAGCCAACGACTATGGGTGCGTATTTATATAATTACGAACGCACATAAACAGTTCAGTAAAAGCATACTTTTGGGTTTTTTTTATATTTTTTAACTGTTAAATTTCAGTATTATTTTTTATTTTGATGTGTTTAAAATTTTTCCTGCACGGGAAGTTCTAACAAAAAAATTTTAGTATAGATTATTTTATATTTATATTCCCCAATTTAAAAATTGCAGCCCTGGAAGCGAACTATAGGCATAGCTGTTCTAAAATACTGCCCCTCCCTAGATTCTGCAGTCGTTCATGTTCATACATACATACATCAATTATTGTTATACATATGCTGAAAACATTTCTAATTAATTTGAAAATGTAGACACAAATTTAGGTCACTAACACAGTCAGTTTCTATAGAAACAATTTCTACAGACCAGATATTAAATGAGATCGGCGACTACCGTGACGTCATAATAGCACAAAAAGCCACGTGACTAACGTATAACACATGAGTGACCATTTACAAAGGATGCATTCGAAAGTGACAAAACGGAAGGACAAAAAGAGGGGGAAATGTATCTCTTATGCAGTTTTTTATTCAAATCTATTTATCTAAGATCGTATCATAAATGTAGTATTTTGAAAAGAGGGTAATGCAGCAATGTGTTGTATCCTTGCTTGATTATGCACGATATATTTAGCCACTACTTACCGGAATGGACAATTATATACTAAAAAGGGCCTGAAATAGTTTGAGTATCGCCCCTTTTTAGATATTTCCGGTACTAAATTGCGTTTTAAACGTTCGTATTACCGAACAGTGTTGATTTCTTTTAAGCTATAGGTAAAATGCTTGTTTTTGTCGCAAATTTAAAGTTCATATACAATTACTTTAAAAAGTGTAGCTTATATGAAAAGTAAAATTAATATAAAATTTTAATAACAAGAATTCTGAAATACTTTTTTAATACATATAATTTTGTTCATATTTATTATTTTTATTTTGATAACACTTCAAAAAAAGTGCAACGATTAAAATAAATTGTTTAAGATATAGAGCTTTTGTTTTATGAAACAACTCTAAAATGCTATTCATTTTATTCTGTATACTTTTTGAAAACAGAAAGCAGTGCGGATGATGATTATATCTGGATTTCTAAGGTATTTGTTAGCAATATGAGGAATTTCATGTCTTAATAAACTCATATTTCTAAGTTATTTCACATCATCTTTACTTGAATGCATTTCCCAACTTATCGTGAAAAACTGCAGCAGCTGAGAGAGGAGATTAGAGTTAGAAAACATTATAAAACAACGTTCATACATTTGGTAGACCCGGAATGGTAAAACCTTCACATCACCTTGGTGTCACAAACGTTTCTGTCGCTACAGTGATCTGAAATGTGATATCTTTCATTCATTTTATTATTATTATTATCAAGTGACTCTCATTTGGACACTCAATGAGAATTCACCATGACTGCTACTTAGAGATAAGTCACCGGGTGATTTTATAATGAAGTCACTTTGAGATTCTTATGTGACCGTTATTTGAAGACTTCATTGTAGAATCACCATGGTTGTTGTTTTCTGGTAAGTTCCGAATGGACAACAAACTAAAGTCATCTGCTCACTTTTTCAAAGACGTACTCATGGACGTACGTCTTTGAAACGTCTTTGTAAACGTCTTTGAAACGTCATGGACGTACGTCTTTGTACGTCTTTGACGTACGTCGTTTCAAAGACGTACGTCAAAGTGACCTCACATCGACTGGCTGTGTCGTAAGGATGGTTGCTATTTGCTACACCTGATGTTTATTTCCCTTTCTTTTGAGTACTCAAAATTACCTTTATTGTTCGAAAATTGGCATTTTGTACCTGTTGCTTAAAAATTTGAACACCAGTGTATGTAGTACGACCAAAAATACAAATGAACTACTGACTTATAATAAGTATCTTATTTAATATTAGAATATAAACTATACAAAAGTGTAACAATTATATTGCAGTGATTAGATTATCTACTATACACATAAAATGCAAATGATAATTTCATTTCAGCTGCTGATAACTTTAGTTCTGATGAATGGATTTTAGTGGGACTTGCACTGTTAGTTAGATAATATTTCAGAAAAGGTTTCAGTTTATTACGTATCGATCTGCATTACTTAGTTACAGAATTAAGGAGGGAAAGGCTATAATCAAGTGAACCGTTTTATTGAAGAAAGGTCGTTTTGAGGCAATTTTAATAGAATGTCTCTTTAAGAAAAAGATGACATTTAGCGTTTTTTAAAAGTTTTTATGGATAGATTTTGGATAAGACGTGCATTGTTAATTTTTCAGTTACAGTATATTGCATATCGTTCTTCTGTTCTTTGAAAATTCTATTATAAATGATAAGCTAAAATAGTTGGTCCATAAAAGCCTGACTTTTGTCAAACACATTAGAAAATATAATAGCGCAATGGCGTTCGTATCGTTGTCAAAAAAGCGGAAGGACATTCCAAGTAAAGGTACGCATTGCTTTAAAATACAAAGTCAATTTCTCTGATATATTCAGTTAAATTCCAAGTTCGTTTGGAGAAAATGATCGGCATAGCTTCTGAAGAATGCTAGTAGGATTATATTGTAATGATTAGACGCTTATTTTTATATCTTAAATTACCGTGTACCTGACATAGAAATAAACAAATTGTGCCTTCGGATCCATTGAAAAAGTAAAAATAATATTTCATGAAATATGTTGATGGCTATAATTATTATATTTTTTATTTTATACATTACTTGGTATAACTTCCCTTTAAAATATTTCTTTCTTAGTAGCGCATATCTCTCACCCCCAAGAAAAGTGACACATCTCGACAAAAATAAATTTCACAGGATTTTCAAATGAAAATTTGCATGATTTTACCGTAACATGAAATTATAGAACTTAACTCTGCATGCAGGAGTAAAAACGTACATAAAAGCGTTAAACCCTTAAGAATGAAGGTGTGGAGGTTTGGAGGGTTGGGCAATTATACCTCCCCACACAAACCACTCCTCTTCTGTGGTCACAAATGGACATATAGCTTGATAAAATGATTATCCGTATAATTACACGTATGAAACTGTTTGTGTAGCAAGACACACGTATGTCAGACCTCTTAGTGGAATAAAACGCAAAATGAATTTTTGCAAGGTATATCACTTTTCTTGCGTGTGAGCGATATGTTCTTCAATTAAATTTTTAATAAACAATCTAATCGTTGTAGTAAAATCTCAGATATTCTTATTGTACAAATCAATGATAAGACACGGTTCGTACGGATACCGTTATTTCTCCAGCAAAACTACCAGTATATTTTTGTAGAAAAAGAAATCTAGGTTAAACGTGCAAAATTTCGCCTTCTTTTGAGAGATTTTCTATAAGATAATACTGGTTCCAAAATTTTTTCTGGTCTGCAAAATTCAAGGAGGCGTACGAACCATGTAACTTGTAACATGTAACCATGTACTTACCCGAAGCAGCACATTGATTTTCCAAATAATCCCTGTTGCTTCCAACGACTTCTCTGAATGCCTGTGGCTGGGACCTCCTGTCTTCCTTGCTCATCCTGCAGACGCGCATGACTTCGTCGTAATCCGCAGATCGACAGATGAAACTAAGTTCGGTCAGACAAAGTCGCTCACATTCTTCTTTCGTCTGGACATTCTGAACTTCTTTTTCGACGTAACCGTTCAAAAACGCGTCACGGACTCTCTCAAATGCCCATAGTCTGTCTCCACATAAGTTTTCAAATAATGAGCGTTGCACTGTAAAAAAAAGAAAACAAAACCTTGTTAGAATATTGTCGCTAAATTCAATGCACTCAATCCTTAAATTAGGGCTGCCCAAGTTATTGATCTTGGGTCGTATGCAGCCTGCCAGAGGGTCGAATATTTTCTAAACCATATTTCAATAGGTTTTTTCTTTTTTCTTTTTATTTATTTATTTATTTATTTTTTGTAAATTAGTGAAGTTTTACGGGAATGAAATTTCCAGAAAGTTGATGTTTCATCACACTAATGATGAACTTAATGAGTTATTTTGCGATTCGAATGCATCATTCGGCCATGTGCAAAAGCCAACCTTCGTATTATTTTTAGTTAATTAAAACAAAAAAAAATTAAGAAGAAAAAAAAAAGAATTAAATTGCGAGCCACTCTCAATGCACTTTTTATCTTACATCTCTTTTTCTGGTTGTAAGTTATTAAAAAGAATACGAAGTAGCTACGCTTTTGCACGTGCCCGAAAGTTTCATTCGAATATCAAAATAATTTATTACTCTCATCACTACGTCAAACAAAGCTAACAAACATGCATCAATATTGTTTAAAGAGCATTATAATGAATTTCATTGATACCAAGCTCCCTTAATTCACTGATCAGTGAAGCACACTGTAAAAAAAAAAAAATCTGTAAAGTTACTAAGGTTTTCCTAGGAAATTGGATTCCTAGAACTTTTTATGTAACGGCAACAACAAAAATTCCTGCAACAGACGCTGTTACAGGAATTTTTGTTGTTGCTGTTACTTAAAAAGTTCTAGGAATCCCAGTTTCCTAGAAAAACTTTAGTAACTTTACAGATTTTTTTTTTATAGTGCAGCGTTTAAGAACTGAATTTGGATGAATTTCTTTGAATTATTAATTCAATTCGGTCAGTTATTAAGAATTTTCACTTTCAGTTCTAAACAGAATTGCATATGACTTGCATATCAACTGGTGAATATTATGTAGGTATTCATGATGCGTTCTGACTGATGTCATCAATAGTTTTTGAAAGCATAAAACACTAAAACAAATATTAAGATTTATTTTATACTACATTTTTTCATTTCTATTGCATTAGATATTTTTAACATTTTTGTTTAACAACTATCGTTAGTAGTAGTACAGTGTATTTGCAATCCGAAATCATTTTTTTCTCACACTAGGAAGGCTCCACATCCCTGCTCTCTACGCTCACCAATCCCCCGCGTAACCCCCCTTCCCGATTCCGTACGGTATCTCGAAGCAAACCTTATTTTCAAGCCAACCCCAGAAGAAATTGTTTCGCGTTTCCATTCTGGATCGCTTCGCGATTCCTCATTTCCTATGCATTTAATATATAGATTCCACTTGGTATAAACGCGCTCCTCCCCAACTCCTGACGATTTTATTTCCTTAGGTAATCATTAGAGGTTACAGAGTTTTATAATTAAAAGAACTATTAAATATAAAATCTTTAAAAAAGGTAAAATTTATAATTTATTTGAATAATCACAAATTAAATAAAATTTATGTATATATAGTGTTATGAATACTGTAAATAGTTAGTGTTGTGCTTAAAAATAATGTAAATAGTTCAATTAAGCTCTATTCATAAGCTAATATTAGTTTTTGTTGCATTGAAATATCTCAATTTGTTGATTTTCTGCAAGCAATTAAACCCTATTGGATTTCAAACGGGGTCTATGGAAATTTGGCTAAATACTGGAAATAGCGCCAAGTTGGCGTCACTTTTGGTGACTAATTTTAGTCGCCAAATTTGGCGATAATTGATTCGCCAAGTTGGCGACAAACTTGGCAACGTTTGGCAACAGAGCCGGGAACTCTCCCTTGCTAACCCCCCTTATAGCGTCAGAAAGCTCTGTCCAATCAGATGCGTTTCACGGTATCTACGCAGATTTTCATCGGTCCATTTCCAAAGCGTTACTTTTTTTTTATATATAGAAGGAAATGTGGTGCGAGGATATCAAAAGGATGAACACTTTTCCTCAAAATAGTAAAATGAACTAAATTAAATCAAGCATATCTATTCAGCAGCTTTATAAATAACTAAAATAATAAAGTTTTTCTACCTACGTAAATATATACAGGGTGTCCCCGAATTCATGGGCCGAGTAGTAAGGGAAGGTAAAGTACACATAAAGAAGCAATTTTGGTACAGCAATGTAGGGTTGAAAATGAAAAGTTTTGGCGAATAGCGAGAAATGCGGAAGAAATGAAAAGTTTAAGGGAATAACGAGAAATGCGGAGGCAATGAAAACAAGCTTTTTATTGACATAACAAGAACAGTAAACGTTCAAATGTGCAACTAGCAAGCATCTAGCAAGTGATTGGCGTATCTTTTCGCAGATTCCAAGTGTTTCACGAACATTTGCAGCAACGACTGAAAGTCTTGCAATGAGGTCCTCATTAGAGTCAACTAGAGTCTCATAGGTGAGACATCTGGAACCTTCGAAAAGAAAACGCCAATCACTTTCTAGACGCTTCCAGGTATGTATCGATGCTGGTGGTGGCACATTTTAGCACATACTGTAATTGTTATGTCAATAAAATGCTTGTTTTCATTATATCCGCATTTCTTGTTTTCGATTAAATTTTTCATTTCCGATCCCTCATTGATGTGCCAAAATTGCTTCTTTATTTGTACTTTACCTTCCGTTACAGTTTGGCCCATGAACTCGAGGAGACCCTGTATATAAAACAATAAAGTCAGACAGTAAATTCTAAAACAATTTCATTCATAATCCTGTATCAGTTTGCTTCGATTATTAAAAAGTTATATTTTGTCATTTTAATAATCCGTCTGAGCAAAGATTAAAAGCCCGTATTTAAAAGAAAATAAATCGTTTTAATTTCTATCTATAAAGTCACAAAAATTGGCAAAAACCCACCAGTGAAAATGTAAATTTTTAAAGTAAACATGTATATACATTTTTTCACCAATTTAATTTTTTTACTGTGATTGCGTCGAAATATTGTCATTTTCACTTACTTTTAACTCTACTAGTGTAAGGTTATGTCTATTTATCCATGTTATAATGTGGAAATAAAAATATTTTGAAAAGTTCTGAGGCATTCCATTAGTTACATTTCGAAAATACACGAAGCTATTATTGATTTTGCATTTTTTTTTCAACGTGGCATCATTTTTATAGGCGAAACCTTGTAGTACGTATTTGATTAAATCCCTTCAAAATGTGGTAAAAAAAATTTACCGTCACATATTAGAACCTAGCCCAAATTCTCGAAGTAGCAATGATAAAATAATCAATGTTAATCTGAATGATCATAAATTTGCACTATCTCTTAATTTGTACTCCCTTAATCTCTTCCATTCCACGAGAAACGGACAAAAAGTCCCGCACGTGACGCTTAAATAAATAACTATATTTATTAACTTATAAGTTTTTAAACTATAAACTATCCCCTAAAATTAACAAAAAAAAACCTATATTTCATATTAGCATGGTTGTTTTAATTTGAGGATACAATAGCATTGTTAAAACAGCGGTAATATGTTAGTCCAAGAGCTGTTAAACATTTTAGGGAAGGTATTTGAGGCATCCTGAAAATTTGTGCAACACTTCTTTTGTAATGCCTGAATACAAAATCGAATGTCTGGCTGAAGGATCGTGGCCCAAAACCTGTGCCAGACAAAAAATGGCACTTGACACGTGTCTGGCACAGTTTTTGTGCCGACTAAAGTGTCTGTCATTTTCAAAATATTTTTTTCTAAGCATAAATATTATTGTGCCTCAATCTCAGCGTGCCTCAAATACCTTTTTTGGGTAATCAAAAAATGGCACTTGACACGTGTCTGGTACAGTTTTTGGGCCGACTAAAGTGTCTGTCATTTTCAAAATATTTTTTTCTAAGTATAAATATTATTCTGTTTCAATCTCAGCGTGCCTCAAGTACCTTTTTTGGGTAGTGTCAAAAAATGGCACTTGACACGTGTCAGGCAAAGGTTTTGGGCCACGATCCTTCAGCCAGACATTCGATTTTGTATTCAGGCATTACAAAAGAAGTGTTTCACAAATTTTCAGGGTGCCTCAAATACCTACTCAAAAATGTTCAACAGCTCTCCTACTAGTAGAAAAACTGTTCCACACGTGATACGGAATGGCACTTTAATAGGTTTTAAAATCTCCACATTTTAAACACTAGACTAGGGATGGCGAACCTTTTTGAATATGCGTGGCAAAAATTTAAAAAAATATTTTGTACCAACATTCTAACGTGCCAGAAACATTTTAACCAAAAATATAGCCAAGTCGCATCGAATTCCTTATTAATAATCTATAAATGAGTTTTTCTTTTATTGTATACTTCCGAAACAGATCATTTTTAGTTCTTCAGGTAGAAGCACATTCAATAGATACATAATTCATTACAATAACAGTTAAAGTTCAATTTTGAAAATTAAAACATAAAGTAACTTAACACTAGAAAGGCGGGAATTTTTACTCAAGTTTTATAAAAATATTTAATACCAGAATTTTTATTTAAAACTGTATGACTTATTTAATTAGCCCCTTTTCCTTTGTATCTTTTAAACTTATTTTATAAAGAAAATTCTGGTTAGAACCGAAATATATCCATACGATTGGGGCCAAAATGGCCCCTGACCGTCATTCTAGTGTTAAAGCTCTAAACCTAAGTAAAATAAAGCCTAATCTGAAGTAGAAGCGTGTCAATTTCTTATATTACTCTATGCAAACTATCATTTAAAATTCAATTTTCAAAAATAAAACCTTTGAAATTTGATAGAGAAGTAAAATGATGTAGAAAACACTATATGTTGAATGGTTTAGAGAGAAAATGACGCTACCAGGCGCTTTAAGTAAGTTATATAGCTGTTACACACAACTATACAATGTCAGGACTCCCATATGGTCCGCCAACTGAATACCAATAAAATTTAACAGAAAATTTTATCATAGGTTTGCGCTAGAATTAACTTTCAAAGGTAATTCCGGGGCGGTTTGTAAGAAAAATCTAAAAGGAAATTTTTTCTCAAAAAATATTGGTATTCAGTAAGCGGACCATTTGGGAGCCCTGCAATTTGTAAAAAATATATATATAAAGTGGATTGTTCTCCATAAACTGAATATGATCTATGTTTTTTTGTGTGCCAGAGAAGTTTTCTTACGTGCCAAGTTCGGCACGCGTGCCATAGGTTCGCCATCCCTGCAGACCTTAGTAAGCTGCCCGTTTTTAATAATAAATAAATAATACAAATAATAGATAATAAAAATCTCCCCATTTTAAATCCTAGACCTAAATAATCTGTCCCTTTTAAGGCCATTCCATGAAAAACTGACAAAATCTCCTGCGCATAACACTTACATAAATACCGACATCTTATTGATTTATAAGTTGTTAAAACATAAACTACATATTAAAAATAACAAAACAAAAAACTACGTCATATTAGCATGGTTGTTTAAATTTCAGGATATAATAACATGGTTAAAATAGCAGAATTGTGTAGAAAAGCTGTCTCACACGTGACGTGGAATGATTTTAAAATATCTTTTAGAAAGATTCATTACAATCCATTGATTATGGTGGTTCTCAAATTCTCTGCTTGACAACGTGAAACTTTCTGACACATTTTCTGACTGCACTTTTTTCAACGTAAAGGCAAAAAATTGCCAGACTTGACTATTAAATCGATTTGGAATCGAATGACATTTTCCATTTTTTCATAAAAAATTATTGATTTATAAGTGAATGTTCTCACGTTACCATGGGTTTTTCTCCTTTCCCCCTCTGTCGCTCCCGTAAATTCGGTTCAAAACGCCAAATTTGACAGTATTTTATGAAAGATCTTCTACCGTTGACAAAAAACGGAAAACTCTATTCGATCACATAATTTCTGAGAAAGAAAACCAGCCAATTTTATGAGTATTTGAACAAAAATTTAGAAACGTGTCAGAATGTAGATCTTTTGGATTTGAGAACAGCCTTAACAAATTTTAACGAAATTTTTTGTTTAACTATCTACATTACGTGTTTCATGAGAATTAGGGATGCTAAAAAAATTCTAAAAATTATCCATCACCCATCAATTTCAATAAATTTTACTTCCAACACTGGATTACATGGGTATGTATATGTAGAAATTGTGATAATATTACATTATCATTAACCATTTGGGAAAATGGTTATTATTCTCGTCAGGGTAGGAAATCAAAAGCATATCTGAAGGTTTTTATTGGTTTAATCATCATTTTATTCGTTTTCTGATTGGTCTCTACAGTAATATGTATTTCCTTTTACTTTCAACAGAGATGGACAACAGAGTGTTGCCACTATGACAAAAAAGTAATAAAAACTACAAAAAAAATTAATAACTCAGAAACAAATTGGGATACAACTTTCAAACAAATTGCATTTAAAAGTACATTTTTTTCTATATACGACGATATAAAAAGTAATATTGTGGGATGTTTAGAAATTTAAGAAATAAATTTCATTCAAAATTGGCCGTCAGATTTCTTGGAAATCTGACGATGGAAAAGCCTTTTCCCGAACAGCCAATGAAATGCTTGGATAATACGTAAGTTTCCGGTGGATAATACGTACGAGTCGCAGGCGATTTCAGTCGCTTGCAATTTTTACGTGTAATAACACTATTAATGTTTAATTCATGGCGTACATAATGTATGATCAACTCTGTGCTATTTTTATGTCTTAAATTTTAGTCTTTGAAAAAATCATTTTCCAAATGGTCGTTGTAATTTGTTAAATTGCATTTTTTTTATATTGCGCTTAATCTACAAACACACATTTTGACTTCCTACTTCCTACCTCAACTCAATATGTAACAAGGGAGTAGAAGCAATTTCACTTTGAGGGCATAAGCTACAAATTTACAACGTTAAAACGCACAAATTACACCACCATTACCCCAAACCGTATACGGCCGTTTCAAGGATACTTAGACCTCTTCATCAGTGTAAAAATGAGTATTAAAAAAAGAAACAGAAAAGAGATTAAAAATTAAAAAGGTGTTCAAAGAGCCCCTCAGCTCCCCAGTGAATTTATTAGCCAGTACTCGGGGCTATAGCCGAAGCACATTCGTGTTTTCTTTTTAGGGTTTCGTTCATCTGACGAAACCCTATTTGTTTCACTCCTTTGTCCGTCTGTCTGTCTGTCTGTCCGTCTGTCTGTCCGTCTGTCTGTCCGTCTGTCCGTCTGTCTGTCTGTCCGTCTGTCTGTCTGTACGTCACAGAGCCCGTTCTCAGAAACTATACATGTTAGAGACTTGAAATTTTGGGTACTTATAGCTGAACACCTCACATCAAACAACAAATCATAAAATTTTGAAAAAGTCAGTAATTAACCGAATTACTGGCTAATTAACTTCTAAAATTAACCAATCAACCTTTTGAACGTAGCTACGAACGCACCTTCTCCAAATCAGCGGAGTTTCTCCTAAGGGTGCCAGTAAAATCAGCGGATGCACGGTAAAATTAGCGGATGCATGGTTACCACGGAGGAAATTAAGCAATAAATGAAGTGGACATTTAAAAAGCGAAATCGCATCTCCCAAAGTATTGGTCCTACAAATTCGTAAAAGGTATAGAAAGACGCGGAAAAAATTCTACTTTATTTTGGTATAAAATTCAAATTTCTGCGTTGTATATAACACAAAAAATCCACTAAAAATCAATCGATAAAAATTTAGTTTCTGTATTTGAAAAGACAATGAAAAGAGATTTCATTTCAGCGGAAAGCAGGTGTTGTCATCTTTCAGACATATCGGCGCTGGATAAATTTAAGCAGAGGATATTTTAATACGAAATTTAAACTTTTTAAATATTAAATTTTTAGATTAATTTTTTTTACATCCCGACGTAAAAATGTTCGCTGATTTCATACATACCCAGTTCAAACTCCTAGCTTAATTACAAGCTGAGATATTAACTATTATTTCGTTAATTGGATCATTGCTTTAAAACTTTCCTTTCAACGGGGTTTTTATCTCAGACATGATGACGCACTTGCGGTTTTTATTTTAATACGAAATTTAAATTTTTTAAATATTAAATTTTTTGTTAAATTTTTTGACATCCGGACGGGAAATCTCTCGCAGATTTCATACATACCCAGTTCAAAGAGCTAGCTTAATTAGAAGCTGAGATATTAATTATTATTTAATTAATCTGTTTCATTTCTATATAATGCATAGATTAAAATGGAAGCACGTGCTTTTTTAACCACTTTTGAAAGGAATATTAAACGAAACCCTTTGTGCGATCTATGATCATACTTGCCCACTTGTTTACCCTTTCCGGCGCTGAGTAATTCTGTTTGTAAAATGGTGAAATGATGGACTGACACCAGAATTTACAAACGAATTTATTAGAAAATAAAAGCTTACTTGTTTTTCCGTAGTTTATAAAAGGAAAATTTTAATTAAATATTCCTGGTACCAGTACTCTTAAAATTAGGTGCTCTTTTTTGTGGAAACCGCCCGCTAAAAGGTTAATGATTATTTTCACACTGATGAAGGGTATCTAAGTATCTTTGAAACGGCCATATGTGGTTTGATGTAATGGTGGTGTAAGTTGTGCGTTTCAACATTGTAAATTTGTAGCTTATGCATTTAAAACTCTCACAAACTGATTACTTTATGAAAATATTACTTTTATAATTTTGTTTACAAGAGCTTCGTGAATTTTCATTCTAAATAACATTTTATTATTAAATTCAACAGTTATTTTGTCCAATGCAAAAATTTGTTAAAATTAACATTATTTTTTTTATTTTAGTATAATTTTTTAGTCTGTGGACGACGGAAACTTTTCAATGCCATTTTTTTTTCAGCATCTCCTAAAACAAAATAAAAAAAAATACCGCTTACTTCATGAGAAGCACATACATTTTTAAAGTGCGGACTGATTGATAGGTTTCATCCAGAGAAAAAGGAAAATCCTTTTCATTAGTAATCGATATATAAGAATTAATTTAATATCCTACAAAATTATCACTTTTATATACATCCAAAAAATATATTATATTAATATTTTATGGTTTTGCTAGCTTAAGTCTTTACATTTTCGTATGTATGAACTGTTAAAAATATTAACGGGGTTTTCACAAAATTTTTAGAAACTATAAATACACTTTTTTATGCTCATTGATCTTTAAAAGATTCTTTTCTTTTTGGTAATTTAAATATTTTAAATTATTTTTCATATTACAATCAATTTTCTGAAAAATAAAGCATTTATCCAAGGCTGGAGTAGCACAGTTGAAGTTTATTCCAACAGAGCGAAAAATGTCCAGACCAGGAATCAAACCTGGATATCTGGCGTGCCGTGCCAATGCCTTACCTGTTAGGCTATCCGGACGATACCTGGCTGACATAATTCATTCTTATTTTGTTGGGATTGACTGCGAACTGCAGCGCTAGTTTCATTCATCCGAACTATAACTATAGCATTTACATGATGAAAGTGTGTTTTAACACGGAAACTCCTGTACACCATGTAATTAGGTCATAATGAAGGGAACGGGTATTTTTTCACAACTGGATTAAATCATATCCAAGGCTGGAGTAGCACAGTTGAAGTTTATTCCAACAGAGCGAAAAATGTCCAGACCAGGAATCAAACCTGGATATTTGGCGTGCCGTGCCAATGCCTTACCTGTTAGGCTATCCGGACGATACCTGGCTGACATAATTCACTCTTATTTGTTGGGATTGGCTGCGAACTGCAGCGCTAGTTTCATTCATCCGAACTATAACTATAGCATTTACATGATGAAAGTGTGTTTTAACACGGAAACTCCTGTACACCATGTAATTAGGCCATAATGAAGGGAATGGGTATTTTTTCACAACTGGATTAAATCATATCCAAGGCTGGAGTAGCACAGTTGAAGTTTATTCCAACCGAGCGAAAAATGTCCAGACCAGGAATCGAACCTGGATACTTGGCATGCCGTGCCAATGCCTTACCTGTTAGGCTATCCGTACGATGCCTGGCTGACATAATTCACTCTATTTTTATCGAGGTATCGTCCGGATAGCCTAATTTTTCGCTCTATTGGAATAAACTTCAACTGTGCTACTCCAGCCTTGGATATGATTTAATCCAGTTGTGGAAAAAAATATATTCGTTCCCTTCATTATGTTAAAGCATTTTGTCCGTTTAACGCTATAATGCATAGTGTTGCCATTTGGCAACACTTTAAATTTCACTTTATATGTTGTTCAGATTATAATTCAGCATTTGACACTCTTTATTTTTCTCCTGAATTTTAATTAAAAGTTCACATGTGACGTTTTTACTATTTTTCTTGTTCAATATACAGTTATCATACAATAATTTTAGGTGGAGGGGATGGGTGATAAACAAAACCATGCACTACAGGGTTAAATAAATAGCTTTACTTCACCCTACGTTCGCTTTTAAAAGATATGTCAATTTTTATTTTCTTTTTTTCGACTATATTCACCCTTCTCCGATCTAAAATACTATTTTATACACAAAATTTAAACCTACTATAATAAATATTCTTCATAATTAATATATACAAAACGAGAATTAAAGTATTTGGTATCAGCAAGCTATTTAAAGAAGATATAAGCTTAAAGATAAGATTAAAAATATTTGTGCAAACATAAAAAAAAAAAAAAAAAAAAAAAATTATTTTTGTGCAAACAAAAAAAGTTTTTAAATCTAGTAATTAGTGACTTGATTTAATTGCTTTCCCGCTGGTATGGGAAAAGAAAGTCTATTTATGAATATTTAAACTTAGGCAAGATATAAAGATCCTCATTAGCTATTTTTTATTATTATTATTATTAGTCAGTCATTTTACATTATCAATGAACTAAGAAAAATCCAAATCTGAAAAAAATATATATGCGATGAACTTACTAATTTTTTCCCATATTCTTAAAATTAAAATTCAGTTCTTGTATTTGCGCTGAAATAAATTAGTTTAATGAGCTTCATTTGGAAGCAAGGAACAGCTACTCTCTCTTTTATTATTTTTTTCCCTTTTCACAAAAATGCTCATTTACACCTTAAGCTATTTAAATGATCGATTGAGCATTTTTCTTACACTACACTGCAAAAAAAAAAAAAAACGGACTAAAATACGTAAATGCTACTGGCAATCGAGACGTCAGTACTATTTCCGTATTTTAACGGAACTTTTTCCCCGTAAATTACAGAAAAATTTCTGGGTTTTTTTTAATTTACGGGAGGAAACTTCCGTTAAAATACAAAAATAGTACTGGCGTCTAGATTGCCAGTAGTATTTACTTATTTTAGTCCGTTTTTTTTTTTTTTTTTTTTTTTTTTTTTTTTTTTTACAGTGTAGTTATTTCTTATCAAATAAAATTAATTACAAGGGACTTCCAAACATGCGATACTTGGATTTTGATGAAACTGAAATATGTTACAGAGTTCCTGTCTCTAATTATCTTGGAACAGTTTTCTATTTTCACACAAAAATTTAAAACTTTAAAACTTTTAAGTTGACTTTTTTTGTGCTATGTTTAAAATTAAAAAAAGAAAAAAAGAAAAGAATTTTTGAACATTTTTACATTTTTTGTGGTTAATAAATGAGAGACTCAATCCGCAGGCTAAGCATCTATTACGACTGCACTGGTCTGGTTGTACCTGACTTGAACCCTGAAATTCTATTTAAATTCAACCCGCAAACACCGGACAAAAAAAAAAAAATCATCGATCCTCAACTCGAACTGAAACCGACAGAATTATTTTCGTCGACCAGAAAATCCACCCGAACACGATGTATTTTAACCCTAACCGGAAATGAAAAGAAATATTTCTTAATGCTATTAGGAAAAGTAATCTACAATTTTATCTTTTATATAGAAAAGAGGACATCTATATTCTTTCATATTAAAATATTCTAAAACCTCTGTGTTTCGGACACCTCGGGATCGTTGAATAGAGTCCTGCATCGGGTCGTGTTGCCCGTAATTTCCTTTTTTTGGATCGGGGTTAATCTAATTTTGTTTCTGCGGGTCAGGTTAACTCTAGAATACTTCTTGCTGGTCAGATTTAGGTTTTTGTAAATCAAATTGTTGAATAGAGTCCTGCATCGGGTCGTGTTGTCCCTAGTTTCCTTTTCACGGATCGGGGTGACTCAAATTTTCTTTCTGCGGGTCGGGTTAACTCTAGAATGCTTCTTGCTTGTCAGATTTAGGTTTTTTGTAAATCGGGTTGTTGGGATTTTCACGAAAATTTTGACCACGACTGTGTTTCAGATGAAAATAAATACATATTTGAATATGAATGTAAATATACGATATTACAATTCTGATAAAATTTTACTTAAAGTGCTAAAATACATGAAAAGGTTTCTACAGCATAAAAACCGTCAAAGATGTTAAAACCCCAAGCGCTTTCAACTGCATTATAACAGTCGTCTTCAGGGGGGAAAATCAGAGGAGTGAAAGTTCGGGGAAATTCCTTGCTTAAGTATCAGTGGACGAGTCTATTTCAAAGGAAGGGAGGAGGGGGGGGGGGGAGAGGAGGTGGAAAAATGATTATGTTTCAAAATTGCTAGAAATATCTAGTATTCTATACCAGATCTTAGATATGTTGTTGGACAATGTATCGTTTCAAGCATTCTTTCTTTGAGTTAAACTGAACTTGAGTTGACCTTAACTTTATACAATTATAATTATATCCATCGATGCTGGGCTCGTTTGCGTCTCATCTTACGCCACAAGATTGTGTGCTCATGAAGACTATTCCATCTAATGGCTGCGGTAGCAGTCATACCAACTTATGTGAGTAAAAGATGCCAAGCTGGGGATCGTCCTCGTGGCTTAAATGGTAGAGAACTGGAGCGTTGTTCCAGGGGTCCGGGTTCGATTACCAGCTTGGACATTTTCCACTCTGTTGGTTTTACGCTTAGTTAGCAAAGTGATAATTCACGTCTTTAATATTCTATCAGTCTAGTTTAAGAAACTATTCCAGAAATCAGGCGATAATTTCTCGCTGCTGAAACGATTCATATTCGTTTCGTCACCTAGAAAACAAGAGGCTAGAAATTCTAGATCATTTCGTCTATTCAGTTTAGATGTTTACCCTATTCGCATAGCTCGGAAATCTATATTTCTAGTTAAGGGATTCAGAAAATGACTACCTGTGCCTATTCCTTCTTGGGGTGAAGGCGGTATTTTTTTTCTCAGTGATGATTCCGTTATAGGCAGGTTCCGTAATTATGGGGTTACTGTATTTTTATGTCTCAATTTAGAAGTCACTGTCCCGCTTTTTTCGTTTATATGTCCCGCTGTTTGTGACACTAGACCTGGCAACACTAGTTACAACGAAGCTCAAATTCTCAAATTAACAATGAGAACCTGAACAGACATAATCTGCGTTACCTGAAACTTAAACTATCTTTTAAAATGTCTTTTATAAAAATGAAATAAATTATGATAAATTCGTTTTATACAAAAAAAAAAAAAAAAACTTTTCCATTTGTATACTTCGAAAATTTTCTTAAGGATTATTTTAATGTTCTACAAAATTACTGCATTTTTACTCTAAAGAATGTTTCTACTTAATTTTTTATTTATTTATTTTTTTACCTGTAGAACGTCTATTTATGAATATTTAAATTTGGAGGAGCTATAAGGACGCGCTTCAGTTGGGTTTATTAGTATTAATATTAATATATTAAATTAAACAAATATCTTATTTTTTTTCAAAGCAGCAGCTACAATATACTTTATACCAAACAAAATCCTTAGAGCGCTTTTCCATTAACCGACACAATATGAATAAGTTGTACATGATTGTTATTATATGACATTGTTTTTATGCAAAACGTACTTAAATATGCTATAACAAAATCAACATAAAAATTGATAGCTAGAAAAGCAAGTATATGAATGCATTTTGCATGCACTAATGTCAGATAGCGGCAGATTTGTACGATATATCAGTGTTGTGTCAGTTTATGGAAACGTGCTTATGAGGAAGTACAACAGATATACAGCAGACAAACTGTCTTCATGAAATATATAATATATATGTAGAAAATTTATTATCACATAACATAAACTAACCAACACGATGCTGAAAAATCGCACACTATTGCTGTTATCTGACTTTGGTACATACAAACTGCATTCATATTACACTATGTTCTTTACCACCTATAGTATAGATGATGATTTTGGCAAGCAGAAAAGCTCAAATTTTTATGTTCCTATTCGAAATAATTCCTATTTACTTGAATTTTTTTTTTTTTAGATTTATTCTCTAAAATTTTCTAACATTTTAAAGCAGCCATGATTTTTTTTTTTTTTTTTTTACATGGTACCGTCAAGTTTTGACGTGTTCCATCTAGTTATTATTAATACTAGTCACTCATTTTACATTATTAATGAAATTTAAGAAAACCGCGAATCTAAAAACAAAGCATACGACGAGCTTACTAATCATCTGTTTTTCATGTTCTTGGAATTAAAATTCAGTTCTTGTACTTGAACTGAAATAAATTACTCTAATGAGTAAAAAGCAAGCAACAGTTTCCCTGTCATGTATTATTAATTTTCTTAAAAGAAATTCTGTTTTGAAACAAAATCCATTTAAATGATCCATTTGAGTATTTTTCACACATTAAACATTTCTTACCGAATAAAATTAATTAGTTACATTTTCAGAATAAAATATTTCAATCGTAAGATAAGTTTCTTGACACTCCTGAGTTAATTAAGTGCGACAAAGGAATAATTGATGAACAGTAGTTATTAATAAGATTTAATATATTTAATATATTGTCTAAAAATAAATATTCTTATAAAACCCATAAGGATTTAAAAAAGCTAGATGTTTTAAAAGTATCTACTGGGTTATTACTACGATATTGGAAATTATATTTCTGGTTCAAGAAGAGTCCCTTTTTAGTGCGTTTATTTTTTGTGTGTTGTGCTGTTAAAAGCAACTCTATATTGTAACATATATTTGTCACCTATATTTAAAGTTTTATATTAACATAATTATCATGGAACTAGGGACAGAAATGTTGGTTATTACTAAAATATTGGAAATTATATTTCTGGTTCAAGAAGGGTCATTTTTTAGTGCGTTTACTTTTTGTCTCTTATGTTTTTAAAAGCAACTTTATATTGTAACTAATATATTTGTCACCTATATTTAAACATTTATACATTAACATAATTATCATAGAACTAGGGAAAGAAATCTTAATAATCCGTCTGTCTAATTATAGAAGATAATTTTTTTCATCCTCATATCTAAATTATAGCAAATAAGACGTATTACAACGAAGCTTAAATTCTCAGATTAGCAATCATAACGTGATCAATGATAATCGGGTTTTTTTAAAAAGCAAAGAGTCTTTTAAAATGGCTTTCAAAAAGATAAATAGACGCTATCAAAATAAAAGTACAGAGACTTTTTCGTTGGTGGTTAGTAAATATCATGAGAATTACTATAATATTCTTCAAAATTACTCCCTAGAAAATCTTTGTACTTTCATTTTTATTTTTGACGTGTTTAATACTTTATAATTTAAATTCTAAAGATAAATGCATTTTATAATTTTAGTTTATAAAATGCACGTAGAGCTTTAACTTAAAAAAAATTAAAGTGAGTCTTTTACAAAAGTTTTCCTTTACTGCATAAATAAAATATAGAAAATGTTATTGATAATAAAAATACTTTTGGTTTAATCAAGAAATTCTTTATAAAGTTTTAATCTACCTGTTGGAAAGTAAAGCATTAATTATTCTTCGTATATTACTGAAATAAAAATTTTCAAAATTAAAATACCAATATTTTATAAATAATTGTTCTCTGTCTTACATACACTTTAAACAACATTAAAATATTCTTCTTTTTTCTTTTTTTTTTTTTATTCAAATTTATTTACTTTGCCTTTTGATCTAATAAAATACTCCAGAAGAAAAATTCCAGCTTACTTTAATAAACATTCTTTTTAATTAAATATACAAAACACTAATGGAAAATATTCGGTAACAGAAATTTAAAAAAGGAAATAATTTTTTGTGTAAACATAAGTAAATTGTTCTTTGTACGCAAAAAATCTCTTATGAACCCAGTATTTGTTTATTTGATATTACTACCTTCTCTGTAATATGGAAAAAGAATATGTATTTATGAATGTTTAAATTTTAAGAATATATAAATAAACTCATTAGTTCTTTTTTATTATTATTCACTTATTTAACATAATTAATAAACTTTAAGTAAATAACGAATCTGGAAAAAAAAGCATGCGACGAGTTTAATGATCATCTTTGTGTGTGCGTGCGTATGTTCTTGCAATTAAAATTCAGTTCTTGTGCTTAAACTGAAATAAATTACTCTAATGAGCTGCATTTGGAAGCAAGCAACAGCTTCCCTCTCATTTATTATTAATTTTCTTAAGAGAAATTCTGTTTTGTCACAAAATCTATTTAAATGACTTTTTTTTTTTTTCATGCACTAATTATTTTTATCAAATAAAATAAATTAGCTACATTTTCAGAATAAAATATTTCAGCCGTACGATAAGCTTCTTAACATTACTGAATTAATTAAGTGCGACAAATTAATATTTATAAACAGTAGTTATTAATAAGAGCAAAGATAACAATAAAATGTTGCTAAATTTAATATAATTGTCTAAAAAAAAAAAAAAAAAAATTGTAAAACCCATAAAAACTAAGGAAACTGAATGTTTTAAAAGCATCTACAAAGTAATTCTATGATATTAGAAATTATACTTCTACAATTATTGGAAATTATACAGAGTCTATTTAATTAATATAATTGTCAGAAAATAAATTATTTTAAAACCCATAAAAACTAAATTAATGAAAGCTAAATGTTTAAAAATCACCTACTGAGTTATTATTACTATATTGGAAATTATATTTCTGTTTCAAGAAGGTTCCTTTTTTAGTGCATTTATTTTTTGTGTCGGGTGTTTTTAAAAGTAACTTTATATTGTAGCTAATATATTTAAAATTTTACCTTAATATAATTATCTAGGGAAGTCTAGTATTTATAGAATAATTATCTATAAATACTAGGTGAAACAAATATTAACAATCCTTATATGTAATTATAGAAGGTAATTTTTTTTAGCTCTAAATTATAGCAAATAAGACGCAGTACGACCAGGATTAAATTATCAGATTAGGAATTATAACCTGACTAGTGATAATCGGGGTTATTAAAAATACAAAGAATCATTTAAAATGGTTTTTAAAAAGATACAAAAAAAAAAAAACAGCGACCTTTCTGTTGGTGTTTGGTATATATCATGAGAATTACTATAATATTCTTCAGAATTGCTGCATTTTTTTCCTTAGAAAATCTTTTTACTTTCATTTTTATTTTTACATGTTTAATTCTTTATAATTTTAAATGATAAGATGAATATTGATGCACGTATAGTGGTATAACTTAAAAAAAAATAATAATATGAAACTTTACAAAAATTTTGCATTCACTACATATAGAAAATGTCACTGATCATAAAAATACTTTTTCTGAATTGAGATGTACTTTATAAAGTTTTAATCTACCTCTTGAAAAATAAAGAATTTTTTATTCTTCGTATATTACTGAAATAAAAATTTCTAAATTTAAAATACGAATATCTAAAAAATAACTACTTACTCTCTGTCTTCCTTTAAATAACATTAAAATATTTTTCTTTTTCAAATTTATTTGCCTTGCCCTTAGATCTAATAAAATACTCTATAAGCAAAATTCCAGCCTACTTTTAAATCATTATTTTTAATTAATATATACAAAACACTAATTAAAAATATTGCGCATAAGCAATTTAAAAAAAGGAGATAATTGTTTGTGTAAACATAAGTAAACTTTTTTTTTTTTTATGCAAGAAAGCCTTTCTGAATCGAGTAATTAGTTATTTGATATAATTACCTTCCCTGTAATATGGAAAAAGAAAGTGTATTTATGAATGATTAAATTTTAAGAATATATAAATAAACTCATTAGTTCTTTTTTATTATCATTATTCACTTATTTTACATTAGTAATAAACTTTAATTAAAAAACGAATCTGAAAAAAAGCATGTGAAGCGTTTACTAATCATCTTGTGCGTACGGTGTACGTTTTTGCATTTAAAATTCAGTTCTTGTACTTGAACTCAAACAAATTACTCGAATGAGCTGCATTTGAAAGCATGCAACAGTTTCCCTCTCAAGTATTATTAATTTTCTTAAGAGAAATTCTGTTTTTCAACGAAATCTATTTAAAAATTATACTTTTGAGCATTTTTCACACTTTAATCATTTTTTATCAAATAAAATTAATTAGTTACATTTTCAGGATAAAATATTTCAATCGTAAGATAAGCTTCTTAACACTCCTTCGTTAATTAAGAGCGACTAATAAATTGCTGAACAGTAGTTATTAATGAGATTTAAGATATCAATAAAAGTTTGTTAAATTTAACATAATTTCTATGAAGATTCTTATAAAACTCGTAAACTGTTGGAAAACGTCTCAGCGTAAGTGGTTTTATGTCCAACACCGCCTCGCCTGTGAAATGACAATTTACCTGTGACATGTGCAACGCGCCTTCATTTTTAGTTGTGAAATGTGTTCCAAGATGGCGACACTTCCCTGAGCGAAGTTCTCGTAAGATCACGGACTAATGAACAATTGTGTCAAAGACTTATGTTTCGAAAAGGCGACAATAGATAGCAGCACCAGAGAACTTTTCTGACGATATAGACTCCTTTAATTAGAACTTTTTTGCTTGTTAAGCAGTTTTATTGTTTCCAGACTTTTTTTACTCTGTTTTAACTCGTGTGGACCCCTTTTTTACTTCTCACTTGAAGGGCCGATTTTGCGAGGTCAAGACGCACGGTTTTTTGTGTGTCAACTCTTTGTCCTATGGAAGACTTACGTCTCCTACTGGATTTTCGATGTCATTACTCTTATCTTATTAATATTTAATCTTTTACTTTATATTTTTTAGTGTGTCAGTGTGGATCCTTGTAACCAAGATTATTTTCAAGCATTAAATAGATTTTTCTCTACATCTGGATTCTTCGAAGATAATATTTCTCACAATTTGCCACATCTATTTATTAAATAAAAATTACAGGTTGCCTACGTAAGAAGGAAACCAACGTATGTCTGTTTTACCGGAAAGGTAAGAAAATAGATTTCTATCTTTCATTATTGATATAAAATTTTATTACAATTATTTTATATTTATACTGGGTCCTTAGCTTGACGCTATTCGCGAACTCACCCTTCCTAGATATTTTAAAATAAACACTTAGGAAAGAGCTAAAAGATCTTCTTAAAACATCATCAACAACTTTTAAATGCGCTAGGCTTTTCGAAAGATCTGAGTCTTTCTTCGTCAGGTGCAAAGAAGACTTGCTTCTACTATGAAAGCAGCAGCAAGACTGAAATGAGAAATAAGAAACTTGATTACTTAAAAATTGTTGCTGTCAAAAGAGGTTTCAATTCTTCTGTTATCAATAATGCTGTGAAGAAATTCAATAGACCGTTTAATAAATCTACTCTTTCCAAATTTGTCAAAAGCAAACCTGATAATTTGACTGTCCTCCCCTTTTATCCACCTTTATGTTTCAAATTAGCTAAAGATTTACGACATTTCAATTTTAATATTATCTTTAAACCTGTCAATAAATTAAAATTCCCCTCCACTAAATCTCCTGTTCCTGATCTTCGTAAATGGGGAATTTATAATGTTCGTTGTAACGGCTGTGATTTATCTTATATTGGTCAAACTAAAAGAAATCTTGAAATTCGTTTAAAAGAACACTCTCGTTATGTAATTAATCAAGAAATTTCTAAATCTTCTATTGCCAAGCACTCTTGGGATTCCGGCCATAGTTTTAATTTTCAAAATGCTAAAATTATCTTTAATGCTAATAGTATCTCTGAATTGGACTTTCTTGAAAATTTTGCTGTTTATCTTAATCGTGATGTTATTGTTAATGATAAATATCATTCCACAATGCTCTCTGCAGCTTGGAAAAACCTTTTCAGTACTACCATATAATGTATTTTTTGTATTAATTAATATTAGTCTGTTTTTTATATTTTATTCATTTATTCAATTTTTAATTTCATGTGTTTCCATATTTTAATATATGTGTGTGTTTTCATTTTATTATATTTTTTCCCCCAATTTGCTTCCTTATTCCCTTTCTACTATGTGTTCTTTTGGTTTGATTATACTCTTCTGTGATTGACTGTTGCCTTCTACTTTCCCATTGGCTATTGATTTCTAATTTCCTATTGATTGTTTCTTTAGTCTGTTACCCTTCCCTTATCTCTCATTTCAGTCTTGTTGCTGCTTTCATAGTAGAAGCACGTCTTCTTTGCGCCTGACGAAGAAAGACTCACATCTTTCGAAAGGCCTAGCGCATTTAAAAGTTTTTTATGGCGTTTTAAGAAGATCTTTTAGCTCTTATATATTCACGCCAGTTTCAACTTATTTTCTTTCGCTTGGGAAAACTAAATGTTTTATAATATATATAATTTATAATAAAAAATATAAATAAACTCATTAGTTCTTTTTTATTATTAATATTCACTTATTTTATATTAATAGTAAATTTTAAATTAAACACGAACCTGAAAAAAAAAAAGCATGCGACGAGCTCACTAATCATCTTTTTGTGTGCGTGTGTATGTTCTTGCAATAAAAATTCAGTTCTTGTACTTAAACTCAAATAAATTTCTCTAATGAGCTGCATTTGGAAGCAAAAGCAACAGTTTCCTTCTCATTTATTATTAATTTTCTTAAGACAAATTCTGTTTTGGAACGAAATCTATTTAAATGATCTATGTATAGTATTTTTTACACATTAATTATTTCTTATCAAATAAAATTAATCATTTATATTTTCAGAATGAAATATTTCAATCGTAAGATAAGCTTCTTAACACGCCTGAGTTAGTTAAGTTCAACTAATTAATAATTGATGAACAGTAGTTATTAATAAGATTTAAGATATCATTAAAATTTTGTTAAATTTAACATAATTGTCTAAAAATAAATATTCTTATAAAACCCATAAACACGTAGGAAAGCTAAATGTTTTAAAAGCATCTACACAGTAATTCTTACGATATTGGAAATTATACTTCTGGTTGAAGTAGGGTCCCTTTTTACCGCATTCATTTTTTGCATCATATGTTTTTTAAAGCAACTTATTGTAATAAAAGTATTTGTCAGCTACATTTAAACTTTTACGTTAATAAAAGTGTCATTGAATACGAGGGAAGGCATATTAATAATCCTTATATCTAATTATAGAAGGTAATTTCCCCCCCCTCATATATAAATTATGCAAATAAGACGTATTACAACCAAGCTTAAGGGTCCTGTCCCTGCTGGCGAAGACACACACGAGCTAATGCTAATCCTATGGGGAGGGATTTTTCTAATATCTCGTTTGCATTTCGACATTTTTAAATAATGTTTTTTGCATTGGATAGCCGAGGTCTGTCTCTACAGCGCACCTTGGTTACTTTTTCGATTTTTGTTGCAGATATTTTTTAGAATGACACTTTCATTTTCAGAACCGGTTTTGAAAATGAAAGTAACTTTATTAAAAATATCTGCGACCAAAATCAAAAAAGTAACCAAGGTGCGCTGTAGAGACGGACCTCGGCTATCCAATGCAAAAAACATTATTTAAAAATGTCGAAATGCAAACGAGATATTAGAAAAATCCCTCCCCATAGGATTAGCATTAGCTCGTGAGTGTCTTCGCCGGCAGGGACAGGACCCTTAAGTTCTCAGATTAGCAATGATAACCTGATTAGTAATAATCGGGGTTATTATAAACGCGAAAAATCTTAAAATGGCGTATAAAGAGATGAAATGAATAGATCTTATCAAAATAAAAATACAGGGTCTTTTCTGTTGGTGGTTGGTAAATATCATGAGAATTACTATAATATTCTTCAAAATTACTGCATTTTTTCCCCAGAAAATCTTTTTGCTTTCATTTTTAATTTTTACGTGTTTAATTATATATAATTTTAAATGATAAAGATGAATTGGTGCACGTACAGAGGTCTAACTTTAAAAAAATTTAAACGGGTTTTACAAAGTTTTTGCATTCACTACATAAATAAAATATAGAAAATGTTATTGATCATAAGAATACTTTTCTTTATCGAGAAATTCTTTATACAGTTTTAATCTACCTTTTGAAAAGTAAAGTATTTTTTATTCTTCGTATATTATTGAAATAAAAATTTTCAAAAATAAAATATTAATATCTTAAATAAATAATTACTCTCTGTTTTACATACCCTTTAAATAGCAATAAAATATTTTTTTTTTTAATTTATTTACCTTGTCTTACGATAAAATAAAATACTCCATAAACAAAATTCCAGCCTACTTTAAAAAACATTATTTTTAATTAATATATACAAAGCACTAATTAAAAATATTCGGTATTAGCAATTTTTTAAAAAGTGATAATTGTTTGTGTAAACATAAGTAAAATTTTCTTTTTATGCAAGAAAGACTTTCTGAATCGAGTAATTAATTATTTGATATAATTACCATCCCTGTAATATTAAAAAAGAAAATGTATTTATGAATATTTAAATTTTGAGAATATATAAATAAACTCGTTAGTTCTTTTTTATTATTATTCATTTATTTAACATTATTAATAAACTTTAAGTAAATAACGAATCTGAAAAAAAAAAAAAGCATGTGACGAGCTTATTAATCATTTTGTGTGTGCGTGCGTATGTTCTTGCAATTAAAATTCAGTTCTTGTGCTTAAACTGAAATAAATTACTCTAATGAGCTGCATTTGGAAGCAAGCAACAGTTTCCCTCTCATTTATTATTAATTTTCTTAAGAGAAATTCTGTTTTGTAACAAAATCTATTTAAATGATCACTTTTTAGTATTTTTCACGCATTAATTATTTCTTATCTAATGAAATAAATTATCTACATTTTCAGAATAAAATATTCCAATCGTAAGATAAGCTTCTTTACAATCCTGTGTTAATTAATGACGACTAATTAATAATTGATAAACAGTAGTTATTAATAAGAGCAAATGTATCGATAAAATGTTGCAATAATTATATCATTATAATTGTCTAAAAATAAAAAAAATTTAAATCCCATAAAAACATAGGAAAGCTAAATGTTTTAAAAGCATCTACTGAGTCATTACTACGTTATAGGAAATGATACTTCTGGATCAAGAAGGTTGCTTTTTTAGAGCGTTTATTTTTTGTGTTATGTTTTTTAAAGCAGCTTTATATTGTAATCACTGGCGCACCCACCCGGGAAGCTAAGGGGGCTGAATCCCCTCCCAGATCTTCAGGCTTGACTAATGTTTTAAAATTTCCTAAAATTATGAAAGGTTATTCTTTTTATAAAAAAAAAAAAAAAAACCTAGAAAAATGGAAATTTTGGAAATTTTAATACTGTTTCGGATTTTTCTTATTTTAACATTTCGCCATTAAATTAAAAATGTGAAGCTTTTAGCATGTTACAATTAGAGAAAGTATAGACTTTACGAGTTAAATCTTCATCTTTCTCGCATTTATAACTGCTATAATAAGAAGTGAAAAGGTCTCGTAATTTTATCAGTTTAATTTATTTAAATATTATCTTTAATTGATTTTTGTTTCTCTTTAAATTATCAACGACAAATTGACATTTTTTTTCCTTCAAAATGTTACAAAAACAACTTGATTTTACCTAATTTTAATTGGCTGTCGCCTGATATGTAAATATACTAGTGTGTGTATGGTACGAAATTTTCAGACCTGGGTCTTAGGAAAGAAATAAAAACATCCGTGACCAGTCGCGGCTCTTTTCAAATTCTAAAAAAAAGTTCTTATATTTCTTAACAAACATTACCTACATTATTAATACATGGAAATTATTCCAGAGAGAAACATTCGCCTTGCATACAATATTTCAAATGAAAATCAAGTTTCAAAGTAATTGCTTAAGAGCGCAAAGGCCAACATAGTGAAAAAGATTCCATGCCGGGACTCGAACCCGGGCCATCAATACAGCGCACTGACGTTCTGCCGACTAAACCACATGGAACGATACCCAGCCTGGAAAATTTCTCACTATTATATGTTGGCAAGGCTACAAACGCAGCACAAGATGGAATATTTATCCTGAGCCACCGACCTGGGGCGAACACGAAACTTAATTAAATCCAGCATCGATAGAAGCTTCTATCGTTTCTATCCATGCTGGATTTAATTAAGTTTCGTGTTCGCCCCAGGTCGGTGGCTCAGGATAAATATTCCATCTTGTGCTGCGCTTGTAGCCTTGCCAACATATAATAGTGAGAAATTTTCCAGGCTGGGTATCGTTCCATGTGGTTTAGTCGGTAGAACGTCAGTGCGCTATACTGATGGCCCGGGTTCGAGTCCCGGCATAGAATCTTTTTCACTATGTTGGCCTTTGCGCCTCTTAAGTAATTACTTTGAAATTTGATTTTCATTTGAAATATTACCTACATTGTTTTTTTGTTTTTTTTAAGGATATTGATTTTATATTTATGCAAACATTTTAAAGTACAAAATTTTTCATTTTACATGTTTGGAAGCCATTCTGTATGGAGTTATGATGTAAATGTTAACTTAAACACATTCTCACAAAGCCTCAGCCAAAAATTCAATAAAGCTTTTGTGGAAAGAAAAAAAAAATTATTAAAAATATCATAATATTAAATATTTATAAAGGTAAAAAAGACAGATTTTTTTCTTATCTTAAAAAAGAAAAAAAACTGATAATCTGGCATTGCCCGAAAAGAATGAAGTCCAGTTCCAAATCTTTTGAAAGCGAAATGATCTGAGAGCAGCCCGTACAAACCTCTAAAATATACTAGCCCCTCCCAAAGCATAATCCTGGCTGCGCCACTGATTGTAATTAATGTATCTGTCACATATATTTAAAATTTTACATCGATAAAATTATTATTGAACAAAAGGGAAGACATATTAGTAATTCTTGTATCTAATTATATAAGGTAATTTTTTATCCTTACATCTAACAAGAAGACGGCCAACCTTGTTCATCACAGATTTTGATTATTTTAATATATGTTGTAGGGTAGAGACCCCTTAGTCTCGGGTTCAACAGATTTTATCCAACGCTTCTTAGTTCTTGAGAAACCGGGGTGTCTAATAGTAGTACACAACTTAAATACCTACTTTGCAACCAAAATGATAGGTTGGTCGTAGCTCAGCTGGTATGGCGCTTGCTGGCTGATCCACGGGCCTGGGTTCGATACCTGAACGCGCTACATTTGTTTTTCTCACTTTTTGTTTTTTAAATATATTTGTAAGTATAACTTAATAATCTCATTGTCAATTAAAATTTATAACATTGTGTACCAATTATATTTTTAACCTACTTAATTTTTTACTTTAACTAAATAGTTGTATAAAACATCTTAAAACTGTTAATTTTTTTAAATCACTTTTTAAATGTATTTCATATATTCTTTATCGATGCAATGATATTGTGCAATTGTGTCAATTCGTGATTTTAAAGAAACATCATTTACGCATTACTTTAACAAAGGAAGTCAATGCGATAATACTATTATTCTGTTTTTAAAATAACAAGAATAATCATATTAAAAATTAGCATCAGAATTAAATTACAACCGATTTTTTGCATATTAAACATTTTTAAATTTGTAATGCGTATGCTTGCGTTTTCAATTATTTTGCTTTCCCCTTTATCTTATTTCTGCTTTTATTTTTATTTTATTTGAATATTCTTTAATTTTATCATAACTAGATGCCGCCACAACAAGTTTTCTCACGATTTTGTAATTTTTATCATTCAATAATAGACCCAATTTCTTTTTAAATCTCTTTAAAGGATGAGAAATAATAGTTTAAAAATAAAAAATGATAAATTTAAGTTTCTTAACATTATAATTAATGTTTTATATTAAAATTTTTAATTTAAATTATTAAATTATAATTACAAGTATATTTATAAAACAAAAAATGAGAAAAACCAATGTAGCGCGTTCGGGTACCGAACCCGGGCCCGCAGATCAGCAAGCAAACGCCGTACAAACTGAGCTACGACCAACCTGTCCTTTTTGCTACAAAGTAATTATTTAAGTTGTGTACTACTCTTAGACCCCCCGGTTTCTCAAGAACTAAGGAGCGTTGGATAAAATCCGTTGAACCCGAGACTAAGGGGTCTCTACCCTACAACATATATTAAAATAATCAAAATCTGTGATGAACAAGGTTGGCCCTCTCCTTGTAAGTAATAGCAAATAAGGCGTGTTACGAACGACCACGCTTAAATTCTCAGATTAGGGTCATTCCACGTAAAATGAGCAAAAATTTTTAAAAAGTCGTCGCCACATAGTAACCGATTTTAATAAAATTTGATATACAGGTTCAATTCATATTCAAACAGAGCTCTGCAAAATATCTTCACAAAAAATAAATTATTTTAGCAGTTTTGGACATTTAAAAAACTTGTGATAAAGAATAGCATGTGTGCAATCGTCCAAAGTTGCAAGTTTGATTTTTCTGTATCTTGAAAACTATTTAACTGAAATGAATTTTTTTATAATAATGTAACCTCTGAAAAATTATTTTCTTATTTATTGAGTAATAATAATCTGGTAACACCATGATTGATTTTTAATTGGTTGTAAAAATTGAAAATTTGCGAATTTTGAGAAAAATAGAAACGTTATAAAAATCAAAGGAATTAAAAAACATCTGTGAAATTGATGCCTGATGTAGTATTACATATGAAGATCAGATTCCCCAAGTTTGAAAGTTGCCATTTATTTCCTTCATCTTCAAATAAACTTAGAAACTGTAAGAAAATTTACAAAATCATAATTTTTCCTCTTATGTATGAGCAAAAATATAAATAAAGGGAAGGTCCAACATTAATAATATTGCACAGCCAAAAAGATCAGTAAGTCCATGATATGCTCAAAAAAATTCAACATCGCCTTTTGATTCCTAACATAGCAAAAATGGATTCAACAAGGCAATATTAACTACATTCCATGAGCTATTTTTCTTTGAATTCGCACTCATTTCTTAAAATATTGCACGATTTCAAGGTGAAAAAATTTAGTGCTGCCATCTATTTTCTGTATCTGGATTTAGGTGTTAATATATAATTTTTTGTTCAATTGAGTCATTTTTTTCTACTTGAATTAAAAATCTTCTTGGGGCAAAGATAAACTGAAAGCAAGTATAAAAGTTTCTATATTTAAAATATACACTTTTATCTATAATATCAAAAAAATTAAAAATTTTAAAAAGCTCTCCTTTACGACGAAACAAGTGATAGAAATATTGCATTTTACCCTCAACATTTTTTACTATTTATTTTTTTTTCTCATTAAGGAATAAAAAGGCAAAAATGAAAGTTTGAATATTTAATATATATACACTTTTAACTATAACGCCAAGTAATTTTGATATTGTCAGAGGTGTCCTTCATCTCTAAACGAGCAATAGAAATGTTATATTTTTTCCCTCAAAAATTTTCAAAAATAATTTTTTTTTCTCATTACGGAATAAAAATACAATTACTAACTTACGCCGATCTGCTACTTATTATTCATTCCTAATTATAAATAATTTTTAATATAGTCTTTCCATTCCTAAGGCTAATAATCAAAATTGAAATTTTAAGCATGTAGACGAAACCTCGATTTTGCATCCATTTTTAATGTAAATTTTAATACTTAAATAAACAATCCTGAAATCTATTATTTTACATTTACTCATAAATAGATGTGATCTACTTACAAACTGATTTTCATTAAAATCTGTGGCATGTCTGTCACAGGTGATTTGCTCATTTTGTATGGAATGGCCCATTAGCAATGCTCAGATTAGAAACCTTATCATTGATAACCGGGATGATTGGAAACTTAAATAATCTTTTAAAATGATTTTTAGAGAGATAAAATAAATAATGATAAATGGATCTTATCAAAATAAAATACAGACTTTTCCGTGGGTGATTGGAAAATATCATAAGAATTACTATAATATTCTATAAAATTACCGCATTTTTATCCCTAGAGAATATTTTTACTTTTATTATTATTTTTTACGAATTTAAATTATAAAGATAAATACATTTTATAATTGTAAATTATAATATGCACCAGTTAGACCTCTGTACATGTATTTAAAATTCTAAATTATAAAATGCATTGTACAGAGGTCTAACTTTAAAAATGAAATTAAAGAGAGTTTTTACAAAAATTTTTGCATTTACTACATAAATAAAATATAGAAAATGCTGTTGATCTTAAAAATACTTTTTTTATCGAGTGTATTTATTTTCTTTATAACATTTTAATCTACCTCCTAAAAGGTAAAGCAATTTTTATTCTTTGTATATCACTTAGGGGTCTCAGGACTCTTAAAATTGGAAAAAATGAAAAAAAGGACCATTTTCAACATTTAATATCTTAAAATGTATTGGATATTAAGACACAATTTTAAATGGGAATGAAAGATACAAGTATGTTCTTTCATTTCAAATATTTGAAAAATTACAAGATGCAGAATTAGCATTTACAGGGGGCTCAAAACTGTCAGAGATTTGACGAGCAGAAAATCGGCATAACAGCTTATGCGCACGATTACAAAATAAATTTTGCAACTAGAATGAAAATTCTGGTGCCTACTTATACCTCAGATTATAATAATTACACTGAACTTAAATAAATTTGTATTTAAAGAATTTTTATATTAGGTAGCTTTCTTTACAAAAAGCTACCTATTGCAGCCGTTCGGAGGAAAGCGATTTCAAAAAATTTTGGTATATTTTCATCGATCATGACCATATATATATATATATATATATATATATATATCAATATACATATATATATATACAACATACATATATATATATATATATATATATATATATATATATATATATATGACCTATGTCACACTGTAACTCTCGTATTTATGAACCGATTTGGATGTAATTCGGTGTGTACATAGTACATACCAATGTCTCGACCGAGTTTGTTGGCCAGCTACATTCGCCATCTTGTTTCAAAAGGGTTGCCATTTTTAAAAAAAAATTAATTTAAAATTTAAAATGAGGTATTAAAAAAATGGAAAATGAAAAATATTTTTTTATGTGTTTGGCCTTGATACAAAGATTCTGGAGCAGTTTTTGTTTCTGAAAATTTGTTCTTTTGTTTATATCTTAAAAAGTGGTTGAATTTGAATTTCTTTCATGTTTTCTTTCATTTCTTTCACTTTGAATTTCTATCATGGCTTACACTTTGAAACGATCTTGTATTTGTCTCGTGATACCACACGTATTCGCCTATTTCGATGGAAGAAGGCATGTGGATAGTATACATCGATATCTCGACCAAGTTCGCTGGCCAGCTTCATCAGCCATCTTGTTTCAAAATGGCGGCCATTAAATTAGAAAAATATATATTTAAAGTGAGGTGCAAAAAAATTAGAAATTGAAAAAGGTTTCTTTCTTAAGTATTTGACCTTGATATAAGGATTCAGGAGCATTTTTTGTTTGTCTTTATCTTAAAAAATGGCTCAGATATAGCAGTTTCAATTTCTAACGTGGGTGACATTTTGAAAAATCTGATTCTTTACCTGCGACAGCACTCGTATGTATCAACCGATTCCGATGTGAGTGAGCATGTGCACAGCAATTACTAAGGTCTCGACCAAGTTCACTGGTTAGCCCACCATGTTGTCTTAAAATGGCAGGCACTTTAAGAAATCGCCGAATTTGGCAGCGAAATATAAGTTACTTTAAATAAAAGCAGCTTGGATAAAGCTGACTAATTATGCGAAATTCTCATTCATAATGATTTAGTATTGATAAAAATTAGTATTGAATCTCCTACATTCGGTTTCCACTTAATTGAGCTTCGTGTGTTTGAATAATATAAGTTGGCTTTTTTAAAATAAAGAATATGAAAGCTACCTCTTCCACCCGGCAGACTTTTTTTAATACAAAGTTGTATTTAGCTAATGCAAAATTTAGAAAATTTCAACAATATAAACCCCTAAAAAAAGATTTTCTTTTTACAATAAAAAGGAAATTTTAGGTTCAGTTTATACAGACTAACATGAAACATACGTTTTGAAAATTTCATGAAAAAATATTCAGAAGTTTTTGAGATATCGTGCGTGTTATGCCCAAAAACGTCATTTGGAGAAAAATGACTTCAAAGTTTTGGAAACACCGCTTCAGCTATTGAGCGAGTATAATTCTAAATGCCATAACTTTTGTTCTAATGGGAATTTCAAAATAACAATTATATCAAAAAGTTCAGAAAACATAGAAGTTTAACATCTAAAAAAATTAAAATTTCGAAAATTTTAGAGTTTTAAGAGTCCTGAGACCCCTTAACCCTTTAGCGGGCAGTGTCCACAAAAAAGGACACCTAATTTTAATACCAAAACTGACAAACGGCACCAAAAATATTTATTCAAAATTTTCCTTTTATAAAGTACGGGAGAACAAGCAAATTTTTTTTAATAAATTCGTTTATGGATTCTGGAGTCAGTCCATCATTTCATCATTTTACAAACACACTTACTCCGCGCCGGAAAGGGTTAAATAACAAATTTCAAAAGTAAATACCAATATCTTAAATAAATTGTTGCTCTCTGTCTTCCATACTTCTTAAAGTAAAATTAAATATTCTTTTTCCAAATTTATCTGTACATTGGAACAAAAAGGACCAATGTCCATTTTTCTCAAATGGCAAAAAAACCAATTTAAGTTTGAGGAATTTTAAGAATCTTGCTACGATTTCTGTAGTATTGTATTTCAAATTTGTACCTTTCATTTCAGTAATGTTTTTCTCACTACAATCTAATGTTACGTTACATTGATTTAGTTTTTTTTTTTTTTTTTTTTTTTTTTGCATTTTAAATTGGCTATTTTTACATTAACAGTAAGTAACATTGGTCTCGACAAAATATTTTGTTTTCAATGATCTAATATTGGGAGGACTTTGGCCCTTTTAACAATTACTTTATATCACATCCTCAATTCATTCGTGCATTTTACTCAAATTTCTCAATTTTGACATTGGCCCTTTTTGTTCCAAGGTACAGTTATTTACCTTGTTATTCGATCTAATATAATACTCTATAAACAAAATTCCAGCCTACTTTAATAAACGTTCTTTTTCATTAATATATACAAAATGCTAATTAAAATTATTAGGTATCAGCAATTTAAAAAGGAAATAATTGTTTGTGTAAACATAAGTAAAATGTTCTTTGTATGCAAAAAACCCTTTATGAAACCAGTAATTAGTTATTTGATATAATTGCCTTCCCGTTACACTGTAAAAAAACCATTGTACATTTGCCAGCACAAACTGCTGGCGTCCGAATTGCCAGCACATTGTGCTGTTAATTTTACGCAACTACTGTATTTTTCATGCTTATATAGTCAAGAAACCAAAGAAAGCTACAGCACATTCGCCTGTGATTGAGTTTGAGCACGAGATGAACAGTACTTTCTACTGTAAAAATGTCGTTTTTTTTTGTTTTTTTTTTTTCAGTGTAGTATGGAAAAAGAAAGTGTATTTATAAATGTTTAAATTTTGAGAAAATATAAATAATCTCATTAGTTCTTTTTTATTATTATTTGCTTACTTTACATAATTACTAAACTTTATAAAAAACGCTAAGTGATACGTAATAATGATAATTCGCAATAAAAAAACAGAGACTTTTTCGTGGATAATTGGAAAATATCACAAGAATTACTATTTTCTTTTTCTCAAAATTACCGCATTTTTTTAAAAAAGATAATATTTTTACTTTCCATTTTTATTTTTTTACGATTTTAATTCTTTAAAATTTTTAACTATAAAGATAAACTAATGTACATATCGTGGTCTAACTTAAAAAAAATAAAGTAAGTTTTTCAAATTTTTTGCATTTACTACAAAAATAAAATATCGAAAATGTTATTGATCTTAAAAATACTTTTTTATCGAGAAATTCTTTATAAAATTTTAATCTACCTCTTGAAGGGTAAAGTGATTTTTATTCTTTGTATAGCACTGAAATAAAAATTTTCAAAAATAAAATACCAATATCTTAAATAAATTGTTCTACACCCCTTAAAATAAAATAAAATATTCTTTTTCAAATTTATTTACCTTATTTTTCGATCTAATATAATATTCGATAAGCAAATTTCCAGCCTACTTTAATAAACATCCTTTTTAATTAATATATACAAAACACTAATTAAAAATATTCGGTATCAGCAATTTTTAAAAAAAGGAGATAATTGTTTGAGTAAACATAAGTAAAATTTTCTTTTTCCGCTAAAAAGCCTTTATGAAACCAGTAATTAGTTATTTGATATAATTACCTTCCCAGTAGTATGGAAAAAGAAAGTATGTTTATAAGTGTTTACATTTTCAGAAAAAAAAAAACGCTTTAATTCTTTTTTATTATTATTCACTTACTTTAAATTATTAATAAACATTAAGAAAAACACGAATATGAAAAAAAAAAGCATAAGACGAGTTTACTAATAATCCTTTTGTGAGGATGTGGATATGTGTTCTTACAATTAAAATTGTGTTCTTCTGCTTGAGTTGAAATAAATTATTTGAACGAGCTTTATTTAGTAGAAAGCAACAGATATTTTCTTCTTTATTATTAATTTTCATCACAAAAAAACTATTTAAATAGTCGATTGGGTATTTTGCTGATACTTGTTATTACCTAACAAATAAAATTTTTTTTTTTTTTTCAGAATAAAACTTTTCAGGTGCAATATAGGTTTCTTATTCATCCGAAATCAGAAAACTTATATATATATATATATATATATATTTATATAACTTTTTAATGTTAATGGACGCTTTTTGTGATTTTATTGTGCATGTAAAAGAAAGTCGCTTAGTAACTTACACCGTAAAAAAAAAAAACCGCTTTGTGGCTTATTGGCTAACAACGTGTAGCTTATAAATTCTTACTGAAGTGTTGCAGAAAATTACAAAGTCGGATGAAGTGTCGTGGCGTATCGTGGGGCGTATCGTTATTTGGAAAGTGAAAGCATACCGTTGAGTATCCCTTGAAAAAGACCAAGTATGTTGGTTGAAACTGTCGGGAAGTTTTAATATCATTTCAATGTTTAAACGCCATGCATTTTAATGTCATGTAAATTTTAAATATGTTGTATAGTTTCCCATTGTACACTGTTAAGCAAATACATTAATATTTTTCATGTAGTTATTATACAGTGTAAAGTCCAATCTTAAATATCCATAACGTTGAGTATCGATGTTTTGAAACTACAAAACATAAAGGAGAGTAGTATTGTTTTGAGAGTACATAAAATTTACAAAATACAAGCTAAGAAAAAAATCCGAAGTGTGTGTATTCAAAAAACATGGACTGTGACTAAAGCCGAATAGAAAGAAAGAAACATCCTGTGTACAAATCCCTTGTGATTTTCTTCTCAACTTAGAAGAAAAGCTGTTTTCAGAAAATGATGTGATTTCCTCTGACCGTGAAGCACGATGTACGCTAGATGTCTTTTTTTACAAACCGCTGGAGTCACGTGATGCTCGAATGCACAAATGCAGATGTACGAAAAGAACATCACGTCACTCTAACGGTCTGTAAAAAAAGGCACTTGGGATGCACCGCGGTAGCCTGTCTTTTCCGTTAGCCTCGGTTTTTGGGGTGCTCCACGTGCATTTTGACCCCTTCCTTTTTTTAGCACTGATTGAAACTCTTGAAAGTAGGGTCTTTTTATTCACAGACACAACATCGAAAATTGTACACGGCTCTCGTGAGCTGAAATCGGCACCTGCAAAATGCATTTATATAGGTGAGACCGGGGCTAGTTGGCTACAGGGTAAGTAGTCCTCATAAATCGCCTGTTTGTGGATAGATTGCGCAACCAGTCACAGAGTACTTTTCTTCTTGCTTTTTACAATCCTCGTTGTAGTGCAGCGTTACCTACGTGAAGTGGACATTTATTACAATTTTTCTGTTTTTTGCACTCATAAGTAATTTTTTGTTGCTTCATTCTTTTTCTAATTTCTAATACTTATCTTAATAATTGCGATTTAACTTGTGCGTTTTTCTTAGTGAATGATTAACTGTATGTACCCCATATGTAATTTACTTGGATTGTTTATGCTTAGATGGTTACTTGAGCCTTTTGTGAAGAAATTTATTATGGGTCTAGTAGGCGCATTGAACACGTGGCAAGTTAACTCGGTGTTTGGTGTGTGCTGGTAGCTTGAAAAACAGCAAACACCGAGAAAAGTGGTTACAATGCAAAATTTTGGGAACACGAGGCTTGCCCAAACGGAGACACTCGATTTTTTATTTGTGACAACTGTAACTTTTATGATGATATCGAGTAGGATAGAAGTCACTTAATGTTTTATTCATTATTTTTATGTTTGTATAAGTTAGAATTTACATTGTACGGCGATAACGCCTTTGTTTAAACTTACTGGTAATAATTAAATTGATTTCTTTTAACTGCGTGTCTTATTTGAGTTTCATTTAAATTTTTATAAAGCGTGTGCCAACTTACCCCATAGGTATAGGCAACTTGCCCCGTGACGGGGTAGGTTGGCGCACAACTTTCCTTTTACTTTAGGCTTCCGCTAAACATAAACTAAAAAAGCTACAAACTCAAAACTCCGGGTATTTATAGCCCAATACCTGTTCTTTAAAAGTACAGTTAAAGTTTCATAAAAAACTTAAACAAAAAATTAATAAAAATCAATAACTAAAAACTGCGACTACTAGCCCCGGTCTCCCCTACGCTACGAGCATTTTCACCTATTCAGTTTCTTTGATGAAAATGAACTTAGTGTATATGAAAGCAATTTGCGTGCGCCGATGTCGGCTCAGAATAGTCGCGTTACATTTATCGGTGGCGTGCCGGTGAATGAAAAGCCCTCACTTTCAATATATGTAGAATACTATCTATATGGTAAATATCTTCATTCTCTAACAATTCTGTGACCACCACTGTTCGATGAAAGGTGCCTTTGTCTCCAACAATATGAACTCACGCCCGCAACATTCATGAATTGAACCGGTACATAATAAAGGGGACTCACAGAGCAAAAAATATCGCCAGTAACTGAACCCCCTTGAAAGATGTGGAACACTGTATGCCTATCAACTACATGATGCCCTCGCGGAACAAAAGCCCCATCACCTGCAAAACAATATTTTTCGGCAATATTGAAGAAATGACTGAGTGTTTTCACCTCTCTTCATGTACCTACACAAGGTTGGAATCAGTAATGAGTGAGTCATAAATAGGTTATAAGTCAGTTGTCATCAGTAACAAGCATTCGGTTCTAATGATGAATATTTTCGAAATCAGAGAAACCTCGATCTCCCTTTAATATGCGTTAATGGCACACATTGTATTATGCCCTAAATAATGAAAGACTACGAAATCGGACGTCCAGTAATTTGATGTATGAGTATGTGTCTTGTGAGCAGTGTGACAAAACTAGAAACGCAGGCAGTGCAGCTGTCGAGTGTTGGATTTGAGGGGGCAGAAAATGCCAAATTATATAAAGAAAGATTAAAAACAAAGCAAAAGTGAAATTGTAAATGTGAAAATAAATTATTTTTCATAACAGAATAAATTTACTTTCGTGAGGTGAGAATCAGAGATAAAATGAGAAAATTGATTTAACAAGGACCAAGTCAGCTGTTTTTTCCATCACAGTGATCGATCCCCACGAACACAAGGTCTGCAGTTTATACGCCTCTATGGTGAGTTTTGTCACGGGTTATTCAACTTATGAGCTTGCGGGTAAATATTTCTAGTTGCGAATTGAAATTATGTTGCTCTATTAACCCTCTCGCTGCGCAACCCCAGATTTTCTCGGGGATTCATTTTTCCGTCTAATTAATCCTCCTTGATTATTTCCACCAGTTATTTATTTATTTATTTATTATTTTTGTAAATTTTGCTTTATTTAATCGAAGCATTTTTCCGATTAAATTAGACAAAAATTTTTGTTTTGAAAAACCGGTGACAAAAGAAGCTATTTTAATTAATTTGAAGCTATTTTAATAAAACAATTACGCAGCGAGAGGGTTAAGAGCCTATTTCTGTCACGCGAAAACATTCGCAAGCTAATGTTAAACCAAGGGATCAGGTGCTTTTTGCAAACTTTCTAGTTAGCATTTCAATATTTTTAAATGGCTTTTTTTAACACTGTTCAACATAGTTGAAAAGTGTTTGTGAATTCGGTTTGCCTATCTGCCATCTGACTCTCCGTGCTCTAACTCTCGTAGATATTATACTCATATTGCCATGAAATTTTTGTATGTTTTTGAGATTTAACTACAGAATGTTGGGAACTGAAAATGAAATGTGTCATTTATAGGAGACACACAAAATAATTCCGGTACATCGGGAAAAATCGTTTGTGGTGCATTTTATTGATGTTACGATATTTCAAACATAAAGAAATTGATTTGCATCATTGAAATTGAGTACGAAATGTTTTTTCAGTAGTATATAATGAGTAGTATCTAATAGTTCATTTACAGGGACGCACAAAAGGATTCCGTTACATTATAATCTATGGGAGAAATCTGCTGCGCTGCATTTTAATAACGTTATGATACTTCAAACGTAACGAAATCACTTAAGTGCGCTGTATTTTTTCTATTGATTATAAAGTGCATAGCATTTATCGATCATTTAGAGAGACACGTAAAAGATTTCTGTTTAAATACCACTAAGCTCAATAATTACTCGATTGCATTTTGCACTGTGCTATGGATTATTAAACTTATCTAATTTTGAGTGTATTAGGTAGTGCGCGTGAATTTTATAGATCGAATAGTGGGCTACATGAAAGGCGTCGCACGCATTACCGAATATGGACTGCAGTTCTTGAAAATGGATTTTTACTGCGTTACGTGTTTTTTTAAGTTAACTTTTTAGATATCTCATTTGATTCAAAGAAAAAATAAAATTTCTTAGTAATATCATATTGGTGTTGGAAAGTGTTTCATAATCTATACCTTATGCATGATTTTTCGTTCCTGTACACAATATAACGGAGGTCGATGTCGGATGTGGTATCTTTGTACTTTTTCGATTTTGATTGTAGCTTATTTAAAAGGACACCTTCGATTTCGGAACCAAACAACCAATTTTTTTTTCTAAATTGGAAGTTTCCTCAGAAATAAACCGCAATCAAAACCAGACAAGACGTGAAAATCAAGCATAGTTTATTAAACACTTCCCAACACATCCAGAATGCTGCAATAAAACTTGGCCGCTAAATAAAGTAAAAAAAAAATCTATATAAGTAAACAGTTTAGAAAACGCAAAACACATTTAAATAGACAATCAGCAACTACCTTGGTGCATCCATGTATATTATCTATAGATACGTATACATACTACACCGTATGCTTAAATTATGTACAGTTGGAAAACAAATAACAAGTTGAAAACTCACCTTCAGAAAATTTCGCCAATAGACAGAAATGTATTCGAATTCTTTTGTATAGCGCTGTATAGTATCTACAGATTTTTATGTACGCTTCATAATAAGTTACATTTTAATTCACGTAGAAAACACATAATACAACTTAAAACGCACTTCAAGCAATCACTATCCATAAACGGCAATGTATCCAGTTCTTTGCATAGTGTATATGAATTCATTTATACTCTACAGGCATTTCTTAGTGTACTAAATATAGTTCAGTTGGCTCCAGATAGGCAGAACATCGAGAAATTATTTGGAGACATACAATAAACCCTACAGATGATGATGCAGCATCTAATTGAAATTTCTATGTTCGTTCCATTGTCAAGAGAAAGATTACAGAAAGTTTCTTTAACAGTGGCAAAATGATTCGAAAATTTTTGTGTGGACTTACACTTATCTGACCACCTTGTTTCACATAGACCAGGAATGTTTGGAATTTTTTTATTTCTAAGAGATACCTAAAAAATATTATCACTTGTTTTATTGTTCCGGCTATGTTTCTTATTTCTGGCACTTGATTGAGATTATTTGCCACTAGCTTCAATCGCTAGATGCGCAGTCAAAATGTATGGGTTTTGGATATGTTTCTCCAATTTTTTTTTCTGTTTACTAGTATCTTTACCAGCCATCGTGAAGCATTCGTCAAACTCAAAACCAATAACTTTTGTCATTTCTAGTCCTAGTTTTTCCGTGAATTGCAAAATAGGGTGACTGAGCCAGTAGTTGATCAAATAAGGTCGGGTCTACGGGGTTTTATTATATTTCCTTACTTTTAAGTTTTAGAAGTAAAGTAACATAATTGCTACAACCCAAAGAATGTCCTATAATCAGGGACTGATTAATGCACTGGCCTCCGGGGCTTCGGCCCTGGGCCCACCAATTTCAAGGGTCCACAAATTTGTGTGTATTTTCTCACAATTTAAGTTTTTCCACTGTTTGCATTTTATATTTTGGTCCATGATGTAAAAACAAAATTTTACTGCAATAAAAAATCTCCATATTTAATTTTTCTGTAAAAGTCCTTTTCAATTTGAGAGTACCTATAATTTTCAAAACTTGCCGTATCCAGAAAATCAGATTTGGGGAAAATGTCAAAAACTGCATACTGTGTCTGTTGGTTTCAATAAAAACGAGGATTTTACAATGTCAGAATTATATTTTACAATGATTACTAGACTGTTAGGGAAAACACAATTTTTATGATTTTGGATAAGGCGAATTTTGAAAAAGATGTCCTCATTTATTCTGCAACATAAACTGTGGATCATAGATGTTTGTGAATTATACAAATGCTTATTTGAGAAAGTGGACGGTAATTCATTTTCTTGATTATTCTTGTAAGGTTTTTTTTTTTTTTTTTTTTTTTTTGTAAACTTGAAACTTTTATTCAAACAACTTTGTCAACTCATCAAATAAATTTACTTTTTTTCTGAAAGTGTCGCCGAGAATGGAGAGGTAGGGGGGGGGGGACTTTTTAACAGGCCCTGGGCCCAACTTCAGCTTGATCGGGCTCTACTCATAATGGGCAAAAATGAAATCTGCTGAAATTAAATAGCAACAAAATTATAAGTAAATAGTTTTTTTAATTGTCATTTTCCCAGTGGTTGATGAATCGAAGAAATCAGTCGAAAATTCAAAAATTAATCTTTGAAATATCATGCTTAAGCTGTGATTAACAATAATTCATATAAAACTATTATTTGAAATAAGCAAGATGGAAGTGCATTATTTTAAATTACCCTAATTGTCTCCAACTAATCAAAAAGTAAATTTTTACATTTTTACATTTTCTAACAAAAAGAAATTCATAAAATGGCTTCTCAGCAAGCAGCTGACAACAATGTGAAAACAGGTGCTCCAACATTCAAACAAACATATTATGTCTAGTGCCACGTGTAAAACTCATTTCCGAATGAAATGACGCAATATTTAAAAAATTTTATCAACTACTGTCGCGGTCATCCTAGAATCTGCTACACTTTTTGCATCTAACTTTTCCAACTCCACAAAACCCATGAATTCTTCTTTTATGATGCAGACAACATCAGCATCGTCAGTGACAGTGATATATATTATTGCAAGAGACATTTGTTTTGCCGAAGAAAATTATTTTGTGCAGTTCCGGTTGACTTCAGGTAGAATTTTCGGAATCGGGCTGCGGACAACCCGACACATTCAAGATTCTAATCCTTATTAGATTTGGGAAAATGAATTTTCAATTAAAAATTGCAATTTACCATTCACATCTTATTGTTAAATCTGTCTCTAATTTCTGAGCGTTTTGTTGACGCAAAATTACTTGCACAGTTATACCTGTGAAAATGAATCTTGTCTATAAAGAAATCCTTCCTTATGCAGAAAAATGTTATCGTCTCGTAGGAAAAAACCCACGCAGTTATACTTGTTAAGAAATTGTTTCCGATCTCGTGTTTCCCCTCTTTGTAAAAAGAAAACTATTCGAAAGGACTAATTAAAAACTTAAAAAATAGAACTTGTCTAAAACTGAATCCAACTTTAAAAGAAAAAAAATTCATTGTTATGACAAACTAGTTGGATGTGACAATCCAAAACTTTCTTCTATCTCGTACATTTTAATATTTCAAAAAGCAGTTGCAGATGTTAATACTGCAATATTATTAGATCAATACTATACTAACTTTGATTTTCATCTTAAATTTCTGCTTCAGTCATTTAAACGGTCTAAAAACGAGTTAATCAATATCATGATATTTATTAAAATGAATAGTTTTTCGTTATTCCGTTGTGCATCAGCTGTTTTCGAATAGCCGGCTTAACAGAACGCGAGTTCCCGTCGCTGCACAAACCGCCGTTGGACAACAGAACTACTGACAATCAAGAAAATTATACCAAAGGAATTCCCAACAATTATACCTGCAAACCCATCTAAAACGGAAATTTTTTCGAGCGCCTTCTGATCTTGTCTAGGCAGATTTTATTATACTTTGTTTTTAAAAGATAAAACTAAAATATTCATACCTTGCAACTGATTTATATTAAAAAAACAGTTTGACTATGCCAAAATCTAAGGGGTGGCTCAAGTCCCCCTTATGGGCGCCCTTACATAATTGTCGTCCAAAGAATATTGGCCGGTTAAAAGTAGATGTTACCATTAGAAAAAGGAAAATTGGAATAAATTTAGTGTGTGGACGACCCCTGAAGCATAATTAAAGTATAGCCTTCAATAGTAGACATGATTCGCGGTTTATTTGCACGTATCTTTTGTATACTATTTATTATTTTAACAGAATTAGTAGTAGGAATCGATTACTACCCCCCCCCCCCCCAGGACTGTACACATTAAATATTTTTGATAAGTTGTTCACCAGAATTACGCTTAGAACAATCAAATTTTCTGTAAAAATATATAATAAATATACTGACAATTTGCTCTTAAATTATCTGTCTGAAATTAAAAGAGAAAGAAAAACCCTGTGTGAAGCACAGATTATGAAACACTTTTCAACAGTCCCAGAGTATTTTAACGAAATTTCGCCGTTTAAGGGGTCTCCGGACTCAGAAAATTGGAAAAAATGAAAACAAAATTATCATTTTCAACATTTAATATTTTAAAATGTATATTATTTTAAAACACAATTTTTATTGGTATGAAAGATATAAGTATATTCTTTCATTTCATGTATTTAAAAGATTGCAAGACGCAGAATTAGCATTTATAGGGAGCTCCAAACTATCAGATATTTGACGAGCAGAAAATTGGTATAACAAACAAAATAAGTTGAAACTGGTGTGAATCAATAAGAACTAAAAGATCTTCTTAAAATACCATCAAATAGCAGAAGTACGACTTTTTTGTGCCTGACGAAGAAAGACTCAGATCTTTCGAAAGGCCTATCGCATTTAAAATTTTTGATGGTGTTTTAAGATCGTTTAGTTCTAATTGGTATAACATTGTATACGCGCGTGCGGATGCCACCATCATTGTGCGTATTACATGTACGCACAAAACAAATATTGCATCTAGATTGAAACTTTAGATGCCTACTTATACTTTAGATTATAGTAATTACCCTGAACCTAAATAAATTTGTATTTAAAGCATTTTCACATTTTTAATACGAAGTTGTATTTAGCTAATACAAGATTTTGAAAATTTAAACAGTATAATCATCTAAAAAAATATTTTTTTAACAATAAAAAGGAAGTTTTAGATTCAGTTTATACAGAAAAACGTGAAACATATGTTTGGAAAATTTCATGAAAAAAATATTCAGAAAATTTTGAGATATCCTGCGCTGTTATGCCCAAAAACGTCATTTGGAGAAAAATGACTTCAAAGTTTCGGAAACTCTGCTTCAGTTATTGAGCATGCATAATTCTAAGAGCCATAACTTCTGTTCTAATAGGAAAGTCAAGGAAACAATTATATCAAAATGTCCTGAAAAGATAGGAGTTTAACACATATGAAAATTAAAATTTCGAAAATTTTGAAGCTTTAAGAGCCCTGAGAGCCCTTAAGGGGGTCCAGAACACATTTTAAAATAATTTTTATTTATTAAGTTAAAATTCTGAAATTTTTTTTTATGGTTAACCTTATCATTTGTAAACAAAATCACATGATAAAACTTCTCAGATTTTTTTTTAAATTTTTAATTTGAAATTAACTCAAAAAGTGGGGTAATTTAAAATCGTTATAACTCGAAATATTATTTATAGAATTTCAATTTTTTTTTCATTTAAATAAACAGAAATATATAAGTTTTAATTTTGATTCAGCATTTTTTTAAATATTAATTTATAAAAAAAATCAAAATATTTAACAAAAAAATTTCAAAAAAAGTGCTGCAACTTAAAAAAAAAAAAATCATATTTTCAAAAGTAAATATTTTTTCAAATATGCTGAATCATAATTAAAGTAAAATAATTGAAAAAGATATGTCCCAAGTTTGAACCCTGTATCTTTAACGGTTCTCGAGTTATAAGAATTTAAATATGAGAAATGGTGAAAAATCCTATCATGAAGAAAAACGCATTTTTACAAGAAGTCGTTTCCATGGCAGCCATTGTTTGAAAGCAAGATTTTGAAAACAAACCAAAACGAAAAAATTATATTTTTTGTTCTAATTCAGATAGAAACATGATTTAAATGTTATTTTAAGCAGGAAAAAACAGAGAATTTTTTAAGGGAATAAAATGTTTTTGAAAAATTTGAAGATTTTTGTGTCCCGGACCCCCTTAATAAGATAAAGAAGATACCCAAGTAAACATTTTAGAAAACGTATAACAGATTTGAAAATCAGATTTCAACAATTACAGTCCATTGCCGGATAGGTACTCGTATTCTTTTGTGCAGCTCTGTATATGATCTACAGATATTTACAGATCCTACGCAAAAAATTTAGTTTAGTAATAAAACGCAAAACATGGTTGAAAATTCACCTGCAGCCATTTCTAACATAGAAGGAAACTTACTTGAATTATTTTGTACAACCTTGTAAATTACATACAGATTTTTACACACTGAAAAAAAGGGTACTCAAAATTAAGTAAAAAGTACTCAATTTTAAATACGTCACATACTCAAAATAACTCTGATCCAAATGTACTCAAAATTTAGAAACAAATGTACTCATTTTTGATTCCATGGTTGTGTTCAAATATGAAACGTTATGTACTGCCTCCCCTAAACCTAAAAATTAAAGTAAAAATGTACTGACATTTATTTCCCGTTCAAAGTTATTAACAATAAACGTTTAATTGGTTTTATTAAGAAAAATAATAAAATTATTAACAAGATACCCAAATCGAATATTTTTATGACAAAAGCATTATTTCCAAGCACTTTTAAATTATTTTAAAATGCTGTGCGTAACTAAATATTTAAATTAATAAATATCATTTATGCCACCATAAATGAAATAAACCTTTACAGGGTACAAAATTATCGTTTTCTTTGGGTTTGACACCATGTGATGTTTCAAAATTGAGAAACCATAGGTTCCTTTTTTATCCAAAAATACTCAATACGATATGAATACATCAATTTACTCATTTTTGAGTACTTCATTTTTTTTTCAATGTGCACGCCAGATATTACGCTTAAAATTAATTCAGATCAAAACATGCTTAAAACTACTGAAATCACACTTTCAGGAATTACTATGCATAGACGGTCATGGTATTCACTTCTTTAAGTAGTGAATACATCTTGCGATTTTATTTATACATGTATATGATCTTATTTATATGCACTGTAAAAAAAAATTTGTAAAGTTACTAAAGTTTTTCTAGGAAACTGGGATTCCAGGAACTTTTTATGTAACGGCAACAAGAAAAATTCCTGTAGCTGCATAACTTAAATTAAAAATACTTTTAATCAATTCACGCTCATTCTCAGTCAGTGTTGAATTCAGGGGGTTGCCCAGGGGAAGGGGGCATTCCCCCTCCCCCCAGGGTAATGTAATGTCCCCCGGGAAGATTTGATATTTTGCGTTTTCAATGATCAAAAAGGGCAATTTCCCCCCGGAACTCTGTGATGTGCCCCTCCCGGAGCCACAGACATCCCTACCGTAGAAAAGTCTGAATTCAACACTGTTGTTCTCAGTAATACTTACGAATTCCTTTGGGTAGCCCTGTATATGGTCTATAGAATATATGCACGCCACGTAGTATGCAAAAATTTAGTTAAAGTTCAAAACGTATACCATAACGTCAGACCTGACAGTAACTTTAACAATTTTTAAGAGACGATGGACATACGATATCAGAAAATAAATTTTACCTTACTAATATTGTCATTAAAATTATTAATTTCCAAATCAAACAATAATTAAGAAGACCTATCTTTTTTTAGAACATATTTTGAAAAATGGAAGATGTTTACTTGCTCGACACAATATCGAAGAAAAGATTTTAACATAATGCTGACGTAAACAACTTAATTATGCCAAATATTTGCTTTCAATCGAAATTAAATATTTATTTTTCTGAATTATATATCACAGTTGTTTTTTAGTCTAACAGGATATTTGATGCACAAAATTTCAGCTTACATAAATAAGCATTCTTCTTAATTAATACGTATGAAATGTTACTTACAAATATTTGTAATCAACAATCTGGGGAAAAAAAGCTAGGGTTTTTTTTTTTTTTTTTTTTTTTTTTTTTTTTTTTGCAAATGTTCGTAAAAATTCCCTTTTGTGAAAAAAAAAGGCCTTTATAAATTCAGTAATTAGCGATATGATTTAATTAACTTCCCATGGGTATACTAAAAGAATATCTATGAATATTTAAATTTGGAGAAAATACAGAGTGGTTCATTAGTTGTTTTTATCATCATTATTATTATTGTTATTCACTGATTTTACAATACTAATGAACTTGAAGAAAAAACGTGAATCTTCTAAAAAATATGCTATTAGCTTACTAATCATCTTTTTTCGTGATCTTGCAATTAAAATTACGTTCTTTCATATTACAGCTGGAGCAAACTGCTATAATGAGCTTCATTTATTAAAAAACAAAAGAAACTTAGAAAGCAACAGTTTTCCTGTCTTTTTATTGCTATGGTTCATCGCAGAAAAAATTTTATTTTGAATTTGAGTGTTTCTTAAGTAATCGACTAAGTATTTTTTTTTCTCGCAAAAAATTTCTTACTAAAAACCAATTAATTAAATTTTCAGAGCAAAAACACAGTATCACCTTTCTTAATTTCCGGAATGTCTTTTACTATACAATCCATATCTTTTTCTATATTTCTTTCCTTTTTTTCGGCTTTATTTTTTTTTTGGGGGGGGGGGGGATCTCAGTATACACGATATAACAAGAGGATAATACAGAGGCTGTTTGCTCCTTTTGTAGACGATTTTGTTTTGCTGCAAAAAATACTCGGCTGCTTGCAAAAATTTCTTTCACAGCAGTTATGTTTATAACGGTATAAATTATCGTCTGCTACCCGAAACTTTTGTTTAAAAGCAAAATGGTGCATACGTCAGTACTACCAATTGTCATTAAAAATGTTACAAATACTTTGATTCACAAATAAAGGTTAAGCGCTCAAACAGTTTCAAAAAGTTTACATTCAAGATCAAAATTAGAATTCTATTCTTAATTTCAATAACATTTGATCCGATAATATAAGAAAAATCGTTCATGTAGTGTATAGAGGAGACCGGGGCAAGATGACTATGTTAACAAACTTTGTTGTTTATTAATTTATTTTTAAGTACATTAAAATTAATTTTACATGAACGGCTAGAGTATTCCTTTGTAGTATTAAATATATTACCATTTAATTTTTCAAATAAAAAAAATAAAGCATAATTTTATTTTTTCATAACATTAACAAATCATCATCTTGCCCCAGTACTTTTATTTTTTCATAGCATTAACAAATCATCATCTTGCCCCAGTACTGGGGCAAGATGACTTTGGCCTTGGGGCAAGATGACAACACTGATAAAGGTTGAACGTATTTTATCTTTTGAATGTGTTACATGGTTTAACAAATGATAACGGTGTTTTTTCATCTTACAAAGTATCAAACTAAGCATAATGCATTGTAACGTAATGTTGAAGTGTTTAGTTGTGCAGCTAACAATAGTCACAAATAAAAATGCCATTTTCCTAATTGAAACATTCCTCATGCCACCACTCTTGTCATTTACAGCACTGGATCCATATTTCTGTTGGTGGGTCACAATATTCCTCGTCACAAGCATTACGTCTGAAAACACCATCCTTTGAAGTTGATGTAACTGGACTATTTGGCCTGGATTTAATAGACTTAGGCCCACAGGAACTTAGTTTGTGTTTTTTTACTCCCTTTTTATCTTCACGAGCTTCTTTTCTCTGTTTTTTTAAACGTTCCTGTTCTTCCTCCTCCTTTGCCCTTTGTTCTAACATTTCTTTGATGGGTGTGCTTGTAAGAATGTTTGAGCTCAGTGTTTTGCCTTTTCTTTTTCTTTCTCACATTGTGTTGCTTTAGTTAATGGTTTAAAATCAAAAACACTAACAGGCTTCTTTGGTGCATTTGAATCAGCATTTGCCATAATTTCTGGTTCTTCTGAAGGGTCGCCATCTTGCCCCGGACTGCCTGTTTAAAAATATTCGTTTTCATTGCCATGAAGGAAGACGATTAATTGACATTTATTCATGGTAATAGGTAGTATTTAAACTAAGCTACTCATAAATATTAAAGACAAAAGATATATCTTACGTGTATCTGTAGCAGAGCTTATTTACACATGCATAAAAGTTATAATGTGGCAGCGGTAAATAATCAAAGCTTCACAACTAACACAAAAATGGCGATTTCAGAGTCTCTATGCTATTGTTTAACGAACGGCCGATAGGGGAGCCTGTAGTGTCTGGTTGATGCTGCCACCTAGTGGAAAAACGGAAAATTTAAGACATTCGTCATCTTGCCCCGCTCTCCATCTTGCACCGGTCTCCCCTACTAGTGATTTCACCAGAGCCTGATCATTATAAGTGCGAATATCTATCAGTAACGGCTTTAACATAGTTTTATAGTTGCTGAATTAGAATAATTCTCTTTGGGAAGAACAGAAACACAGACTTTGAACTATCGCTTCATAAAAAGCACTATTTTGCTTTCATACAAAAATTTTGGATAGCAGGCGATAATTTATACTGTTAAAAACATAACTGCTGTGAAAAGAAATTTTGCAAGCAACCGAATATTTTTTATAGACGAATATTTTTATTTATCCAACAGTATAGATATCAGAAAAATCTTTGATGTAGTGTATACTAGTGCCTTTCAATTGCTTTCGCGCCATCAATTTTTATCATTTCTTATTATTTTTTGAGAATTAAATATTTCAGTAAACGGTAAGTTTGAACATGGTAAATATAATGTTGAAACTTTATAAATAATCATAACTTTATTTGCCCTTAAAGGAGGAAATGTAAAGTTTTCAAGTAAAACTAATGCAGTAAAAACTGTGAAAATGGAATCTGTTTATAATGGAATCCTTCCTAAGACGGAAACGCTACATAATTCCAACGAAAATAATACAGTACAACTACAAAAGGCTATGTCACTCGAAAGACGGAAGCGTGTCTAAAACAGAATTTTTCCCGGTGTCTTGTGATTCTGACTTATCGTATATTGTTTTAAGTGCTGCAAAAAGTACGTTTTTGAAGTTTCTCATTATGTTTAAATAGCAATTTGGGGCAAACATCACAATTTACTTTTACTGTTTTATTTAACCCCTTGGGGACGAAGGACTGATATTCGAGCCGCGTAAGGTGCTCAGAATCGGGGATTATTCTCATCAGTAAATTCTTATTGTAAATTTAACCTTATTTAATACGAGCATTTTCCCGATTCAATTAGGCAAAAATTTCTGTTTTAAAAAACCGGTGAATAAAGATTAAAAAATCTGTAGAAGACGCTCGTCCCGAAGGGGTTAAAAGGCTATACGATTGGCTATTCATTTTTTTTTTTTTTTTCCTTAACGATTATTGGAAGTGTTATGTTTCTAATCGTGGCTATTTTATGGCTGTTTTTGTTTCATGTATCAAACCGGAAGTTGTTTACAGATTTTTGTTTACAGATCTCAGGAAAGAAAAGAACTTCTGATAGAGATTAAGGATGGTTAAACATAAAAAACTGGAAAATTTGAAGTGAATATTTCAAATAGATTTTCAAAAATGAAACTTTAAACACATTTTCTGAAGAACATGATTTTCATGAACAATAAGCTACATAAAACGTTTTATCTCCAAAAAGTTATCCTTATATTTATATAAAACTGTTCACTTAATATTTATATTTTTTATTGTGTTGTGGGTAATTCACTGATAGGAAATTTTATATTTTATAATACTACTCTCTTGTTTTAGGACAAATACAAACACATATTAGGGTAGCTCTAATACCGCTCCAATTTTTCCAACCTTTTATCTGGTTGGTAAAAAAAAAAAAAAAAAAAAAAAAAAAAAAAAGATATCTTTTTAAAATTAATATTAGTACCTAATTATCCCCATTAACCCAATATATTTTTTACTTGATATTCGAAAAATATATGTATACATTTCCTTTGTAGGGGCCTTGGCTTTTTTGTTTGTTTGTAACTAGACAAAATTCGGGTTTCAAAAAGTGAGATTTTTCGCCAAATGATATAATCAGCTATGAAAACATACCTGAGGGATTTTTATGCTTGTTTATAAATCTATATCTATACATATATAAACATTATATATATATACATATTTATTGTTTTTATATACAATTTACTTCTCTTTGAATATAAAAATAGATAAATTGCTTCTTTATATTAAGTAAACTGTATAAATACTGAAAAATTTGCTTTTGTGTATGAAACAGCGAATAGATTGCCAGAAAATGTGCATGACAACTTTCCTTCTCTAGACAAAATCATTTTATCTGTCTCGCCAAGGCCCCTATAACAGAAAAATGCCAAAATAGGAATTGTAACTTGTAAAAGTTTTACAGAGATTGATTTCTAAAAACTTCAAATATGTGGATCCCAAAATTTCACCTCATTTCACTAAGTAGTTTTGAGTTACGCTTAAAAAATTATCTACATTGCAACTTGTTTTGTAACTACAGTCTCAGTGTGACCTCGAAAATCCGGCAACTTCAAAAATCCGGGATCAAAGTAATCTCCTCCATGCATTTTTTTTTCTTTTTTTTACATTTCCAACTTACGGGAGAAAGAAAAATAGCAATTGTTTACGATTTAAAATCTTTGAATCGAAACCGATGTATTAGCGGAGAGCGAGATCGCTAACGCTGTGTTAAATTAAACCGCCGATAACGCTGGTATTAGCTGAGAGAAATGAAGAGTCATTTTTGAAATGTATAAATTTGACGAGTAAATTTATGCAGTAGAACCCCGCTAATCCGAAATTCAGGTTAATCCGAACCGATTTGGACTTTCGTAAATTATTGCACTTTCGAAAATTGAAGCATGCTGGATTACGAAATTTTACGGATTACAGGATGAATGTCGGGAGAATCGCGTAGAAGTTAGAATAAAACAAAAAGTGGTAATAAAGCATGTTTTTTATTCTTTAGAAGCTTGAATAGGATAAAAATTACTCAATAATGTACGAATACAACATATATACACGAATATAAAATGAAAACGTGCACTGTACGCCTACTCGTAGAAGCCATTTTTAAAAAATCTCGAATATCAAGTTGCTTGCTAGTGTTATAAAATTCTTTTCTATAAAGCAAAATGTATTTAATTTAGATACTAAAAATTTATTTTTCCTTTCAACAATTTGATTTCGAAAACTATCTACAGAAATGTTTTTTTTTCTTTCCGCCTCCCCCCTCCCCCCTCCCCCCCTCGTCGACGGAGCTATTTATAGATTCGCGGTTTAAAACCGTTTTTAATGGATTGTTACGTAATTTCTCATTCTGATGTTCCATTGGATTATTATAAACATCAGGAGTGGTTAAATAAGCAATATTATTTTTTTCAGAACATCTCGTGCCGGATTATCCAGCCTGCCGGACCTTAGGATGCCGTATTACAGGATGTTTACTGTACTAATGAGTACTTATGCCTTATTTTTTTAAGCAAGCATCTTTTTCTTTCTATTTTTATCGGAATTTCAGGTAATCCGAATTTTTTGTTATCCGAACAGCCACCGGTCCCAATTAGTTCGGATTAGCGGGGTTCTACTATATCTGCTTTAGAGAAACAAGACATTCTTTCCGAAATTGATATTCTTCAGTTGTATAAAATCCAAGAAATACTTGTTAAAGAATAGCCGAAAAAATTGAAGCAAACAAAATTGATGTTTCGGAAATTACACGAGAAGAAATCCCTTCATTGCTTATTAAAATTATTTTTGTAACGCAGAAAATATCAATTAAAATGGGCTTTTTAAAAATATTTACTTTTCTCTTTTTCTCATATATATCACACTTGGCTATGAATTTAATTATGAATAAAGGCACCATGAAGAGGGCTCAGGCTTGAAAACTTTCAAAAAATCGATTTTTTTTTATTTATTTATTATTATTTAATTAATTCTGAACACAATGCAAAAACCCGCATAAAAGTATTTGCCTTTTTAACGGAATTCAAAGTATTTATGTAACAATCACTTTCAAAGCCGCACCCATTTAATTGCAACTTTAAGTCACGTTTTCTCAAAACTTGATTTTTGACGACTATCCGTAAGATTAAAAAAAAAAAAAAAAACTATTTGATGGAATGGCTTTAAAAATTTTTTGCATGCGTATAACATCGTTATCTATAGAATGAATTAATATATTTTAGATAGTTTAATATTTTGGGTATTTTTAAAGAAAAAAAAATGTATTTTGGGGGTTTTTTTTAATTTTCAAATTTGAGAGTTTTTTTAATAAGGTTTCCTTTGAGTGATACTTATATCCTTAATTCATTCTATAAGTTTCCTGATCATTTTAAAACAAAATATGATTCTTATGTCAATTCAACGTTAAAATATCTTACGGATGGTAATGTGACACCTAAATTTTTTTTTTTGTTTGTTATATGTTATAAATTGTGTTATATAAATTTTGCTATATTTTTTATTTCATTACATTGAAGTACTTCATTCTATAATTTTATAAGACTACAAACATACATTTAAAATATCAGAAGGTTTAAATTAGTTACACTGAATACTTTTGTTTTTATATGGACTCGAAGCGAGAGCTCTGTTTACATGTTTTTAGGTATTGAGCAATCCCTAAGCCCCTTAAGAATATCGAAATTACTTTTGATACTTTTTCAGAAATCCGGAATTTTCAAAAATCCAGCTTAGACTCGGGCTCGATAATACCGGATTTTCGATGTTATACTGTATTAAAATTGAATTTAACGTTAGGAGTTCAAAACTTCACAGCTACATAATTCCTTAACTTCTTCACCAAATGAATCACCGTTTGGTCTCCGAAAATAAAATGTACCTAATAATACAAATATGATGAATGTCAAAATTAGGTGTCCGTATTGAAAGTATCGATGCTTGTTACAACTTCAGTATGAAGACAGCCCCTACGCTTATTTTAACATACATTTAAAGAATAGATATTTCCCAAACAAAAGACTACTTTCGATTTACTCTACATCAGTGGTTCCCAACGTGGGGCGTACGCCCCACAGGGGGGCAATATGACTTTTCAGGGGGACAGTTTGAGATTTGTTATTAATGAATTTTCTGTCACTTTTTTTCCAATGAAAGTTAGTGTTGTAGACTAAAAGCAGAAATAATAGATGAAAAAAAATTAAAAATAGCTGAATAAATATTAATTTATGAAACATTCCCACTTAGAAGTTCAAAATACACTGACACCAGAATAATTATATGAATTGTTTTTACATATTTTGACACCTTTTATATACTAAAAAATCATTTTAATTTTTCTGGTTTTAACATTATTTTAGTGAAACATACCTCTTTTTTTACTGTATATAAACTTATACATCTATTCATAGTGCAATATGCCTCATGAAGGAACTTTTACATGTGAAATTTTGTAGGGTATATTTAAAATTGACTATTTGGACATGTTTAATCTAAAAAATGTTTTGAATTGCCTAAATGAGATACTACTTTTATGAATTTAATAAATCCCCGTGCACATCACGGAAGGAAATGGGTAGAAAGTAAACTTCTTATGGCTCTTCTGCAGGCCACATACACAATATATAAATATACTTCGTGACATATGCATTTTAAAATTTAAAATCGGAGAAAACATGATGGCCAAATAATAATAACAGGAAAAAGAAAGCCTGCTATCAAAGAAGTATGGTACGAGGGAAAAAAAATAATTACTGAAAATGGATAAAAGCACGATTCCGGAGATATTACTTGCAAATTATGTTATCTGTACGGTGTCGGTGATAAACAAATATAACTTTTTCTTAATGAAGTACTAAAATCCATTATAAAATGTATCAATTCTATCAAACCAAATACAAAATTTTAGAGAAATCTCAAGAAATTTTACGAAGATAAAAAGTTAGACTATTTATACCTTTTACATTTGTGGTACGTTGCCAAAAATTAATAAAACTTTTGTAGATGTAAATGCGAAGATCCATGGCTTCATTGCATTCACAGAGTTATATTAAAAACATATTTATAATTAAAAAAAATATGATTTTGGTAAATTAAAGAATGCGAAATCACTTATCTGAGTTAATGCGATTTTGGATTGTTCCATGAAAATAGAAGTTAGTTTTTTATGTAAAAAGATTTATATGATATAGAAGGGAGGGTGGGGGACATCGTGATTTTAAATATGTTTAGGTGGGTCGCGGCCAAAAAAAGGTCGGGAACCACTGCTCTACATCTACTTGGTAATAAAGTAGTATTTTCTTCTTTTGTTGACCGAATATACTTTTTAGGTGCGTTCGTAATTATATAAATACGTAGCACCTATAGTCGTCGTTCAGTCTGTCTGTCTGTCCGTCCGCATATAACAGAGCAAAAAATATCCTACCGAATGGTCTGAAATTTTAAATATATTATTGTTGCAAAACTTTTTCGAGTCATTTTAAATTTCATGAAAATCGGATGCATAGTTTAATGACAGAGACAATCAAAAGTTTTCCGTTACATTACGGCCAAAGGAAAAAAAATTATTGCAAGTGCATTTTAATGATGATACAGCCTTCCGAATGGTCTGAAATTTTAAATATCTAATTGTTGTAAAAAATTTTCGTGTCATTTCAAATTTTATAAAAATCGGATGTATAGTTTAATTACAGGGGCAGTCAAAAGTTTTCCGTTACATTAAGGCCAATGGGAAAACATTATTTCAAGTGCATTTTAATGATGTTACAGCCTTTCGAACAGAATGAAATGGATATGCACTTATGAAGTGCACTAAAATATACATTCAGTATAATATGCGGTGCAAAAAATTATTATTAAGCTAGTTATAGTACGAACGCACCTCATTTGCCACGTTTGACGAGCAATTTCCAACTTGTTTATCAAAGGTAACGTAGTAGGTGGAATAAAGCCTAACAAGCACATATAAATTGACTTTTTGCGGTTTTACATTAAACTCATTTACTGATAAATTTAAACTTCGCGTTGGAGATTATAGATATAAAATTAGAGTAGAATTTTATTTATTTTTCGGTATCCATACTTAAAAAATAAAAACTGAACCATAATAAGATCACTCCTGTGCCTGTCTGTCCATCTGTCATAGCCATAATTCACTCGTAAACATCATATGGAAGGTGGAAAGTTTAAATTAGCTGAGGTAATAAAGGCTATTGACCCACATATTTATAGATTATTAATCATTCACAAATATATTTAGGAAAAATGCAGAGGGTCTAATTAAGTTACGTGAAGAAAAAAAACTTTTTATTTGTATGTGTCGGGTATCGTGTCAAAGCTTCCGTAACATCGAACTCAAAAATACGTTTCTTTTAATGTTAGGTAATATATTTTCAGGTATATCGTCAAAAATTAAATGCAAAAATATGTTCCCCACCCCCTCTATTTCCGAATATACTGAAACTAAAATTATGAAAAAATTAGGGGTAATAGAAGTTAATTTAAATCTTACAGGAAAACTATAGCGATTATCCTAGGTCATATAGTTTTTGAGTAAATCGCATTTTTTCGTTACAGACAAATTTCTATTTGCGGGTGTTCAGCAAAGGAGCTGAGGAGCAATGGAGGTACCTATCGTCGCAGAAATATAAAAGGATTGTTGATAATAATGGTCGAAAAAAATTGTCAGTAATTAGCCGAGATATTAACCTTTAAGGACGGACAGTTTGGATATACATAAAGACAAGGGGCTTAGTAACTCTGTGGGTAATTGGCTTTTAAAGCCTAAATAATAACTTTTAATGATATGTATGTGTAATGCAATGCCCAGTTTCTAATTCATATATTTATTGTACGGAAGCCTCTGTGCGAGAGTAATACTCGCACTTGACCGGCTGTTTATTTATTTGGGAAAAAAAAAAATTGAAAAAAAACAATATGCCTTTCCTTTTTGCATGCAAACTTTACTTACAAATACAATAACGATAGTAATCTATTTCTACAGCTTGCATTTACAAACAGCGCTTTTTGAATTATTTGACTAAAAATTCAAAAATATAATACATACCTCCGTGAAAACAGCTCTTTTCAAAATAGTTGTTGTTAAGCCGAACCTCTAAAGTTTCCCTTCTCCCAACAGAATTAACATTGTATGAACTACATCTAAATCCAGCATAATCCAGGGAAAATGCAAGGCACTGTGACTGTTGCTTGCAAAGATTGATACAATCTCTTGTCAAGGCTTGATCTTGTTGCTGGAGCAGTACTGATGTACCTACAGAAGGTCCAAACGCCGTGCCAGTCGTTTTTTCAAAAGATTCTATACCACCAAAACAGTTTTGAGCTAGAAATAAGAAGAACAGAAAAGAATTTCTTAATTCAGAAAATACTATTAATTATTTGTAAATAAGAATTATAAAAAAAAAAAAAAAAAAAAAAAAATCAAACATTTCTTAAAATTTTATCTGTGGAAAAAATATTAGTAATTCATATCTGCCAAACTTTCGAATTTTTGAGTAACGCTGTTTCTTAATAGTAATCTTCCTCGAAATTAATCATAATTTTTTTCATTAATTAAAGTGAATACATCTATTCGGAAATAGTGGTACTCAATAACTGAAAGTTTGGCAGCTATGGTGATATAATGTAGATATGCAGGGTGGTTATAATTAAACTTCCCTTATAAACAGCATCCTACAGCACAAACAGGTGAACGGAATGCAACGAAATTTGGTATATAGACTATACACGAGATGTGCTCAAGGAATTTCGAAAATAAATTGAGTTCCAAAATGTCCACCAGAGGGCGCTTTTTCCGTAAAAAATATTAAATTTAACACAATGAACAGCCAAAATAGAATCCAGAATTGTCAATAAATGTTAATATTGTTTCTGGATTCTGTTTTGGCCGTTTATTGTGTTAAATTTAATGTTTTTCCGGAAAAGACGCACTCTGGTGGACATTTTGGAACTAAATTTTTTTTTCAAAATTCTGTGAGTGCATCTCGTGTATAGTCTATATACCAAATTTCTTCGCACTCCGTCCACCCGTTTGTGCTGTAGGATGCTGTTTATAGTGGAAGTTTAATTATAACCACCCTGTATTTCCTGATAATGTAAAACAATAATTTGACAGTAAAATGCTAAACTAAATTGTCATTGAATACGAAGAGGAATACCTTTTTTGAGCTTCTGTGCATTCTCAATTATTAATTGATTTAAAATGTAATTAAAAAGAATTCAGGTATATTTTGAAATAATGCAGGCAGAGGATGTAACCATACAATTAGTAAAACAGCTGCCCACCATCTTTACATTCTATAATGGTAATGCTCAAAGTGTATAATATAGAAATTTTCTTGACTGAACTGAAAATATCTATGAAAATCATAGTGGAAAATTCAGTGTTTTTAATAGTTTCGGAAGACAGCAGGTTTAGATGCAAAATTGAAACGTTATTGGGTCAAAACAAAAGAAAACTATTTACGTTGAGTTTCTATGAGAATAATTTTAATTAACTTAAAAGAAAGTCTGAAAGAAAAAACAAGTTATTGTTTTTTGCTACTGTCGGTAATTCGGAACTATTCCTTAGGACTAAAATGTTGTCCGGTATTTTTAAAAGTCAAGCAATGTGGAAAAATTTTAGTAAAAACGAAAATTGCTAGATATCAGCTTTAATGCACCTACTGCATACGAACTGAAGAAAACAAAACAAAACAAGCACCAAATTGGTGCTTGTTTTGTTTTGTTTTCTTCAGTTCGTTTTTAGCATTTTCAATTCTTTAATTTCAGATGACTGAATTTTGATATGATGTAAGAAAAAGGACACGCGGGTAGATACACATTTTGTATAAACAGGTTTCTCGGGGTCTCTGACCCCTAAAACGTGTAAATAAATCGAAAACCGGAAGTTGAAAAAATTTCGATTACAATACTTTCTTCTATTATAAGAGAGAAGAAACTAACTACTTCGATGTGCCAATCCCAAAACTTTCTTCTATCTCATAAATCCAGGGTTCGTACGGGTCCTTGAATATCCAGATTGAGAAATTATTTGGTACCAGTATTTTCTTTTAGAAAATCTTTCTTTAAAAAAGGCGAAATTTCACGCATTTAAATTACATTTATTTTTCTATAAAAAAAATACTGATATTTGGTCTTGAAAATAACGGAACCCGTACGAACCCTGAAATCATAATATTTCAAAAAACAGTTAAGGGAAAGGTAGTACACAGTGAGACGAAAATTATTATTACTTAACGAATGGCGACGATTTTTATTCTTTTGAAAAAAAATTTCCTACATCTTTAAGCTACACAAATGCGCTACACATTAATGTATAAATGGTTTAAAAAAAGTTATTTATAAAAGCACAGAAGCAGCATAACGGAGTACCGAAAATTGTCTCACTGTGTACCACAAGTAGTACACAGTGAGACAATGTATATATTTTCATAAATCATACATTTTTACACTCTATCAATAATTTTCTGCAGTTTATGATTTCTAATTAATATTTCTAGATTTTCAAAATATTAAAAATATGAGCCTCGGGTGGACAGTGGCAGATCTTGGGCTACCTTTATGCAAATTTTCAGCCTCTTACGTTTAGTAAATTTCCCTAGCCATCGCACGCCCACACACACACAGAGAGAAAGAGAGAGAGAGAGAAAAAAACCTTCTTTTATCTATAAATAACTTTTTTAACATCAGAACCACATAGTAGGTACACAATAAGACACGTCTCACTATGTACCACAACTGTGTACTTTCGTTACGTTGTAACAAAATGGATGACACATCTGTTACATCAATTTCATCGCTTTAAAAAGTTTATGTCGTTTTGCCGAAATAGTCTATTATTAGATATAGCTAGGTTTTGTTAAGTAAATATATGTCATATTGAAGGAAATAAACTCTAAAGTAGACGTTTATGTAACTTTAACCACTATAAAATAATGAATTATTTATTATTTTGTCGGACGAGTAACGGAAGTGCCAAAACTGCATCAACGTGTTGCATAAGATGAGGTCGTTATGTGTGTGTCCCAGCTTGGAGAAAAAGTTACAACTATATGTCAAAGTGGCTGCTGTCTCAGTGTGTACCATGTCTCACTGTGTACTCCCCTACTCTATGTATGTTAATACTTCAATAATATTATTGGTTCAATACCATACCAACTTTCATTTTCATCTTAAATTTCTGCTTCAGTGAATTAATCGGAGTAAAAACGAATCAATCTCGATCATGATATTTATTAAAAGCAATTGTGTTTCTTTATTCTGTTGTACATCACTTGTTTGCGAATAGCCGACTTAGCAGGATGCGAAGTTCCGAGCCGCTGATGTACAATAGAACTGCGACAAATCGAGAAAATTATACAAAAGCTGTTGTTACAGTTCCCCCTTCCAGCGGAAAATTTCGAAATTCAAGGAGGCTTGCCATATCCAAAAACATAAATATGAAGTATGGTTCAACTCTTAGCATGACTTCAGCCACTATTCGATGGTCAATTAATGAAAATGGCATAAAAATCGCTATTACAGCGTCTCCTTCTGGCGGAATATTTCTAAATTCAATGAGTACTTGCTGGTCATAGCAAAAACATACACAGAAAATTTGATTCTCTGCATAACTTCATAGTTTTTTTCGGAGGTACAATGGTGATACACTAACACACGGACAGACAGCCATTTTGTATAAACATGTTTTGGGGATCTCTGACCCCTAAAGCGTGTAAATCCTTAGAAAACCGGAAGTTGAAAACTTTCGATTACAATACTTTCTTCTATTGAAGATAGAAGAAAGTAAAAAATCCCTGTCGGTTCGGCCTACAGGCGCAGGTAGATTTCGAAGTTAAGTAATAATTTCACCAACAAAAACTAAATCATTATTAGAGATAAATCCACTTTTACAATTTTATCTGGCCGCTTTTGACGAGTTTTTAATTTCATTTTTATATAAGAGCTGGTTTTATCAGAATCATGTTAAGGCAGTATTCAAAAAATATTTTTCCATACTCAACAACTCGAAATTTTCTGACATATTTTCAGATACATTTTTAAAAGGAAAAACATGAAACTTGCTGAGGTGATTTTTTAAGATATTTATAAGCGAACTGTGTTTTTATTTTTCGTTCAATTAATTAGAACTTAATTTATAAACAATTATTTTCGCAGTAGGACCCTATTTTTCGTTTCCAACAAAATCGCTTCGAGAAATTCGATTCAAAATGCCCACTTTGACATCATTTAAAACATATTCTGCCTCTATCAAAAAAATCGATCATTACGGCACATTATATAATTTTTGAATAAGAGAACCTACCAATTGGATGCGTTTGCAAGCAAAAATGAATTTAAAAATGAGTCAGAAAATAAGCAGTTTGGATTTGAGTACATCTTTATTACGATATTTTTTCTTCAACCTCTATGTATTTTTAATTTGTTTTTGCTGTAAGAATTGATCCTATCAAAAACTTGTCAATATAAAAGTTGTAGATAATATTAAGAAGATATATAATAAATTCATGCGGTTTTGATATCTTGTGAATTGACAAAGTTATGGATTTTTTTCTTCTTCAACCCCCCCCCCCCCCCTTTTTCTGTTTTCGTTTTTAATATTTTTTTCTTGTGGTAAGAATTGGTTCTATCAAAAACTTGCCATTATAAAAGTTGTAGATACTATTAAAACAATTTATAACAAATTTAATTGGATTTCACTTCACATCCAGATATCCCAGTGATTCGCAAGCAGCTAGCATACAATAGAATGAGGGAAAATATTGCTTTTATTGTTTTTTGTTGAATTTCTAAAAAAGCATTGAACCAATTTTGATGAAATTTAAATGGGACCAACTCAAGAGTATCGTCTTTCAATTAGAAAAAATCACATTAGTCGGTCGCGTAGTTTTAGAGTAATCGCTGAACATACACAAAAAACAATACATACGCGTTAAATTGCTAACCTCCTCATTTTTTTATTTTTATTTTTATTTTTTTTATAGATGGTTAAAAAGAGACATCCTTTAAGAAGGGTATACAGAGAAAAAGAAGATAAAAATATTATCTTCGTGGTGAGATATTTTTTAAATAATGTATTGCCCGCAAGATTTAACATTACCGAGGGGAATTTGATATCTCACTGGTTAATACCTTTAAACTTGTGTTTATATGGGTGAGACATAATTTTCTTACTTATTTTTCAAAAATTTATTTAGAGTAAATTTTCGTTTTTAAAACTACAATTGTAACTTGTATAACTGAAAACTAACTATTTTAAAAATAGGCAAATTTCTTTTACGAGCTTTTCTAGGGACAATTTAAAATTCAAACTTTGTTCTTGTTTTGCCTCATCTTTAAGATTTATGAGAAGATCAACTATACCTCTAAAATTTACCAAATAATAACCAAAATCATTTAACACTGGACAAATGTATATTTATTTTCTCTTTTCTGATTAATAATCCCAGATCCCCAAGAATGAATTCAGTTTATCATTTCATTAATAATTATTCCATTCCAAACGAAAGTTTGTAAAGGTTATTCAAAATAAACTTTTCATTAAATATAAACTTATTTCACTTACCAGAACAGAATCTTAACAAAAGAATAAATATCACAAGCAGTTTCACTGAGCAAATATAATTCATTCTACCTGTAAAAGAAAAAACAGTAAATACTAAAGAGAAATCAATATTTTCATCATTGTTTTTAATGAGATGTATTTTAATGTCAGATATAATAATTATAAATATATTATATATAATGTATAATATATATATCATATTATATATTATGCAATTGTTATACATATTTTGGTCTTCCGGTTGGTAATTTCAAATTTACTATGCAAGATATCTGCTAGATTTTCATCATACTCTGTTTTACAGAATTACAAAAAAGGATCCGGACAAAATTCAATGTGAAATTATAAAAAACTACTAAACTCCAGCACAAATTTTATGTATAAGAAATAAACCTCGGAACTCAATGATACATATAGGTTATGCTTTTTAACAATTGTCTCACAATATGTATTATATATTGTATATAATACAATGTGTCAGATTTATAATAATAGGATGTATTTTACTTATAATAACATCGCAGCTTTTACATTTGAATCAGTATAAATAAATGAAATAAACAATAGAACTTTATTTTTAGGGTAATTAATTGATTTATGAATAAACATTATATGGTAGTATGCAAAAGCAATGCGTCGATATTTCATTTCAAGTTATCCTCAGAAATCCATATTTTATTTCAAATTATCCTCAGAAATTACAGCAGGTTATTATAATAAGAGTGTAATATTCAATAAAATTCAGTATCTGTGCTTCGAAAATCTTTCATTATACTTGATATTCAGGTTCAGTAATAAAAATATCGAAAGCAAAAAATCAAGAGATGTAACTTATTGCATAAAAGTATTCAAAAATTAAAACCATTCGATGCTGACTGCGCTTACTACATATGGGCGATACCTTTGCATTTATAGGCAGACATACATATATAATAGGGGGGCTCAGCCCCCCTGCTCGCTACGCTCACCAACACCCCACGTAATCGATTCGCGATTCCGTATAGTATCGTGAAGCAATCCCTATTTTCTATGCGAACCCAGACATAATTGTTTCGCGTTTCCATTCTGGATCGATCCCTTATTTTCTATGCATTCAATTTTTAGATTCTAAACGCAGATCAAACCCCCGCCCCCTCCACTTTCTCATTAGTTAATGGGAATTATCTTCTTTCTGTAAAAAATCACTTTTGCCATCGATCATAAAAAAATAATAATAAACGTCTATTGAAATGCAGATTTTTCCTTTCCCCGCCCATCCTATCTAAATTCTCTACTTTCATGGTTTTCGCCAAGCACAATTCCCGCTAAGAAAAGACATAAAGTTCTGATCAATCAGATGCGTTTCGCGGCATCTACGCAGATTTTTATTGGTCCATTTCCAAATCTTCTGGCCCATTTTCAAATTGTTACTTTTTTTATATATAGAAGGATGTGTGTGTGTGTGTGTGGTGCATTATTCGTTTAAAATATACACAATATTTATATTATATAAATTGTGTGTCATATATATAAATACTTCGATTAGAAACACGATTGTAAAACACATTTGTGATATAAACACAAACACAGAAAACCTTTTTGTTAAACAATGCACTATGCAACAGTGACGCCCCTAGTCAGTGCTTCCTGTTTAAAAGAAAAAAAAATCAAGCTATTGAGAATGTGTTACGTCATTAGCCAAATTATTTGTGTAAACAAATTAATCTTATGGTTGGTAATTTCAAATTTACTATGCAAGATTTCTGCTAGATTTCCGTTATACTCTGTTTTACAGAATGACAAAAAATAATCCGGAAAACTTCAATGTGAAATTATAAAAAAACTACTAAACTCCAGCATAAATTTTATACATGAAAAATAAACCTCGGAACTTAATGACACAGATAGGTTAAGCTTTTTAGCAATTGTTTCACTGAAAAATGCTATTTTTGAATTACATATTGAAGGCAAAAGTCGATCAGAGTTCTCTCGCTGAAAGTTCCATGTTAGGCTTATCGGAAGTCGTAAATGAGATGCACATCAATCAGAAGAAAGCTCGACAAAGCGTGAAAAAGTTTTTCTTGGGTGCTAACTTTACAAAATGAAACAGTGCCAGACACTTACGGTGACCAACAAGGAAACAAGATTTCAAAAATCGATAGCACCAATGAAACGGGACGCTGAGAATTAATGGCAAAAAGATTTTTCCAAATTTACACAATCCAACTCTGCCATAATCGATACAATAATCGAATTCGATCAAACGATACTCTTAATCTATAACTGTTGTGGAAAGACGACAAACCTCCAAGTCTGTCATGGTTTAGTGTTGGATTTGTTCAACTGGCAAATCACCGATCCTTTTGTTAATGAAGGCATAAAAAGAAACACCATCAAACGTACCGCTAAAACATCTAAAAGCGTGCTTTACTTCCCTGGTACCAAGAACAATAGGGAAATAAAAAATTAACCCTCCATTAAGATATTGTTTAAACTCGCATAATAAAAAGGTCACTGGACATATCTGCCAGACATCTTGAGAACCCCAAAATGGCCCCTATGTTCCCTAGATCACAACCAAACGAGTTATTCTGGATGATCACCTTACAGAGTAGAGTTTGTTTTAAGCCTCGTACAGGGGTTTAGTCCTTAAAAAATTTCTTCAGGAAGAATAGGCGAAAATATTGCAGGATGAGTTGCAGTCTTTTGCTGAAAATATTTTCAAAGGATTTCGCTTCTTACGTAAAAGCAAAGGGTGGCCACTTCGGAACTTGTAACTTTTCTGTAAGTCACAGATCTCTACTTTGTCTGTTAGTAAACTGATAATCATCCCTTTGGTTATTTAAACCCTTAACGGTCGCATTAAATTACGGTTTAAAAATTCAAATTGCTCATTGGCACCACTTTTTTGAAAAAGAAGTATTCACCTTATTTAATGATAGGTAAAATGATACCATAATAAAACTAATTACACTATTTTATAAAACTGGTGGGAATCAAACAATCTGAGTAAAAGACGTAGCCCGTGAATATCACGGGAGCGAGAATTAAGGGATTAAAAAATTATAACATAAAATGGTTATACGAGTTGTTTTTTAAACCAATGAAACAATGCATATAAATCAGTATTGCCTACGATGGTATTAATGCATTCGATTGCCTACATTAGAGATGTTGATCAATCTATATATCTTGATCCGTAGATGTTGAGCAAGTGGAATTTAAAAAAAAATTTTATTACCTTGCATCATATTCTGTCGTATTATACTGTTTTGCGGCAGTGTTAACTTTAATGTTTCCTTTCAATTTGTATTGTTTTTTTTCTACGTTAAGTATTCCGTTACGCACACACACATACGGATAGTATATATATATATACATATTATTTTATGCAATTTAGTTTTAATTAAATATATATCTCGATATAATCTTTTTAAAAGGTTTAGATATATTTTATTGTAGAAAAATTGTAATAATGTACTGCTGCATTCACCATGATTATAATAATGATGAAAGTGACATTTTGACAAAAATGCCTCGGATGTGCATGGGTTCATAAAGATTCAATACAGCATTCAGCCCTTTGCACTCGAGAGGTGACTCTAATTCACCACTAGCGTTGCCAGATATTTCACGTAAATCAGGGTTCCAAATGCTCTGGACACCACTAATTTCTTACAGTTTATTTCGTCATGTTTAATCGCAGGTAATTCTGCCGTTAGATAAGGCGAACAAAATTACTTTAAAATACTGGTGATCAGAGAATTTGGAGCCCCGGTTTACGTGCTCACCTGGCAACACTAGTAATGAGTGAAAGTCACCTTTCGAGTGCAAAGGGCTACAATGCGGCTAAAGTAATTACAAATTTAGTGTTTGCAGTTTAGATCGTTCCAAATAACCATTGTATTTTTTGTACAAAATATAAAGGCGCGTGTATATTTTTTTCGCATTTGAATAAAAACATTTTGCTGTCTATTTATCAAAACTATGTTGCTTCATTACTTTCTCATTTCCTAACTTAAACAGTTTCCGTCAACAGCTTTATTTGTGATAAAGACGAGTCATTTACCTCAACGCCATTCCAAATGAAACGGTTAATTGCTTGTCCATAAGTAACTCCATTTTTACAGTTATTTTACAGAAAAAGGCGTTTAAAAAAAAATAACCCAACAGTTCATATCCCTCCATCTCTCTTTCAAAGAGTCTGCATCGGCACTTCCCATCAAAAAACTGCATAAACTGGCCTTGCGGCAAATTGAAAAAAATTTACTTGTTGACGTGCTCAAAAAAAGCTTTCATTGTTTCGACGTGACATTGAGCATCTACATAAAATCCAATCTAAAGCAATGGGCGTCAATAAAATGATCAGAGGTCACAGTTACCACTAACAGGATATCGAGCAACAGGCACCTGTGGGCTGTTGCCAGACTGACCTATAGTGTCAAACTATTTGGTCATGGTTCAGTGGTCACTTTAGGATAGATTCTGATAGTTACATAATGCAATATCCTTCCCGGCTTTAGGCAATCATCTCCCTTTTGCAATTAGATCGTGTTTGCCGCGAATATTTCCAATTGGTCGGCTTTTTCCATCTATTTTGCAAAATGAGAAACGCGAGGTTAGTGTTACAGGGTTATGTGTTTTTAGTCTCCAGCTAATCTCCGGATATTTCATCGACTTTACTATTTTAAATAACAAAAGAGAAATATTAATACAGATCCTTTCATCTAGTTGTCAGAATAAATTACTTTTTCTAAAAATAAATGTAATATCGAAAACATTATATATTATATTTTAGCCTCACGTGCAATTGTTAATATAGAGTTCAGGTTAGAAAAAAATGAATGCTAACTAACCCAGTGATAAACTATAAACTTAGTTACAATATGAAAGAACTGAAATTATTTTTGATATAATATATGAGGAAAAAGGAAGGAAACATTTCAGAAATAAAAATTCTATTTGTGAATTAATAATAAGTGCATCAGTAACAAATATTTAACCAGATTTCAAAGCTCTTTTAATTGTATTTTTAACAGACTTCCAACAAAAGAGATGGTATAAAGAGTTTGTATATTTTTACTTTCTTCTATCTTTACAAGAAGAAAGTATTGGATTCGTGAAAATTTTCGACTTTCTGTTTTCGATGAATTTACACGTTTAGGCATCAGAGATTCCGAAAAACATGTTTTTACAAAATGTCTGTCTGTGAATCTGTGACTCTGTCTGTCTCTCTGTCTGTATGTATGTATGTATGTGACACAAATTTTGTGGGCGCTCTATCTCAAGAACTAATGCACGGAATTTAATAAAAATTTATATTCAGTTAGTCCCTGATATAAATTAGTGCTGATTAGCTTTCGGCGTAAATCGCTCTACAGGTGGCGCTGCTATGCAGCATTTTTCACGATTTGCACAATAGCTCAATCTCCAGAACTAATGCACGGACTTTTATCAAACTTCAGATTCAGTTAGTCCTTGACATGAATTGATGTTTCATACATTTTGGTGTAAATCGCTCAATAAGTGGCTCAGCTATGCTGAATTTTTCTGAATTTCCACTATAGCTCTATAGTTATATCTCAATAACTAATGCGCGAATTTTCATCAAACTTCAGATTCTGAGATACCTTGATATCAATTAGTGTTGTTTATGTTTTGGTGCAAATTGCTCCATAGGTGGCGCTGCTATGCTAAATTTTTCAGAATTTCTGTTATAGCTCTATCTCAATAACTAATTCACGAATTTTCATCAAACTTCAAATTCAGATATACTTTGATATGAATTGGTCCTAAATTGATGTAATTTCTTGTGCTATTTAAATGATTTAATTGACGTGATTTATATAGAAGAAAGTTTTGTGATGGCCACAACATACTAGTTTAATGTATGTCTACTGATAAATTTTGAATAGATGCTCCGATTTTCATAATTATTTTTTTATTGGAAAGAGCTCATTCTGATTGTGGTCCCGTATACGTATAATTAGGATTCAAAAATACTATGTCTGTCTCTGCCTATTTCCTTGTCTTATTTCACACTTTTCAACATAGCTGAAAAATGTTTATGAATTCGGTATTTCTGTCCGTCTGTCCGTGCTCTAACTCTCAGACTCGCTTTGCCATGAGATTTTTATATGTTATTGAGGCATACTATTTGCCTCAATAACATATAGAAAGTTCAGTCTTTAAAATGAAATGTGTAGCATTTATAGTTAGTTTACAGGGGCATACAAAAGAGTTCCTTTTCATTCTGGTCTATAGGAAAAAATCATCTGAAGGTCCATTTTATTGATACTACAATGTTTCAAACATAACGAGATTGGTATATTTTACAAAGACGGACTACAACATGCTTTCTCAGGAATATAGAAAAAGTAGCATTTATAGTTCGTTCATAGGGACATACAAAAGAGTTCTGTTACATTCTGGTCTGTAGAAAAATGAAGTGTGTAGCATTTGAATATGTAGCAAACAAAGTGTGTCTTTAAAACGAAGTGTGTAGCATTTGAATGTGTAGTAAATGAAGTGTGTCTTTAAAACGAAGTGTGTAGCATTTATAGTTCGTTTACAGGGCAAACAAAAGAGCTCCGTTACATCGTGGTCTAAAGGGAAAAATCGTTTGAGGTCCATTTTATTGATGCTACAATAGTTCAAACATAATAAGATTGGTCTACTTTACAGAGACGGACTACAACATGTTTTCTCAGGAATATAGAAAAAGTAACATTTACAGTTCATTCACAGGGACATACAAAAGAGTTCCGTTACGTCGTGGTCTATAGGGAAAAATCATTTGAGGTCCATTTCATTGATGCTACAACAGTCCAAACATAATGAGATTGGTCTGTTTTACAGAGACGGACTACAACACGCTTTCTCAGGAGTGTAAAAAAAGTAGCAGTTATAGTTCATTTACAGGAACGCTTGAAAGAATTCCAGTACATTACGATCTATGAAGAAAAATCTTTCGCGATGCATTTTAATGATGTTGCGATACTTCAGACATAATAACATCACTGAAGTGCATTAGAACATGTTTTCTGTAGTTAACATATTTGTATATTCTGTAGTGAACATATGTCATTAATTTGCTAAATAATTCACTTAAGACACGCTGAAGAATTCGCTGACTGAGATCGATAGTTGCTGGAAATGCGTTTTCCGCTGTGATATGCATTTTTAAAGTGATCAAATGTTGAGTATATTACGTGGTGTGGTATAAATTCTGTAGATTGCATACAGGGCTACACGAAAGATTTCACACATCTCACTGGATACGGACAGCAATTACTGAAAATGGATTTTCACTGAGTTATGTCTTGTTGTTGTTTTTTAATTTGGTCATAAGCCCCCGATATGCTGTTTCTTTCAGACAACAATTACAATGTCGTCACTAAAAAATATCGTTACACCTAACCATAAGCCACCCGTAAAATGAAGCAGGTGTGTCAATGTACGGTTAAATACTGATAATCTACTGAATTTTCACTAGATTAATATTAACACAATTATTCTAATTGGTAAACAAATCATATTAGATGTAAATTTCCAACTGGGCGAAAAATGTCCGGACCAGGATTCGAACCCGGGACCTCCTGGCTGAAGCCGCCAGTGCTCTGCCATCTGAGCTATCCCGGACGATTCTGGTCTAACTTTTTCACTCAGCTAACCTTGATGATTACAGCATCTGGTCTGAAACCTGGTTCAGCTCAACAGAATAAATCTCAGGTAATGGAACTCCAAAAATCGCTGGATACGAAATTACACTAGATTAATAGTAACACAATTATTCTAATTGGTAAACAAATCATATTAGACGTAAATTTCCAACTGGGCGAAAAATGTCCGGACCAGGATTCGAACCCGGGACCTCCTGGCTGAAGCCGCCAGAACTCTGCCATCTGAGCTATCCCGGACGATTCTGGTCGAACTTTTTCACCCAGCTAACCTTGATGATTACAGCATCTGGACTGAAACCTGGTTCAGATCAACTGAATCAGCTTTGACTGATGGAATTCCTGAATACACCGATTCAATTTATCTCAGCCTCCGCCCCTTTCCTGGAAAATCTTAAATCTTTGATCAATTCAATTTATCTCACCCTCCTCCTCTTCCTGGAAAATCGTAAATCATTGACTCGTGTAGTTCCTGAAAACACCGATTCAATTTATCTCAACCTCCCCCTCTTCATGGTAAATCTTAAATCTTTGACCGATTCAATTTATCTCACCCTCCACCTCTTCCTGGCAAATCTTCAATCTTTGACTGATGTAGTTCCTGAAATAACCGATTCAATTTATCTTAGCCTCCCCGTCTTCCTGGAAAATCTTAAATCTTTGAACTATTCAATTTATCTCACCCTCCCCCTCTTCCTGGAAAATCGTAAATCATTGACTCATGTAGTTCCTGAAAACACCGATTCAATTTATCTCACCCTTCCATTCTTCCTGGACCAGTGGCCGAAAGGTTCTGCTCTCGAAGCTGGTAGACGGGAAGTGCTGGGTTCGATCCCAATCGCGCCCGTCGGCCTAATCGTTCGGAGTTTTCGTGGTTTTCTTCGAGCCGTGGATCTTCCATGCGTTAATACGGATTAGGTTCTCTTAGAAAGACCCCCACGGAGGGCACACCCCCCGGGCCTATATCCCTCATGTAGATAATTGGCCGTCAAAAATCAACCCAACCCAACCCATTCTTCCTGGAAAATCTTAAATCTTTGACTGATGGAATTCCTGAAAACACCGATTCAATTTATCTCAGCCTCCCCATCTTCCTGGAAAATCTTAAATCTTTGACCGATTCAATTTATCTTAGCCTCCCCTCTTCCTGGAAAATCTTAAATCTCTGACCGATTCAATTTATCTCTCCCTCCCCCTCTTCCTGGAAAATCGTAAATCATTGACTCATGTAGTTCCTGAAAACACCGATTCAATTTATCTCAGCATCCCCCTCTTCCTGGAAAATCTTAAATCTTTGACCGATTCAATTTATCTCACCCTCCCCCTCTTCCTGGAAAATCGTAAATCATTGACTCATGTAGTTCCTGAAAACACCGATTCAATTTATCTCACCCTTCCATTCTTCCTGGAAAATCTTAAATCTTTGACTGATGGAATTCCTGAAAACACCGATTCAATTTATCTCAGCCTCCCCATCTTCCTGGAAAATCTTAACTTTTTGACCGATTTAATTTATCTCACCCTTCCCACTTCCTGGAAAATCTTAAATCTTTGACTGATGTAGTTCCTGAAATAATCGATTCAATTTATCTTAGCCTCCCCCTCTTCCTGGAAAATCTTAAATCTTTGACCGATTCAATTTATCTCACCCTCTCCCTCTTCCTGGAAAATCGTAAATCATTGACTCATGTAGTTCCTGAAAACACCGATTCAATTTATCTCAGCCTCCCCCTCTTCCTGGAAAATCTTAAATCTTTGACCGATTCAATTTATCTCACCCTCCCCCTCTTCCTGGAAAATCTTCAATCTTTGACTAATGTAGTTCCTGAAAACACCGATTCAATTTATCTCACCCTTCCATTCTTCCTGGAAAATCTTAAATCTTTGACTGATGTAATTCCGGAAATAACCGACTCAATTTATCTTAGCCTTCCCCTCTTCCTGAAAAATCTTAAATCTTTGACCGATTCAATTTATCTCACCCTTCCCTCTTCCTGGAAAATCTTAAATCTTTGACTGATGTAGTTCCTGAAATAACCGATTCAATTTATCTCACCCTCCCCCTCTTCCTGGAAAATCATAAATCATTGACTGATGTAGCTCCTGAAAACACCGATTCAATTTATCTCACCCATCAACTTATCTCACCCTGGAAAATCTTAAATCTTTGACTGATGGAATTCCTGAAAACACCGATTCAACTTATCTCAGCCTCCCCATCCTCCTGGAAAATCTTAAATTTTTGACCGATTCAATTTATCTCACCCTTCCATACTTCCTGGAAAATCTTAAATCTTTGACTGATGTAGTTCCTGAAATAACCGATTCAATTTATCTCAGCCTCCACCCCTTTCCTGGAAAATGTTAAATGTTTGACCGACTCAATTTATTTCACCGTTCCCTTTTCCTGGGAAATCTCAAGTCTTTGACTGATGTAATTCCTGAAACAACCGATTCAATTTAGCTCACCCTTGCTATTGATGGTAATAACAGAAATTGGATTTTCAAATGCGTTATGCTTTTTCCAAATTACTTATTTAAATATCATCTTTCACCTTAATAAGGTGTCAAGTTTTGTTACAGTATTCTAAATGTTAAGGAAAGTGTTTCATAATCTATGCTCGATGCGCGAATTTTCGTTCTAGTTTCATTGTTTGTTTTGCTTTTTCTTTTCATTTTGTTTTCGTAATAAAACAGAAGAAATATTTAAGATTTTCAAAAATCTTTTAAATTTCATGTCTTAAAAAAACAATTTCTTTTGAATTCACTTTTCTGGGATTACCAGTGTGTCAATAATTAAACCATCAGGAAAAACCTTGAAACAATTAGCAGAAAAGATATAGATCAAAATACAAACACATTATAGTGAGTTGTATCAGGGTAAAATATATAAATCTTTAAGTATAAGTCGAGTTAATTTCAAGGAAGATTTTAGTTAAATGATTTAACCTTGCAACGTGAGTATTAAAATATTCATTGCTAAAATCTTATTCATTGAAAGAATTTATTACTGCTTGATAAAGCAAATAAAGTCACCTAGAAAGGATCTACTTAATAGCAAACATAGTAGGATAAAAAAATTTCACATTCATCTGAAATTTAAAAAAATCTTCAACTTTACTGCATGAAAATATGATTTTTAGGGTTCTGTACTTAAAAAGTAAAAACGGAACTATTATAAGATCGCTCCTGTGTCTGTCTGTCACAGCCCTTTTACTCTTAAACTATAGAACGTGGAAAGTTCAAATTGGGGGAAGTAATAAAGACTATTGACCGACATATTTGCAGATTATTAAACATTCATAAATATATTTAGTAAAAATATAGAGAGGCTAATTCAGCTACTTGAAAAAAACTCTTATCTTTGTATATTGTGTGGAGAATCGTATTAAAGCTTTCGTAACGCTGGACTGAAAAATACATTGCTTTTAATTTCATTTATTATATTTTCAGAGATAGCGTCGAAAATGTAGCACAAAAATATGTCCCCCCCCCCCCATCTTCTGGGTTCTGTGGTCGGTGGTACGTAGCCGCCCTTGTCGGGTGAGCGTCGCCTCGTGCGCTTCTATGCACTGTAAAAAAAAAAAAAAAAAAAAAAAAAAAAAAAACTCGGAAACGTTTCTCTACCTGGTGGGGCAGAAATGTGGCCCAAGGGTTCTGTTATGTTTCCGCATATTTCAGTCAGATATTCGCAAAAGGTTTCCGCATACATATAGAGATATTTGTCAGATATTCGAAAATGTATCCGTGTATTTCAGTAGAATATTCAGAAACGTTTCTGCGTGCTTCTGAAATGTTTCTGTATGTTTCGGAAATGTTAGTTTATATTTCGGATATGATTGTGTATATTTCGAATATGATTGTGTATATTTTGAATATGTTTGTGTATATTTCGAATATGTTTGTGTATATTTTGGATATGTTTATGTATATTTCTTAAATGTTTCTGTGCATTTAGGAAACTTTCCTGAATTATGTCATATATTTTTTTATTTAAGAAAGTAATACGCTTTTTAAAAAGAATTAATATTATCCGATGGAATCTTATTGCATAATAATTTTAGATTTACTGTTAATAATTTGTTGCACATACAAAGTTAAATAACTCTTTCGAAATATAGCTCTTGTCCATGAATCTACAATAGATATTATATATTTGATAAATGAATAATAATGTAGTTTTAGTATTTGTAAAGTACAAATAGCACTGTTTATACGTTTTTTCATCTTTTCGTTTTGAACTTATGTTCTAATTCACAACTTTTGAAATGATGAAATTCATCGTTTATATGACTGAAGAAATTGATAATTTCACTTCTACTAATGCTTATTATCCTCGTTTATGAATTACATATTTATAAAAAGGTAATATTGAAAGTTTGATTTGTATATCTATAAATAATTCTTTTTTTTAAATGCGGACTCGTGAGCTCTGTCCTGTAAATAAATACTTTGTGAAAACGTTTAATTTCACTACATATAAATAGATGGATTCTTTTATACCTTTAAATAATTATTTTTTTTCGTATAAAAATATGCACTATTTAAAAATTATTAATATCTGCGATTAATTATTTTATTTTCATGCATTGTATACTAATAAATAGATGCATTTTCTCAGGTTATCTCAGCACTTCTCAAGTTACACAAATAAAATAAATACTTTTAAAGGAATATATTTAAAATCATGATAATTGTAAAACAATATATTAAAAATGTACTTACAAATAGACAAAGCTTTTTCAAAAATATATCTATTTATAAGTATTAAAATCCTGAAAATAAATTAATTACTCAACAGATATTAAATATTGTGAAATAGTATTCTATAATTATGAGATTAAAAAAACAAATATTAAAAAGTATAAAAAAAATCCATCTATTTTCGTAGGGAAATTAAAATTTTCAATATATTTGCAGGATGAAACTCACGAGATCAAATTAAAAAAAAAAAAAAAATTTTTTTTATAGATCTATAAATCAAATTTTAATACACTTTTTACAAATATATGATTCATAAACAAATAGGATAAAACGTATAGTATAAGTGAAATCATACATTTCTTCAGTCATATAAATGATATATTTCATCGTGAAATGGAACATAAGTTCAAAATATAGGTCAAAATTAACATTTTTATCCACTGGTCACTGGCCAGTACACTGATTTTTTTCACTGGCCAGTTTTTTTTTAACCACTGGTCAATAACAATGTTATGTACGCTCCATGCAAAATTGTGTTTTTGCTAAATATCAACGTTGTAATTTACTAATATATATTACTTACCATTCGATATCATTACACTCAACTGAAAAATTTTATTTTTACTATTAATTGCAACGAAGTAAATTCACAGGAAATTTTCAGAAAGGTTACAGCAAAAGGGGGATCCCACCCCGCCTCGGCACTAACAAATATGCATTTTTCTGCGACCATTTAACAAATTTCGTGTTTTTTTTTCGCAATCTTTTGACGAAATCTGCGTTTTTCCGCGATCTTTTCACAAAATTGCGTTTTTTTTTTAATCTTTTAACGAAATTTGTGGGGTTTTTTCGCCATTCTTTGAAAATATTTGTATATTTTTTCCAGATCTTTTGACGAAAGTTGCGTTTTTTCTGCGATCTTTTCACGAAATTTGCGTTTTTTCCACGATCATTTGACGAAAGTTGCGTTTTTCCGCGATCTTTTCACGAAATTTGCGTTTTTCCGCGATACTTTGAAGAATTTTGTTTCTTTTTCGCAATTCTTTGTCGAAATTTGTGTTTTTTCCACGATCTTTTCACGAAATTTGTGTTTTTCCGCGATTTTTTGACGAAATTTGCGTTTTTCCACGATCTTGTGGCGAAAGCTTCGTTTTCTCCGCGATCTTTTCACGAAATTTGCGTTTTTCCCGCGAGGTTTTGACTTAATTCGCGTTTTTTACGTGGTCCTTGGGCGAATTTCACGTTTTTTCGCGATTCTTTGACGGTATTGGTGATTTTTTCTAGGAACGATTGACGAAATTGATTTTTTTCGGCGACCATATCGAAATTAGCGATATTTTTATGTTCGAATTTTCGGACTGATGACCTTTTTTTTTTTTTTTTTTTTTTTTCGTAACCGAATGCCTTAAATTTTCGGAAAATTCGACACAGAATCACCCCTGCTACTTTCTTTTCTTACATTCGGGAGAATCGCCGATTTGGACGCCGTAAATTTCACCTCTTTCCTCCTGGCATCGATCTTTCAACCATCGCGTTTGGCGAGTGGTGCCCATTGAGTTTGGCGAGTGAGGACAATAAAGTTAATCGCCACGTTTTAAGTATTACTCGACGCCTGGCGAGTGGCGAGTGCTAATTTTGTGCTATAGTTCAAAACAAAAAGATGATAAAAACATATAAACAGTGCTATCGGTACTTCGCTAACACTAATATTCAGGGTTCGTACGCTTCAATGACCTTTTACTAGAATTTTCCTAAAGTAATATTCGCCGTATTTAATGAAAAAAAATTCTATCTTCAGATATATCAAGCAGCACTTTACGAAATTTCTGTTATGAAAACACCTAAGATCCCTTGATGCGTACGAATCCTGTTATTATTCGTTAATCAAATATCTAGTCTTATATCTATCATAGATTCATGGACAAGAGTATATATTTCGAACGAGTTATTTAACTTTGTATCTGCAACAAACTATAAACAGTAACTCTAATATTATTATTCAATGACATTTAATTGAATAGTATTAATTCTTTAAAAAAAAGTATTACTTTCTTAAATAAAAAATATAAAACATAAATGCTCACTTTCTTCAAAATATCCGTTACGTGTTATCTTTACTTTCAAGAACCAAAGCCCTTCAACCACAGAACAATAAAAGTCACGTGAACATGACGTTTGTAGAACGTATTGGACATGTGCAGAAAACCCGAATATTCGCATTCAAATACTTTACAGAAAATGAGAGTAATATTTCCGATTTAATGAGTTATTCAAGAGAATTCATAGTTTACACTACATTTTCGGAAACATTTCCGCTATGGACTGTAACGTTTGTGATTTCTTTTTACAATGTATATTCGCTTCAAATACTTTACACAGAAATGACAGTAACGATTCCGATTTATTCAGTAACTCAAGAAAATTAATAGTTTTACACAACATTTTTGGAAACGTTTACGCTATAGACTGTAACGGTTCTGAATTTTTTTACAGTGTGCATGTGCGTCTGCATTCGGCCGGACTAGAACTCCTATAATAGGAGTCTTAGGCCGGACATGACTGGACTGACGAGCCCCAACGTGTCGGGGAACATACCGGGAGAGACGTTAAGCTCTAAGGGGCAGGCCTAGCCGGCCCTGAGCAGTTTCTCTTAGGCTGCCTGACCCTTAAAGATATGGACAGTTTGGACATACATACTGACAGGGGCGGCGTGCTCAGTGCCTAGTTAACAACTTTTAATGATATATATGTGTAATATAATATCCAGTAGAAGTATAAAAACAATAAATGTCAAACTGTTAAAAACAGAGTAATTTAAGTAGTTTCAAGACTCCTAAAATTGGGGAAAAAAAAAGACCTTTTCAACATTTAATTTCTTAAAATATATGTGATTTTAAAATACAATTTTTATTGGGATGAAAGATATAAGTCAGTTCTTTCACTTCATGTATTTAAAAAATTGCAAGATGTAGAATTAGTATTTATAGGGGGCTCAAAATTGTCAGACTTTTGTCGAGCAGAAAATTAGCATAACAGCTTACCCGCAGAGTTACAAAATAAATATTACAACTAGAATGAAAATTTTGGTGCCTACTTACACTTCAGATTATAATAATCAACCTGAACTTAAATAAATTTGTATTTAAAGCATTTTTATATTTTTAATGCAAAGTGTACTTATAGCTAATACAAAATTTTGAAAATTTCAACAGTATAATCACCTAAAAAAATATTTTTTTGAACAATAAAAAGGAAATTTTAGGTTCAGATTATACAGACTAACATTACATATACGTTTTGAAAATTTCATGAAAAAATATTTAGAAGGTTTTGAGGTATCCTGCGCGGTATGCACAAAAACGTCATTTCGAGAAAAATGGCTTCAAAGTGTCGGAAATGCCGCTTCCGCTATTAAGCGGGTATAATTCTAAAAGCCATAACTTCTGTTCTAATGGGAATTTCAAGGAAACAGTTATATCAAAATGTTCAGAAAAGATAGGAGTTTAATTTCTAAAAAAATTTAAATTTCTAAACTTTTGAAGCTTTAAGAGTCCTGAGACCGCTTAATTAGAATGAATCACATAAACACTATGGGATTCGCGACTAGTTTTGTCATTGAGTGGATCTCTCAATACGCCTCGAGTGACTTTAAAAGTTAATTTAAAAAATCCTATCTGGGAAAACGCGGCACGGACCAAGACGGCGTTGCAACTTTGCGACCTCCTTTCGAGGCGCGCTTAGCACAATGCCAAATTTAAACTTTAAACAAAGGTTTTGCTTTAGCTACATTATAGAAAGAAAGGTTATTACTACACTGAATTTAGTTTTATGTAATGTCAAATGAAGTTTAAATATGCACTGCTTTTATTGCCCGTACCGAATTAAGTTCATCATAATTAGATTAGGATAATATTAAAAAATGAGTTATACAGAATAGCTACATTTGATATTATTTAGGTTCCATATCTCTTTGAACTTCCATTTACACTTTTCTAGTATATGCAGTTATACCCAACCCTACGTTGTCTAGTTTTTTATAAAATTCTAGTATCCTTTTAGCAACGGTTTTTTTTAATAATGCAATTGCAAATTCATATATTTATTCTACGGAACCCTCTGTGCGCGAGTAATACTCGCACTTGACCGTTTATTTTTTTGTAATGTGATTCTTTGCATTGTCGCACATTTACATTCATTATTAAATACAAATGATCTTTATTACACATTTTACTTTCATCTATCTTTACAAGGATTCATGAAAAATTTCGACTTCCGGTTTTCGATTGATTTATACATTTTAGAAGATCTTGAATATGATTTGATGGTTTTTAGAAAATGTCTGTCTGTGAGACTGTCTGTCACTCTGTAAGTCTGTATGTGACAAACATTTAGTGGGCGCACTATCTCAAGAACTAATGCACGGAATTTCACAAAACTCTAGATTCAGTTAGACCTTGATATAAACTGGTTTTGATTACTTTTTGATGTAAATCGTTCAACAGGTGGCGCGGCTGTGCTGCACTTTTTACGATTTCCGCAATAGCTATATCCCAAGAACTAATGCACGGATTTTCATAAAACTTCAGATTCATTTAGCCCTTGATATAATTTGGTGCCGATTACTTTTTGGTGAATATCGCCCAACAAGTGGTACTGCTATGCTGCATTATTCATCATTATCGCAATAGTTCTATCTCAAGATCTAACGCATGAATTTTCATCAAACTTCAGATTCAGTTAGCCCCTCCGATCAATTAGTGCTGTTCAGTTTTCGGTGTAAATCTCCCAACGGGTGGCGCTGCTATGCTGCATTTTTCACAATTTCCGCAACAGCTGTATCTGTATCTCAAAAACTAATGCATGAATATTTCATCAAGCTTCAGATTCAGTTACTCCCTGGTATAAATTGGTCCCAATGAGTTTTTGGTGCAAACCGCCCAACAGGTGGCTCTGCTATGTGGAATTTTTCACGATTTCCGCAATAGTTCTATCAAAACTAATGCACGGATTTTCAACAAACTTCAGATTTGATTAGAAGTAAATTGTTGCTGACATAAATTGACATAATTGTTGACATAAATTGTTGCTGATTAGATTTTTGTGTAAATACCCTAACCGGTGGAGCTGATATGCTGGATTTTCCAGGAATTATTAACATGTATAAGATAGAAGAAAATAGCAGTGAATTTTTCATAATCAAGTTCGCCGCCCGCGCCAAATTAATGTACAGAGTGCCCATAGAGGAATGTCCCAGCTATAAATTTTAATAGTATCAACTGTAAGCGTCGAAGCGTGTTAGATCAAGGTCACAAATAAAGAGTAACTCAAACAGTTTTTGAGAAGCGTGTGTGTTTTATTTACTCGCTTACAACCGAAGTGTGCTTGCAGTGCTACAAAATGGCGATTCATCAGCTATTGCCGGGCTAAAGATTTGAAAGCCGTTACAGCCATGAGATTTTATCCTTTAGGGCTTTATAAAAGAAGTGTCTACGTTCCGCCGCTAACTAATGATTTGCCTGAGTTGAGACACAGAATTTAAGAGACTATTGCTTCAATTACAGGGCTCGCAGCGTTCCTAAAATTTTCGCACTTTGCTACCAGTATTTTAAATAAGAATTCTTCGTGGTAGATTCCTTTAACATCTGTAATAGAATTATACAATAAAGATAATCGTTTTAAAATAGTGGTAGGAAAGTGCGAAAATTTTAGGAACGCTGCGAGCCCTGCAATTACTCTGGACTTGTTAACCGAAGTGTGGAAAGGATTGGACTTTGGGTTGGATATGTGCCGTATAACTAAAAGTGCACATATTGAACTCTTGTACACATTAAGTGAGGCTTAATAAAGAGTGTATTTTAAAAAACTATTTTTACTTTTATACTTAGTTTCTCTCTGACTGCATATTCTTAAAATGCAACAATATAATTTTTTGTGAGTTGGAGGAGAGCAATAATTATATTTTTATAATAAAATAAACAAAATCAAATTTTCCCTGTTTTATAACTCTCCAAATAGAGAAAAGATAAAAAAACACGTGATTCTCTGAAGCGTTACATGTTCGGGACAGTCAAAATGACATACAGTATTACCCTTCTATGACCGTTGACACTGTCTGCGTATGTAATTCTCTTGTATAGGAAGTGCAAACCTTTTCGCTTTCAAATGAAAACGACAATATTTTTATCATTTTTTGGCTTACATTTTTTTCTTTGAATACTTATATAAGTAAGTGTAATTTTTTTAAAAAACCTTAACTCTTTCATTTTTTTTTTTTTTTTTTTTTTTGACACCATAAATTAAAAATACGGGCGAAACACCACTTTTTTCATACTAAAATATTTGCCTTACACAATCGAAAAGTAGCTCACAATTAATAAAGAGAAATTTACAGTAACAAATTAGTGGTATCAAAAAGCTTTTAGTAACGAAGCAAGCAAAGTCTTCTTGCCCGAACCCGGTTCGGGCAAAACAGTTAAGTGGTTAATATGTCATTTAGCATTTATTCGAGAAAATCACTAACCATGCACTTGGTCCTAAATTAAACCTCAAATTATTATTTCCTAAATTACATTTAATATTTTCCCCCAATTTTTTTTAATTAACTCGAGAAGACAAAAGCCAAAGTGAATATTAGTCTTTCTCTTTTGACATTTTTCTGGTGCTTCTTAAATGATAATTGACTTTTTTTAAAACATCTCAAAAATTAGCTTTTTTTAAATTTATTATTGATTAAAAAGCGACGATTACGCTGATAATCACTATAATAATGCTTCTCTTTGTTATTATTTCGAAATTGCACATAATAAATATGAAATATTGAACATATCTTATTTTGCGTAAATATATCTATCTATAATAATTAGATCGATATTTGTGGCAACATATACAGATCATTCCTTGTATCTTTTATGCTGTTTCGCAAATTTGTGATATGCTATTTGTTAATCCATTTTGGTCCTTTGTATTTTTATTTAATTTTAATCGGGTGTTATTACTGCTTTTTTCTGGATATTTGGTGTACGGTAGCCCTAATTTCGCATTCTTTAGCTTGTTATGGCTGATGCGAAGATGAAGCCATGCATGTTATTTGTGGAAATCAGGGTAATTGCGGCCTGATGAGTCTGCCTTGGTTCCACAAAGTTCCATTTTTCCGATGTTTACTGTGTTTTCAATTCCATGTTACACTTGTTATGGGGATCTTTCATAGACTTTTATGGTGGTATGCATCATTTTGAATTTCAATAAATTCCTTTATAATTTATAAATTTACATTTGCTGTTGATAATTTTTATTGGTTTATAATGGTTATATATATATATATATATATATATATATATATGTTACATTATTAGATCTAATTCCGCGATTTCCTTATCTTATTCTAAATTACTACTTTATATTCACTAAATCCTTATCCTTAAATAATCTCTATCGTTAACTCTGTTAAATTCCCTTTAATTTAATGTCTCACTTGTCTTAATCGCTTAAATATTACCCTTTTAGTATTCTTAAATTAAATGTTCCATTCCCGCGCTTTTTTCTTTCGAGATTATTCTTTTAGCTTCCATTTTTACTTCCCGCGCATTTCTGATGTTATCCTTTTTTCCTCCAAATTCATCCGCTAGTTCTGTTCGCACTCTTTATATGACGTGACATTCTTAATTATTCATTGGTTGAAAGCGCGACCTACGTCATATTTGTATCCATACATTGAAGGAACAAAAAGTTGATACTCGCTGTGTTTCAGCAGATTTGAGTCGTATTTCCAGTTTTCATCCATCCCCTGGTCACCGTCCTGTTATTCGATTATCTGGAACTTTGTTTAAACCTAATTACTACTACGGAGCGATGGCTAATTATCTTGGTGGAAACTGCACTTTCTGAAAGATGTTCTAATAAAGTGCTTAGTTGATTATGAGTTGTTTTCAATTTCTTCTGGGGAAACTTCACGGAACGATGCATTCCATTGTTTTCACTCGACAACTGCATTTCAACAATTCGTTCTACTAATATAACAGATTCGAATTATCTGTTCTGACCACTTCTTTTACGCCATTATCGCTGTATGTGATCCACAACTACTATCGTGACAGCCAGTACGGCATTTTCAATGATAAAGCCAATCCAATGTTGCTAGAATGCAACATATATATATATATAAATATATATATATATATAACCATTAAATAAACATTACCGACCACCAACAAAAGCTGTGAAATTATGAATAAAATGACATTAACAAATGCAGTTCCCCCCCAACACACTTAACATAGATTCCAAAAACATAGTAAAAAACAGTAGAAATTGAATAACAAATGGAATGATGGAAATTTGTAGAACTTAGACAGAATCATCGGGTCCCAAATGCCTTAAGTTCCACAAATAAAATGTGTGCTTTTATCTTCATATTAGCCATAAATTAGCTAAAGAATATGAATTTGGGACTACAACACAGAGAAAACCGAGAAATATGCTATTGAACAGCAATTAAGTTCAAAATGAAACATATATATATATAGATATATACATATATCTATATATATATATAGAGAGAGAGAACGAAATATCCTGTATCACACATAGATTATGAAACGCTTTCCAACACTAACAAAGTATTATTAAAAGATTTTCTTTTTTTTTCAGATTATCAAATGAGATAGTTGAATAAGCAGTTTAAGAAACACATAAATCAATAAAAATACACATTTGGAATCCGATTCCCAAATTATTATCAATAGTCGTAAGGTATTTGAATCATTTTTTGAAGCTCTGTATATGATCTATAGATAGGTGTATATATATACTATATAGTTAGCTAAAATTTAATTCAGTTAGAAAACGCATAACACGCTTGAAAATTCCCTTTCACAATTTCTTTCAGTAAAAGGAACTATACTCGAATACTTTGGGGAAGTCCTGTATATGATCTGTAGAATTTATATTGACTAAATAATACGAAAAAAAAAACTAAATTTAAAAACGCATACCACATCTGAAAACGCACTTGCAGTAGTAGTCGCTCATAGACAATACTCTAACCCAAGTCTGTTGTATATCCCTGTAAATTAACGATAAATGCTATGCACACTATTTACTACACTAAGCATGTTGTAGTGCACTTCAGGGCACTAATGACGAAGAATGACCTTTATAGGAAGTAAGTCCCCATCTGTTTAGTTGAAGGAAATAAGAGTAGAAAGTACATCTTTTCCGGATGAAAAAAAAAAGTCATATCTTCTCTTTTTTTTCTAACCCAGATCTTTCTTTAAAAATAAATTTTAAAATAATATAAATTATTATTAAATTACATCTTAGTTAAAATTAATTTTAAACATTAAAATAATAATTTTAAAAGTTAAAAAACTTTATTATTCGACTCAAAGGTCTGTAATAGCTTACTTCTGGGCCCCTGACATTGTCTAGGCCCCCCATAAAGGGGGGTGAGAAGTGAGAGGCAGTCGTTACGGTCCTGTTGATTAGCTACGTTTGGGAATTACTATTTTTGAACTGATCTGTGTGAATCTGTGAATATCGAAATTTCGATTCAAGTATCAATTCTAGAATTTGGGAATCGATTCTTATTGTGATCGATTCTGTTTTATACGATGTCGATTTTAATCGATTCTCAAATTTTCCAGAATCGCCCATGACTAATCTAGACAGACTAGGGGCTGACAACTTCACGTTTCGTATGGCAGTCGGTTATTTTTACCGGACTGCCAAGAAGGGTTATGCATTTGACGCGTATCTGGGTATGTATGTGGGTATGTGGATTTCTTTATATGCTCGAAACGTCCCAACGGCTGGATGGATTTTAAGGAATTTTGTCTCTATCGATTCGTCTTACCCGTCCGATGGTTATAGGCTAGGTTTTGTTTTCAGAAATTCAAAATGGCGGCCGTAAAATACAAAATGGCGGTAGAAACAAAAAAAAACTTACGCACCATATTGAGTGGCACATCATTGGATAGGACTTTCAAAATAAAGACGATGTTTCCTAGACTATTTTACAGTCAGAAGCTCCGTTTAAATATTACTCAACCTGAAAAGTTGTGTAGGTAGGATCTCTAGCTTAATTGTAACTGTAACTTTCATAGACATTTATAGGCCTCATCAAAACAGTATTTTTAGATAGGAACTAACAGTTAAACAGAACTTAAAAGTCATCAATACAAGTAAATAAAAAATATATATATAGGTAAGTAATAGAAGCTAAAAATTCGTCAATAAAAAAATTAAAAATCAAAGAAACCGACTGCGTAAAAAGCGAACTAAAATGAGGGAAACAAGATGGAGTAGGAAAATACTAGATGTGTAATAGAGAATGTGTTATGGAAATCTTTTTTTTTTCACTTAAGTAATTGCAGTCGGAGGCAAACATGTAGGTAGAAGTAGCCACAATACATACCTAAACATGAATCTGATGCCTTCGACTGCAATTACTTAAGTAAAAAAAAAGGATTTCCATTAAACATTCTACTATTTTCCTACGTCATCCTGTTTCCCTCTTTTTAGTTCGCTTTTTACACAGTCGGGTTTTTTGATTTTTTAATTTAATTTTTTATTTCAAAATTACTAAAACTGTGCAAAAGTTACATTTTTAGACGGATCGTTAAAGAAATTTTTTGAGACATAATTTATATTCAAATATGCATATATTTTAAGATAACTTCAGATGAAATTCGACTGACAGCCCAGCATCTCACATCAAGTAAACACGACAAATTCATGGTGTTCTCCATTATATACTCCTTGTACTCTGAGTTTTACATAAATTCATCATTGTGTCGCCATGCTACAGTATTTTAATTTTTATATGTGTTTACTTCAAACCAGTATACCCATTTTTTGATAAGTGATTTTACAGCATCATCTTCTAGTACTAGAATCTGTCGGGACGTTATTTGCCGTTGTGTTATCGCCACTGTTTTCATCATCACCTGCCCAGTGGTTATCTACTGTTCACCACCCCGCTCACTATCACGCTTATCGGCGGTCTTAAACTTCGGTTGAATTTTGTAATTTTTTTTTAATTACCCCCCAATAAAGGGACCCGGCAGCAACATATGTGCTCTACAGACTCCGTTTCCTAGTCTGAGCAGTGCTTCTCAGGCAGTAACAATAAAAATCTTACGAGTTCTTTTTTAGATTAATTCAGGGCATGACATACAGCAAAAGTAATGAAAATCCCATAAAAGCGTCAATTCTCGTGTAATTTTTTAAATAAATAACTTTGAATGTCCAAAGGCAGGTGCTCCTTTTCACTTTCGTTGTGGTCGTTCTTATCTTAATTAATCCGTGCTGCAGAATACATTTTAATATTAAAGTATGTTCATTTTAAAAACACATGTTGTTGTGTTTACAAAATGAACAATTTCACTCTCTTTAAAATTGATATAATTCAAGAAAAAAAATCGCCAATGGGAGATAAAGCACCATTTCTAAAAATCCGTCATGTTTTTTTTTTTTTTTTTTTTGATAGCCTTCTAGTTTTATTTTTAGCTATTTTTAGGTAGATTTCGTATGAAATACTACCTATTGGGATCGTTCCTATGTTGAAATTTCTGAAAATTTTTTGCAGATCTACACCGATCATGACCCCTAGAACCCAAAACCACCCTCAGTAAAAAACTTTATATATATATATCACTTTCTTCTGGACACGATAACTTTCGTAATTCTGCACCAATCTCTTCCAAACTGATACATAAAATCAATGGCCATAAAATCTCGGTCAAGTTCGTTAATGGGCAAAATCGGACCAAGGGGATGGAAATATGGAGGGGTTTTGTCAGTTTAAAGTTTTTATTACTTCTAAAAATAGGGTCAAAAATTTATGTATCACAGATTTTTGATAAAGTTAAAAATGGGCTCAAGGGTCGCAAAACATAGGGTTTTCGGGAGAAAAAAAATCATAACTTCGACAATTCTCAAGACATCAAATCCAATTAATTTTATTATAAATTTCCTTAACATTATCTACAACTTTTATATTCACAAGTTTTTGATAGGACCAATTCGTACCGCAAAAAAAAATTAAAAACGAAAACAAAAAGGGGGTGTGAAGAAAAAAAAATCCATAACTCCGTCAATTCAAAAGATATAAAATTCCCATTAATTTATCATATATCTTCTTAATATTGTCTACAACATCTATATAGACAAGTTTTGGATAGGACCAATTCTTACAGCAAAACAAATTAAAAATACATAGCGGTTGACGAAAAAAAATCATCTTAGTAAGGATGTATTCAAATCCAAACTGCTTATTTTCTGACTCATTTTACAATTCATTTTTGCTCTGAAAGGCTTCCAATTGGTACGTTTTCTTACTCAGAAACTATATAAACTACCGTAATGGTCGATTGTTTGATAGAGGCAGAATATATTTTTTAAAATGCTGTTAAAAAGGGCACTTTGAACCGAATCTACCGAAGCGGATTGTGTTGGAAAAATCATTGTCACTCAAATCCAAACTGCTTATTTTCTGACTCATTTATAAATTCATTTTTGCTTTCAAACGCATTTAATTGGTAGATTCGCTTATTCAGAAACTATATAATGTACTGTAATGATCGATTTTTGGATAGAGGCAGAATATATTTCAAAAAATGATGTCAAAGTGGGCATTTTGAACGGAATTTCCCGAAGCGATTGTGTTAGAAACGAAAAATATTGTTCTTCTGAGGAAATAATTGCTTATATATCAAGTTTTAATAAATTGAACAAAAAATAAAAACACAGGTCGCTTATAAATCTCTTCAAAAATCACGTCAGCATGTTTCATATTTTTTTTATATTAAAAATGAATCTGGAATTATGCCAGAAAATTTCGAGTTGTTGAGCATGGAAAAGTATTTTTTTGAATACCGCCCTAACATGATTCTTATAAAACCAGCTATTATATAAAAATGAAATAAAAACTCGTCAAAAGCGGCCAGATAAAATTGTTAAAGTGGATTTATCTCTAATCATGATTTAATTTTTGTTTGTGAAATTAGTATATTTGACTTCGAAATCTACCTCTGTCTGTAGGCCGGGCCGGCAGGGATTTTTAAATTTGTGGCTACATTTACGCATGTTTTTATGTTGGTAAAATTTTGAACGAAACTGAGAATTTCGCATTGAAAGATCTTCTTTTTTTGCAGAATTAAAAAATATATATATTTGTGCAATTTTATTACTACACGAGTTCAGACCCTATTATTTGCTTAAGATGCCCCTACGCAATATTAATAAATTTGTTTGTTATATTTATGGGTATTTTCCCAATTATGCTCATACTCTGAATATTTCATTTTGAATAAAAGAATAATGATAGTTTTGAAAAAAATATGTGCTACTTTAACATGTTTAAAACATATTAAAAAAAGCTTCATTACATGAGATTATTTATATTTAGTATGAATCACTTTCAATTATCCTATTTAAATACTGGTAAATTCTGGGAAGGTTCACTGTTTGGACATTTAATAACTTCAATTAACTTTCGAGAAGATTTAACGGATGTTATTTTTACGTTAATTGATCTAATTAAATTAGGATTATTTTGTTTATGAAACATGTGAAACGCTCAAAATTAATCTCTGTTTAAATTTCTTTAAACAAACAAATATATTTTCCTTTTATTTTTTATTTTAATATATTGTAGTTCGTAAAAAGCAGGTTTAAATTAACAAAATCTGTTTCCCAACAAAAGCTTTTATTTCTTAAAAAAATCCTTATTTTTTCTATACCTTGCTTTATTAAAATATAATTTGCAATGCTTATTTTTCTTTACTACTGTATCAATGGTTATAGAAAAATTACAGCAAGAAAACAAGATTGAAATTTTTGTTGTGTTCAGTCAGTATTAATTTCTTTCTGTTTTTAATTAAAAATTAGTTAGCCATTTTCTCATTAATCCACTGATCAATGTATAAAAGCATTTTTTTTTTCAAAACAGAGTTTTGTCTGGAGTGTTCAAAAGGCGTGTTTAATTTTTAATGTGGTATTTTAAAATAAAGAAATGATACATAAAAAGGTGCTTATTTATGAGAAGTGATTTATGCATTCAAATGAACTCGTTCGTACTGCTTTCAATAGCAATTTTTTTTTAAAAAATTGGAAGTTTTATTTCTTAGATACATAAGTTGAAATTATTTATTGTGTTCTACGTTACTAAAAATGTGGTATAAATCATTCAAGAAAAAAGACATAAAACGAAAGAAAAAAGACTGTAAGTAAAGATAAAGTAAAGTAAGCAGATATATTTAAAGTAAAGATAAAATCCTATTTGAGGAAATAAACATAGCTTCAAAAAAATAAAGTGCACAATGCTAACTAGTAGCATAAAATATTTCTTATAATATTATTATTGTAATTTTGGTAATGGTTGGGTTTGGTAATGTTTGATAGCTGGAATAATCATGGGTTTGTATTATATTAGAAAGTATGTAACAAAATAAAGAGGGGGATAACAAAGAAAGTGCAGAAATTTTTTCAAGATTTCACCAAGACACCAGAAAGCTTTAAATAGCTAGAATCATAATTTATTTATAAGAGATTATCTCTATTTTTTGTTTCAATTTTAGAAAACTCAATAGCTACGTGAATAGCATAGTTTGAAGGTTGAATCTTTAAACTTCTCTAATTATAAAAAAATATTATATTTTTTGAGCTTGTTTTCTAGACAAACACATGAAGAAGTGAGTTTCACAACTCGCCTTATTCAAAAAATCAAATTTTGGGAAATCACGAAAAACATCGTACTGGGTCCATTGGTTTTCATTATAAACCAAGATTTCACAATGCAAGAAATACAGGATAAAACTAGTTTTTTTGCAGAATGTTCTGTTTTTTCGGTGCAGGTTTTCTAATAGAATAGATTTATAGAGAAAAAAAAGCGACTTTTTTATTTTTGGATAAGGCGAGTTTTGAAATTTACATCCTCATATAATCCTTAACATTTTTTATAATGTATGCATTTTTTAAATTCAAGCCAGAGAAATTGGGTCAAAGACGAGCAAAAATCAATTCACATAAACAGATACAATTATATCCTTAAATATCTACCACAAATACGAAAAAAAAAAGTACAACTATAAACTGTCTCAAAATCTTTTCAGAGTGCTTTAATCCCCAGGATGTAGAAGTGATATTTAACCTTCGTCACACCCAGTCTTATATTTTTATCCCTTATTTTTGAACAAAAAAAAAAAAAAAAAAAAAAAAAAAAAAAAAAAAAAAAAGCTCCATATAAAAATAAATGGTTGTCTCTTCTACTGATTTCGTTGGATTAATTCTGTTTTGATAAAAGTTCGATTACATGAAAATATTTTATGCTGAATTCTCATTTCAGTCATTTATTTTTTACGTAGTATTGAACTTCTCCAATGATAATTCGAAAATTGGGTCGAAGTCGGACAATAAAGGGTTATCATTAATTCATGCAGTTGCATCCATATATCTGCACCAATAATACTAAAAATATAGAAAACACTCAAAGAATATCCTAAATATTAACTGTCCTAGAATCTTTTAAACTGAATCGAACAAAAATCAATTCACATAAATAGATACAATTACATCCTTAAATATCTATCACATATACAAAAAAATAATAAAAAATACAAACATTACCCCAACTATAAACTGTCCCAAAACCTTTTCAGAAGGCTTTAATCCCCAGGATGTAAAAGTGATACTTAACCTTCGTCACATTCAGTCTTATATTTTTAACCCTTATTTTTGAACAAAAAAAAAATGCACATAAAAGAAATGGTTGTCTCTTCTATTGATTTTATTAGATTAATTCCATTTTGATACAAGTTCGATTATATGAAACTATTTTATGCTGAATTCTTATTTCAGTAATTTATTTTTTACGTAGTATTGAACTTCTCCAATGATAATTCGAAAATTGGGTCGAAGTCGGACAATAAAGGTTTATCATTAATTGATGCAGTTGCATCCATATATCTGTACCAATAATACTAAAAATATAGAAAACACTCAAAGAATATCCTAAATATTAACTGTCCTCGAAACTTTTCAAACGGAATCGAACAAAAATCAATTCACATAAATAGATCAATCATATCCATAAATATCTACCTCAGATACGAAAAAGAAAATAAAAAGTACAAACATTATCCTAACTATAAACTGTCCCAAAACCTTTTCAGAATGCTCTAATCCCCAGGATGTAAAAGTGATACATTAACCTTCGTCGCACCCAGCCTTATATTTTTTACCGTTATTTTTGAACAACAAAAAAAAATGCACATAAAAATAAATGGTTGTCTCTTATATTGATTTCATTAGATTAATTCCGTTTTGATAAAAGTTCGATTACATGAAAATATTTCACTAATTTATTTGTATAGTGGTATTCGGCTTCTCCAGTGATAATTCGGAAATTGGGTCAAAGTCGGACAATAAAGGGTTCTCATTAATCGATGCAGTTTCATTTATATATATGTACCAATAACACTAAAAATGTAGAAAACGCACAAAGAATATGATAAATATTAACTGTCCTAGAATCTTTTCAGACTGCCTTAATCCGGGGGATGTAAAAGTGATGCTTTAACCTTCAGCATCCACAGTTCTATATCTGCTTGCCTTAATTTATTCTATGTGCATCGAATCCCTCCCCTGTTATTGTGTAGCAATTGTATGTGCAACGGTTTTCCGACTCAAAACAAGGGACCTGCAATGCGGATACGACCTCGATTCCGTGCATTTTCAATAAACACCATCACTTTTCTATATACTACACATACAGATGAGGAAAAAGAGATATCTAATGAGTAAACAAGTTAGATGGATAATAACCGTTAACAACATTTGACTGTGTGCTTGGTATGTTAGGTGATTCATTCAAAGAATGTGAAAATGCCTTTAAATGATTTACACCATTGTTTTATAAATTTGTCATTGATTCCGAAAGTGATGTAACCAAATATATTGTTTCAGACTATTTGTGATGAATAAAATATTGTTATCTAAAAGTCATATAACACTAAAAATTGGGAAGGTTACGCTCACAAAGCTTAAATCCAAACAATAATGACCGTGAGACACGAATAAATGTTCTTTTACAAGGAAACACTGAATTTTTCTCACTGTTTACAGGAGAATTTGATAAACTAGCTTAATTATCCGCGGAACGTAAAATGGTAGTTTACTAGCTTGATTTATTAGATTTTATTTATAATTTATTATAAATAAAATTCGAGATAAAATTATTAAATCTTATTTATTATTTTAATTATAATTTATTGGATTCTTAAATCCCCTGCTCAACAACGACATTCTGAAACAACTTCTGACTCATTTTTAAACGTAAAGGCACAAAACTGACAAGGCTGACTGACTATTGAAGCAATTTGGAATTGAATTAAGTTTTCCATTTTTTAATAAATAAATTACTTATCGAGTTATAAGCAATTGTGGGTACGTGACAAACGGTTTCTCTCCATTGTCGCGTCCGAAATTCGGTTCGAAATTGACAGTATTTTTTGAAAGATCGTCTACTTATACTAAAACAGGGAAACGTCTTTCGATTACAAAGTTTCTGAATAGTAGCACCTGCCAATTTCATACGTTTCTGAACAATAACCGGCCCAGTGAAAAAATTATTCGCTCACAGAGGGTTCCGTACAATAAATATATGAATAAGTAATTGGGCATTTCATTACACAATTATATGATTAGAAGTTGTTATCTAGGTTTTAAATGCCGATGGCGCATGGAGTTCGCCACCCGTGTCTTTATGTATGTCCAAAACGTCCGTGTCTTTAAAGGTTAATATCTCAGCTAATTACCGACAATTTTTTTCGAAAATCCTTATCAACAATACTTTTATACTTCTGCGACGATAGGTACAGTCGTGGGAAAAAAAAGTAAGTACCCCCTACTAACTCCTCAACCAAATATCGTAAACGATAGTTACTGGTACCGAACGATTGGAAATAAAGTCTACTTTTAAATGATGTATATAAAATTTGCTTAGGGGGCATCTACATATTAAAACGAATCCAAACTTCATTTTTTCAATAGCAATACCCAATTTTAACGAGATATTTCAAATGTTCGGTTCAAACTATGCCTAGACACCAAATTCCAAGTCATTTGAATGATAAGTTTTTGAATTATAAACATTCAAAATTTAGTTCTTCTAATGTTAAATTACATTTTCATATTTTTATTTATATCTCCTGAAATTATGCTCCTAATGTGCTAATTTTTTGTGTAGCAATAATTCTAATATACACAAACATAAATACGCTGAATTTGCAATTTTTATAATTTTAGGATATGAATTATGAAATTAATATTCGAAAAAATTATGAATTGCAACCTACAATTTTTTGATGTATTTAGATTTATTAAGTCCTGCTTTATGGAAATCCAAAATTTCACATATTTCTTCCAAGTAGTTTTCAAATTATGCTTAAAAAACGACAAAATGATGGTTTAAGGGGCCGTCTATGATAGAAGTGAGTAGATATTTTGAAATTTCTTCTGTTGTCCTGTAATATAACCGGCTTCATTGACTGCTTGAGTGGTGCTTAAGGTGCCTTGATCAAGAAAGGGGCTCTCTCAGTTAACAATCGAGTATCGAACTTCAATTTGGATACAGCCCTTAAAATACGCTCGTTTTAAAATAATTAATTTCTCGGAAACTTATGGTACGAATTGCATAAAAATTTGTTTTCAGGCTAATTGAAGGGTGTAGAGTTCATTTATGCTGTCAGAATTGTGTACTGCGATTGAAAAAAACAAAGTTATGGTTCGTTTTAATATGTAGATGGCCCCCTAAGCAAATTTTATATGCATCATTTAAAAGTAGACTTTATTTCCATTCGTTCGGTACCAGTAACGTTCTTCTACGATAATTTGTTGAGGAGTTAGTAGTGGGTGTTTACTTTTTTTTTCCATGACTGTACCTCCAGTGCTCCTCAACTCCTTTGCTGGACGCCCGCAAATCGAAATTTGTGTGTAAAGGGAAAATGCTATTTTTTCAAAATCTATGTGACCTAGGGTAATCGCTATAATTTTCCTACAAAGTTTAAATTAACTTCTACAACCCCAAATTTTTTCATAATTTTAGGTTCAGTAGATTCGGAAATAGAAGGGGGGCATATTTTTGCATTACATTTTTGAAAATATCAATGAAAAAATAATACCTAAAATTAAGAAAATGTATTTTTGAGTTCAGCGTTACAAAAATTTTCACACGGTACGCCACACGACATACGTAGAAAAGATTTTTTTTTTTCAAGTAACTTAATTAGCCCCTCTATATTTTTTCCTAAATATATTTCTTGAAGGATTAATAATCTATAAATATGTAGGTCAATAGCCTTCATTACTTCAGCCAATTTGAACTTTCCACGCTTCATAGTTTACGAGTAAAATGGCTATGACAGACAGACTGACCTAGGAGTGATGATATAACGGTTCCTTTTTTTACTTTTTAAGTAAAGAATCCTGAAAAGGAATTAAAATATGTGTCAGAAAGTGGCCCCTTCGGATTTGAGAAAATCTTAAAGCTGTTGATCACTGAGATATTAAATTCCCCTTGCTAATGTTAAATCCATGGGCATGTGATTCATTTGTATTTTTAAAATATCACTTGACCACACATATCTGGTTGGCCATTCTCAGGGGATTATGTAATCCCTTGAGAATGGCCAAGTGGTTTTGGCCGAAACTGTCGGGAAGATTTTTTTAACGCCGTTTTTAAAGTTTTAAATGTCATGTATATTTTTAAACGTCTTGTATATTTTGTTTCCCATGATACACTTATTTAGCATAAGTATAAAAATCTGAGTTTTTTGCTTCATTGTCCATATATTGCCAACAGTGTAAAGTCCACTTTTAAAGTTTTTAATTACAATTATTAATTTCATAAGGAGGTATTTTAAAAATATGAATGTATTAAAAGACACGATTTATGTTAAAGATACGAATGTCTTAAGAGGGCAACAATAGTTTTGAAATCCTAAAGAAAACAGCTGGAGTTAACGCATCTTTTCCTCGAGAACTACTGAAGCGCTTTCTATATTTTTCTTTTTTTTTTTATCTAATTATACTTTGATCTTTTTGTTTTTCTGAAAATCAATTCTTTTTTTAAGTAAGTATGGATATTTTTTTTAAATCTAGATTTTTAAATCGCGTAACTGTATTTTTTTTCTATGCCGAACGATCGATTTATCAATTAGCTACTGACAAAACCAATTAACAAAATTATTGAAATATCTCTTCAGTAGTTCCGTGCAAAATGTACATTAACGTCAGCTGTTTTGCATAGGGTTTCGTAAATGTTCTTTCCCCTTACCTAAAATTATTAATATATTAAGGCAATAATAAATAAATAATTAAACTAAATATTATTAGCTAAAATATTAACTCTTAGAATTATTTTTAACATCTAAGAATAGACAACATTTTATTACCATTAAAAAATGAAACTAAAAAGAAATGAAGCTGCTTAAAGCTACATACCATACCACATATACATGTAAAATCACATTACAGAAAAAAATTGTTTCTTTCTTTTGTAAATTATTTATTTAACTAATTGCAGATTATTTGAAGTTTTTTATTGATACAATTAATTTTTATTTCGAGAAAATGTTGAAACCATCTTTCAAAATTATGTTAAAATTTCTTTGTTCCTTAAGAAAAAGAAACGCGAATTTCTTTAAAGGAAAAACGTTTAATTAACTTCAGTCTAATTAAAAATTCTATACAAAGTTTATAAATTAAATTGTTTGTTATCGTTGTATTTATGGTATTACACTCTCTTTCAATCATTTTTAGGAGAGATATGCAATTAAAAATGTATAATCACGTATATCACGGTCTTTTCTTTTTTCTCATTTTTATTTCCTATTAACGTTGAGTGTCACGATGACACACACTGAAGCGCTGAAAATTTACAATGTTTAAAGTCATTTTTAAGAAAGTATAATCCTGTAATAAATAAAAGGTAGGTAAAGTTTAAATATTTGTTCAGTAATTATTTAAAACAATGTATATTTTTTCAGTTTTGTATCATATTTTAGACATCAGCCATCGGTGAATGACGCGTTTTAAACGGTAAGTTCACTGTCAGTCACCGGTGGCTGACGTGGCGCTTAACGTGTTAAAAGCTTTAGTCATTTCATTGAACTAACTTTTAATTTTTGCAATATTTTCCATTTATTATACTTTAGAGATTAAAAAATTGTCAATAATATGTAAGCTATGCACACGTCTTGATGCTGAAGTTTCTATAGGGGGAAGCACCCTTAAAAATCTATATAATGTGGAAATAAATTGTGCCGCCTAGTTGCAAAACCGACCAACTCCTCAAAATTGAAAAATGCGGTTTTTAGTTTTTTTAACGTTTCTACCATCTGGAAACAATAAATCATGCCAAAACCGGTCAAATATACTGTCCTAATTACTTTAAAACTAAAGAATTTTGGTTCTAATCTTATTTTGGCTAAATGTAACAAAAAAAATTCCGTTTTCCCCAAAAATTTTATTTTACGGAGATGGCCAGTTTTGCAACTAGACGACTCAATAGGTGATTGTAAAATTTTTGATATTATATAAAGCGAGATCAAAATAAAAAGTCGAAAATTGTGCGTCAAACGCGGCAAATGAGGTGCGTTCGTACTATAACTAGTTTTATAAACATTCAGATCTTGGTGCAATAGCTGTTGCACTCTAATGAACACAAAATTTATTATGATTATACTTATTAAATTCAGTAATTCGGAAATAATAGGACTCCATTTTAAATAGGACATAATCACCATGGACACCTAGAATCATTACTTATCATGGGATATCATTGAATTAATTACGTGTGATAGTATTTAACGGCACATATCACATCTCGACAAGTAAAATGGAGCAGTTTTTGCGAAACATTTAACATAATGTATTTCACTTAAAAATAGAAATAAAAATGAAATTTTTTTCCTGTAAATATACACATTACAGCCTATATATAAATCAAAAGAAATTAATTTCATGCATAAATTAGTTTCCAAGAACTAATTAACTTTTTACATATCGCTGCGAAATTTTTTGAACAATATGTCTGTCCGGTACACTTTTCTAAAAAGCTGTTGAATGAATCACCTTAAAACTTGTTGTGGTGTCAGAAAACGTACTATTTGAGAATAATAAGAAGCAATTTTTATTTTGAGTTAAAAGAAACAAAATTAAAAATATTTTACTAAAAAACTTCGAAAATATTAAAAACATATTTTTCATTATTTTAAAGTTTTTTTCACTCAAACCTGTAATGTTAGATATTTTTAAAGAAACAAGTTAGTTACACAATTTTGGAAAGTTTGAACTGTTTACCTAAAATAGAATTTTAGAAAAATGCATAAAAACTTTAAAAAAAACACATTTCGAGAAAAAGGCAAAAACTATATGCACACCCACAGTGCTTAAAATGTATTATTTAAAAACCTTCCAGCACCATAATCAGGGCTTAATTTGCGCCGGAGCCCGGCTCCGGTACTTCCCTGATTTTAATAAATATTTAAATATTGGTCGGAATTCACCGGAGCTCATAAATACAGGGCTCCGGAGCCCAGTGCAATAGCGCTTCCGAAAAACCGGTCTAAATTACTTTTTCCTTTCCTTCCAATCTCCAAGCTTTTGCATTCTTTTTTACCAAAATTCTTATATGTGGATGTAATATGCCGCACACGTAGGAGATGGAGATTTGGTCTTGAACTGACTCGAGCCAACGCTCCCTAGATAATGGAGAAATTCAGAAAACGTTTTTACTTAAGTTTTAAAAATATTCTCGCTAACAACAACAAAAAAAAAAAAAAATCTCAAAATAAAATTTTCTAACTCCTGATAATTAAAAAAAGTAACTTCCTCAAATAAATTAAAAAAAACTTTAAAAAGAAAAAAGAAAGCTCCCAAAATTTTTCTATCCAGCGAAAAAAAAAAAAATCTTTCCCGCAAAATTTTATTATCCCGCCATTATTTTTACGCATTTACGGTCTACTTCCCCTTCGAAACGCTCTTATCAGCCACGTGCTCTATGTTAAAAAAATTCCCGGATGACCTTTATTTGACCTTGTGTGAACGCCGGTGGCGCAGAACTCTTATTTTCATACTACTGATATATTTAATTGTTTTATTTTGTTAAAGAAAGAAAGATTCTTTAAATTTTGCAAATAATGTATGAAATATAAATATGCAGATTGGAGTGACAGGGCGAGGAGGGAAAGATACTATTGTTGTACCGGTATCACGGAATATTAGGGCTCCAGGACTTTTTTTGTTAGAAATCAAGCCCTGACCATAATCTTTTAGATCCATAATCATTTAGCTCTATTTTTTAAACCGATAATTAAAAATTCAAGAATTTGAACCATTTTATGTTCCTTGTGCCCTTAATAGAATAATCACGATGGCAACTTAATTCCATTACCTGTCATAGGATATCATTGAATTAATTACATATGATAGAATTTAATAGCATGAGGAAAACTTTCATTAATATCTTTTTAAGTTTTGATTCGATTTTCATAAAATTTGAAATGACTCGTCAAAATTTTGCAGCGATTATACATATTAAATTTCAAACCATTCGGTTGGATAATTTTTGTGCTGTTACATGCGGACAGACGGAGAGACAGACAGGCAAACGGACTAGTCGACGACTATAGGTGCAACGTATTTATATGATTACGAATGCGCCTAAAATGTGTTTTAGGCAGCTGAAGTTGAGGATCTTTATCTGTAGACTTAGAAATTATTTGGATATACATTCATACATAAATATATATATGCATACTTTCGCAAATATCGATTGACCAGTGTAGAGGGGAAGGATAATTTTTTATGTTTCAAGATTTATTTCTATGGTGCTCAGCAAGATCTGAATTATTTTATTTATTTTTTTTTTCGGAAGAGCGAGGTATGGCTGAATATATGAAAAAAAATGAAAATACGTTCTGTTATTTTCAGACATGCACACATTTTTAGCGAAATTTTTCTAAGCGTGTGACCCCCCCCTCCCCCCCTCCCTCACAAAGGATAGAAGGTGGAGGTCAGCTCAAAAATTTCAAAACGAAAAATATGTTAAGTTGTATTTGAAAGCTCTTTATAAAATAAAAAGCAATTTAGAATTTTAACTTGTCGTTGCTACAACGAATTACTCAAGAATGGAATAAAAAATTTGGTTAAAATTTCTTTCTTTTCCAAATAAAAGTTTCCGAATATATTGAAATGGTCGGTTTCCGCAAAAATGACATTTTTTTTTTCAGTTTTTGGCTTTATTGAAGAGAACATTTATATTGCCATTACAGAAGAGTTTTTACTTTCTATCTACGTTAATGAGAAGCCAATATATTAAGGAATTTGTAAAGCTCAACAAACAAAAGTTATCTTTAAAATAGCCTGAAGTAAGGTTCAAGAGCTGTCCACCGAAATTAAAATACCATTATCTTTTAGCAAATATAATTTCTCAAGCCTTTTGCTTAATATTTAAAATAATTAACACTTTATGAGAGTATCTGGAAACGAAGAATTTAATTTAAATCTGTGTTTTGTCATGTTAATTAAAAGTACATTTTCCTCAAAATCACTTTTAGCCCAGTGGTTAGGGGGTTGAATTCGGAATTAATTAGGGGAAAGCTAGAAATTGTTTTAATCCTTTCTGTTTAGCTCTAGAATGAATATGCTATGTTTTCCCCCTAGTACTAGGTGAGCGTTAGGAAATATGCATAGAATTATAGTCAAAAAACACTTTTTTGCATACCATAACAATATCTCAAAACAACTAACTCTGTCAAAAACATTGTCAGTAGAAATGTTGTAGAGCTTAAAATTCTGAGTAAAATGAGTACCTACACTCAATACTTATGTTGAATATTAAGGTCACAATTCTACTTCAAAGTTTTAGACCCATCATCAGGGGGATAACCTCAGAATTAATTAGGAGAAAACTGGAAATTCTTTTAATCCTTTCAGTTTAGGTCTAAAATGAACGTACTATGTTTTCTGCCTCGTGCTTGGGTGAATGTTAGAAAATAAGTACATATTTATTTTCGAAAAACACGTTTTTTTTTTTTTTGTTTTTTTTTTTTTTAACGATATCTCAAAACAGCTAACTCTATAAAAAAACATTATCAGTACAAATGTTGTAGAGCTTAAAATTCTGAATAAAATGAGTACCATCATTAATATTTTTGTTCGACATTAAGGTCGCAATTCTATTTCAAAATTTTTCAAATCAAGAACTTGAAGCCAGGAGAGACCAAGTTAACTTAACAATATCGCAAATTTCGGCCTTAATATTGAACAAAAATACTAAGTGTAGGTGCTCATTTTACTCAGAATTTTAGGCTCAATAACTTTTGTATTAGCAATGTTTTTGATAGAGTTAGCTATTTTGAGATATTGTTAAGTTAACTTGGTCTCTCCTGGCTTTAAGCTATTGATTAGCGATTAAGGCAAAATTTTGAAATAGAATTGCGACCTTAATGTTGAACAAAAATATTAATGATGGTACTCATTTTATTCAGAATTTTAAGCTCTACAACATTTGCATAGACAATGCTTTTTATAGAGTTAGCTGTTTTGAGAAATTGTTAAGGAAACTAAAAAAAAAAAACGTGTTTTTCGAAAATAAATATGTACTTATTTTCTAACATTCACCCAAGTACGAGGAAGAAAACATAGTACGTTCATTTTAGACCTAAACTGAAGGCATTAAAACAATTTCCCGTTTTCTCCTAATTAATTCTGAAGTCATCCCCCCTGATGATGGGTCTAAAACTTTGAAGTAGAATTGTGACCTTGATATTCAACATAAGTATTGAGCGTAGGTACTCATTTTACTTAGAATTTTAAGCTCTACAACATTTGTATTGACAGTGTTTTAGACAGTGTTAGCTGTTTTGAGATATTGTTATGGTATACAAAAAAAGTGTTTTTTGACTATAAATATATACATATTTCCTAACGCTCACCTAGTACGAGTGGAGAAACATAGCATATTCATTCTAGACCTAAACAGAAGGGATTAAAACAATTTCCAGCTTTCCCCTAATTAATTCCGAATGCGGCTTTTTTTTGCTCCCCTACCACTGGGCTATTTTTTCTTGTATCTCACTTTTTCAAAAATGATAACTCAAAATATTATCATTCAATTCTTTTCAGTTTTTTTTTCTTTATAGCGTTTTCTAGAGCATTAACTAAAAGAATGTTCGCTATAAAAATATTTTTTTAAGTTATAGTGCAATATTTGAATAATAGTCTAGAAAAATAAGGAAAATAACTAGCACTGAATCTTCAACTAGCTTTAAAATGTTTATTTATAGCTTAAAAGTTTTAGTTCATTCTTTAGATAAGTGCAAGAGGATTATTTAGATAATAACTTTATTTACATTGGATGATATGATTTGCATGTAGTATTTTCCAAGTTTTTCTTTCTTTTTTTTATTCTCTGTATATTTATCACTTTTCTATAAGTAAAGTAATTTAATGGGAATATAAACTTAGCATAGTTAATCCACAGAAACGAAAATTTAAAAAGTGATTTATTTGTTTCCATGTCATATTTTTTTTTTTATTATTATATATAACAAGAAAGGGAAATCATGCGTCAAGCATCGATTATGAAACACTTTCCAGCACTTACAGAATCATTAAAGAAGCATCACCGTTTAACCCTTTAAGTCAATTAGCCCTAAAGTCAATTTATATGTGCTTGTTAGGCTTTATTCCACCTACTACGTTACCTTTGATAAACAAGTTGGAAATTGCTCGTCAAACGTGGCAAATGAGGTGCGTTCGTACTATAACTAGCTTAATAATAATTTTTTGCACCGCATATTATACTGAATGTATATTTTAGTGCACTTCATAAGTGCATATCCATTTAATTCTGTTCGAAAGGCTGTGAAATCATTAAAATGCGCTTGCAATAATTTTTCCCATTGGCCGTAATGTAACGGAAAACTTTTGACTGTCCTTGTAATTAAACTATACATCCGGTTTTCATAAAGTTTGAAATGACTCGACAAAATTGCGCAACAATTATATATTTAAAATTTCAGACCATTCGGAATGTTGTAACATCATTAAAATGCACTTGCAATAATTTATTCCCATTGGCCGAAATTTAACGAAAACTTTTGACTGTCCCTGTAATTAAACTATACATCCGATTTTCATAAAATTTGAAATGACGCGACAAAATTTTGCAACAATTATATATTTAAAATTTCATACCATTCGGTTGGGTAGTTTTTGCTCTGTTATATGCGGACAGACGGACTGAACGACGACTATAGGTGCTACGTATTTATATAATTACGAACGCACCTAAAAACTCTTTTCCAGAAATAGCCATCCATAAATTACACTGGAAATCTTTATACACTTTTCAGAACACTTTTTAGAACACTTACTTTGTCACCTTTTTCACAACACTTTGAAGCGCACCTTTTGGAACAGTTTTTATAATACTTCTGAGAACACGCATTTTTTTCAGCACGCTTTCTAGAGCACTTTTTAGACATTTTTGGGCAAGCATGATTTCACAAGTGTGCCCAAATACTCAATCCGTTCTCAAATATGTTCCCAAGTTTAGATTTAACAAATACAATGTATCGAGTTCACTGCGTAGCCCTGTATCATGAATTTATGCTGGTCAAAGGTATCTCGCAGAAATATTACATAGTTTAAAAGGAAAAGGAACTATCGGCTAGCCCGTTTCACGTACTTGGAATAACCATTAAGTATCGGAACAAGATAACCGATTAACCCCTTCATAATCGGATTTTTTTTTTTTTTCGATCCAAAAAAATCGTTTTTTTTTTTTTAATTACTGAAAATTAACATACATTTCATCCTGACTTCAAAAAATGCAAAATATTTTTGTCAGTAAGCATTTTTTTTTCTTTTGAGGTACTCTTGGTCGCACAAGTAATATCCCATTCACTGATCTCTAGTTTTTCCTGCAATGTACCCAAGTTTTAAATTTAAAACAAGAACGAAAAATCATGCGTACGGCATAGATTATGAAACACTTTCCAGCACTCCCTGAAAGCTTTAACAAAACTTTGTTATTTAGGGAAATAAGGTAAGTAAGATAACTAAGTAAACATTTAAAACATTGATTTCAGTAGTTACTGTCCATAGTCAAATATGTATTCCAATTTTTTGAACAGCCCTGTATTTGATCTGTATGTTGATATATATACTGTATAATGGGAAAATTTAGTGTAGCAAGAAAACGCATAACAGGTTGAAATTTCTCTTTCAGCAATTTATTCTAATTGATGGAAACATACTTGAATACTTTTGTACAGCTATGTAGTTTTAGTCCAAGAGATGTTAAACATTTTAGGGAAGGTATTTGAGGCACCCTGAAAATTTGTGCAACACTTCTTTTGTAATGGCTGAATACAAAATCGAATGTCTGGCTGAAGGATCGTGGACCAAAAACTGTGCCAGACACGTGTCAAGTGCCATTTTTTGACTACCCAAAAAAAAGGTATTTGAGGCACGCTGAGATTGAGACAGAATAATATTTATACTTAGAAAAAAATATTTTGAAAACGACAGACACTTTAGTCGGCCCAAAAACTGTGCCAGACACGTGTCAAGTGCCATTTTTTGACTACCCAAAAAAGGTATTTGAGGCACGCTGAGATTGAGGCAGAATAATATTTATGCTTAGAAGAAAATATTTTGAAAATGACAGACACTTTAGTTGGCACAAAAACTGTGCCAGACACGTGTCAATGGCACTTGACACGTGCCGGGCACAGTTTTTGGGCCACGATCCTTCAGCCAGACAATCGATTTTGTATTCAGGCATTACAAAAGAAGTGTTGCACAAATTTTCAGGGTGCCTCAAATACCTACTCAAAAATGTTCAACAGCTCTCCTACTATATGTGCTGTATCGACCGTTTTTACCGGTGACGGCTTAATTTCGCGTCTAGACGCTGGTCGAGTGTCAGCAAAGGCATATGGGGACTTGCACCGGATGCTTTTAAATAATAATTAACCCTCCTATACATAAAACAAGTAAGAAAAATCATGCGTACAGCATAGATTATGAAACACTTTTCAACCTCCCTGAAAGCTTTAACGAAACTTCGTTACTTAGGGAAATAAGGTAAATAAGATAACTAAGTAAACATTTAAAAATCTGATTTCAGTAGTTACCACCCATAGCCAAATTTGTATTCCAATTCTTTAGAACAGCCCTGTATTCGATCTGTATGTTGATATATATACTACATAATGGGAAAATTTAGTTTAGCAAGAAAATGCATAACAGGTTGAAATTCATCTTTCAGCAATTTATACTAATAGATGGAAACATACCTGAATACTTTTGTACAGCCCTGTAGTTTACCTAGTACCTTTATTACACGCCATTATTTAGCTAAAATTTAATTCAAACTAAAACACTCTTAAAACTACTGAAATCACATATCCAAAAATTACCATCCATAGACTGCATGTATCCAATTCTTTGCGTGACCCTGTATATCCTTTTATCTCTATTCTACAAATATTTCTTAATAAACTAAATGCAGTTCATCGTAAAATTGCATAACTCATTTAAAAACCATCTTTAAGCAATTTGCGCTCATACCCAGTAACACTTACGAATTCTTTTGTGTAGCCCTGTATATAAATTATAGCATTTATACACACCATATAGTATGCACAAATATAGCGTAACATAAAAGCGCATATCATAATTCAAAATTATGCATTTCCAGCAATCATCGCTAATGTACAGTACTTCTGATACAATATTAGTATCTGAAATCTTTTGTGTGTCCCTGTAAATGCTATGCATTTCGTATTATACATGAAATAACTTATAGTAAACCTCCGCGACGTATATCAATTTCATTATACATGAAATAGTTTAACATAATTGAAATACGCCGCAAACAATCCCCCCCCCTCAATATTATTATATAACGGAATTCTTTTGTGTGGCCCTATAAATGGATAATAACTATACTTTGCATCGCATATTCTACAGAGTGCATATTTTAGTACACTTCATAAATGCATATAAATTTTGTGATGTTTAGATGCATGTAACATCATTAAAAATCATTTGAAACGATTTTTTCCCATTGGCCGTAATGTACGGATTACTTTTGACCGCCCCTTTAGATGAACTAAACATGATACAAACTTCATTTAAAATAGGGATCGTGCTATGGTAAACATCAAAATCATCCAAAAATTTCAGTGCAATCCGAGTATATTTACGAGAGTTAGAGCGCGTACAGACGGCCAGACAAACCGAAGTCATAAACACTTTTCAACTTTGTTGGAAAGTGTTAAAAATAGCCTGATGTTTATCAAATACTATATTTATCAAATATATATTACATTTATCAAATATTATACTATATTTACCAAACCTATTACTTTGAGGTGATGGATATCTGCACAAAAAGAATAAATAAAAGTGCGTAAACAAAGTTTTGGAAAGTGGTTTTACAACATTTCTGAGAAAACAGCTTTACAATTTTTTCTTGTCCACTAGAGAGAAAATAAACGGTCAAGTGCGGGTATTATTCGCGCTCAGAGGGTTCCTTCCGTCCAATAAATATATGAATTATCAAACTGTCTAAAAAAATCCTTAAATCATTGATTAAAAAAAATCGTTGCTAGAAGAATAATAAGACTTTGTAAAAAACTGTAATGGGTATGCCATAAAAGTTCAAAGAGATATGGAGCCTAAATAATATCAAATATTGCTATTCTGTATAACTTTTTTTAATCTTATCCTAATCTGATTATGATGAACTTAATTCGGTGCTGACAATAAAAGTAGTGTATATTTAAACTTCATTTGGCATTACATAAAACTAAATTCAGCGTAGTAATAATCTTTTATTTTTACAGTGTAGCTAAAACAAAACCCTTCTTCAAAGTTTAAACTTGGCATTGTGCTAAGCGCGCTTCGGAAGGAGGTCGCAAAGTTGGAACGCCGCCTTGGGCAGTGCCGCGTTTATCCAGATAGGTTTTTAATTAACTTTTAAAGACACGGGAGGCGTACTGAGAGATCCAATTAATGTAAACTAGTCGCGAAACACATAGTATTTATGCGATTAATTTTAATGTAAATAGTCTGTTTTTAACAATTTCACGTTTATTGCTTTTATACTGCTACTGGGCATTGCTTTACGCAAATATATCGTTAAAAGTTGTTATAAAGGCTTTAAAAGTCGGTGGTACACAGAGTACGTCGCCTCTGTCATTATGCATGTCCAAACCGTCCGTGTCTTTAAAGGTTAAATACTCGGCTAATTACTGATGATTTTTTTTCTAAAATCATTATCAACAACGCTTTTATATTTCTGCTACGATAGGCAGTCACGTAGCCAGGGAGGGGGCTAAGGGGGCTGAAGCCCCTCCCGAAAGTTTAAAAAGACTTTGCAAAGTTATCTTTAATGATAATAAATATTTACAGTGCTTTTCTTGTTTTTATCTTCCATTACATTAAAACTATTTACGTTTTTAGTTGTAAAAATATAATTTTATTCAATTACAGTTATAGTAATCCTTCGTTATATCGCCCATTCGGATATATTGTTCTTTATTCATATCTACCACTAAAAATATAAGTTCTTCTTAAAACACAATTTTAACAGCCTTTATGCATCACTGTAAAATTCAATAAGGCTGATTCCATATCATTAATTTGACTAAGAAAAAGCAAGTGTAATACGCGTGTTATATAATAAGTTAAACATTAGGAGTTAAATATAAAACACTTGCTTACATGTTAAAATCTTCCTTAATTTTCTCTATCCTCATTATATCACGCATATAATGAAAACTTAAGAGTGGTCAATGTTAAACTGTTTTGTAGAGAAAGGAGCTAAAAACTTTAATAGCCGCCTAATGCAAAATCATGTGAAAATGAATTATTTTAAAGAAAGTATATTTTAAAATATTGTTAAAACTGTAAAAGGCTTTATATATAAATATATATATATATATAAACTAGTAGTAGAAAATTTAAAAAAGGGATGATTTGAAGAATAACTATAGGGTATTGAGAAACCTTCAAAGGCGCCACGGCGGCGGGGGGCGTCCCCCAGGTTATTAACCGAAAACATTGCTTGCGTATGAATCCTTAATAGAAAGAAAACGTGCACAGAGTAGTCTGTTTTTCTGGGAAATTTTCATTGTCTTTTGAAGAATTATCAACTTTAGGGATGGATACCCCTATGTAGGGAATTTTTTTTAGCAGTTTATTCCAGCACCCCCTAGAGAGTTTTCTACGAGGCAACATCTAACGTTCTAACAAGCTTATTTTGTGCAGAGTAAGAATTGCTACTTAGATGATTTATCCATGACTAGCAAACCCCGCGGCTTTGCTCGCGTAATAGTTGAAATATAATATTTGCATGACTATTTTTTATTAGAAGAACACTTTTTGAAATAATTCAAAAATTAAAAATTAAGCCACAGTTTGACTAAACTTCATTATAAAAGTGCAATAGACAGAAATGAGAGTCTAATTAATAAGAAGAACTAAAACTAATTCCAATTAAATGATAATTTAGAAAGCATTTTGAGACTTTTATGCTCATTTCAGTATTCATTTGAAGTTTTGAATTTTTTAGAAACCATCTTAACACATTTACATCTTAAAATTAACCATCATGTCAAATTCCAAGCTTCTTGTCTAACAATCTACCACCTGTCTGGTGTTAGTGGCACCAACATAAAAGGCCCAAACAGAGTTGAAATAGAATGTCTCGAAAAATGTTGAAACAGAGACTGTCACCATTAATTTTCCAACATTAACCTTGAAATCGTTTGGTGTTTCCTAATATTCTATAGAAAACGGATGTTAGATGTTTTTAAAGGCTTTCTAGTTGTTCCTGCCAACCACGTGGTAGTGACACCGGCATAAAATATAGCCCGTATAGGATCAAGAACTATCACTCTTCATTTACAACAAATAACTTCTATAATCGGTTCATTATTTCCTGAGGATTCCATAGAAATCGTAATTTGGGACTCTTTTAGAATGCTTTTCGCTCCTTCCCTTCGCTTCACCCCTTTTTAATTTCGAATTTATTTTCGACAGTTCTTAGAGGACATTTATATTTTATAAGTTACTACCATGCTATATTTAAAGTTTCTAGCCTCTTCAGTACCGCAGAAATCGCAATTTAGAAAGTTTTTTGCTCCTGCAACCGTCGACATAAAATATAGCTTATGTTTGAGCAGGTTCTATCAACATCAATTTGCAACCCTTATGTTTGAAATCGGTTTCGTATTTCATACGATTGCATAAAAATTGTAATTTAGAACGCTTTTCGCTCACTTCATTCTTTTAAATTTGGAATTTCCTTTCGACAATTCTTACAAAGCATTTGCGTCTTTGAAGTAATTACCATTCTAAATTTAAAATGTTAAACCCTCTCAGTAACACAAAAAATGCAATTTAGAACATTTTTTGCCCCTGTAACCCCCAGGTGGTAGTGACAACAACGTAAAATATAGGCTATGTTAGAGCGGAGACTATCACCATCAATTTGAAACCATTACTTCTGAAATGGGTTTATATTTCCTGAGATTGCGTAGAAATCGTTATTTAGAACGTTTCTAGAACGCTTTTCGTTCATTTTTACCCCTTTTAAATTTCAAATTTTTAAGGAACTTCTTCTCAGAGAGTATTTACATCTCATAAGTAATTACCATGCCAAATTTCAAGTTGCTAGTCCCTTCAGTATCACAAAAATCACAATTTAGAACGTTTTTTAAAATGCAACCGCAATGTGGTAGTGACGCTGAAATGAAATAGATCCTATATTAGAGCAAGGGCTGTCATCATCAATTTCCAACCATTACTTTTGAAATTGGTTGGGTACTTTCTGAGATTGCATAGAAATCGCAATTTAGAACGTTTTTCATCCATTTTCACCCCTTTTAAATTTCGAATTGTTTAGGAAATGTTCTTAGAGATCATTTATATCTTATAAGTAACTACCATGCCTAGTTCAAAGTTGCTAGCCACTGCAGTATTACAGAAAACGCAATTTAGATCGTTTTTCGCTCCTTCACCCCCTTCAGGGTAGTGGCACCGACATGAAATACAGCCTGTGTTGGAGCGAGAGGGCTGCACCATCATTTTCACACCATCATTTTTTAAATCGGTTCGGTACTTCCTGAGATTGCATAGAAATCGCAATTTAGAAAGTTTTTTAGAACGCTTTTCGCTCATTTACCTTTTTTAAATTTCGATTTTTTAGGAAATGTTCTTAAAGATCATTTGTATCTTATAAATAACTACCCTGCCTAATTTCAGGATTCTAGGCCCTTCAGTAACACAAAAATCGAAATTTAAAACGTTTTTTGCTCCTGCAACCCCTTTAGGGGTAGTGAGACCAACATAAAATGGAGCCTATGTTGGAGCAAGGACTGTCATTATCAATTTCCAGCCATTACTTTTGAAATAGGTTGGGAACTTTTTGTGATTGCGTAGAAATCGCCATTTAGAACGTTTTTTAGAACCCTTTTCGCGCATTTTCACCCCTTTTGAATTTCGAATTTTTAAGAAATATTATTAGAGATCATTTATATCTTATAAGTAACTACCATTCCAAATTCCATGTATCTGGGCCCTTCAGTAACACAAAAATCGCAATTTCGAGCGTTTTTTTGCTCCTGCAACCCCTTTAGGGGTAGTGGCACCGACATAAAATGTAGCCTATATTAGAGCAATGGTTGTCACCATCCTTTTGACACCATTATTGTTTTAACCGGTTTTATACTTCCTGAAATTGCGTAAAAACTGACATTTAGAACGTTTTTTAGAACGCTTTTTGCTCATTTTCACCCCTTTTATATTTCCCCTATTATATACTAAAAAATGTTATTAGAGATCATTTATATCTAATAAGTAACTACCATTCCAAATTTCACGGTTCTAGGCCCTTCACTAACACAAAAATTGCATTTTTAGAACGTTTTTTGCTCCTGCACCCCCCTTTAGCTAGTGGCACGGACATAAGATATAGCCTATGTTCTAAGTTGGACTAACACCATCATTTTGATACCATTACTTTTGGAATCGGTTTGGTAGTTCCAGAGCTTACCTCCTACAAATAAACAATTTTTACCTCTTTATAATATTAGTATAGATAGATATAGATAGATTAGTATAGATAGATAAGCGGTCCTCTAACGTAAAAGAAACCGATTAAAAAAAGGCTGTTAAAAATTTGAATGGCAGATTCCTTCGAATGAGACTAACTTGCTACACAGATTTCTAAGTACTTCTTCCAGGATTTGTTTCTCCGCGAAGTGAAAGCTGAATATGAATAATGGTGCGAGAGCATTGCTAATGTTGACACAAACACAGAGTTCACAAAATTTTTACAGTACTGTAATACAACGTATTACAATTCGATGCAACAGTTGCTGACAGTCTTTTCTACAATCCCGGTAACAACAGCCAGTGCTGAAAGGTCTTTTTCAACAGTGAAAATAATTAAATTTTTGCTTTGAAGCGTTATGGCCGATGAGAGATTGAGCAGCCTTGCAATGATTTCCCTTCATTGGAACATTACAGTAGATCATGATGTTCATCCTTATCAGCCTTATCAACCATGAGGCTGATAAGGTAACCAGCCTCATGGCTGAGAAGAAGTCACGAAGATTGCTTCAGTAGTACTAGTAAACTAATTGCCCCAAGAGTACTGCATTTACAATTATTCTAATTCTAATCAGAGAATGCGAAGTATAAATATAAGTTTTATTATTACATATATCTGTAACAATTTTCTTTTTTTTATGAAAAAATAATATGTGTAACTAATTTTATCTATGGTGTAAACATTTTAAGACTCTGCGCCCGTAATGCAAGAAACTTGCATGCTAAAGTTAATCCTGTGATTAAAATCTATTCTAATTGTGTGCATTTCAATATTTCTAACGTTTTTCTCATAGGATACATGAAGCGTATCTCAAACAATGTTAGTTTGTACTTTTTAAATTTCGCTGCAGTTTTTCCCTAAAAACACTTTTGGTTTCCGAACTGGTTTAGAAACTAGAAGTGCTCTTGTAAACCATAAATTATAACAAAAATAAAAAAAAAATACGAAATAACAATTTTTGACATGAACATGAAGTATTCTATGCAGAAATATACTTTAGGTTAAGCCTTGTTTATTTTTTATTTACTCTTTAAACTATGCAAATTACTGCTGTTAGATCAGAAAAAATTCAAAGATTTGTGTAACGGAAAAATGCGATTTTCTCAAAATATGTGCTCTGGAGTAATCGCTATAGTTTTCCTGCAAGGCTTAAATTAACGTTTATTACCTCTAATATTTCCATAACTTTAGTTTCAGTAGATTGGGAAATAAAGGGGGGGGGGCATAGTTTTGCACTACATTTTCAACGATATCTCTTAAAATATAATGCCTGAAATTAAAAGAAATATATTTTTTAGTGCAGCGTTACGAAAGCTTTCACGCGATACATACAGAAAAGATTTTTTTCCAAGTGATTTAATTAGCTCCTCTACATTTTCCTAAATACATTTGTGAATGTTTAATAATCTGTAAATATGTGGGTAAATAGTGTTTGATATCCCCCAATTTGAACTTTCCACGTTCCATAGTTTACGAGTAAAATGGCTGTGGCAGACAGACAGACAGATCTTATAATGGTTCCATTTTTACTTTTTAATTGTACGGAACTCTAAAAAATACATTGAAATCATTTATTGCATGCACTGCTTTCGGAATCGCTCTCGGAAACCATCTTAAAAGTCATTTTGACATGCAACAATAACTAACGAAAGCCATCATTAAAGAAAATGCAAACGTATAGTCAGAAATACAAAACAGTATATATAACGGAATATAACGGAAAGTGTAAGAAGAGACGAATTCACTTTCAACGATGCAATTTTTCTATTCGCCCTATGACACAGTAACGCAGGGCGACAGGAGAACGATTAAGGGGGTAGGATACCTTTGAACACGTCGAAAAATTAAAAAATATCACTATGTTCCAAGCTCCTAAACTTGTGTAATAAGTCAAAAATAAAAATCAAACTTCATTTAAACATAAAGCTCATATTTAAATTTACATTTAAAAATATACATATACTTGTAAATTCATAAATAAATATTGAAATGATAAGTTTAAAATTATATGATACGAGAAAAAAATCTTGCGCGCATGATAAAATCTGAAAATATACATATGAAGAGGAAATTTTGGTGAAAAAAAATACATAATAGTGTTACCTTTATACTAAAACCAGAATATTTGCAAAAAATATTGACTAAATTAAAAAATTAGCAAAAAATTAAAAATTTTCACTTAAAAAAAATATTTTCAACGTACAAAAACAGAAAAAAAAGGAAATCTTACCTTCTTCTGGTTTTAAGTTGTAGATAATACAGAAATGAATGTGTGGTAAAAATTTCTTTTGATTGCCATGCATAGTTTTTTAGTAACACTGCGCGCAGTATCAAAATTCATCATTTTGAATAAACTCAAGGCAAAGTTTAATTATCCTATGTAGTCTTAATATGCAGTCCTAATAAAACTGCCATAATTAGTAAACTAATGGGTATTTTTTTTAATGTGGTTTTTTGCATATTGTTCAGAAATGATTACGGAATCAAAATATGTATTAAAAAAAAATTCGAAAATTTTGATTGTTTAAAGGTATCCTACCCCCTTAAGTGCGACTTAGGAGGGAAAACAGGTAGAAACAAAGAAGAAATCTGTTTCAAACCTCTTTTAAACCTGTTTTCCCCTCGAAGTCGAGCAACATGTTACATGAGACGCCCCAGTGTGCGGCCTAAAGTAAAAATGTACTGACATTTATTTCGCGTTCAAAGTTATTAACAAGAAACGTTTAATTGATTATTTATTAAGAAAAACAGCAAAATTATTAACAAGATACCCAAATCGAATATTTTTATGACGAAAGCATATTTCCAAGCAATTTTCAATTATTTTAAAACACTGGGAATAGTTTAATATTTACATTAATAAACATTATTTATGCGGCCATAAATGAAATAAATCATTAAGGGGTACAAAATTATCGTTTTCTTTGGGTTTGATAACATGTGGTGTTTCAAAATTGAGAAAGCATAGGTTCATTTTTGATCCAAAAATACTCAACTCGATATGAGTAATTCGATTTACACATTTTTGAGTACAGTAGAACCTCTTTTATCCGAAACTCTTTTAACCGAAAATATCGGTTAACCGAAATCCAGTTTTAAAGCTTTTTTTTAACTATCCTTGTGTGCAAAATCAATTTTGAAAGTTTTATTTTTTCTAACTATCATATTCCTTATGTGCAAGTGGTCTTTTACGGACTACGAGTACATATTAATATTTTCGATTCCCTTTCTTAGAGTTGCTTTGAATTTAATTTGAGCTCCAGTAAGCTGGGGTATTAAACGAAGTAAACGAACACATTAGCAATTCTGAAGCTTTTGAATGTTTTGCAAAAGATTTGACATGGTTGGAGCAGTAGAAAGACTACGATAAGGGTGAACTAATAATATTAAAAAACTCCGTGATAGAACTTGAAAGCAAAAGCAATCGAAACTGCAACAAACAAAACATTTTTTCAAACCCTTGTGATATATGTAAAGGGTACTTAATTTCAAAATTAAAATTCAGGTAATTTATTCTTGTTTGTATTTTGCTATTGTTTCATTTTCATTAAGTACTTGTTACCATAATATGAAATATTGCTTATATTTCTCCTTAATTTTAAAATAAATAAGAATACTCGATTATCCGAAAATTTCGATTTTCCGAAAGAGGGTCGGTCCCAATTACTTCGGATAATCGAGGTTCTACTGTACTTCATTTTTTTTCAGCGTATACACCAGATTTTACGCTTAAAATTAATTCAGGCCAAAACATGCTTAAAACTACTGAAATCACACTTCCAGGAATTACTATTCATAGGCCTCCATGTATTCATTTCTTTAAGTAGCCTTATATATGATTTTATTTATATGTCTAAGTAATCAATTTGGAAAATGCATAACACATTTCAAAGCCCAATTTCAGGAATTACCATCAATAGTCGAAAAAATATTCCAATTCCTTTGTGTGCACCCCTGTATATGATCTGTAGATTTGTGTATATACACTACATACTATCCTAAAATTTAGTTCAGTTTGGAAACGGATAGCACACAGTTGTAAATTGCCCTTCAGCAATTTCCGTCAATAAACGGAAATGTTCTCGAGATCGTTTGTGCTGCCCTGTATCTCATCTGTAGAATTTACATACACCGAATAATAGGCAAAAAATTAGTTTAATTTAAAAACGCGTGCCACAAGTTAAAACACACTTCCATCAATTTATTGTTCTTAGACATTACTGTAATCATATTATTTTGTGTATCCCTGTAAAATGAAGGATGAATGCTATCCACACCCTATTCTATAGTAAGCATTTTCTAATGCATCTCAATGATATATATCATTGTCAATATGTTTGAAATAGTGTAACATCATTAAAACACACTGCGAATGTTTTCTCCCCATAGAACATAATGTAACGGAATTCTTTTGAGTATCACTATAAACGAACTATTAACGCTATACAATTTATTTTCAATTCCAAACATTTCATGGTAAACCTCAACAACATAAACCTCAACACATCTCGCAAAATTTCATTTTGCATTTTATTTCACCCTTAGGTCTGTCATAAGTGCTTCTTGATACACAAAAAGTTTCATAAGTGTAGTTATGCGGAAAATCACTTTATTGCCCTATATTCCATTTGTGAGCACAGAAGAGGCGTGGATTGTGTGGGGAGGTAAGATTACCTAACCTTCCAAACCTCATCCTACCTCTTCATTTTTAAGGATTTTATGCTTTTGTGCACTTTTTTATTCCTGCATACAGAGCTAAGTGCTGTAATTTCATGTTACAATAAAATCATGCAAATTTTCTTTTGTCTCTCTTGTGAAATTTACTTTTGTCGAGACGTGTCTGTTTCTTGCGGGTGAGCGATATATCAATTCCATGGCAATGCGACTATATTTACGCGAGTTATCCTAGATCCAGGACTGATAAACAGAATTGATAAACATTTCTCAACTTTGTTGGAAAGAGTTAAAAAGAAAAATCTACCACAGAAATTTAATTTAAATGTAAATTTAAATTTAAAAAGAAATATCTAGAAAGCATAACTTTAGTGGTTCAGTAAAGTTCTCACGACACAAATGAATGTAGTGCTTCCTGTGCTTTTGTTTTTAAAGCTGAGCCATGTTTATTTATAGAGGAAACGAGTTTCTCCCATATCCCGTTTCAACTGCGAATACTTTTCATCTGCCATTTTCTGTAATTGTTCTAGCTCCGATAAATTTTCTATATCTACTACGCTGCACAATTAAGAGACTACGCTAGTCACGCGGAGACATTTGCAAACTAAACTTAAACCTATGGCAGCATTCTTTTCAAATTTCTGGTTTACATTTCAGTATTTTTAATTGATTCTTCTTCATAGGATATCCGAGGTCGTTGTCTAATAGGGTATCTTTGAAAAAAATTCTGACATTGGTTTAACATTAGCTTGCGAATGTCTTCAAGTGACTAGGTAGGCTTTTAACTCGTTCCGGCGCGGAGTATTTCTGTTTGTGAAATTATGAAATGGTGGACTGACACCAGAATTTATAAAACAATTTATTAGAAAATAAAAACTTGTTAATTTTCCTCCACCTTTATAAAAGGAAAATTTTAATTAAGTATTATTGGTGCCAGTATTCTTAAAATTAGGTGTCTTTTATTAGGAACGCCACCCGTTAAAGGGTTTAAGAGCCTGCTTCAGCCACGCAAAGAAACACGAACTCTAATGTTAATCCTATGGGGACGTTATTTTTGAATTTCTCGCTTTGATTTTAAAGTTTTTGAATGATTTTTATGCATAGGATAGCTGGGAATGATCTACAACCGGGCTAATTTTTACTTTTTCGATTTTGGTTTAAGATTTTTTTTTAATCCCTTTCACTTTCGGAACCGGTTGGAACCGATTTTAAAATTGAAACTATCCTAATATTTAAAAAAAATAACTATAACCAAAATCGAAAAAGTAAAAACTTGCCCAGTTATAGAGATCGTCCTCAGCTATGCTATCCTATGCAAAAAGAAAAAAAATGCAATTTAACAAATTACAACGACCATGGAAAATGATTTTTTCAAAGACTAAAATTTAAGACATAAAAAATCGGTTGATCATACATTACGTACGCCATAGATTACATTTTTCGGTACTGTAAATTTGTAATCTTTTACGGAGTTGGTCATACATTATGTACGCCATGGATTAAACATTAATATTCCTGGACCAATTTTAAATGAAATTTCATTCTTAAACTTCTAAACATCCCACAATGTTACTTTTTACACCGTCGTATAGAGAAAAAAAATGTACTTTTAAATGCAATTTGTTTCAAAGCTGTATCTCAATTTGTTTCTGAGTTTTTTTTTTTTTTTTTTTTTTTTTTTTTTAGTTTTTATTACTTTTTTGTCATAGTGGTAACAGAAATATCCATCTCTGTTGAAAGTAAAGGGAAAATACAGATTACTGTATAGACCAATCAGAAAACGAATAAAATGCCGATTCATCTAATAAAAAGATTCAGATATGTTTTTGATTTCCTACCCTGACGAAGACAATAACCATTTTTCCAAATGGTTAAAGGGAAAAAAAAATTAAAATCAAAGCGAGAAATTTGAAAATAACGCCCCAATAGACTTAATATTAGCGTTTTCCTTTTTTTCCGTGACTGAAGTAGCCTCTTAATGCGTTAATTTTTATCAAATCTATTGCATTGAGGTACTTCAGATAAATATTTGTGTAAAAAGACTTATTAAAAAACGTAAAAAATGTTTTGGGAAATGGTTTTACAACCTTACCGTGGCAAGAGTTTTATAATCTGTCTTGGCCGACAGAGAAAAAAAAGAAACACGTTGATATCATCAATTGCATCCGCTGCCGTTAGCATCACTCTCTGAATCGCTTATAAAAGCCATTTTGGTAAGGAATAATAACTAAACAAAGCCAACATTACAGAAAATACAGAGAAAAATATTAGTACTATAGTTGCGGCATCACTTACAAATATTCAAAAATACAAAAAAAAAGAAAAATCGCGGAATATAACGCGATTTCTAAGTAGCGACGAATTCACTTTCAAGGATGTAATATTTCTCTTCGTCGCATGATATGCGACGCTAACTGTACGGGAGCGGAAAAGCCGAACGTATGGCATGCGACGCTGACCTTACGGACACAAAAAAATCCGAAAGTACGACATGCGACGCTGACCAACAACAGGTTAACTATTTTTTCTTTATCTCCCATGATTTAAAAAGAAAAATAGTAAAATTTACTTTTCCCATGTAACTTAAAATAAATAAATAAGAAAAAAAATCAAATAAGAAATTTACATCGCGGGAGTGTGGGGTGGGGGGGGGGGGGGGGGTTCTGCTCTTCTACACTATTGGAAAATGGTAAATAATCATTTCCAGAATATTTTCCTTTAATTTTAATTACATTTCACTGAAACGTACATGAATTAATTTAAAATTCAATATTTCTTTTTTTAATAAATTAATTTTTAATGTTAATTTATATTCAGATTGTTTATTAAGATACAAAGTGTAAAATACTTTCTTTTAAATTTTACATCTCGCTATAAAAAGTTGTTTTTGTTTGTTTGTTTGTTTAAGAAAACAACTATAATAATGAAAATGAGTGCTCATAAGAGAGTTCTATTTTTATAATCAATTATTCAAGATAAGAGTACATAAACAACATTTTGTTTTTCTTAAAATGAAAGCTCTCGGAATAATTTTTAAAGATGATGTTAATTTAATGAATTAAATTAAATTATGAATAAAATGTATACGTTTCAGAATTAAATGCATGTACAGTAAAATTGGAATTAACCGAGCTCCAGTCATCCGTATCATCAATTATCCGAAACCATATCAGGAAATAAAATAATACAATTTCACATCAAGAAATAAAAATCATGCGTTAATCATAAGTTATGAAACACATTCTAACACATTCAGAAACAAAACTTATCCGTGTAATAAAGTGAAAGATGATAATTAAGTAAACAATTTCAAAAACGTAAAATACTTTGAAAACCCAATTTCAACAATTACTATCTATAGTCAGAAAAATATTCAAGTTCTTTTTTGAAACCCTGTGTATGATCTATATACTTGTATATATGTTTAGTATTCTAAAATTTAGTTCAATTAAGGAAACGTATAACATAGTTGAAAATTTACCTTCATCAATTTCTGCCAATAAACGGGAGTTAATTCTTTTGTATAACCCTGTATATGATCTAAAGAATTTGTATGCAACAAGTAATATGCAAAAAATTACGATCCAGTGATTCAATTTAGAAACGCATATCACAACTGAAATTAGACTGCCAGCAATAGTCATTCATAGACAGTATTGCAACCGAAATTTTCTGTGTTACAAAAAAGTAACCACATTATTTTTCCTCAAGACGAAAAATTTTTTTGGCTTGTATCGGAAGGAAAAGACAGCTTCACTCTTCCTTGTTTTTAAGGATTCCGCTAATTTTATTCAAACACATGAAACTAAAATATGTGGAACCCAATTATAGAAGATTTCTAGATTCCGTAAATATTGAATTTGAATGAGAATTTCAAAAACTTAGCGTGACGTTCACGGATATGACTGTTGTTTTAAGCGTATTGGAGTAACAACAATGAAAATAAATTTTGAAAAAAAAACTATATTTGATAAAACTCCTATATTACTCACGATTATGGAAAAAATCTCTTATTTCAAAACGGCAGCGACCCTAGAATTTCAAATTGCTATACTCATCCATTTTTTAAGATAGAGGGGAAACCAATAAATGTTCTTGAGCCCTTCTATGAAGGCCTAACGATTATGCAAGAAATAAATTTGCATCTATAATTTTTTCTATATATTTTTTTGTTTGAAATCATTAAGGGGCCGCCATTTTGAAACAGGATGGCAGATCACGATGTCCAACGAATTTGGTGGATATTTTAAAAAACTCTTAAGAAGTGATCAATCACATCGCAATCGGTTAATAAATACGAGCGTAGTCGCATGACAATGATCAGATATTTATAGAGAGATATACATATACTATATATATAGATGAAAAGGATAAGAATTAAAATCATTTTCAAATTCAAAATTTTATATAAAATCCTTAAGTCCTTTTTCCTAACTTTAAATCTTATATGCTAAAATCCGTTTTACCCCTTGTAACTTTGTTTCCTAGCATTAATTTTTTTTTATGTTCACCATTAAAATCAGAGATTAACTTAAGATAAAAAATGCTGATGTTTGGACAATTCTCCTTAGTTTGTGGTTAAAGACTTGTATATCACAGAAAATCAGAAATTGTGCGGGTCTTGACCAGATGTCAGTCAAGAGCTGATTAACCAATTAATCTAAATGTTCCTCCCAAATTTATACTTTCGGCCCCTGCTGGAAAATATTAAAGGCCAAGGTATTAGCAAGGACGTGCAGGAAAAAAATTAGATTTTGCCCATTCAAGATGCCTGCACAACCTACGACCATGCAGGACCCGAAATTGACGTAAATGGCTCGTGGGACATCCGATCGAACTCACGGAGATGATTCTAAGGTGAGGCAACGAAATAAACGAATTCGGTCCACAAGGAGGTTCACACTTTTCTCACATTAATCTCCCAGTTGTTCCTTACATAGATGGATATAATATAGTTTTTCTAATTTAAATATATATCAAAATATATTTAATTTTTAAAACGACAAAAACTGCCATTTGTATTGGTCGTACAAGGAAGACTGAAAAATACTACTTTTATTTTATATTATTATTTTTATTTTTACGATTTAAGAAGGGAAAATTTAGCGGTAGGTCGCCACACATTATATTATTTGGCTTTTCTCAATGCCGATTCGACTGAAAAATGGAATTTCCAATGTAAAAGAAATGTATTTATTTGTTGTTCTTCCAGATAAATCCATTTTACATTGGTTCTTGGAAGCCCTTATTATACGAAAATATCCATGCGGAAGAACACAAAGATCATGCTAAGAACACAAAAATCAGCGTGAAAACAAATCTATATGTGTGTGTGTGTCAGAGATGGCTAGAAATATCTATCGCACGAGGAAGTCTGAAAATTTGGGTTAGGGTAGCCCAAGACTGGTCCTGATGCACATGAGTCTCAGGTTTCTTTTTTTTATATAATTAGCCAAGAATATTAATTAAAAACTCATCAAAAATGCGATTTTTGATTACAAAATGGCAAAATCGAGTGCACATCTGTACCTGGTTCCACAGCCTAATTGAAAGAAATTAAGAATTTTCATTAATTAACGAAAATTAGGAAAGCTTATTCATATATCGATTTCAAATTTAAGAGCACATGTAGAAAGATATTTTGTTATTAAGTTTTATTAAGTTTTTTTTTTTTTTTTGAAAAAACTAAGAACAACTACCGACCGATTTTGCGATGACGATTTTGCGACCGAACGATGACGGCAGTGCAAAAGTTCGGAGAAGGAAGCATACAGAGATGAACATTCATTAAAAACAGAACTAAAAAGAGAACTTTTTCCGGCCGAGCCCTCCATTTAAGTTCCGAAAATCGATGGATCAGAGATTATACGACATGTAGACAATTGACTTAATTATTAAATATGGTGAAATGGTAAAAACATAATTTAAAAGCATTTTATCAATTTTAATCGAGGATTATTAGTGTATTCTGTGGCAAGAGCACCGTGATATGAGTTAACAGATCGTCCACAAGGGTTTCTCCCCTTTATTTACATTTAAAACTATGTTTTCCAAAATATAAACTTCTTTTACCACCATTATCGAACGTTAACAGCGCATTCTTTTCTCGAATGGGCCAGATTTCAAAGGGGATTGATTCGTTCAGCTTAGCTTACGATTTTCTTGCAGATTTTAGCTCCACCTTCCAGTGCAGGGGGCGCATTATTATCTCGGGTTCTATTTGCTCATTCAACTTGGTTTTCGATTATCTTACAGTTTTTAGCTCTACATTAACCGCCAGAGGGTATTTTTATGAGAGGTTTTATGGGCCCGATTTCCGCGGAATTCTTTTTCATTCAACTCATCTTACGATTCTCTCCAGATTTTCCGGGGCGTGTGCAAAACGCCTGCTATACGGGGACGTAGGCAGCGGGGACCCATTTTTTTTAATTAATTTTAATATGAATGGAGCTTTTAATCATTCGCGGTTCGTTTGGAAAAATAGACGGTCAGGTCAGCTAGTATACAAACCAAAAATGTTCTTTTGATACCAGAAATGTAACTCCAAGTCGCCAACAGGTTTTTTGATTTATAAACTGGAGGTCAGACAGTTAGAAACCTCCATCAGCGATTGGCAGTTATTCTCTCCAACTTCTCCGAATTTCTTCAAAACATTCACACACACGAAAGGAAAGATCAACAATTCTTATTTATTGTCCTTATATTTGAAATAATTTTTGGTTCAAAGTTCCTCTTAATTTGGGGCGTCCCCTGTTTAATTATTTTGCATCTATCTCAATTCAGGTACATAATTATTTTAGGTACCAAGTGTAAGTACCAAGCCATAAGTAGAAGCATTTATAGAAGCTTTTTCTTTCTTCGTTATTTGAATATAACAAAATATCTTACTAAAGAAAACATTCAGACACAAAAAGAAAAATTAAAAAATCAACAATTTTTATTTATTGTTATAAACTTCTCTCAGTTTGGCGCCCCTTGACCTCAGCGCCCGGGGCGGCCGCCCCCCCCCCTTAGCTACGCCATTGGTAATACTTCTCAGTGATGTATCTGAATTTCGATATGTTTGAAACAGTGTACCATTATTAAAATACATTGCAAACGAATTTTTTTATAAACCATCATAAAACGGATTACTTTTGAGTGTACCTGTAAACGATCAATAAGAGTTGCACATTTCATTTTCAATACCGAAAAAGCCACACACTGTACAAAAAACGGACTAAAATACAGAAATACTATTGGTAATAGAGACGCCAGTACTATTTCCGTATTTTTACCCGACTGAAAAGAAGGGTTATGTGTTTCACGCGTATCTGTGTATGTGGATTTCTTTATACCCTCGAAACATCCCAACGGCTGGATGGATTTTAATGAATGAGGTCTCTATCAATTCGTCTTAACGGCCCGATGGTCATAGGCTCTGATTTGTTTTTATAAATTCAAAATCGCGGCCGTAAAATACAAAATGGCGGTGGAGACGAAAAAAAAAAATTTACGCACCCTATTGAGTGGCATATCATTAGATAGGTCTTTCAAAATGAAGAGGAAGTTTCATTGACTATTTTACAATCAGAAGCTCCGTTAAAATATTATACAACCTGGAAGTTGTGTATGTAGGATCTCTAGCTTTACTAACCATCATAGACATCTATAGATCTCATCAAAATAGTGTTTATAGATAGGAACTAACAATTAAACACAACTTAAAAGTCATCAATACAAGTAAATAAAAAAATAGGTAAGTAATATAAACAAGTAATATAATAAAAAAAAATTAAGTCAATTCCTACTTAGATCAATAAGAGAATTTGTTTTCTCCCATTCTTCTTTCCTCTTGAGTGGCACTTAAAATGCCTTGATCAAGAAGAAGGCTCTCTCGATTATTGAAAATTAATTAATTTAATTTAATTAATGAATTAATATTTGAAAAAAAATGGATTAACACATGTGTCATCCACTACAAGTTTAAAAAAAATTATTTGAGCTTGATTGGATGGATAATAAGTATTTTATTAACGATTGAAAATTTGAAAAAGGTATATATAGCGAAAGTGTGAGCTAGTAAGTAGGAATTGAAAAAATAGTTTCACATTGATCAGAAATAATTTTTACACAGTCGGGTTTTTTAATTTTTTTAATTTAATTGTTTATAACTGAACTTTTTCCCCGTAAATTACAGAAAAATTCCGTTTTTTTTTTTATTTACGGGAAGAAACTTCCGTTAGAATACGGAAATAGTACTGGCGTCTCGATTGCCAGTAGTATTTCCGTTTTTTTTTTTTTTTTTTTTTTTTTTTTTTTTTTTTTTTTTTTTTTACCGTGCAGTAATTCTCAATAACATGTGTAAATTACATCGCAATCTGAATATATTTACATGAGTTAGAGCATGGATAGGCCGAATTCTTAAACAATTTTCAACTATGTTGGAAAGAGTTAAAAAAAATAATTCGAACAGTATGAAAATTGTTTGTAAAAGCATAGATTTTAATAAATCAATCATACTAAACCAACATTAAAATTTATGTTTTATTGGAATTTTTTAAGTCTATGTTTCGATAATTTTAAATTATTATTTCACCAATTTCAGAGCTATTGCATTTCTTTATTTTTATATTCTAAGAAAATCCAAAATCGTCTATTTTATAAACTGGATTCATATGGATTTTATAAAGTAAATTTATAAATCAGATTGAATTCATTGTTAGTAGGCATGGTAGGCATAAATAAAAAAAAAATAGCTGGGAAAATTCTATTATACATTCAATTTCCTACTGCGGCAACAAAATTTAACTCTTGCATATGTTCACCTAACACCTTTAAGTGTACGTAAGTATTGTGCCTCATTTAAAAAAATAAATAAATAAAACATTAAAACGTTACCTTGTTTTCAACATATACTAGACCTACCTTTCTGTGCAATACAAATGTTTTTCGAAAAGATTTTACAGCGCATTTTTTTCTTCTTGTAATTTACCTTTTTTAGATTTTTGTTTACCTTTATTACATTGTTTTACGATAGATAACAATTATCCGGATTTATGCATATTCATATTCTGCTCAGAACATATTATCCGGATAACTGGAGTTCCAATGTAGTTTAAAAAATCAATTTCGAATTACTTGAAAATTTTAAATTTACACGTAGGAAAGAGATAATTTTTTAATGTAAACAAGAAAGAAAAATCCCATCAACCATAGATTGTAAAAAAAGTTCCTGTTCTTCCAGAATACCGTATTTGTAGTTCGCCTCTAAAAAAGATGAAAGAAGATTTCTTAGAAAAAGCACAACAGGTTTGAAAACCATATTTCATCAATTACCGCCCATAGCCGGAAAGGTACTAGGATTCTTTTGTGCATCCCTTTACATGATCTACAGATCTGTACATAGAGGGGTAAAATTTAGATTACTTACAAAAAGAAATAAAGCAGTTGGAAACTCACCTTCAGCAGTTTTCACCTATAGGCGGAAATGCATACGAATAATTTTGTATAGCCCTGTATATTACCTACTGATTTTTATACACTCCTAGTATTAAGGTGCTACTTCAGTCACGAGAAAAGACCCGCTCGCTAATGCTATTCCTATGGAAGAAATTTATAGAGATATCTTGTTTGCATTTGAATATTTTTAACCCTTTAAGAGCGGGAGATTTTTTGGTAGAAATTTAAAGTTTGGGTGGTTCCCTCTTACCGATAGAACCGTATTTGGTTGAAAAAAAAAATATTTAAAAAAATACTCCATGTCAGGTTATGCCAAGGGAGGACCCACACAATTGTGTGGGTTCGGGCTTAATGCAGCCGTTTTTGGGCTGTATCTACACAATTGTGTAGTTTGGGATTACGTGTGCAAATATCTAAAAATAAAAGTTTAAGCAAAAAAAGTTGTTGTTTATTGAGATAATTTTCCTCATCCACAATGAAAATGTTTGAAACAATTTTTTTTTGTTTTTGGACAGACCACTACAATTTCATTTTCTGAGATGTGCTCAATGCTCGCATCCCTCTTAACAGCCGTTAACAAATGGTATGCCCTTCACTCCATTTGGATTGTGTCCGATCCTCCAAATTTCTTTTTTTAGTTTTTCCAGCAGCAGTATTTTGTTGAAATACCGATCGAAGTACATAAAACTAGGTCTGAACCAGAGTAAGGACTACAGCAGGTCCTAAGCCCAGATCCTTGTGGACTAGTTCTGTACTTTCCCACTGGTAAACTACAAAATTTAAAACTATCCCAGGTGATACTGTTACAACAGCGTGTGGTTTGTTTTTTATATACTGCTTTACTGAAGCACATCCTAAAAAAAAAAGGAATCGTCTGCTCATCTATGGAACATTTTCCCTGATCTCCTGGTAAATTCAAGCAGACACTACAGAATCTGTCGAGCATTTCCATAAATGCAACTTTCCATAATTTATTATTTATTCCTTGTGGCTTACTTGCTGTGTCGACAAAATGGAATGAATTTTTCAAACTTAAAAATCTATCTCGTGATATGCATATAACTCATATAAAACTTATAAATCATATATGACATCTATAACTCAGAGCAGAAACATACCATTCGTTACATGTGCATATTATGTATCTAATACTATCAATTTTAAATAGAAATCATGAATAGTACAAACCTATTTAAAATTAATCCGTTTTAAAAATGTAATTAATAAAAAATAAATTGCTAAAAACATAAGTTTTAAAAAAATCACTTAAAAATAAAAATTTTATATATTAGGAATTGTACCCATTTTGGAAACGGTAAAACCCGAACCCGCACAGTTGTGTGGGTCATTTGTTTTTCAGCATTTGTAAAGCCTAATTAAATTTATCAAAGACAAAATCAATTAAAATCATGAATAAAGTATATGAAAAGAAAAATTAAATCTAAGCAAACATTAAAAATCATATTTAAAAGAAATTACGACAGTACATACTTTTTGTCTATTGCTGTCAGATGATATAGTCTTTTTAAAAGCAGAAAATCTAACCCTGTATTTTAGTTAGTGTCCCCTAGTGGTATGAAGCCAATTAACTCATATAAATGTGCAGATTTGGTTTTAAATCTCACAAAAACCGGAAATAGTCATTCTCTTTTACTTTAGTACCACCCCCACAATTGTGTGGGTCAGGGCTTAAAGGGTTAAAAGGTTTTTTTTTAATTGGATAGCTGAAATCGATCTGTACAAAGGCCGTTTTTTGCTTTTTCGATTTTGATTGCAATTTTTTTTATGATGCTACTTTCACTTTCGAAACCGGTTCCGAAAATCAAAGTTTCCTCATTATAAATACCTGTAACAAATCGAAAAAATAAAAAACGGCCCTTGTACAGATCGATCTCATCTATCCAATGCAAAAAAACCATTCAAAAATATTGAAATTCAAACGCGCTATCTTTACCATTTTCTTGCATAGGATTAGCATAAGCAAGCGTGTCTTTTCGCTTGACTGAAGTAGCCTCTTAAACTAAAAGTTAATTCAGGAAACAAACGCATAGCGCAACTGAAAATATATTTTCAGAAATTACAATCCATAAATGGCAATTTATGCAGTTTTTGCGTAGCCCTGTAATATGAATTTATTTGTATTCTACAAACATCTCTTAGTATACTAAATATACTTCAGCTGTAAAATGCATGACATAATTAAAAAACACCCTTAAGCAATTCACGCTCAAACACAGTAATGTTTACTAATTATTTCGTGCAGTCCTATATATACATGCCACTAGTGAAAACATATTTCCAGCACTTATAGTTCATAAATAGAACTGTAACCGAAATATTTTTTGTGTCCCTGTAAATGAACGTTAGCTGTTCTGCACGTCGTATTCTACAGTAAACATTTTGTAGTGCATCTCAATATTGTAAATAAATTTCTAAATTGTGAAATAGTGTAACATTATTAAATATTAATCAATACGCTGCAAAAAAGTTTCCCCATATAAAATTGTTTAATCGAAATCTTTTGTGTAACCCTGTAAATGAATAATAAAAGCTTTGCACTCCATATTCTACAGAAATCATGTTTTAATGTACCTAAGAAATAGATATAAATTTCATTATGTTTGAAATTATGTAACATTATTAAAATACACTGCAAATGATTTTTTTTTTCCACAGAACATAATGCAACATGTCGTAGTAAATCTCAATAACATATATGAATTACATGGCAATCCGAGGATACTTATGAGAATTTGAGCACTGACAGACAGCAGACGATAGACAGACGAACTGAAGTCTTAAACACTTTTCGCCCATGCTGAAAAGTGTTAAAAAAGAATCGAATAAGCTATTTTTTTTTCAACATTTAACCCTTAAATGCCTGATTTTTCAAAAATCATTGTAATAATGTTTTTCAGCTTTCATTTTTTAAATAAATCATGGGAAAAATAATTTAAAAAATCATATTTTGTTTTAAGTATGGTTTACGGCTAAAAAACAGCTTGCTACTAATCGGCAATACTAGTGTTTAATTGAAAAAACAATTTTCCTTAATAAAATTCTATACTATTAAACACACAAGAATTTTAGGAACTATAATAAGAAATAAATTTTACTTGCTCATTGCAGAACAAAATAGGCTATTTCGCAAGCTTCCAAACAAAACAAACAAGTAGCAACAATTGAAAAAATAAATCTATCTTTATTCTTAAACAGCACAAATGTTGCCATCTACATGTTGAAAATCGATTTAATAATATTTTCAGAATGTATTTTATTGGCAACATTAGGCATTATAGTGCAATAATATTCTAATAGTATTTTAGAAGCCTAAATTGGGTATGTTGCCGAAAAGCAACACCCGGCATTTAAAGGTTAAAAAATATCTAGTAATGATTTTTTAATTTATACGAAAAAAAAAACCTTTAAAAAAAACTGAAAATTATAATGAAATTTAACCCTTTATCTACTGACGGTACTTATAAGTACCATTAAAATAACTTGTTATAAAATTAATTTAATACATGGGTTAGTAGTCATACAGTTTAGAATGAGTTATAGATGCATTATTTTATCCTGTTCCAAAAGCATTATGGATTACACAAAATAAAAATAGTTTTAAAAGGATGATTTATTTTGCCTTTTCATCTTTTCAGCTTTCTTGGCTTTGGGAGGGAGGGGGATTTTTCAATTGGGAAATATTTCTATATTTCTATTTTAAGACCATTATATTTGTACATTTCCTAATTCTACAAAATAGTAAGAAAAATATTTAAAATAAAAGATTTGAGTGGGGTTATAAATAGTGCACAAAATCCCTATCAATTAAAATTTAATGAATCCTTCTAAATCCTTCAATCCTTTTAAAATCCTTCTAAAATTTATTGAATGATTATGCAAATTTTCTAATGTAGTTTCAAAAATTCACGAGAAATGCTTTAGAAGATAAAATTTTAATGAATTCATAATTCAGTACATAAAGAGTTAAAATATAATTTGTTTTTAACTTTTGCACTTGAATTTAACCTTGTCTTAAAACTTAATTTTGAATTTATATATTTAAAATAGATGATAATTTGCAATATTTTATAATGGGTATATATTGTAATCTACATATAACAATTCGTTGAGCTTTTTAAATGTTTCCTTTTTGTCTGGAATTTAGAATTGATTAATAAATAAAAAAGGCAGCTGATATTGTTTGTTTTTTCTTTATATTTTCGTTAAAGTTTCATAATTAAAAATACATTAATATTAGTTTAAAAATAACATATATTATTATGAATCATTCAAAATTTTGATTAAAAAATGTAAACTTAAAGAAAAATTTTGTCATACATAGCAGCTTGCAAATAAGACACTATTAAAGAACCTTAAAAAATATTTTAATCTCTAATTAAAAAGGAAGACAACTAAATAAGACATTTTATATTAATTTTTTCGCCAGAATTTCCCAATTAAAAAATTAATTAATTAATTTAAAAACAATGTCAGCCCAAAGTGCACAAAATTAAAAATTAATAAAACGTAACTTGTCGAAATACACTTAATGAAATTTTCGTTACCAGAAAACTGAAATATCTGCTACTATCGCAGTTTAAAAATCTTACATCAAGTCTAGATAATGAATCACTTTCGACACTAAAAGATTGTTTTCAAATGTTCATTGATATATATCTTGATATATACCCGATATTTATTTTTTAAATATCAAGATTTTTGATATTTTCGATATTTTCATATACTTGATATTTTCAAAATATCAAAGATGTTTGATATTTTGTATATTTAATTACTCATTTTCTAAATATCGAAATACACTTAATGAAATTTTCATTACCAGAAAACTGAAATATCTGCTACTATCGCAGTTTAAAAATCTTACATCAAGTATAGATAATGAATCACTTTCCAACACTAAAAGATTGTGTTCAAATGTTCATTGATATATATCCGATATTTATTTTTTAAATATCAAGATTTTTGATATTTTCGATATTTTCATACACTTGATATTTTCAAAATATCAAGATGTTTGATATTTTGTATATTTGATTACTCATTTTTAAAATATCTTTTGATATTTTCAGTCAATACCAGTGCAAATAAAATTTCCAATTGTCATTGACTGTGTTATTCTGTAGATAAAGAAACTGACTGACTGGCAGTGACTTTTGTAGCCAGCAAGTAATATAAAAATTTTGTTTTTAAGTCAATTCCTACTTAGGTCATCAAAGAAAAATTTAATATTAAGCTAATATGAGTTTTTGTTGCATTAAAATATCTCAATTTGTTGATTTTGTATAAGCAAGTAGGTTTTCAATGGAAGTCTATTAATCTTTTTTAATTTTATTATGTTTGAAGTGCTATAGCATCATTAAAATGCACCGCAAAGGATTTTTTCCACAGATCCTAATGGAATTCTTTTATGAGTCCCTGTAAACGAACTATATATGCTACACTTTCTACTTCTGAGAATACATGTTGTAGTCCATCGCAGTGATGAATATCAATTTCGTTATGTTTGAAGTATTATAGTATCATTAAAAAGCATCGGAAACGATTTTCCCCCATAGATCATAATGTAAATGGAGTTATTTTGTCTGTCCCTGTAAACAAACTATAAATGCCACGCAGTCCAAAAACTGTAGAATACATATTGTAGTGCACCTCGCTGATATTTTTTTTATTTCATTATCTTTGAAGTGTCATAATATTATTAAAATGTACCGCAAATATTTTCACCATAAATCATAATATAATGGAATTCTTTTCGTCCGTGAAAACGAACTATAAATGCTACAGGTTCTACTGAGAAAGCATACTGTAGTCCACCTCAGTATTGAATATCAATTTCATTATGTTTGAAGTATTATAGCATCATTAAAAAACATCGGAAAAGATTTTGAGTTCTTTTGTCTGGGTTTGTAAACGAACTATAAATGCTATCATTTTCGATGCCGAGCATTATATTAGTAAACTTCAATAACATATGAAATTTTCATGGCAATCCGAATACATTTACCAGAGTTAGAGCACAAATGGACGGACAGACAGACAAGCCGAAGTCAAACACATTTCAACTATTTTGGAAAGTGTTAAAAAATAAGGATAGTCAAATAAAGAAGACATTTTTAATATACTAGAAAAATAGGCGGCTCTAATGTACTTTTTTGTAGAACATAAATTTATAGTTGTATTGAATACTTACATGCATTCATAAACTAATGTCAAAACGATAAGAAAATATTAAGTATTCCCTCTGTCAGTGTCTACATCCACGTCCAAATAAATTGTTTTTTCCAAAATAAAGTCTGTTAAACTACCAATAAAAATCAGTAAAATCCTGTTAGTTGTATGAATAGTGCATCTCAGGTTTAGGAACACAGCATTGCATACAAATAAGATTCCTTTCTTTTCGCCAGTCAACTTTCTTCTTCTAAAACAGCTTTGCATAAATTGACGATAAACAAACTGACTTATCAGTAATATCAATGGAAAATTCATTTGTTTATTTTTTATTTTTATTTTTTCTAGTTTTTATGTTTTTCAAAATAAAATACATTCGAATTTCGATAACTCCATTATAATACATATATCATTGTAGGCAACTCGTAAATTCAGCTAATACCATAGCCTCAAATCATTATTAAGCATAATACTGTTTCCTTATGGATAACAACACTTTAAAAATAAATAAATAAATAAAAGTTTTTTAAAACCTTACATTTTCAGATGAAATAACATTGTATTTACATCTATTATTTTATAAGAATTAAGACATTTCAAAAAGGGATACTATTTTTCAATTTATCGAAATATTGTGGTAAATGCTTTATTTTTTAAAAAAGTCCATAATTATGGATTTCATGTCAGGTTTAATATACGAATCCTCTTTAAATTTATATTGTTATTACATATTTTTTTATATATAAATGTATCTTCAACTATCAAAAGAAGAAAATATTTATGTGCAGTTTTTCTTTAATTAATATTTTCTAACATAAAAGTTTAAAATATGTAGAACTAGTTGAATGTGCCAATCCCAAAACTTTCTTCTATCTCATGTATCTTAATATTTCAAAATGTTGTTACAAATACCAATAATTCATTTTTATTAGTTTTATTAGTATTTTTATTAGAATTATGCATAACTTCATACACATTTTGATGGTACAATATTGAAAATTGCACAAAAATCGTTCCGGTGGAATTTTCAATATTCAAGGAGAACCTTCTTGCCATGGTCAAAAGCATACACAAAAAATTTGATTCAATTCTGTGCATAACTTCATACACTTTTCGATGGTACAATATTGAAAATGCCCCCAAAATCGCTATTACAGCTCCCCCTTCAGTCGGAATTTTTCTAAATTCAGGGAGGACCTTCTTACCATGGCCAAAAACATACACGAAAAATTTTGTGCAATTCTATGCATAACTTCATACACTTTTCGATGGTACAGTATTCAAAATGCACAAAATAGTACAAAAATCGTTATTACAGTGCCCCCTACCGGCGAAATTTTCCAAATTCAGGAAGGACCTTCTTGTCATGGCTAAAAACATACACAAAAAATGGTTCAATTCTATGCATAACTTCATACACTTTTCGATGGTACAATATTCAAAATGCACAAAAATCGTAGAAAAATCGCTATTACAGCGCCCCCTACCGGTGGATTTTTTCCAAATTAATGAAGGACCTGCTTGTCATAGCCACAAACTTAAAATATAAATTTGGTTCAATTCCATGCATAACTTCATACAATTTTCGATTATACAATGGCGACATACAGACACAAGGACAGACCGACATTTTCTATAAACATGTTTTTTGGGATATCTGACCCCTAAAACATGTAAATCCGTCGAAAACCGGAAGTCGAAAAAAATTTCGATTACAATACTTTCTTCTATTGAAGATAGAAGAAAGTAAAAATGAAACTTTTACATAAGTGAAAATTTTAATGAAATTTATAATATAAAATTTCAATATTTTGAATTTTAGCTGCAGTTTAACTTTGGTAACTTTTGGCTGTAAAAACTTTTGTATCAGTTACACATATATATAACTATATGTGCTCGTTAGATGAAAGTGAAAATTTTATGCAAACACGTGAAAATTTGACTGAATACGGGACCTTTGAACTTTCAAAAAATCAGCTTTCGGATTTTGTTTTATTCTGAATTTTTTTTTTCTCAACAATATGCAAAAAAACCCCATTCAAAACTCTGCATTATTTCTTGAGTTATAATCATCTATAGACGGTGAGTATGATTGAAGGTCCGTAGATATTGAAATTTTAAAACGCGTTTTCTAAGATTAATAAAATTGGAGTTTACGCGCACCGTTACTTTCAAACTATATAAGCTATAGCTTTAAAAAAAAAAAAAAAAAAAAAAAAAAAAACAGATATGCGTTTCTTTATAGTCTTCAAGCTAAAACCAAAAAAAAAAATCATATATTTTGGTTATTTATTTTTTTGCACTTGAAAAACTTGGAAAAAAAAATTCAAATTTTTGATTTTATTTTTGATTTTATTTTTTATTTATTTATTTATTTTTATTTTATTTATTTATTTTTTTTTTTTTGTGCTAAAATTAACTTTTAAACGAAACTTTTTGTATATATTTTGGTTTTAACCCTTAAATGCCGGGTGTTGCTTTTAGGCAACATACCCAATTTAGGCTTCTAAAATACTACTAGAATAATATTGAAGCTATAATGTCTAATGTTGCCAATAAAATACACAAAGAATAAAGATAGATTTATTTTTTCAATTGTTGCTACTTGTTCTTTTTGTTGTGTTTGGAAGTTTGCGAAATACCCTATTTTGTTCTGCAGTGAGCAAGTAAAATTTATTTCTTATTATAGTTCCTAAAATTTGTGTGTGTATAATATTATAGAATTTTATCAAGAAAAATTATTTTTTTCAATTAAAGACCAGTATTGCCGATTAGTAACAAACTGTTTTTTAGCCTTAAACCATACTTAAAACAAAATATGATTTTTTTAAGTATTTTTCCCATGATTTATACAAAAAATGAAAGCCGAAATACATTATAAAAATGATTTTTGAAAAATCAGGCATTTAAGGGTTAAGTTAGACGTAGATATGTTATGATTCTATTTTGTTCAGAAATCGTTTTCTATATGCATAATTTAGAGTTTTATCATCCGCGCAGCAAGCACTTAAGGATTTTAATTCACGCATTAGTGAGATGAATTTTTTAATTTAAAATTTAAATATTAATTTTGTATATACAGCATTTATTTTTCTGGATAATATAGCTAATAATACATACTTTATGCAGACGGGGTAAAAAAGAGCTTAATTACATATTATTTGTGTTTTGGTACTTTGAAAAAGGCGAAGTTTTTGATTGTTTGGACAAACTCAAAGGTCCTGTACCTCCTTACCTAAAATTAATTATCATATTAAATTTCATGTAAAGTTTTATCACAACCGAACATAATAATTTTCTCTTAAGAAGTACAACGTAAATGAAATCTCTTATCAACGGATTGAGTCGCGATATATTTTCTTTTACTATTTTATAAAAATTGATAAATTTCAAAAAGCGATATTAATTGATCATTTATCTAAGTATTATTGTATATTACATATATATATATATATATATATATATATTACTTATTATTTAATACGTCAGTTTTGAGGAATAAATCTTTTCTAAATTTCAGCTCATTGTCACATTTTTTTTTTTTTTTTTTTTTTTTTTTTTTTTGCATCTGTTTTTAAATATAGGGATTCAAGTATAGGGATAAATTATCGATGTTGAATCTTTCTGCATTCAAAATTTCTAACATAAAGATTTAAAACAGTCGTGAAAATAAAACTTTTAAATAAATTGAAAATTATAAGATTTTAAAATTTACATTTTTTTTTAAGTTTTTCCTCTCGAACTTAATGAAATCATTGTATAAAATTTGTTAGTATGTATAACTATATGTACAATACGATTTAAGTGCAAATCTTGTGCAAATATATTAAAATTTCACTCATTTAAAGTTAGTTATCTTATTAAATTTCATATAAATTTTTAATTGAAAATATATCAGCGGAACTTTTCATAAGCGTGTGAGCTCATTGTCAAAAAAATATCATTAATTTTTAAGCAGTAACCTTGATTAATATAATTCATACATCACTGTGGGCATCTCGTAACTCTTGGGTTAAAAACCAAAGCCCTTGTCAGCAAATAGCCTTACGTTTTTAGCTGTAATCTTGATCTGTATAGTTCACATATCATTATAGACATCTAATAATTCCTGCGTTAATAACTAAATCCTCAAATCATAAACGAGCATAAAAATTTTTACTTAAAGCGTACAACATCCAAATAGTATTTTCATTTCTAGTTAAAACAAAATATATTTACATTTATTATTTTATGAGAATTGGGATATTTAGAAAATGTGACACTGTTTTTTTAATTTATCTAATTATTTTCACAGATATTTTATTTTATAACTATCAGTTATATTTGATATATAACTATCAGTTTATAATAATTCAGCTTTAGTGAACAAATTATTTCCGAATTTCATGATATTAGTACTTTTTCAATCTATCTTCAAATATTAAACAGGGGAAAATATTGAGATGAAATCATTCTTAAATTATAATTTGGGACATAAGCAGTTAAAATATTTACGAAAATAAAACTTTTAAGGAATTTTTAAATTATAATGAATTTTAAAATATAAAATTATTTTAATTATTTTACCTTAAGAAAGTATTGTAAAACTTTGATATGTATAGCTATATGCACTAAGGCGATTAAATACAAATTTAGTGCAAATATATTAAAATTTGATTCACCTAAAATTAGTTGTCTTATTAAATATCATAAAAAGTTTTACACTGATAATATAACATTAGCCGTGTGAGAACATTGTCAAAAAAGGATAGCCTTCATTTTTAAGTAATAATCTTGAGCAATGTAATATTCATATACCATTTGTAGCCATCTCGTAATACTTGACTTATTGACAAAGCCTCAAATCATAAGCTAATATAATAATTTTTGCAAGGAGGAACTACTTCACTCACGTGAAAACACCCACTCGCTAATGTTAATCCTATGGAAGAATTTTTTTTACAATGTCTCGTTTGCATTTCAGTATTGTTAAACTTTTTTTTTTTAATAGCTGAGATCAATATCTACAAAGGCCGTTTATTATTTATTCTTTTTTTTTTTTTTTTTTTTTTTTTTAGTGTTTTTAATGAGAATGCTTTAACTTTCGAAACCGGTACCGAAAGTAAAAGTATTCTAATTTTTAAAAAACCTGTAAACAAAATCAAAAAAAGAAAGAAAAAATGGCGTTGTAGAGATCGATTTCAACTAGCTAGTGCAACAAAAAAATCATTTAAAAATATTGAAATGCAAACGAGATATCTTTAAAAATTTCTTCCATAGGATTAACGTTAGCGAGCGGGTGTTTTTGAGTGAGAGAAGTACTCTCTTAAGAAGTACAGCGTCCAAAATATTACTCACTTCTAGATTTTAAAAAAAGCACAGCATATTTACATTTATTATTTTATATGATTGCGAAATTTCAAGAAATGATTTTATTTGTTCATTTGTCTAAATATTGGTGTAGGTATTTTAATTTTTAAAGAATTATAACTACCGATTAAAAATGATTCAGTTTTAAAGAACGAATGATTTTTTAATTCCATATTATGTTGCACCTCCAAATATTAAGGAGCGGGGGATATTCTGAGGTTGAATGTTTCGTAATTCATAATTTGGGACATAAAGAGTTAAAATATTAATGAAAATAAAGCGCTTAAATATTTTTTAATTATAATTGAATTTTAAATATAAAATATAAATCTTGTATAAATATATTAAAGTTTGACGCACCAAAAGTTAGTTCTGGGAAATTCTGAAATAGAATATTTCGTAATTGATAATTTGGGACATAAAGACTTAAAATATTAATGAAAATAAAGATTTTAAATAATTTTTTAATTATAGTGAAATTTGAAATAGAAAATGTAAATTGTGCAACTACGATTATACTAAAGTTTGACACACTTAAAACTAGTTCTGGAGAATTATGAGATATAATGTTTCGTAATTCATAATTTGCAACATAAATAGTTAAAACATCAATGAAAATAAAGCTTTTAAATATTTTTTAATTGTAATAAAATTTTAAATATAAAATGCAAATCTTGTACAAATATATTGAAGTTTGACGCACCTAAAGTTAGTTCTTAGGATTTCTCAGATAGAATGTTTCGTAATTCATACTTTGGGACATAAAGAATTGAAATATTAATGAAAATAAAGCCTTTAAATACTTTTTTAACTACAATGAAATTTAAAATATAAAATATAAATCCCGTACAAATATATTAAAGTATGACACACCTAAAATTAGTTCTGAGAAATTCTGAGATAAAATGTTTTGTAATTCATAATTTGAGACCTAAAGAATTGAAATAGTAATGAAAATAAAGCTTTTAAATACTTTTTTAACTACAATGAAATTTAAAATGTAAAATGTAAATCGTGTAAAAATATATTAAAGTTTGACACGTCTAAAGATAGTCCTGGGTTAATTCTGAGATAGAATGTTTCGTAATTCATAATTTGGGACATAAAGAGTTAGAATATTAATGAAAATAAAATTTTTAAATATATTTTTTAATTGTAATGAAATTTAAAATATAAAATGTAAACCCAGTGTTATTAAAGTGTGTGTATATCAAAGTTTGACTCACCTAAAGTTAGTTGTCTTGTTAAGTTTCATATATAAAGTTTTACTCTGAAAATTTACATCAGCCGTGTGAGCATCATTTTCAAAAAAATATCCATATTTCTTTAAGCAGCAATCTCGATCAGTGTAATTCATACATCACTGTAGGCATCTCATTATTCTTGACTTAACACCAAAGCCTCAAATCGTAACCGTATCATAATGCAAATAAAACTTTTAGATATTTTTTTAATTATAATTAAATTTAAAATATAAAATGTAAATATATTAAAGTTTGACTCACCTAAAGTTAGTTGCCTTATTAAGTTTCATATATAAAGTTTTACACTTAAATTTTACATCAGCCGTGTGAAGACATTTTCAAAAAAATATCCTTATTTTTTAAACTGCAATATCGATCAATGTAATTCATACATCACTGTAGGCATCTCATAATTCTTGATTTAACACGAAAGCCTCTATTCATAACCGTATCATGATGAAAATAAAACTTTTAATTCTTTTTATCATAATGAAATTTAAAATATAAAATATAAAGCATGTTCAAATATATTAAAGTTTACCTCACCTAAAGTTAGTTGTCTTATTAAATTTCATATAGAAAATTTTACACTGAAATTTTACATCAGCCGTGTGAGCACATTTTTTTTTTTTAAATATCCTTATTTTTTAAGCAACGATCTCGATCACTGTAGGCATCTCATAATTCTTGACTTAACACCAAAGCCTCAAATCATAAACGTATCATAATGAAAATAAAACTTTTAGATATTTTTTTTAAATTATAATGAAATTTAAAATACAAAATGTAAATCTTGTGCAAATATATTAAAATTTGACTCACCTAAAGTTAGTTGTCTTATTAAATTTCATATAGAAAGTTTTATACTGAAATTTTACATCAGCCGTGTGAGCACATTTTTTCAAAAAAAATATCCTTATTTTTTAACCAGCAATCTCGATCACTGTAGGCATCTCATAATTCTTGACTTAACACCAAAGCCTCAAATCATAACCGTGCATAGTAATTTTTCCTTAAGGAGTACAACATCAATGCCATATTACTAAAGGATGCGCAAGAGATGAGTCCATGACTGGTCACTCACAAATGGTGGACACAACTGCCGTGCCGGACACTAGCTGCGGGTTTTCTGTAGCAGGCGAAAAACAGACCACTTTGTTGCTTGGCTAGTCGGTCATTGTGCTTTAGATTCACTTCCACCATCGAGTTTTTGTCCCTCATTTTTCGCGCTCACGGGAAGTTTTATGTGTGTTTGTGTGTGAATATTTGTGTGCGCTTTATCCAGCATCCTTTTTTTTCCTCTCGGAATGCAAAAGGTGTTTTGTGTCTGGTTTGGATGTAGGCACATAGCTGGCCGGCCTTGGGGACCTTCCGAGATGTTTTGTGATCTGTTTAGCGTACGCGGTGATTATTAGTGTCCTTTCTGTATATGTTAAAGGCCTTGCCCCATTACAATTGTTACTTTTCTTCAGATTAAAGAGAGCATGATGTTCGACATACAGAAAGTTAGGCACGTACACGAACCTAACAATGCAAAGAGGTTCTTTTAACATGGTGTTCTGGCGTATTTTGGAAATAGGGTGAAATGCCTTGCAAAGTTTTCAAGTCTCTCGCTTTTTTACGATCACTATGTAATGAATTTTCCTTGAGGGATTACTTCACTCACGCGAAAACACCCGCTCGTTAATGTTAATCCTATGCAAGAATTTTTTTAAGATGTCTCATTTGCATTTCCATATTTTAAATTTTTTGCATTGAATAGCTGAGATTGATCTCTACAAAAGCCGTTTATTATGTTTTTTTTTTTTTGTTTTTTTTTTTTTTTCCGATGTTTTTAATGAGAATGCTTTAACTTTCGAAAGCGGTTCCGAAAGTAAAAGTATCATAAAAAAATAAAAAACCTGTAAACAAAATCGAAAAAGTAAAAAATAGCCTTTGCCGAGATCGATGTCAGCTAGCCAGTGCAAAAACAAATTCATTTTAAAATATTGAAATGCAAATGAGATATCTTTAAAATTTTCTTTCATAGGATTAACATTAGCAAGGAGGAGTTTTCGAGTGAGTGAAGTAGCCGCTTAAGGAGTACAAAGACCGAAAAATATTCATTTCTAGATTTTTTTTTTTTTAAAACAGCATATTTACATTTATTATTTTTATATGAAACGCGAAATTTCAAAAAATGACATTATTTGTTCATTTGTCTAAATATTGGTGTAAGTACTTTAATATTCAGGAAAAGAAATATTCGTTTATTTAATCGCAGAATTCTGGATTATTTAAAGTAATAATTTCCATAGGTTGGTTGATTTTGGTTGGTTGATTTTTGACGGCCGATTATCTACTCTTGGGATATAGGCCCTAGGGGGAATGCCCTTCGTGGGGGTCTTTCTAAGGGAACCTAACCCGTATTTACGCATGGAAATCCACGGCTTCGAAGAAAACCACGAAAACTCCGAAACGGTTAGGCCGACGGGCGCGATTGGGTTCGAACCCAGCACCTCCCGTCTACCAGCTTCGAGAGCAGAACCTCTCAGCCACTTAATTTCCATAGGAAAATAGTGGTAATCGAAAAACAGGTGACCTTGCAACTGTGACATTGTTTAGGGGATGATGAGAGTTCAAATTAAGAATTTTCTCTATTCGTTTAAAAGCTAAGAATGTGACTGTCGTGCATATTTTGAAATAAAATATAAAAATTTAGATAATATAAAAATTTAGGTATAAGAAATTCGTATTTAAAAATACTTCATGCAATTTGTAAATGATTCAAAACTTACAATTAACTTATGACTTTAATATTAGTTCAGATTAGAGTCCTGTATACATTGGGTTGGGTAACTGGGTTTTACCCGAACCTGACCGACCTCGCGGTTCGGGTTGGGTTGACGCTAATGTTTTTCGTTGCGGTTTGAGTTAGGGTCGAGTTGACTTTTAATGTTTTGGTTTCGGGTTAGGTTTTGACTATTTCGGGTCGGGATTTGGTTGACCCGATTTTTCAAAAGAAGGTCTTGAATTTTATTCAAAGGAAAAATAACTATATATTTAGAGTATATGTGCTCACTTACATACAAAAAATGAAATTGATATTAGAGATATAATTGTTGACTATTTTTCCATATTGCATTAGGATATCGATTTTTTTCCCACGGTTCGAGTTAAACAATTTTTTTTCTCGGGCTCGGATCGATTTTTGGATTGATTTTAAGCAGAAATTTCGGCTTCGGGCCGGGAACGCAAGACTCTAATTCAAATCCTAAAAAGACGCCACATTTGTGTGTTAGTTTTATCTTTTATATGCGTCAATTATTATTAAAGTTAAAGGAAATATTTTCCGCCAAGCTTTCTCGATTTTTTTCCTTTAATGGATTCTGTAATTATAATTTTGAAAACTTTTTTTTTTCATAGCAGTACCCATTTATTTTAAAAGTAAAACCATTAACGTAGTTGAGAAATTCGAAAGGAGTATCAGGAAAAATAATTCACATGGGACACTTTAATTATTGGTTAGCCGTGAAATTTTAAAACTGTGTAAAACTAATTTTAAACTTGATCGGATTTAAATCACACTCAAGTTGATTTAAGGTGAATCCAGTTAATTTGAAATGAAACTTTAGTTTTTGTTGCCGTAGCGTTTTATTTATTTTATTTTTTATTTTATTTTATTTACTTATTATTTATTTATTTTGGCAATGTACACCATCAATTTAAGGTTCATGTGCAATTTATTAGAAAGACCGTAGGTTTGGAACAGTTGATTTGTATAACTGCTTAGAACTTGTAGAAAAAAAGAACGAATCGTTTACAACAGACATTCTGAAAGGCTGACGATTTAAATACAAATGAGTTATTTAAAAAAGTTTCTCCCATATGATTAACATTAGGAAATGGGTGTTTTCACATGAGTGAAGTAGCCCGTTTAACCCCTTAAGCCTCCTACCCTGCCGGCGAAAGCACTCACGAGCTAATGCTAATCCTATGAGGAGGGATTTTTCTAATATCTCGTTTGCATTTCGACATTTTAAAATAATTTTTCTTGCATTAGATAGCCGAGATCAAACTCTACATCGCACTTTTATAATTTTTTCGATTTTGGTTACAGATATTTTTTAGAATGATAATTTCATTTTCAGAACCGGTTTTGAAAGTGAGAGTAACTTAATAAAAAATATCTGCGACCAAAATCAAAAAAGTAAAAAAGGTGCGATGTAGAGCCGGACCTCAACCATCCAATGCAAAAAAAAAAAAATATTTAAAAATGTCGAAATGCAAACGAGATATTAAATAAATCCCTCCCCTTAGGATTAGCATTAGCTCGTGAGTGTCTTCGCCGGCAGGGACAGGAGCCTTAACCTCGAAACCCGGTGTTGAATTCAGACACTTTTCTCCGGGGGAGATTTCTGTGGCCCGGGGGACATTATACAGTTCCGGGGGGGGGGGGGGGGGGATTGTCCTTTTTGACCATTGAAACCACAAAATCTCAAATCTTCGGGGGTGGGGGGGAACATCTCATTGCTCCCGGGGGAATGTACCCTCCAGGCCACCCCCTGAATTCAACACTGTAGAAACTACTTCCGAATGTGAAAGTATCCTAATTAAAAAAAAATCATGGAAACAAAATCGAAAAAGTAATAAGCGGCCTTTGTAGAGATCGACCTCAGCTATTCAGTGCAAAAAAATTCATTTAAAAATATGGAAATGCAAACGAGATACTTTTAAAAATTTCTCCCATAGAATGAACATTAAAGAGCAGGTGGCTTCGCATGAATGAAGTAACCTCTGAAGCGTTTTGTCCATACACCATACATGCAAAAAGTGTTTAGCTTGGTCTGTTACTCAAAGCTTTTGAATACCACTAATTTTTAACTACAATCTTCACTTTATTTCAGAACAGACATTTTTAGATTAAATAAGGTGAATATTTTAGCTCGAACAAAGTGGTGTTTTGCCTATTAGCCCCCGATATGCTATTTCTTTCAGACAGTAATTAAAATGTCGTCTCTAAAAAATAACGTTCCATTATTTAAGCCAGCCGTAAAACATAGTGGATGTATTATTGTACCAGTATAATATCTACTGTAATTTTTTAAACTGCTAAGCATCGCACATTTTCAATTTTTATGCCGTTGTATTGGGATAAAAAAAAAAAGTACTTTTAAATGCAATTTGTTTGAAAACTGCATCTCAATTTATTTTTGAGATATTATTATTTTTGTAGTTTTTAACACTATTTCTTTAGAAGAAGGCAACTGAAGTACTCCATTTCTTTTGAAAGTAAAGGAAAAATAGTTGGAAAATAGTAATTATATCTTGTTGTTGCCATTTTCACATAACCATTTTAAAAAATGTAATTAAAATACGTGCTATTCTGAAATAATATAAATGAATGATTTCTGATAAAACATGGAGCTATTATAAACTATATTTAATTTTAAGTATCCATATTAATGTTACAAACAAATGAAAGCATATGAATCATTAGATATCCGATATTTTTGTCGAGTTTCTTGCTGATTTCTTTTTGCTGGATTTGTGTATTATTCTGCGATAGTGATTGTATATGCATACTTTACTGTAAATGTTGTTTAAAACTGGATCGTGAATGTGGAATTCTTCAGCGGATGCGAATGACGTCATTTTGCATAAAATAAAAGTGTGTGTTTTTAGCCTTAAGACTGCAATTTGTTTTATACTATCTATATTTATATATATGGCTATTTCCATGAGTACTTGTAGTGTAAGTCACATACTACGATTTTTGGCTACCTGTATTTTAAAACGGAAAAATGTAAATTATTTTACCAGAGATATCTCATTAAGTGAATAAGGCTGAGCAAACTTTTCGAAAATAATTGTGACCAACAAGCATAACAATTATCAACTATGTGACTTAAACTGCAAAACCCATGGAACTAGCCATATATATATATATATATATATGTATATTTTAAGCGGGGGTAACATTAAATTCTGAAAAAGCAGAATTCCTGTTTTCTAGTATTTTTAGTTTATTGTGTTAAGAAAAAAGAAACCATTTCAGGATTAATAGCTAGAATAGGGAAATTTCAAATAAATATTTTAGGCTATAAAATTACAAAAAAAAAAAAAAAAATCAATTATATTTTTATGGAACAAAATTTAACAGTTCTGTTTTTCTTTCAAAAAATTACCAAAATCGCGAGTATAGTTTCAACAGCAATTTTTAGCGGTAACATTCTTCAGATGAGGTAAAGTTAAACTGGCTTTTATCTTTGCTAGAACGAAACTGTACAAATAATTCGCTTGAATGTTTTGTAATTTTTGCATCTTTTATAAAGGTTTTGGTGTTAGGATGTTTTTTGTCCAATAGGAATTTTGTTTTATGCCAGTTGAAAATGTTAAAAATTTGCCGCTTGAAGGGATTTTATTTACGAACTAAAGTGGAAAAATACACCTATTTAAATAAAAATGAAAACTATTTGTTAATTTTAATCATTCTTGCTCTTAATTTATTTACGCACTAGAGTGCAAACTATATATATTTAAAATAGAAATTTAAAAATATTATATTGAAATATATAATACAGTATAACCTCGATTATCCGAAGTAATTGGGACCGACCCCCTTTTTGGAAAACCTAAATTTTCGGATAATCGAGAATGCTTCAATTTTAAGATTAAGTACAAATATATGCGCCATTTCTTATTAGGTAACAAGTTCTTAATCAAAATAAAGCAATAGAAAAATAGGAACAAGAATAAATTACCTGAATTTTAATTTTAAAATTAAGTACCTTTAACAAATTTTACAAGGGTTCGAAAAAAAGTATTGTTTGTCGCAGTTTCGATTGCCTTTGCTTTGCATCTCTATGACGAAGATTTTTTTTTTTCGTGCTATTAGTCCATCAGTATCATAGTCTTTCTGCTGCTCGAGCCATGCTAAACCTCTTGCAAAATATTCAAAAGCTTTAGAATTGCTAATTTGTTCGTTTTCTTCGCTCACATCGTTGTCTTATTCTTCGCTTTGGTAAATGCGTTAGTAAAAAAAAAGCTCCAAAAAGGGGTTTTGCACACAGGGAATCTGACAGTAAAAAAAAAAAACAAGCTTTAAAAATGGATTTCGGTTAACCGAGAGTTTCGGTTAAAAGGGTTTATGATAAAAGAGATTCTACTGTATATGTAAATAAAATCTTCAATTAAGGCAGCTATTTTTATTTTTAAACCTTTCTTACACTACCATCCACTATTTAAAATGTTGGCACCAAGGTGACTTTCTTATTATAGCTTCTGCATATATAAGAGTTCAACATGAATAAATTACACGAAATTGCTGCTGAAGTCCCTGTTGGTCCGAATTCAATAAAATAGTACTAGAAAAATTATTAAAAATATTTTGACTGAATAATTAATGTAAAGTATACTGGAAAATATATTTATGGTGTTAATTTTTAAGGGGACCGGGAAATCAAAATTCAACCAAAAAATCGATTTTTACTTTTTTACATCGTTAAATAGTTTAAACTTTTATCATTCCAACGATGTGTCACACTTGTTTATATATAAAAAAATAACTGTTGAAATTATTCATTCTTTTCTAAGAGACTTCTTCACAGCTAACTTCACAGCTTAATGGCCATTTAAATCTTTAATTAACTTTTTTCTCAAAACTTGGATTTTTCATGTTTATGTTCCTTTTTTTTCGATATCTATTAAACTTAAGAACTCAGATTTTTTTTTAATACTTATATTAAGTTATATTGTATAGTTTAACACAGGGATTTAATGATTTGTTGAGAATTATTTATTTTTGGCAGTGAAACCTTACCAAAAATGCCAACTTACAAATGGCTTTGAATAAATAAATAATAATTAATTTTGAGTTTCACTTAGAAAGAAAATGGTCTGTTAAAATACATAAATCATGTTATTCTAACTACTCTAAAAAATCTAGTCCTCCATCTTTCACCATTTCTGAGAAAAAGGTACATAAAGTTGGTGTATTTTAACATGGCTGAGATAGAGCTTTCACGGTCCCCTTAAGCCAATGAAAATTAATTGTCTAAGAACAGACTACGAAATCTTTATTTTGTGAATTTTGTCGAATGTTTCAAGATTTTTAATTATAATTTGTAACAAATTGACTATTTTTTAAACTTTTTTTTTTAACAAAGCAGTTTTTTCTTCATTAAAGTTTACAAATTATTTAAACAAATCATGCTATGAAGCTTAGACTTGAATGTCCATTTATGTGTAAAGCAGCGGTTCCCAACGTGGGGCGTACGCCCCAGGCCAATTTGACTTCTTAGGGGGGCAACTCACCCATTTGCTGTCAGGTTTTTTTTTTGTTGTTGTTTTTTTTTTTTTTGTTGTTGTTGTTTTTGTAAGCAACGTTTTAAATTAAAAATAAAAGTAATGTAAGCAAAATTTTAAAATAATAATTATAATAATAAGTGCTATTGTTGAATTTTTAAAAAATTCAAAATTTAAAGTTTAATTAGGATTTTAACCAGAATAAATATATGAATAATTTTGAAAAATATTTTGACAACATCTTCTTTTTTTTTCTATATTTTTAGAGAAATAGTTGGTGATAAAATTTCATTTTTATTTTGCTTTGAATTTTTACCGGTGGCGGCTTTATTTCGCGTCTAGACGCTGGTCGAGTGTCAGCAAAGGCTTATGGGGACTTGTACCGGATGCTTTTAAATAATAATTAACCCTCCTATACATAAAAAAACAAGTAAGAAAAATCATGCGTACAGCATAGATTATGAAACACTTTCAACACTCTCTGAAAGCTTTAACGAAACTTCGTTACTTAGGGAAATAAGATAACTAAGTAAACATTTAAAAATCTGATTTCAGTAGTTACCGCCCATAGCCAAATATGTATTCCAATTCTTTTGAACAGCCCTGTATTTGATCTGTATGTTGATATATATACTATATAATGGGAAAATTTAGTTAGCAAGAAAATGCATAACAGGTTGAAATTCATCTTTCAGCAATTTATACTAATAGATGGAAACATACCTGAATACTTTTGTACAGCCCTGTAATTTACCTAGTACCTTTATTACATGCCACTATTTAGCTAAAATTTAATTCAAACTAAAACACGCTTAAAACTACTGAAATTACATTTCAAGAAATTATCACCCATAAACGGCCATGTATCCAACTCTTTGCGTGGCCCTGTATATCATTTTGTCTATATTCTACAAATATTTCTTAGTACACTAACTACAGTTCAGCGTAAAAATGCATAACTCCTTTAAACCCACCTTTAAGCAATTTATGCTCATATTCAGTAACCTTTACGAATTCATTTCAGTAGCTCTGTATATGAACTATAGCATTTATACGCACTTTAGTGTATGCATAAATATAGTGAACAAGCAGGTAAGTGTGATCACAGATCGCACAGAGATTTTCGTTTAATATTCCTTTCAAAACACTTTATCATTTTGAAAAATCTGTTAGTTCCGCATTTCGCAACCAGGGGCGCACTCTATTCTAAACAAACCTCTATCCGAACGAAACTCCGTTTTATATACTATCCGTAGATATATTAGTCGAGGGGATTGGGCCGATAGCACCCGAGATAAGTAGGCGCCCCTGGCGGTAAAAAGTGGAACTAAAATATGTAACGCTATGGTGCATAATATGAAAAAATGGTTAAGGGGTGTCGACTAAAGTTGGAAAAGTGCTCCCAGGGTAAAAAGGGCGGAGGTTAGAAAAATTTCTTAAAATACACAAGTTAGAGCCCGGAGGAGTAAATAATATAAGACTTTTTGAAAATTTTATGATTTACCGTGTGGTCTGAGGTATTCAGCTATACGTATGCAAAAATTCATGTCTCCAACTTAATTAGCGCCTCTCTTAGAAAGAATTGCTTTAAATATATATGTGGTAGCTCAAAGGGTTAAACGTAAGACTTTTTCAAGATTTTGTGATTTGTCGCGTGGCCTCAAGTGTTCTGCTATAAGTATGCAAAATTTCAAATCTCCAATTTTATAAGGGGCTCAGTTAGAAAGAATTGCTTAAAATACGCATGTCGGAACCCAAAGAGTTAAATATACGATTTTTTTCAAACTTTATGATTTGTCGTATGATATGTGGTGTTCAGCTATAAGTGTGCAAAATTTCACGCCTCCAACCTAAATAGGGGCTCACTTAGAAAAAATTGTTTAAAATACACATGTGGGAGACCAAAGGGTTAAATGTACGACTTTTTCAAAATTTTATGATTTGTCGTTTGATGTGAGGTGTTCAGCTATAAGTATGCCAAATTTCACGCCTCCAACCTAATTAGGGACCCACTTAGAAAGAATTGTTTTAAATACACATGTGGGAGCCCAAAGGGTTAAATGTACGACTTTTATAAAATTTTATGATTTGTCGTTTGATGTGAAGTGTTCAGCTATAAAATTTCACCCCTCCAACCTAATTAGGGGCTCACTTAGAAAGAATTGTTTAAAATACACATGTGGGAGCCCAAAGGGTTAAATGTACAACTTTTTCAAATTCTATGATTTGTTGTATGACGCGTGGTGTTCTGCTATAAGTATGCAAAATTTCAAGCCTCCAACATGTATAGTTTCTGAGAACGGGCTCTGTGACAGACGGACAGACAGACAGACAGGGGAGCAAGACGAATAGGGTTTCGTCAGATGAACGAAACCCTAAAAAAGCGCATATCCTAATTAAAAATGCATTTCGAGCAATCATTACTAATATACAGTAATTCGGATACAATTTAGTATCTGAAATCTTTTCAAATACACAGCAAACAATTTCCCCTATACCATTATGAACGGAATTCTTTTGTGTAGCCCTGTAAATGAACAATAACTATTCTTTGCACCGCATATTCAACAGAATGCATATTTTAGTGGACTTCATAAATTAATATCAATTTTACTATGTTTGAAAGAGTGTAACACCATTAAAAATCATTTGAAACGATTTTTTCCCATTGGCCGTAATGTAACGGAAAACTTTTGACTGTCCCTGTAAATGAACTAAACATGCTACAAACTTCATTTGAAAGAGGGAACGTGCTATGGTAGAAGTCACTAACATCCAAAAATTTCAGAACGATCCAAGCATATTTACGAGAGTTAGAGCGTGCACAGACGGCCAGACGGATAGACAGCCAGACGACCAGACGGCCAGACAAACCGAAGCCATAAACACTTTTTAACTTTGTTGGAAAGTGTTAAAAAGTAACGATTTGGAAATGGACCAATGAAAATCTACGTAGATACCGCAAAATGCATCTGATTGGTCAGAGGTTTCTGTCTTTTCTTAGCGGGAATTGTGCTGGGCGAAAACCATGAAAGTAGAGAATTTAGATAGGATGGGCAGGGAAAGGGAAGAATCTTCTGCATTTCGATAGACTTCTGGTTTTTTTTTTTTTTTTTTTTTTTTTTGGTGGTGGTGGTGTTTATTTGTTTGTTTGTTTGTTTTTAGAGGTCGATGGCAAATTTGATTTTTTACAGAAAGAAGATAATTTCCATCAACTAATCAGAAAGGGGGATGGGGGGTCATATTCGTTTGGAATCTAAAAATTGAAATCATAGAAAATAAAGGATCGCTAAGCGATCCACAATGGAAACGCGAAACAATTACGTCTGGGGTTGGCTAGAAAATAGAGATTGCTTCGCGATACCGGATCGCGAAGCGATTACGCAGGGGATTGGTGAGCGTAGCGTGCAGGGGGGGGCTGCCCCCCCCCCTAGTTTAATTAAACGTATTTTTGGCTTGTCAAACCTAGTCATAGCTAGCTAATTTTGCTCGTATGACTTTTTACTATCGATTTACAAAAAAAAATTTCAATTCCGCTATCACAGGGCTTTCAATGTCACCGGCTTCCGGACTATTTGGAATTGCTCGAATAGAAACTTAAAATTTGTCATGGTTTTTACTTTTAAGACGTAAATGCTCGCAGTAAACAGTTTTTTTAATCGAAATTTAAAGGAGTGCAGCAGCAAAATCGTTCTAAGATTGAGATTTCTGCAATATTGTTGGTCCAAAAAACTTGAAAATTGGCATGGCGGTTACTTTTAAGATATAAATGCTCGCTAAGAATAGTTTCTAAAAAAATCAAAAATTTAAACGGTGAAATGATCGGAAAACGTTCTAAAAACATTCTAAATTAGGATTTATTTGAAATTTTGAAATTTTTTTAATCGAAATTTAAAAGAGTGCTGGAGCAAGATCGTTCTAAAATTGAAATTTCTGCAATATTGTTGGATCAACAAACTTTAAAATTGGCATGGCGGTTACTTTTAAGATGTAAATGCTCGCTATGAATGTATTCTAAAAAAATCGAAAATTTAAAAGGTGAAATGAGAAGAAAACGTTCTAAAAACATTCTAAATTAGGATTTATTTGAAATTTTGAATTTGTTTTAAATCGAAATTTAAAATCATGCAGGAGCAAAATCGTTCTAAAATTGAGATTTATGTAATATTGTTAGATCAAAAACTTGAAAATTGCCATGGCGGTTACTTTTAAGATGTAAATGCTCGCTAAGAATGGTTTCTAAAAAAATAGAAAATTTAAAAGGTAAAATGAGCAGAAAACATTCTAAAAACATTCTAAATTAGGATTTATTTGAAATTTTGGAAATTTTTTTAATCGAAATTTAAAAGAGTACAGGAGCAAAATCGTTCTAAAATTCAGATTTCTGTAATATTGTTGGATCATAACACTTGAAAATTGGCATGGCGGCTACTTTTAAGATGTAAATGCTCTCTAAAAATGGTTTCTAAAAAAATCGAAAATTTAAAAGGTGAAATGAGCAGAAAACATTCTAAATTAGGATTTATTTGAAATTTTGAATTTTTTTTTTATCAAAATTTAAAAGAGTGCAAGAGCAAGATCGTTCTAAAACTGAGATTTCTGTAATATTGTTGGATCAAAAACTTGAAAATTGGCATAGCGGTTACTTTTAAGATGTAAATGCTTGCTAAAAATGGTTTCTAAAAAAATCGAAAATTTAAAAGATAAAATGAGCAGAAGACATTCTAAAAACATTCTAAATTAGGGTTTATTTGAAATTGTTAGGGATAGAATTTTAAAATTTGACATGGTTTTTACTTTTAAGACGTAAATGCTCGTATAGAACAGTTTCTTAGAAAATCGAAATATAAAAGAGTGAAAGAGCGAAAAACGATCTAAAATTGCGATTTGTATGATATTGTTGTGAAATTCCACGTCTTTTACTTTTAAGACATTAATTCTCGCCAAGAACATATTCTAAAATTTCGAAAATTAAAAGTATAAAATGAGTGGAAAACATTCGAAAATAACGAGTACTTACGGACTACTCAACTGATTTCAAAAGTTCTTTCAGGAAAAAAAATATGTTACTTTCTCTGCTTAAAACGGGGTTTACTTTTACCTCTGTGTAACTGCACTCACAGAGGTGCAAGAACGACAAACATTCTAAATTATAATTACTTTGGAACTACTGAATTTATTTCTAATTACCTCTCAAGATAATAATGATGACAGTTTCCAAACGCTCTAAAGTTACAATTACTTTGGAACTACTGAACTGATTTCAAATCAGCTCTCAGGATAACAATGATAACAGTCTCCGATTAAATATAGGCTACATTCTATCTCTTTGCAAACTATCCTAAAGAGTGTGCAAACGTTAGAAACGTTCTAAAATTCCGCTTTCTTTGAATCTGTTGAAGCTAAAAACATGAAATTTGATATGGTGGTTACATTTATGACGTAAATGCTCGATAAGAACATCTGTTAAAATATTCAAGATTTAAAAGGATGAAATGACTGGAAAACACTCTATAAATCATAATTACTCGGAAATTATCCAGAATAGAATTTTTTAATTTGACGTGCAAGTTCCTAATAAGATATGATTGCAAAGTTTAACCCTTTATGTGCCAAATTATGAATTCATGAAAATTTCATCTTCTAAGGCCTTTTTCGGGAATTTTTGAAACTGCATTAGAAGTTTTACATAATCATTTAATAAATTTTAAAAGGATTTTGTCAATTAAAATTAATTAATTCAATTTGAATTTATAGGGATTTTGTGCCATATTTATAACTCCACTCAAATCTTTTATTTAAAATATTTTTAAGTATTTTATAGAATTAGGAAATGTACAAATATACTGCTCTTACAATAGAAATATAGAAATATTTCCTAACCGAATCTTTTCCCTCACAATCTTTCAACGACAAGAAAGCTGAAAAGATGCAATTTTTTGTTTTGTGCAACTAATAATGCTTTTGGAACAAAATAAAGTAAAGTATCTATAACTCATTCTAAACTGTATTATTACTAATCGATGCATTAAATTAATTTTATAACAAGTTATTTTAATGGTACTTTAAAGTACCGTCAGGACACAAAGGGTTAAAAGATGCAGTACCGTTTAAAAGTAGAACTAGCGGAAATTTGAGTCAAGTTTTATAAAAATATTTCACACCAGAATTTTGATTTGAAACAGTTTAACTCTACCATTTAACAGTTTTTTGTTTTTCTTCCTTGCAACTTTTAAACTTATTTCATAATCAAATTTCTGGTTTGAACCGAAATATATTCATATGGTAGTCGTCAAAATGACTCCTCACGGTAGTTCTAGTGTTAAACTATTTTTTCAATATTTATTAATACTCTAATATCTCTGGTGGCATTATATTTAATACTATAAAGCAAGTATATTTAAAAAAAAAAACAAGTAGAACAGCCTGTATAACTAAACTTTTTAAATTCGTACTACTTCTTTAAATACGAATATTTTTGCCTCAATTTTCTTTTCCAAATTCTTTAGAATATACTACATAAAACTGTGCATGGATTTTTACATGTATGATATATTACGTTTTTATCTGATAAATTTACTATGGATCTTTTTCTCTCGTATATAATAAAAAATCGATGAAATTCAACAAACTCATAATTTAAATATTCAAAATATAATAACTAAAAACTTGAATGCTAAATCCATGCACAGAAATATTAAATAAACCATGAAAAACAAGTAAAAAATTTTTCAAACCTCTATCTGAATTAGCAAAAAAGCCTTAACATTTATCAAGGAAGCAAGTTAAGAAAATATGAACATGGAGAAAAATCTGTTTAAAGTAATCATTTGCAAATAAAAACACGTTTAAAGATGTAACCTTGATGAAGTTCATCACAGTTTTATCAAACAAATTAACGTATATATGAACACTTTCACATAATTGAGTTACATATAATGAGTGATGTAGCGTTTTAAAAACATTAATCACCGAAAAATTAAAAATGTGAAAGTTGTCTCATTTGTCGTTATTTATATAAAATAGTTATTACTTTCATTACTAATAATATATATCATGCGATAACTTGAACAGGTTTCATAATCATTTACTATAAAAATTTAAAAACAACCAGCCTTATATGTAAACTCTCATTTTTAGGTGCGTTCGTAATTATATAAATACGTAGCACCTATAATGGCCGTTCAGTCCGTCTGTCTGTCCGCATATAACAGAGCAAAAACTACCCGACCGAATGGCCTGAAATTTTAAATATATAATTTTTGCAAAATTTTGTCGTGTCATTTCAAATTTTATAAAAATCAGATTTATAGTTTAGTTACAGGGACAGTCAAAAGTTTTCCGTTACATTACGGCCAATGGGAATAAATTATTGCAAGTGCATTTTAATGATGTTACAGCCTTCTGAATGGTCTGAAATTTTAAATATATAATTGTTGCAAAATTTTGTCGAGTCATTTCAAATTTTATGAAAATCGGATGTATAGTTTAATGACAGGGACAGTCAAAAGTTTTCCGTTACATGACAGCTAATTGGGAAAAAAATATTTCAAGTGCATTTTAATGATGTTACAGCCTTTCGAACAGAATGAAATTAATATGCACTTATTAAAGTGCACTAAAATATGCATTCAGTACAATATGCGGTCAAAAAATATTTATAAAACTAGTTATATTTATAAAACTAGCACGAACGCACCTCATTTGCCCCGTTTGACGAGCAATTTCTAACTTGTTCATTTTTGAGGCATCTCTATGCCTCCGAACAAGCTTAATTTTTTTTTTCTGTTGAGAAACACAGAAAAAACTTTGTTTAGAGTAAGGATATTTCATTAAAAAAAAAACCAAGCAAATCGCAAGAAAGCCGATGTAAACAACTCAAAGAGTTACAGTTAAATCATACCCTTCCTAAATAATTCGCTATGCCTTTGAGTTTATTCGCTACACTTTAAAAAAAAAAAAAATCTGTAATTCTACAGATGTAAAGTTACAGAAATCTGTATGCTTACTAAAATTTTATCTGTACACTGTACAAAAAAAGATGTAAATCTGCAAATCTAGTTTTTGTAAAGCTACAGAAATCTGTAGTTTTACAAAAGAATCTACTAAAATTACAGTAATCTTATTAAAATTTTATCTGTAATCAGGGTTGTAGTTACATAAAAAGTTCTAGGCGCCCCAGTTTTCTAAAAAATTCTTAGTAACCTTAGAGATTTTTTGATTTACGATGCAAAAGTGTATCTGTTACATGAATTTTTGTTGTTGTCGTTACATAAAATGTTCTAGGAATCCCAGTTTCCTAGAAACATTTTAATAACTTTACAGATTTTTTTTTACAGTGTAATAATCTATATTCGCCAGAATCGCTGAGTGGTCGTGGCGTCCCTTTAAATTTTGTCATCGCGCACAAAACCTTTAATAACTCCTTTATTATTAAAGATACACCTTTCAAATTTCACCAGTATATTTTTAAAAGATGTAGTTATACTTTGAATCAATAAGTAAAAAAAATCGATATTTTGACCATTTTCAAGGTACTCAGGACTCGCAGCGTTCCTAAAATTTTCGCTCTTTGCTACCACTAAATTAAAATGATGATCTTTGTTGTATGAATCTATTATAAATGTTAAAGGAATTTACCACGAAGAATTCTTATTCAAAATACTGGTAGAAAAGTGCGAAAATTTTAGGAACGGTGCGAGCCCTGGGTACTGTGCCTCCTTAAAGTTTTTTTTTTTTTTAATTGAATTTCAAATGAGTGGAAAACTTTTTACAGTTTTATTTTCATTGTGATTTCTCAGAAACTGTCAATCTAGAAACTTTAAATTTGGCATATGGATAATTTTTAAGATGCTGGTGCGCATGAACAACCTTTTTTTCTTTAATTATTATTATTTTTTTTTTACTTTAAAAAAATGTAAAGAGAAGAAAAATCGATTAGTTTTCATGCCAGTGTTAGATCCAACTTTTCTGGCCAATTAAAGAAAACGCAAGTACCAGTACTCTAATGAATTAAAATGACTGTAATAAAGAAATATGATTGCCAACTAGATGCATGTTCAGCCTTTCGTCGCACAAAAACGACAGTTAAATACACTAAACCGATATTTTCCGACTTGTTACTTAACAGAATTAAGATTTTTATGGCGAATCACTGTATACTAACATTGTGAAAAAAAATCGTTTGCTTGTAGGATATAGATTCTGAAATTGCTGAACCGATTTTAAAAGTTCATTCACTGTACGATAGCTGATAAATAGAGCTTCCAAGTAGACTGCATTGTATCTATACAGGGTGATTCTAAATTCATGGTACAAACTTTAAGGGTCGGTACAGGACACTGTAACAATCATTTATTGTATAGGAATGTACGGGCGAAAGTGACGCGTTGAGGTACAAACACCAGGGGGCCAATTCGACCCTTTTTTAAATCAAAATTTCTCATTCACACCAGAAATTTCCTATACTATTATTTTCTTTATTTAAGACAGACATTCCATGATAATATAAAGAAAAAATTCTTCTTTGAAAATTTCCGGTATAAAATCGAAATTTTTGAATTAAAAAAAGTTTCTATTTCTATTTCTTTTCATGTATATTTCCTGTGTCTGACAGATTTTCCAGTTTTGCGGGGGGGGGGTATTCAATATTTTCTATTTTTTAATTAAAATATAATTGTAATAGTGATTCTTCCCGGAGAAAAGTGTCTGAATTCAACATTGCACGGATGTCGATCTCATGATTTTTGTTTACCAGTTTCATTTAAAAATTTTATATCAATATAGATCTTGATAGAGTCGCCGTGTGTGCGATGAAACATGTAGATTATAATAAAGGTTTTTTTATGCTTTTAAATGTATTTTTATCACTTCTAGCATCGTTTTAACTGTTTAATGAACTGTAAATTGTAAAAGATTGTTATTGTTGCTTGCTAAACCAGCACATCAAATTCCATAGTTGTAATCGCTTACCATTATATTACCTATAATTTCATTTTTTTAGTGTTGCTACGCTATGGAGATATTAATAATGGGTATCATTCCTAAATAGGCGAAAAAATTAATTCTAAATTCAATAAAAAGTTTTCTCACCCATCTTTCTTTATTATATATGTTATTTTTTATCAGTCAGATGGAATTAAACTTTTTATAGGCATGTGAACGGTACTTGTAGCCGTTTCACAAATTAGATGGTCGATGAACCGTATTAATACCAATGAACTGAAATTATCACAACGCACTATTAAAACTTTGCAATTTTGCTATTTTAATACAAAAAGCAAACAACAGGGGATATTAACGGATTTTCTAAAGCTATTAAAAACACACAATATCTCTTTTCGTCCTTTTACCAATAGGCATAGTCAAAGAAGGAAATGGCTTCAGCAGGACTTTCGCGGGATGAAATCGAAAATTTATCATTGAAAGACATTCAGAAACAAGCTATATTTTAAATCCCGGAACAGATTACGGGCCATAATGTACAGCTCTGTCTCTACACTCGGGTGAAAGCTTGTTGACAAACAAAGCTGCACGAGAGGGATTTGGCCCCATTCCTTTTTCGAACCGAGCCGTCGTTTTTTATGATGTGTCCCGTTATCACAGAGAAGTGGAAACGTTGTGAGAGATATGAATTGAGATGGCATCCAATTCCCCATTATTGACATTATTTAATATGCAGGATGTTCCCACGATAAAAAAAAAGTAAAATTGCTTTTTCTTTATTGTCGTTGCAGTCCGTGACTTGGTGAAGTTTCATTACGTTAGTGTACTTTTTGCAAGAGTGAATTACATTTTGAATAAATGCTTTCTAAAAGTCGATTTTTTTTTTCTTATTTTGTAAATTAAAGTTTTAAACTTAAAAAGGTAAAACCTCTTTTATCCGAAACTCTCGGTTAATCGAAATCCATTTTTAAAGCTTTTTTTTTTTTTTTCTTACTATCTCATCTCTTGTGTGCAAAATCAATTTTAAAAGCTCTTTTTTTTTTTTTTTTTTTTTTTTTTTTAAGTATCCTATTCCATGTGTGCAAGTGGTCCTTTCCGAAGTACGAGTACATATAAATATTTTCTATCCCCTTTCTTAGAGTTCTTTTGAATTTAACTTGAGCTCCCGTAAGCTGCGGAGTGAAACGGAGAAAACGAACCAATTAGCAATGCTGAAGCTTTTGAATGTTTTGCAAAAGGTTTGGCATGGCTGTAGCAGCAGGAAGACTGTGATACTGGTGAACTAATAATATTAAAATACTCCGTGATAGAGCTTCAAAGCAAAGGCAATCGAAACTGCGATAAACAAAACAATTTTTCAAGCCCTTGTGACATATGTAAAAAGTACATAATTTGAAAATTAAAATTCAGGTAATTTATTTTTGTTTCTATTTTGCTATTGCTTTATTTTTATTAAGCACTTGTTACCATAATAAGAAATATTGCATATATTTCTCCTTAATCTTAAAATTGAAGGATTCTCTATTATCCGAAAATTTCGATTTTCCGAAAGAGGGTCGCTCCCAATTACTTCGAATAATCGAGGTTCTACTGCACTTCGTAAATAAAATTATAAGACGAAATGCAAAGTTCCACCTTGATTCAATAAACAAAATACATAATATGAACTTTTGAAAAGCTCACTGTTATACTTAAAAGTCGATTATATTATAATAATATAGATGTTACAAGTTAAAAATATATAATTTCTTGGTACTTTCGGCCTGCAATTCCCGCGGCCATCGTCTGAGAATATTTTTATTATTAATTGCTGTTCCATTCATACAAATACGTCACTTCGTTTTAAATGGGAGAGTCTATAATTATTAAGGTATTAACTGAAAGTAGAAGTAGCAGTGCCTTGGATTGAACTGATGTAGAGAAAATTATATTTAACTGCTGTTCCATTTATTTTAATATGTCACTTCGTTCACATACATCAGTTTCATTTTTAATACTTAGCTGGACAGTAGTAGAAGTTGAAGTTAACATGTAACATCTATGTCATTATAATTTAGTCTCCTTTTAAGTAAAACAGTGATCTTTTTTAAAGTTCATAATGTGTGTTTTGTCAAATACTTCGTTTTTCATTAAAAGTATTTAATTTTTAAAATATGTATTTATCGTCTTCAGTTCCGAAGCTAAAATAAGAATACAAATACTTATTCTTTGGTTTTTTCCAAACAAAGTGGTATCGTAAATAACAGAAAAAATATCTTTTCTGAAATTTATCCTTTAGACGCTTAGTAATTTAGGTTCAAAAATATGAATCTAAAACTACAAACCCCCTTAAAACATTAATTTAATAACCATTAACATAAATTAATGCAATCACAAATATCTACAAATCCTCAAAAATTTTTATTGAAAAATATTTAAGTTAAATACTTATGAAAATTTCTCATACTGTCTTTTGAGCATTTTTAGGCATTTTGCAAACTCAGATGAAAATAACATTTATTTTATGTGGGAATCAGCTTAGATGCTGCCATTTATTCGTTTGCTTTGAACGCAAAAAACATTCAGCTATTAAGAAGTGACGTGAAAATGTAAAAAAATCGGACATTTTAGTTTTTATAAGGAAAAAAACAGAGGTCCCCGTACGGGGACCCAGGGACCGAAGAGGATAAAGAAAAAAAACTCTATAATCAAGTCTGATAAGGAAACAGAATGATAGGGATTCCAGCCCTGAGGACGGGTTCTAGTACAGCCATTGTTGCCAGATTGGGGATTTTGTCCCCAATTTGGGGAATTCTGAACCTCTAGGGGAATTTTTTGGGGACGAGTAGTTCGTGGGGAAATTTTTGGGGACTAAAAAAATTTTGGGGGAAAAACTGGGGATTTCTTTTTTTTACTATTTTCCGTAAAGATTTCTCTTTGATTCTGTAGAAAAACTGGATCTGTCTCAAACTGGATTTTGATTTGAAAAACGAAAATACGATCCAGAAATCGGAAACATCAACCATTATTCTCTTGGATGTGGTCGTGTTCGTTGTTTACTATGCTACATTACAGTTTACACATATTACAGATGCATGAGATTCTAAAGTCTTAAGCAGCTTAAACCTGCACGTGATTAAATCCGCAGGACTTTAACGAAAAATTCCTCCGTACTTAAAAAAATTAATTTAAATATGTGGAAAGTAGATATTTTTCTCTTATGGTATATAAAAGCACATCGACTGATACAGCGAAAATACTTTGCATTATGATTATGTATAGGGATGACAAAAGTAATTAAAACAGCGTACCATCTCGGATTCATTCAAATCCCAACTGATAAGATATTGTCTAAAGCTATGGAGCTAATGTAACAATAGTTCAATATTGTTAGACGATACTTTTAAAAACAAACGTAAAATAACTTGTCACTGCAAAATATATCTCTCATTCTCTTAATGTAGCTACAGAATATGCATTCAGCCCAGTTTAAAAGTTTGTTTTTTGTAAATGGGGAATTTTTTCGGAAAAAGGCTTGCTTTGGGGAAAATTTTTGAGCTCAAATTACATAAATATTTTTTATAGTGATAAATTGAAAATTTAAAAATTCCCTTTTTGAGTAAAAACTGAGTTGGGGACTTTTGCAGAAAAAAACACTGATTTGGGGAAAATTTCAGAAATTTTGGGGAAATTGACTTTTGACTATCTGGCAACACTGAGTACAGCTGCTAACTTTTCTTTTTTTTTTTTTTTTTTTAATCAAATAAAACCAGAATTTTTATTTTATTAAATAAAAAATAATAATTAAACACTTAGACACCCATATTATTTCTAGTAATTCGTATTATCAAGTGATTTTCGTCACGGACTAAAAGAGGTGGAGGGGAAACTAGCATTAAAATTTTGCTATGCAGTTTTCCCCCGTTAGGGGGCGATACCGTAGAATGTAGGCTATCGATCGATGGTTCTACAATGTTTTTCAATGGGAAAAGCACTGATTTAAAAAAAAAATTAATAGAAAATTTGAATTTTAAGAAAGTCGTACAAGTAGAAATCTGATTAATTACAGTTTTTTTCATAAGATACATATTTTTTTAAAGGCACTTGGCTTTTCGATTGCTTCTTAAGACACTGAAAATCAGAGATCATTCTGACAAAAAAGGCGAAGGCAGGCCAATGACTTTTAAAAATTAAAAGTATTAGTCAATATTTTTTGGAGTAAATTTTAATCTCGCTTATATTTTATAACCTTTGAATAATTCAATAATTCATAACTTTTGATATCTATGCAATTAATAAATGTAGAATTAAAACAAATTTTTATCTTAATTATTTGGGAAAGAAAACGTGTAAATTATAATTCATTGTTCAGGAACTAATTTTTGCAAAAGCCGTAAGGTTTGATTTTAATATAATCTTACTTATAAGGAGAAGGTGGTGGTGGGGGGGGGGGGGGTAGAGGACCGGAATTTCCCAGAGTCGCCCCGCCCCGAAAGAGAAATAATTAGGCACGACCCGTACCGGGCGGGTGGAAAAACTAAAAGTTCGGCCCGGCCTGGTCCGTTTGTATTTTCGCAGTTCACGCCCCGGCCCGCCCGTGCAAAAATCAGTGAAAAGAGGCCCGGTCCTACTTTTTAAATAAATTTGAAATTAATTTTTTTTTTAATTCTGAGACGTTTTATCATGTGATTTTCTTTACAAATGATAAGGTTAACCATCACAAAAAAATTCAGAATTTTAACTCAATAAATAAAAATTATTTTAAAATGTGTCCCGGACCCCCTTAATAGAATAATCACCATGGCAACCTAGAATCATTACCTATCATAGGATATCAAAGATCATAGAATTAATTACGTATGATAGGATTTACTAGAATGGAGAAAACTTTTATTAATATCTTTTTAAGTTTTGATTCCATTTTCATAGAATTTGACATGACAAAATTCTGCAGTGATTATATATGTTAAATTTCAAACCATTCGGGGGATAAAATAATGATTCTGAAGTCACTGGGTCCAGATTCTTCACTTAACACGGATTTTATTAAACTAGAGAGAACTTTTTTAGCATTCTGTCTTTGATTAACATGAACTTAAAAAAAAAAAAAAAAAAAAAAAAAAAAAAAAAAAAAAAAAAAAAAACACGGAACAATCTCAATTTATTTTTCCCTTCGTTTTTTCTTTTTTTTTATGTCACTGATATAACTTGTTTTGCATCCAGGAACAAAGCACTTATACCCCATCTTAATTTATGCTTTGTAATATCAATAATAAAAAATAAACGAATAACATAAAATATTTTTTAATTCTAACGTACGGCTCTTATGCATACAATCATATGATATTCTGCTAAAAGAATGGCCAACATGCGGATTGCAGCGCCCTCATTATTTACCAAAATGTAACTTGCGTTTTCGGCGAGTAATGCCTACTAAGTTTCCCCTCCACCTCTTTTACTCCGTGTTTTCATAATCAAATGGTTTGTATTTTAGTTATTTTCTTAACCGCTTGAGGGGCGTGCGGTATCCCACCAAGTTTTAATCAAGATTTTTCCCTAGAAACTTTTAATCAAATACTTTTATAACTTTGGTGGGAAAATGTTGTAGAATTGTTTACCTTATTTTGAAATAAAATTTTTCCAAAATTCCGGTGTGAATCCAACATTACCAAAATATAATTAAGGATTAATCGAATGACTTTTAAATAATCGATTGTACATGATATCGATGCTTATGATTGGTTTTAAATGTTTAATGGCTTTTAAGCATTTTTCTGCCTTTACTTACAGTTCATCATATCTCACGTCAGTAATTTAGAATTTTAATAAACTTGATGCAAGCTTTAACCCTTAACCCCTTGAGGGGCGGTGGTATAAAATATATCCCACCTAATTTAAATAAGATTTTCATCAGAAAATTTTAACTAAATTTTATATCTTTAACTTTGGAGAAAAATCGTTGAAAAATTGCTTTTCCTTATTTAACAATAAAATTTTTCGATTATTCCGATGAGAATTCAATATTTAGAGACATTTTTGCTTGCCCCTCAAGTTGTTAAATGCGCGATTTTTTTATTTTGTTTCAAAAATTTATATATAATTTTCTGAAAGGTATATTACAAAGGAAAAATAATGAAAAAAATCAGAGATAGATTTTTTATGTAATACGTCAATCTTTTTTTCTGTTGCACATCTGCAATACAAGTAAAAACTACTGTCGTGTGGCTGTTTTACGCTAAAATATTGCAAATTAGGAAATATTTTAATAAGTATGCCTCCAAATATCTCATTTTATATAATTATTATTCATTTTATAAAATTTAACCTTTAACCCTTTAACGCCCATGATAGAATACGTTCTAGAAATTCCGTAGTTCTGAGAATCTGGCTTTACACCAGAAAGTTTCAATGGTTAATTTCGCTTTATTTAAATACGGAATGTCTGTCATTAATTAAAGCAAATATTGTTTGTTTTAATTTTCTGATGTGAATTAGATATATACGAATAAAAAAAAAATCTATTAAATTCAAAACACTGTTGTTTGCATATATGCAAAGCTACGCACTAAAGGGTTAAACTATCTTTTTGGGATTTCTAAATTGATTTCTGAACGAATAATCGTAAATTAATATTAAACTATTAATTGATAAAAGCGTTTTTTTTTTTCATATTACTGTCTTCATTTTTATTTTATTTTCTATTCTTTAGCCTTTAAAATTTTTCATTGTTGCAGTGACACGGCCATTTGGCCTATTTTGGCGAACGTTTATTGGCGTATCATTAAATCCATTGTTATTTCAACTCTCATGCAATTGTACGCGTTACAGAGACTATTTGGTGATTTATCACCTGTTGCAGACTAACGGGAAAATGCCTTAAAAGTAATGCCTTAATTTATAATTAATTTATGAAAATATTAAAATGTTGTATTGTCATCAAATACACACTTCTGAACATATTTTTTATAATTCTAGCATATCAATAAGTGGGTTTAGAAAATCCCATCTTTACATGCAAAAACCAGATTGAGTTAAATGAAAGATTGTAAAAATTTAATTAACTGTCATAAAAAAATTCATTCTATTTTCTGCATTTTTATCTTTTTCTAATATTGATAAATAAAATATGTTATGTTACTTGTTTATAAATAAAAAACAACGTTTAACCCCTTAATTCTCGCTCCCGTGATATTCACGGTCTGTGTCTTTTACTCAGATTGTTTGATTCCCACCAGTTTTATAAAATAGCGTAATTAGCTTTATCATGGTATCATTTTACCTGTCCATTTAATAAGATGAATATGTCTTTCTCAAAACAAAAAAAAAATGGTGCCAATGATCAATTTGAATTTTTAAACCATAATTTAATGTGACCTTTAAGGGGTTAAAGCAAAAAAACACTTTATTTCTTGTTGCAAACTAGTTTCAGCAGCCATAACGTACTGTCATCAGTGCAAAATATGATTGCTCAGAAAAGTAAATTGCTGAAATATATGTAGGAGAAGCGGATTCAATGATAAAGTTTATTAGCCAATAAAATTACAGGAAATTTTCGGAAACAGCCAATGAAAGAGAATTTGAATCCACTTCTCCTACATATATTTCAGTCTTGTTGCAAACTAGTTTCAGCAGCCATAACGTACTGTCATCAGTGCAAAATATGATTGCTCAGAAAAGAAAATTGCTGAAATATATGTAGGAGAAGCGGATTCAATGATAAAGTTTAGCCAATAAAATTACAGGAAATTTTCGGAAACAGCAAATGAAAGAGAATTTGAATCCACTTCTCCTACATATATTTCAGTCTTGTTGCAAACTAGTTTCAGCAGCCATAACGTACTGTCATCAGTGCAAAATATGATTGCTCAGAAAAGAAAATTGCTGAAATATATGTAGGAGAAGCGGATTCAATGATAAAGTTTAGCCAATAAAATTACAGGAAATTTTCGGAAACAGCCAATGAAAGAGAATTTGAATCCACTTCTCCTACATATATTTCAGTCTTGTTGCAAACTAGTTTCAGCAGCCATAACGTACTGTCATCAGTGCAAAATATGATTGCTCAGAAAAGAAAATTGCTGAAATATATGTAGGAGAAGCGGATTCAATGATAAAGTTTAGCCAATAAAATTACAGGAAATTTTCGGAAACAGCCAATGAAAGAGAATTTGAATCCACTTCTCCTACATATATTTCAGTCTTGTTGCAAACTAGTTTCAGCAGCCATAACGTACTGTCATCAGTGCAAAATATGATTGCTCAGAAAAGAAAATTGCTGAAATATATGTAGGAGAAGCGGATTCAATGATAAAGTTTAGCCAATAAAATTACAGGAAATTTTCGGAAACAGCCAATGAAAGAGAATTTGAATCCACTTCTCCTACATATATTTCAGTCTTGTTGCAAACTAGTTTCAGCAGCCATAACGTACTGTCATCAGTGCAAAATATGATTGCTCAGAAAAGAAAATTGCTGAAATATATGTAGGAGAAGCGGATTCAATGATAAAGTTTAGCCAATAAAATTACAGGAAATTTTCGGAAACAGCCAATGAAAGAGAATTTGAATCCACTTCTCCTACATATATTTCAGTCTTGTTGCAAACTAGTTTCAGCAGCCATAACGTACTGTCATCAGTGCAAAATATGATTGCTCAGAAAAGAAAATTGCTGAAATATATGTAGGAGAAGCGGATTCAATGATAAAGTTTAGCCAATAAAATTACAGGAAATTTTCGGAAACAGCCAATGAAAGAGAATTTGAATCCACTTCTCCTACATATATTTCAGTCTTGTTGCAAACTAGTTTCAGCAGCCATAACGTACTGTCATCAGTGCAAAATATGATTGCTCAGAAAAGAAAATTGCTGAAATATATGTAGGAGAAGCGGATTCAATGATAAAGTTTATTAGCCAATAAAATTACAGGAAATTTTCGGAAACAGCCAATGAAAGAGAATTTGAATCCACTTCTCCTACATATATTTCAGTCTTGTTGCAAACTAGTTTCAGCAGCCATAACGTACTGTCATCAGTGCAAAATATGATTGCTCAGAAAAGAAAATTGCTGAAATATATGTAGGAGAAGCGGATTCAATGATAAAGTTTATTAGCCAATAAAATTACAGGAAATTTTCGGAAACAGCCAATGAAAGAGAATTTGAATCCACTTCTCATACATATATTTCAGTCTTGTTGCAAACTAGTTTCAGCAGCGATAACGTACTGTCATCAGTGCAAAATATGATTGCTCAGAAAAGAAAATTGCTGAAATATATGTAGGAGAAGCGGATTCAATGATAAAGTTTATTAGCCAATAAAATTACAGGAAATTTTCGGAAACAGCCAATGAAAGAGAATTTGAATCCACTTCTCCTACATATATTTCAGTCTTGTTGCAAACTAGTTTCAGCAGCCATAACGTACTGTCATCAGTGCAAAATATGATTGCTCAGAAAAGAAAATTGCTGAAATATATGTAGGAGAAGCGGATTCAATGATAAAGTTTATTAGCCAATAAAATTACAGGAAATTTTCGGAAACAGCCAATGAAAGAGAATTTGAATCCACTTCTCATACATATATTTCAGTCTTGTTGCAAACTAGTTTCAGCAGCCATAACGTACTGTCATCAGTGCAAAATATGATTGCTCAGAAAAGAAAATTGCTGAAATATATGTAGGAGAAGCGGATTCAATGATAAAGTTTATTAGCCAATAAAATTACAGGAAATTTTCGGAAACAGCCAATGAAAGAGAATTTGAATCCACTTCTCCTACATATATTTCAGCAATTTACTTTTCTGATAAATCCTATTTTGCACCGATGACGGTACGCTATGTCTACTGAAACTGGTTTGCAACAAGAAATAAAGTGTTTTGGTGCTTTAAACATTGCTTTTTATTTATACTGTACTGCGCCAAGTAATTTCTTATTGTAATATTGCTTGTTTATTGCACAAAATTCTTTTCTCTATCATTATTTTCGTTAGATTGCTAAAATTAAAAGACGTGAAAGAAAAAAATATCTTTCTGCTATATTTTACTAAATTTAAATATTTCGTCTTCATTAATCATTAATTTCTACAAGGTTTGGAGGTTAAAACATGCATTATATTTATTTATTGTTTACATAGTTTAAAACCGCTTTATAATAACTTTGAGATAATTACATTTTATCTACAGCATTCGCCTGATTAAAATGTGGGTGAAGAGAAACACAATGATATGATTAATTCCAATTACCAATCAGCCAGCCTCCCCGCTCCCCCCAAAATAATAATAAATAATAACAATGAGGGAAAAAAATATATTATTATTCCGAGATGAAACCCGTCAAATTCCGACGAAAGAAAATGTTTAAGAAGGAACTGTTTCATTAATTTATAATAAACCTACAAAATGAGTTACAATAAAAAATGCATCTTATATTGTTAGTTTAACTCTCAAATAAATATTTTTTTAACCTAAAGGTCACCGCTCTTCTATAAAAACACTCTAAATTTTTGTAAAACTTTGCGTTTTATCAAAAAAAAAAAAAAAAAAAAAAAAAAAAAAAATATTATTCCGAGATGAAACCCGTCGAATTCCGACGAAAGAAAATGTTTAAGAAAGAACTGATTCATTAATTTATAATAAACCTACAAAATGAGTTACAATAAAAAAATGCATCTTATATTGTTAGTCTAACTCTCAAACAAAGATTTTTTTAACCTAAAGGTCACCGCTCTTCTATAAAAACACTCTAAATTTTTATAAAACTTTGCGTTTTATCAAAAAAAAAAAATTATTATTCCGAGATGAAACCCGTCGAATCCCGACGAAAGAAAATGTTTAAAAAGGAACTGTTTCATTAATTTATAATAAACCTACAAAATGAGTTACAATGGGAAATGCATCTTATATTGTTAGTCTAACTCTCAAACAAATATTATTTTAACCTAAAGGTCACCGCTCTTCTATAAAAACACTCTAAATTTTTGTAAAACTTTGCGTTTTATCAAAAAAAAAAAAAAAAAAAAAAAAAAAAAAAAAAAAAATATTATTCCGAGATGAAACCCGTCGAATTCCGACGAAAGAAAATGTTTAAGAACTGTTTCATTAATTTATAATAAACTTACAAAATGAGTTACAATAAAAAAAATGCATCTTATATTGTTAGTCTAACTCTCAAACAAAGATTTTTTTAACCTAAAGGTCACCGCTCTTCTATAAAAACACTCTAAATTTTTGTAAAACTTTGCGTTTTATCAAAAAAAATATTATTATTCCGAGATGAAACCCGTCGAATCACGACGAAAGAAAATGTTTAAGAAGGAACTGTTTCGTTAATTTATAATAAACCTACAAAATGAGTTACAATGAAAAATGCATCTTATATTGTTAGTAGTTTAACTCTCAAACAAATATTTTTTTAACCTAAAGGTCACCGCTCTTCTATAAAAACACTCTACATTTTTGTAAAACTTTGCGTTTTATCAAAAAAAATATTATTATTCCGAGATGAAACCCATCGAATCCCGACGAAAGAAAATGTTTAAGAAGGAACTGTTTCATTAATTTATAATAAACCTACAAAATGAGTTACAATGGAAAATGCATCTTATATTGTCAGTCTAACTCTCAAACAAATATTATTTTAACCTAAAGGTCACCGCTATTCTATAAAAACACTCTAAATTTTTGTAAAACTTTGCGTTTTATCAAAAAAAAAAAATTATTATTCCGAGATGAAACCCGTCAAATTCCGACGAAAGAAAATGTTTAAGAAGGAACTGTTTCATTAATTTATAATAAACCTACAAAATGAGTTACAATAAAAAAAAATGCATCTTATATTGTTAGTCTAACTCTCAAAGAAATATTTTTTTAACCTAAAGGTCACCGCTCTTCTATAAAAACACTCTAAATTTTTATAAAACTTTGCGTTTTATCAAAAAAAAAAATTATTATTCCGAGATGAAACCCGTCGAATCCCGACGAAAGAAAATGTTTAAGAAGGAACTGCTTCATTAATTTATAATAAACCTACAAAATGAGTTACAATGAAAAATGCATCTTATATTGTTAGTAGTTTAACTCTCAAACAAATATTTTTTTAACCTAAAGGTCACCGCTCTTCTATAAAAACACTCTACATTTTTGTAAAACTTTGCGTTTTATCAAAAAAAAAATTATTATTCCGAGATAAAACCCGTCGAATCCCGACGAAAGAAAATGTTTAAGAAGGAACTGTTTCATTAATTTATAATAAACCTACAAAATGAGTTACAATGGAAAATGCATCTTATATTGTTAGTCTAACTCTCAAACAAATATTATTTTAACCTAAAGGTCACCGCTATTCTATAAAAACACTCTAAATTTTTGTAAAACTTTGCGTTTTATCAAAAAAAAATTATTATTCCGAGATGAAACCCGTCGAATTCCGACGAAAGAAAATGTTTAAGAAGGAACTGTTTCATTAATTTATAATAAACCTACAAAATGAGTTACAATAAAAAAATGCACCTTATATTGTTAGTCTAACTCTCAAACAAAGATTTTTTTAACCTAAAGGTCACCGCTCTTCTATAAAAACACTCTAAATTTTTGTAAAACTTCGCGTTTTATCAAAAAAAATATTATTATTCCGAGATGAAACCCGTCGAATCCCGACGAAAGAAAATGTTTAAGAAGGAACTGTTTCATTAATTTATAATAAACCTACAAAATGAGTTACAATGAAAAATGCATCTTATATTGTTAGTAGTTTAACTCTCAAACAAATATTTTTTTAACCTAAAGGTCACTGCTCTTCTATAAAAACACTCTGCATTTTTGTAAAACTTTGCGTTTTATCAAAAAAAAAATTATTATTCCGAGATGAAACCCGTCGAATCCCGACGAAAGAAAATGTTTAAGAAGGAACTGTTTCATTAATTTATAATAAACCTACAAAATGAGTTACAATGGAAAATGCATCTTATATTGTTAGTCTAACTCTCAAACAAATATTATTTTAACCTAAAGGTCACCGCTATTCTATAAAAACACTCTAAATTTTTGTAAAACTTTGCGTTTTATCAAAAAAAAAAAAAAAAATTATTATTCCGAGATGAAACCCGTCGAATTCCGACGAAAGAAAATGTTTAAGAAGGAACTGTTTCATTAATTTATAATAAACCTACAAAATGAGTTACAATAAAAAATGCATCTTATATTGTTAGTCTAACTCTCAAACAAATATTTTTTTAACCTAAAGGTCACCGCTCTTCTATAAAAACACTCTAAATTTTTGTAAAACTTTGCGTTTTATCAAAAAAAAAAAATTATTATTCCGAGATGAAACCCGTCGAATCCCGACGAAAGAAAATGTTTAAGAAGGAACTGTTTCATTAATTTATAATAAACCTACAAAATGAGTTACAATAAAAAATGCATCTTATATTGTTAGTTTAACTCTCAAAGAAATATTTTTTTTTAACCTAAAGGTCACCGCTCTTCTATAAAAACACTCTACATTTTTGTAAAACTTTGCGTTTTATCAAAAAAAAAAAATTATTATTCCGAGATGAAACCCGTCGAATCCCGACGACAGAAAATGTTTAAGAAGGAACTGTTTCATTAATTTATAAGAAACCTACAAAATGAGTTACAATGGGAAATGCATCTTATATTGTTAGTTTAACTCTCAAAGAAATATTTTTTTAACCTAAAGGTCACCGCTCTTCTATAAAAACACTCTAAATTTTTATAAAACTTTGCGTTTTATCAAAAAAAAAAAATTATTATTCCGAGATGAAACCCGTCGAATCCCGACGAAAGAAAATGTTTAAGAAGGAACTGTTTCGTTAATTTATAATAAACCTACAAAATGAGTTACAATGGGAAATGCATCTTATATTGTTAGTCTAACTCTCAAACAAATATTATTTTAACCTAAAGGTCACAGCTCTTCTATAAAAACACTCTAAATTTTTGTAAAACTTTGCGTTTTATCAAAAAAAAAAAAAAAAAAAAAAATATTATTCCGAGATGAAACCCGTCGAATTCCGACGAAAGAAAATGTTTAAGAAAGAAATGTTTCATTAATTTATAATAAACCTACAAAATGAGTTACAATAAAAAAATGCATCTTATATTGTTAGTCTAACTCTCAAACAAATATTATTTTAACCTAAAGGTCACAGCTCTTCTATAAAAACACTCTAAATTTTTGTAAAACTTTGCGTTTTATCAAAAAAAAAAAAAAAAAAAAAAATATTATTCCGAGATGAAACCCGTCGAATTCCGACGAAAGAAAATGTTTAAGAAAGAAATGTTTCATTAATTTATAATAAACCTACAAAATGAGTTACAATAAAAAAATGCATCTTATATTGTTAGTCTAACTCTCAAACAAAGATTTTTTTAACCTAAAGGTCACCGCTCTTCTATAAAAACACTCTAAATTTTTGTAAAACTTTGCGTTTTATCAAAAAAAATATTATTATTCCGAGATGAAACCCGTCGAATCCCGACGAAAGAAAATGTTTAAGAAGGAACTGTTTCATTAATTTATAATAAACCTACAAAATGAGTTACAATGAAAAATGCATCTTATATTGTTAGTCTAACTCTCAAACAAATATTATTTTAACCTAAAGGTCACCGCTCTTCTATAAAAACATTCTAAATTTTTGTAAAACTTTGCGTTTTATCAGTGTGTGATTTCAATTGCGTTATTTTCAAAAGTGAAGCATTTCCACCTGTGAAGAATTTCAAAGCCGCTGGAGGGAAGTAATGCACTTCTAAAAAACATATTTCAGTTTTAAGACTTAAAATACGCTCTTTTATTTTATTTAAAATGACGCCATTTGCATCAGCTGAATAATTCCACAAATACGAGCCAGTCTCAAACAACATCCATTGAAAAGTATGTATATGACGTCACTATCGTGGAATAATACACAAACCCAGCAAAAAGGGATGTCGTAAACTCGACTAAAAAAATCGCTATGTAATGATTCACATGCCTTCATTTGTTTGTAACATTAATATGGATACTGAAAATTAAATATAGTTTATAATAGCTTCATGTTTTATCAAAAAGCATTCCTTTATATTTTTTCAAAATAGCACGTACTTTAATTACAAGTTTTTTTTTTCAGTTGTTATGAGAAAATAACAACAAAAAGATATAGTAATCTACTATTTTCCAACGATTTTCCCTTTATTTTCTACAGAAATGGAGTACTTCTGTTACAAACTACAAAAAAATTAATGTATCAAAAATAAATTGAGATGCAGTTTTCAAACAAATTGCAGTTAAAATTTCCTTTTTTCCCTATAAGAAAGCGTAAACATTGAAAATGTGCGCTGCTTAGATGTTTAAAAAATTACAGTACGAGATGATCAGTATTTAACCGTACAATGATATATCTGCTTCATTTTACGGCTGTCTTATGTTACGTCCCTAACATTATTTTTCAGTGACGACGTTCTAATTGTTTCATGAAAGAAATAGCATATCGGGTGCTAATAACAATAATAATAAGAAGAAGAAGAAGAAGAAGAAAGAATTAAAAAAGCCTCTAGCGGAAAACTAAATCACTCATTCTGGTGGTAAACTTGTAAATAGGTGGGACAAAATCCTGAGGAAGATATTATACGAATGATATATCGCATGAAAGAATCGAGATAATATTGGGTCGTTCGGAAATCGTATCCGTTTGGGAAAATCAGTTCGCACCGGAAAATTCTACCCGGTAATTATTAGACATTAAATATCAGAATCAATGTCTAATAATTAAATGATAGAATTTTCCGGTACGAATTGATTTTTCCAAACGGACACGACTTTACGAACGACGGCATAGAAGAAAAAATTGCAAAAGTTAAAAAAAAAAAATAGCGTACTCCACACTCCAACCTCAAAATTGGATAAAATATGCCAGATATATAGAAAAGAGTGCCAGGCAGAACCGAAACTTTATAAAAAAAATCCATCATAGGTCAAAAAAAAAAAAAAAAAAAAAAAAAATTATACAGTCGAACACGGCTTATACGAGAAAAAGCAAGGGAAAAGAGAGCCTTTTGAGAAGCTCTGAAAATATTGAAGCGATTAATGGCATTTTTAAACCGGTTATCGAACAAATCAGAGCTTCAGCTTAACAGATACAGTTATTTTTACCTTTAAGATATCATTTTATACTCTATTGAGGATGCTCTAAACCTGTGGTTCCCAAACTTTTTGACTCGCAGCGCCCTTTTTAGAAAGAATTTCTTAGGCGGAGCCCCTGAAGCTTACCGTACCGTACGTTACAAGTTAATTTTTTAGGAGCATTTCTACCGAGCACAGAAAAAAGGAATGAATAGCATTGCTAAACAATTTTGCATTGTCCCGGAAATAAAATTATATTTTGAAACTTTAACCGTAATACTGAATTTATTTTCTATTTCCATGAAAACATATGGAAAATAAATATAACAACATCGTGGACAATAAATCTTACATTATTAGAGTGACAGACAATAACGCATAAACGTTTAATGTAATTAGATTGTTTTGCACAAATGTCTGAATTCCGGTCCAGTTGATAGTAATTGCAGGCAATGTTTGGTTCTGAATTTCAAAGTATTTCGTTTTGGTGGTTGCGTTAATCGAAAATCTTACTTCGTAGATGTATATCATTGAGAAAGGCAGCAAAACTAATTATGATTTCTTAGACAAAGTTTTATATTCATCTATCCAATAAATTCAAAAAATCTGATAGGCTTTGGTTTTAAAATAAGATCTTTAACACTAAATATACCAGGAATTTTGCTCAAGTTTTATAAAATTATTTCAGACCAGAATTTGTATTTAAAATTATTTAACTCTTTACTCTTTTTCTTAAACTTATATCTGATTGATTTATATTTTATTTATTTTATGAATAATTTCTGCTTCGAATCGAAGTATTTTTATTTGGTACCACAAAATAACCGGTTGTTGTTATATTCAGTGTTAACCCATTAACCGACAAAACTATAAGGTTGAGGTTTTCAAATTTTTAGCTGAACGTCGTTTGCCACCACAAACTCTGAAAGATAATTTTCATTTTATATGATCTTAAAATTTTATATATCTTTAAGTAAGGCTAATTTTGTAATTGAAAAATAGTGGTGAGCACGTAAATAAATTAACTATGTGCATTTATTTTGACCGTAGCGTGAACGCAACACCAGCGGGTAATAGATTAACTTGCTTTGAGATGTCAAACCAACAAGAATCTCGTGTTTCACAGAGTTTAAGCTGTGTGGTTCTTTGATAACACTGGACACATTTAGTATACATTTAAGTTCATCCAAAGTCTTTTCTATTCACATGTTGGAAAACATTGTTCACTGTGAGGAATTGAAATAACCTCAATAAATAATTTCCTTCAGAATACAATTTTTCGCTTTCTTATGTTTCAACATTTGTTTCTCCATTTATCGCATTTTTGCATTAGAAAACGTCAAAATAGAGTACTAGTGGAAATTAATATCCGCACCGGATATTTTTTTAAACAAAATAAATGTTAATTTATTAAAAGAGCCGAAATAGTTGATGATAATTATCAATGTATAAATATTTTTGTTATTAACTTTTATCCCCTTGAGTACCTTTGACGACTGACAAGGAGAGGGCCAACCTTGTTAATCACAGATTTTGATAATTTTAATATATGTTGTAGGGTAGAGACCCCTTAGTGTCAGGTTCAACGGATTTTATCCAACGCTCCTTAGTTCTTGAGAAACCGGGTGGTCTAATATTAGTACACAACTTAAATACTTACATTGCAACAGCAATGATACATTGGTCGTATCTCAGTTGGTACGGCGTTCGCTGGCTGATCTGCGGGCCCGTGTTCGGTACCCGAACGCGCTACATTTGTTTATCTCATTTTTTGTTTTATAAATATACTTGTAATTATAATTTAATAATTTCAATTACAAATTTTAATATCATACATTAATTATAATGTTAACAAACTTAAATTTATAATTTTTTATTTTTAAACTATTATTTCTCATCCTTTAAAGATGTTTAAAAAGAAATTAGATCTATTATTGAATGATAAAAATTCCAAAATCGTGACAAAATCTGTTGTAGTGATGGGCGATAACGAGATGTTTTTCTCGATTGTCTCGATTGTATGGACATCTCGATATTTTTCGATTTTGTAAATTTTTTCTCGATGACTCCACTTTGCCAATTGCTTTGATACATCATATATTATATATTATATACGTCATACATTTATCAAGAATCGTCTGCGGGTGAACTGGAATGAGTCGGTGTTAATAAAGACAAGGTTACGTCGCCCGCTAGTGGGCCCCTCCTTTAATCGGGCCCCTAAGTTATACGTAATCTTGTAATATGAAATCACGAACAGGATACCCGCTATATACGACACCGTATAGCAGGCGTGGCGTGCACGCACTACAAAATCTTGTAAAAAAATATAATCTCGAAACGAACGAACCTCGGACCAGATCTCTTGGGGGAGGGGTCAAAGTGAGCGGAAGGACAAAGTAGCTGCATAATATGAATAAGCCGTCACAGGTCTTCAGGCCTTTCGAACCATATGTCACACGACGGGTCTGGATCTGAATTTATAAAAATGCCCTTCCCGGGGGGGGGGGGCAAAGTGGGGGCAGGGGTGCGGGAGGTGGATAACATGAGTAAGTGGTCATAGGCCTTTCCAACAATATGTCACATGAGAGGTCTCGGCTAAATTTAGAAAAGTGTCCCCCGTGGGGGAAAAGTGGGGGGGGGGGCGATTACCGGAGGTGTATAACATCAATAAGTAGTCACAGACCTTTCCAACGATATCTCACATGTGGGGTCTTGGCTAAATTTGTAAAAGTGTCTCCCCGGAAGTGGGGGACGGACACCGGAGGAGCATAACATCAATAAGTAGTCACAGACCTTTCCAACGATATCTCACATGTGGGGTCTTGGCTAAATTTGTAAAAGTGTCTCCCCGGAAGTGGGGGGGCGGACACCGGAGGAGCATAACATCAATAAGTACTCACAGACCTTTCCAACGATATCTCACATGTGGGGTCTTGGCTAAATTTGTAAAAGTGTCTCCCCGGAAGTGGGGGACGGACACCGGAGGAGCATAACATCAATAAGTAGTCACAGACCTTTCCAACGATATCTCACATGTGGGGTCTTGGCTAAATTTGTAAAAGTGTCCCCCGGGGGGGGCAAAGTGGGAGGGGCTGTCACTGGAGGTGCTTACCATCAATAAGTAGTCACAGACCTCTCCAACGATATCTCACATGAGGGGTCTTGGCTAAATTTAGAAAAGTGCCCCCCGTGGGGACAAAGTTGGGGGGACGGACACCATAGGTGCACAACATCAATGAATAGTCAAAGACCTTTCCAACGATATCTCACATGAAGGGTCTTGGCTAAATTTGGAAAAATGTCCCCCGAGGGGGGGGAAATTGGGGGGGGGCTGTCACTGGAGGTGCTTAACATCAATAAGTAGTCACAGACCTTTCCAACGATATCTCACATGAGGGGTCTTGGCTAAATTTAGAAAAGTGCCCCCAGGGGGGGCAAAGTGGGGGGGACGGACACCATAGGTGCATAACATCAATGAATAGTCACAGACCTTTCCAACGATATCTCACATGAAGGGTCTTGGCTAAATTTGGAAAAATGTCCCCCGGCGGGCAATGTGGGGGGGTGTCTGTCACCGGAGGTGCATAACATCAATAAGTAGTCACAGACCTTTAAAATGATATCTCACAAGACGGGTCTTGGCTAAATTTGGAAAAGTGTCCCCCGGGGGGCAAAGTGGTTGGACGGCCACCGGAAGTGCATAACATCAATAAGTAGTCACAAATCTTTCCAACGATATGTTACATGAAGTGTCTTGGCTAAATTTAGACAAGTGTCCTGAAGTTTCATATATTATACATAATATTTATCGGAGGGCTCCATAAAAAAATCCGATCTAAAATGATAAAAACGGAGAAAACTACCCCCCGCAGTGGGGGCCAAATTGGGGAGGGGAGGAAGAAAGTCTCATAATATGAAAGAGTCATCCGAGAGCTTTCAGATAACATATCACATGACGGGTCCAAAAAAGTTTGAAAATTGCTCCCCCTCCCTCCCTCCTTTGGGCCCACTCTTTCGCCCCGGAATTTACGCAGCCCCCACTTTAAAATTTTTATGTTCAATAAATAATATTTATTGGAAGACTGCATAAAAAACCTACATCTAAAATGATATTTAAATTTATTATAGAAATCGGCTACGGTTTTAAAAATTTGTTCGCCCCCCCCCCCCCCCCCGAATTTCACCTTCGGGGGAAGAAAGGTTCATAATATGAAAGAGTTGTCAAAGGGCTTTTCGATTATATGTCACAGGAAGAGTTCGGTATTTTTTTTTTTTTAATTGCGCCGCACCCACTCTCACGTCCTCGGAACTCACCCGACCCACCTTCCTCTTTAAAATTTTTATATTTAATAAATAATATTTATCGGAGGGCTCCAAGTATGTGACAGCTTGGTAGGGCTAAAATAAGAAAAACATTGAAAATTAAAGCTTCATTTCATAGTTCATTGTCATGCCTATTTCTTTCTCCAGCTTGCCCCTCGATATCTCTTCTCGGCCCTTCTTGGCTGAGCGTGAAATGACAATCATCGAGAGTAACATTTCGGAGAAAGGACGAAAACTGATTTCTCATTCTCGACAATGTCATATGAAATGTTGAACAGAGACCGAGAGCGAGGAACGAGAAGTGACGAAGGAAGCAATCGGTGAGATATCTCGAAGTAAGCGAAAGGTTTGCCCTCGAGCAGAATGTCTCCTCGAGATAAACGAGCAGTTTGCGTCCAGAAAATAGATCTCGAAGTGCGAGAGCTCTCTCTCGATGCTGTTAGGAGGCATAGTGGTTTAAGTTATCAGTTCGAGTTTTTGTTGATATAGAAGTTTTCTATTGAATTTGGCGCCAGTTTGTCTTTGATTTTCAATGTTTCTCTTATTTTAGCCCTCCTAAGCTGTCCCATATCTCTTAATATTAGAATGCTATTGTTAAAACAAAACTGCACTGCAAAATATGTGTTTTCAAGATTTTAAGTGTCGCCTCAGGGAAGAGGATTTTTCAAAATTATTTTACCCCACTCATGTAATATATTAAAATAAGGGTAATTTCATAACCTTTCTAAATCTACCTTTCTTTTGTCAATCCACTGTTAATTTTAGACCCCTGGGCTTAAAATGCTCTAAAGGAATATACTTAGCGGTGGTTTTTTTCGTACTCTGGTACGGTATCTTTCACTCATAGGAAAATTATAAGACTAACATCAAATTGCGTCTAAAATCGAATAAAAAATATGGACATGTGTTTCTTAATTTTAACTCCCTTCTTCGCCTCAAGAGGGCGCTTTAAAGTTTTGTTTCTTCAAACCTTTAGTATACTGTTTGTCCAAAAATTATAAAATTCACAAAATAAAGTGTTTTCACTGTTCCCTATCTTCTCGTATCAATTTTATTTTTACTACCACCAGGGGACGCCGCCCAGTGAAACATTTTACTTTTAGCCTCAGGCTATTGGTATTTTTCATCTGTTTTTCATAATATTTTGTCTCATTATTTTTCTTCCTTGTAGATACTATTCTCTAAGTTCTTGACCCATTCTGACCATTTGGGCACTCATTCTGGACCAGCTGTGGCCCATCGGGCCCCTCTTCATTTGTCTGGCTCTAATCACACGCTTCACTTGTTCTTTTACCATTTCTTCCTTTTCTTCAATTTTTTTCTTATTCAATGGTTCGTTTTTTTTTTTACCATTCTCAACTTCCCCTAGTCCTCTCTTACATCAAGTTAACTTCCATCCTTGGTCTGCCCTACTGTCAATTTGGGGCCTAATGCCCCTTCGGGGGGGGGGGGGGTCTTCTACCTTTTCCAGGCCCATCATCTAATACCACGTTGGTAAGGATTGGAAGATTAAAATTATCCGAAATACCAAAAATGAAGTCCATTGAAGTTTCATTTTAGTTATAGAATTCCCTATTAGCGATATATTTGTCTGTTTACCTTTCTATTTTTCGATAACACTTCTTTGTTTTCGATAAACGGAGAAATTCAACAGCATTAGACTCACTTTAGACATTTAGGGACCTTTAACTTGTATCAAATCTTTTACCTTTATCGAAAAGAGGGAAATGCTAATCGATTCTAGCTAATGCACCTAAAATAAAAAATAAGTTTGTAAGTGTGTCATAAAATAGCGCCTTTGGATTTCGATACAGACTTAAAGAGTCATGTTGGAATCACTAGGCACTGGAAAACAGTTTCCGTGTTAGACAGGTTCCCTCTTAGCAGGTATCTTTATCGTACTATCCTTACGTTTTTCGAAAGCAACTTTTGTTTTCGATCAATGGGGAAATTCCAGAGCATTTGACATTTAGGGGAACTTTAAACTGTATCAAACTTTTTGAGTTATCGAAAGAGTGGAAAGCTTATTTGATTCATCAAATGCGCCATAGTTACGCGATTTGGACATTGCAGTTTCATAAAGAAGAAAGAGGAATTTATTCCAAAGCCAAATTTATAAAAAGACAATAAAATCTTTTAAAACATTTAAATAATGTTTTAAAGATAGATAAATGAGTTGAAAGTATTTTCTTAATGTATTTAACGTCCCAATCGATCGTTATCTTTTAAGAAGCATGTTTCTTGACAGCATATTGGATCTTATATTTGAAAAAAAGAATTTTGAATATTTCTGAGGGGCGGTGTTCATTTTGCTGGCATCTGGACCTACGCATATATGAAAAAATATTTGATAAGTTATGCAAAATTCAAAATACATATTACTATGCTCATACAATGTGAATTTTACAGCGTTTAAAACAAATATTAGTAAGTATGCACATTTCATGAAATAAATTTATATAGAACATAATTAGATATTAATCCTTTAGAGTTTATTGGATTGTATTAAAATCTAGTATGGCCCATAAAATTCTAAGGATAAATACTATAGCGAAGATGGTGTAATATTAAAGTTGATTTGAAGTTTTGAAAGAACGCATTTTCAATAACAATTTAATTATTAAAACCGCTAGTGCAGAGAAGGAGGTAGGTTTAGGGATCGGTTAGGGGTAGGTTTAATATCGCTTTTAGAACGCTCTAAAACTATTAAGATATATACAAAACCCGTTATATTAACATGATTAACAGATTTTTGAAGACTTCATAAGGGTTGTACTTATATAACAGTATCAACTTTTTGATAATTTTGGACCCCCTTCCCGGCAATGATATCGTTATCAATGTCTAAAAATTCTTTTGATTTTTGGAGTGATATACAAGTATGGTTACATTTATTTTTCTCATACTTTATTGATTCACATTGAAGTCAATAAAATATCATTTTACATATGAAATAACTTTATATCAAATTAAATAACACTTAAAAAAATAGTTACTATTTAAAAGAATTTAATAATAGCTTTCTTCGCATAATGCGTTCAACAATAATAATGTCTTCTATCACTTGACCCCGCACGGTGTGTGTGTGTGTGGGAGGGGGGGGGGCAAACAGTACTTCTTATCAACGAAGCAGACGGACAAAATTCTTTCTCTTTTACTTACTATTAAACACAAAATATAATTTCAAACGTACTTCGCATGCGGTTTCTCTAACAGCGGATTATATATGCATAGATATATGACAGAAGAATAGGAATGCCAAACGTTGGGGTATTCCATATTTTGGAATTAAATAATTTTATAATCATTTAAAGATTTTAATAATAACTTTGTATTCTCATAAATATAGATAACAGACTAAAACTAGTCGGATGTACCAATCCCAAAACTTTCTTCTATCTCATACATGTTAATACTTCAAAATTCGCTATCACACGGCCAAAATTAAATGGCAATCTATGCATCTCATGAGGATTCTAACAATATGAAAATCCGTGCATTAGTTCTTGAGATATGACTATCGCTGAAATCGTCTAAATTCAGCAAAATGCTGCCTAGCAGCGCCACCTATTGGGTGATTTATACCAAATCCTAATCAGCAACAATTTATGTCAACGTCTGACTGAATCTGAAGTTTGGAGAAAATCCGTACATTAGTTTTTGAGATAGAGCAATAGCGAAAATCGTGAAAATTTCTGCCTAGCAGCGCCACCTATTGGGTGATTAACACCAAAACCTAATTAACAACAACTTGTGTCAACATACAACTAAATCTGAAGTTAGATGAAAATTGGTCCATTAGTTCTATTGATAGAGCTATTGAGGCAATCGTGGAAAAGGCAGCAGAGAAGCGCCACCTGCTGGGCGATTTACACCAACACCTAATCAGTAGCAAGTCATATCAAGGACTAACTTAATCTGAAGTTTGATGAAAATCCGTGCGCTAGTTCTTAAGATAGAGCTATTGGGGAAATCGTGTAAATCCTGCAAAATTCATCATAACAGCGCCACCTGTTGGGCGATTTACACCAAAACGTAATCATCATCAATTCATATCAAGGACTATCTAAATCTGAAGTTTGATCAAAATCCGTGCATTAGTTCTTGAGATAGAGCTATTGCGAAAATAGTGAAAAATGCAGCATTGCAGCGCCACCTGTTGAGCGATTTACACCAAAAACTAATCAGCATCAATTTGTATTAGGCACTAACTGAATATCAATTTTTATTAAATTCCGTGCATTAGTTCTTGAGATAGAGCGCCCACAAAATTTGTGTCACATACACACAGACAGACAGACAGACTCACAGAGTCACAGACAGACATTTTGTAAAAACATGTTTTTTGGAATCTCTGACCCCTAAAACGTGTAAATCCGTCGAAAACCGGAATTCGAAAATTTTCATGAATCCAATACTTTCTTCTTGTAAAGATAGAAGAAAGTAAAAAGATATCATATAATTTTGATGTAATGACCAAGTTACAAATAAAAAATGTAAATTCTGGTTGGGTAAAAACTGATATCGATATCAAAAGACAAATCCCCCCTCCCCCTAGCGATATCTTACGATATCATGTGCCAGACGTCCCCCCCCCTCCCCTCTCCTCTAAAATGATACGTTATATATGCACAGCCCCATATTAGGAGCCCCTCCATCAATTGAAAATTGAATGAAAGACAATAACAGTAAATTAAATTACTGCTTTTATTTTTTCCACCTCCTTTCTATTAACTTTAAATGAAGATTATAGAAGATAAAGTCATCGAGCATCTAAATGTTAAATTTACATTGATTGCTTAAGTTTTTATTGCACCCGTTTTCAGTTCCCATGTATTTACTGTAAAAACTGCTTCATATGCATGTAAAAGCAATGATTTTTTAGTGTTATTATTTTAGGAGTAGTGATGATTCAAAAGATCCCAGCTGCGCCGTTGCAAGAAACAACAACAAACAATATATCTGTTTGCACGTTCTGTGTTAAAATCTGTAGTTAGCCACAGCCCTCTGAATACTACGCCTGAGTGCTCATTCAAAATGGCGTCTGCCGAAGCGGATTTTTCCCCCACTAGTAAAATTATATCGTGATTGAGTGCCTAGTGAATCTCCCTTCAGGTCCCGGTTTTCTTGTAATATTATTTTACTGAAAGATTTTTCAATAAGCTCAATCAATCGATTAAAAATTTCTATCTATTAAAAATTTCTTTTGACAAGAAACTTAGTATGCCATCATTCAAAAATTAACAAAAATATTTCCCATCTATTACATTTGTCAGAAAAGTAAAGAAAATTTAAAATGTTTGTTTAGCTTCATGATCAAAGTTTTATGTGGAGCCAGCCCCTTAGTTATGAAAAGAATAGCATATTATACTGGCTAAATGCATTTACACAAATTAAAAATAAATGAAAGGATAAATTTGGTATTTAAATTATGAAAAGCACACGACAAAAATTATTCACATATTGTTAAGAAGTTCAGATATTCTAAGGTTGAATGCTAAAAATAAATACAGATTTATTTATTTTTCAGTTTTTTAAAATTTTTCTCTTGTATTTCTTTTCTTAATTAAAATTTTTAATAACTATTTTTGAGTAATTATTTGATAAGATCTTATATACAACTTGCATCATATTTTTAAATAAATAAAGCTGCCATGAGTCCAGGGATCTGTTTAGAGAAAAATTAGGTCCTTTAATGGACCTTTCACAGCCTTTTTATTTTAAAACAGGACCCTTCACAAAAATTTTTCAACTTAACAATTAGCTTTACACAAAACTTTTGCATTTCCAAACTGTGCTTTTCATCACAAATTTTAAAAGTAATACTATCTAACTTGTCAAAAAACCTATTATCAAGATATAGATATGGAAAGGGTCTTGTTAAAAATGTATAACAAGAACCTGAATATAACGATAATTTCAAATTCCCAAAATTAAAAACAGATTTTTCATAAATGTGAAAAAAAAAAAAAAAACTATTCACAATTTCAAAAATAGGACCCAGAAAGAAAAATCTGGACAGATCCCTGTGAGTACAATATTTACATAAATGATCAAAGTTATTCACTACATTTTTAACCTAAAGTTAACTAATTTTTAATAAAAAATTCATATGAAAAATCACCATTACTAGAATCTATACAGTAATTATAACAGTGATGTTTTAGCAAGTTTAGAAAGCAGCATAACCTGCAATGAAAAGTAGGATTGGCACAATGTTTTTATAAACTGGGTTTAATATATCATTTAAAGATCTTTAAATGCGTCTAAATTTATCAGGCATGAAAGTGGAAAACAGAAAAAAAGTTGTAAAATTTTTTCCATCTATACAATATTTATTTTTGGACACAATTTAACTTACTTATACAATAAAATAAAATATTACTGTATGTATGATTTTCTTTTAATAATTTAAAATTTATTAAAAGAAATTTAAACTAACAATTTTACAGGTCCTTTGAATCAAAACAGGAAATTGAAGACAGTTTGCTAAGATGTAAAACCATAAATATCTGATGAATTTATGTTAACTACAGCGATTAATTTGTCAAAATAAATATTATTTTAGAAGGTTTGTCTGTTTAAGATTTCCCCCCTCCTTTCAAAAACAAACCTCCATGCTGCATAAATACAAGCAAGTCAAATTAATCTTCACTTCAGAAATACATCTCCAAAATTGCATCTCTGAAATTACACAAAAGTGTTAATTAGAAAAAAATATTCTATTCCAAAAAGAACCTTATGGAAACTTCCTTTGCCTTTTAAAGTCTAAAACAATCACTCTGGAAGGACATTTTAGAAACAATTTACACCACTTTCAGATGCTTATTCACCTTTGATTTGATGGCTTTTTTGCACAGTAATTCAGAAACAAATTCCGACGATTTGAGTAAACAAAATTATTATTAAATTTCCTAGACACCCCCCCCCCCCTCTCATATATGCTTCCAATATTTTATTTGCATTTTTGCATCAATCCAGAAAATGTCCAAAATTGCTTTAAAATAGGTGGAAATCCTCCTTTAGGAGGAATTGTTTCGTGCCTGATTTATTGATAAATTGCATTTCTTATCTAAATATTTATCTAAATATTTTTGTTTATTATGAAAGAGCTTTTGAATTATTAGTCTTTTCTCATTTTCAATCAACTTCTCTAGAGAGATATAATAATTACTGACATATAACTGTACATTCATCATATATTTTAACAATCATGTCAACCTTATACTTATTTTCTTAGATTGCTAATATTCAAACCAAGCGTCTGATATAATTTGTTTTATTAAGACAATAAATTTTAAAAGTTAAATCAGAACAGAACTTACTTCAATAGTTATGTTAATCCTTGGTGATATCCACTGAACATCATTTTAGAATATCTAATGCATATTCTAGCCTTTTAGATGAAATTAAAATTATATTTGCGAATCCTTGAGCCATATTTTCTTTTCAGAAAGAGAAACAATGAAACACTAGGGAAGCACATGAAACGCAGGGAAAACACATCATACACTTTCTTGAAATAAAACATAAGTATCTAAATAAAATAGATAGTATAAAGATGAAAATCCTGAACCATGTGCAACTTTATACGAAAACTGCGACTTGAATTCATCAACGATGGAATTTTCAAGAACAGAATAAATGGCGACCGTCCCTTTGATTTCGCTTCAATTTAACTAGTGATGTGCGATTCTAGAGAATTCGACAATCGAGAAAAATCGTCATCGTAAAAAATCACAATCGATACAGCCATCGATTAATTCCTAGAATCTACAATCGAGATGTTTTACAATCGATTATAACGAGAGAAGCTAAAAACAGTTGTTGGAAAACTTAGCTATTATTCTGGCCGACAATTTCATAGTAGTGATAGGGCTTAGTGATGGGCGATTCTCGAAAATTTACCAATCGAAAAAAATCGTCATCGTAAAATACACAATCGATACAGTCATCGATTACTTTCGAGAATCTACAAAAGAGATGTTCTACAATCGATTATTGAAATCATTGTTTTTACATATATATAAGGTATATTTTATTAAATATAGGGTAACTGAAAACAGATGGAATAAAAAAAACAACAAACCAAAGGGAGGCTATAATGGAGCCACAAGACTGGAAAAGTCATGAGGGCGCCCCCTGGTTGAAAAAACGCGAGTAGCTATAAAGCGGTAAGGGGAGTTTAAGTATCAAAAATTAGAATTTTTCGGCAAAAAGAACCAAAATGGCCAAAGAAATAAGAATCAAAAGCACCCCTAGTGGCAAAAAGATGAACTAAAGAATGGTAAATGGAATCAATATTTTTTATTGATTTTTCTACGTCATTTGAGATTGGATCTTTAATTTCCCTATTTTTAGAAAGCCCTCGACTGGAATACATTAAACGAACCCCCGCGGGGAGCAAAGTAGGGGGGGGGGATGCATAATATGAATAGGTGGTCACAGGACTTTCCAACGATATGTCACATGAGCGGTGTCGGCTAAATTTAGAAAAGTGCCCCCGCGCGGGCGATATATAAAATGAAATAGTAGTCACAGAGCTTTCCAATGATGTATCACATGAGGGGTGTCAGTAAAAGATAGAAAAGAGTCCCAACTCCCAGGGTTCCAATTATATTGCCCCCCGAAATACACCCTGCCCATCCCTCTCTTTGAAATTTTCATGTATTATAAATTATTTATCGGGGGGCTCTGTAAAAAAATCCAATCTAAAATGTTTAAAAACACTACGATTTCAAAAAAGTTCGAAAAGTGCCTCACTCGGGGCGCCAAACTAGGGAGGGAAGAAGAAAGGTTCATAATATGAAAGAGTGGATATTTAAGATGGGTCCGAAAACTTTCCAAAGATATATCACATGATGGGTCCAACAAAAGTTTGAAATCTACCCCTCCCACGTGGGTTCATTCTTTCTTACCAGAATATACCCGGAATCACGCAGCCCCACTTTTAAAATTTTATATTTAACAAATAATATTTATCGGAGGGCTCCATCAAAAAACCACATTTAATGATATTTACTGTAGCAATCGCTACGATTTAAAACTAGTATGTTGTGGCCATCACAAAACTTTCTTCTATATCATATATATCAATACTTCAAAATTCGCTAGCACAGTGCCAAATTAAATGGCAATCTGTGCTCATCATGAGAATTCTAAAAAGATGAACTTCCGTGCATTAGTTCTCGAGGTACGACTGTCGCTGAAATCGTGTAAATCCAGCAAAATGCACATTGCAGCGTCACCTATTGGGTTATTTACACCCGAACTTAATTATCATCAACTTATGTCAACGTCTAACTGAATATGAAGTTTGAGGAAAATTCGTGCATTAGTTCTTGAGATAGAGCTAATGCGCAAATCATGACAAATGCAGCTTAGCAGCGCCACCTGTTGAGCAATTTACACCAACACATAATCGGCAGCAATATTAATCAAGTTATACTTAAATCTGAAGTTTGATGAAAATTCGTGCATTAGTTCTTGAGATAGAGCTATTGAGGAAATAGTGAAAAATGCCGCACAGAAGCGCCACCTATTGGGCGATTTACACCAACACGTAGTCAGCATCATTTCATATCAAAGAGCAACTGAATCTGAAATTTGATGAAAATGTGTCCCTTAGTTCTTGAGATAGAGCTATTGCAGAAATCGTGTAAATCCTGCAAAATGCAGCATAGCAGCGCCACCTGTTGGGCGATTTACACCAAAACGTAAACAGCATCCATTCATGTCAAGGACTAATGGAACCTGAAGTTTTATGAAAATCCGTGCATTAGTTCTTCAGATACAGCTATTGCGGAAATCGGGAAAAACGCAGCATAGCAGCGCCACCTGTTGAGCGATTTACACCAAAAACTAATCAGCACCAATTTACATTAGGACTACCTGAATATACATTTTTATTAAATTCTGTGCATTAGTTCTTGAGCTAGAGCGCCCGCAAAATTTGTGTCACACACAGACAGGCATTTTGTAAAAACGTGTTTTTCGGGTTCTCTGACCCCTAAAACGTGTAAAACCGTCGAAAACCGGAATTTGAAAATTTTCATGAATCCAATACTTTCTTCTTGTAAAGAAAGAAGAAAGTAAAAATTCACCCCATCACCACTCCCTCCCCCGCCCCCCTCCCGGAATTCAACTCCGGGAGGATAAATGTTCATAATATGAAAGAGTGGTCAAAGGGCTTTCCGATTATATGTCACAGGAGAGGTTTGGTAAAAGTTTGAAAACTAACCCCAGCCCCTCGGTCCCCTCTCGCGCCCCCCGGAATTCACTCACATTCCTCTTTGAACTTTTTACATTTCATAAATAATATTTATCGGAGAGCTCCAGGTATGGGGCAGCTTGGCAGAGCTAAAATAAGAGAAACTGAAAATTCGGGGCAAAATGACACTAAATTCAACAGTAAAGTTTGAAACTAGGACAATATAGAACTGAATACATAAACCACTATGCTTCATAACCCACATCGGTTAATAGCAATAAAAAGATAAGTGCCAGTTAAACTGATGGCATTGGGTTCACAGGTTATTCACACTAATTGTATATTATACATTTCAATGAATAATGCCCCTCAAAAAATAAATGATGGGATCCCTCGTCCCCCCCCCCCTTTATACTTAACCAATACCCTCCAAATCTAATCAGGGAAGCTCCTTAACATAATAAACCAGTATACCAAATTTGAAGCAAATCAGAAAATTCTGCATGAAAAACCCATTTATCTAAATTAAGGGGGGTGGTCTAACCCCTTTAACCCCTTTATACTTAACAAATGAACCTCCAAATCTAATCAGGAAAGCTCCTTATCAGAATGAACATAGAAAAAAAATTAAAGTAAATTGGATAATTCTGCATGAAAATCCATTTTTCTAAATTAAGGGGAGGGGACTTACCCCCTTTTCGTTCTTTTATACTTAACCAATGAACCTCCAAATCTAATGAAGGTAGCGCCATATCGGAATAAACCGGTATATTAAATTTGAAGCAAATCGAATAATTCTGCACGAAAAACCCTTTTATCTAAATTAAGAGGGAGACTAGCCCCCCCCCCCCCCTCTAAACCTAACCCATAAACCTCCAAATCTAATCAAGGCAGCTTCTTAACATAATAAACCGGTATACCAAATTTGGACCAAATCTAATAATTCTGCATGAAAAACACATTTATCTAAATTAAGGAGGGGGTCTACCCCCCCCCCTTTATACTTAACTAATGAACATCCAAATTTAATCAGGGAAGCTCCTTAACATAATAAACCGGTATACCAAATTTGGAGCAAATCGAATAATTCTGCATGAAAAAACCATTTATCTAAATTAAGGGGGGGGTGGGTGACCAGCCTCCTTTTCCCTCTTTATCCTTAACCAATGAACCCCCAAAACTAATCAGGGGAACGCCTTATCAGAATGAACATAGAAAAAAATTTGAAGCAAATCGGACATTTCTATCAAGCGTTATCGCGTTACGTACATACGTACGTACGTACATGCATACATACAGAACCGGCGAGTACATTAGCTCTCATGCTTAAGCAGATGGGCAGATCAGGGATAAGCAGATGGACTCCTTTGAGAAATTATGACTTAAACCTGAAATGCGGTAAGTTTGACTCTGAAAGCTTCATTTCTATCTCGCAAATCTCATCTCGATGATTTTTCTGGCATATCGACGCTTCCCCATGAGAAGGTGCTCGATGGTTGGTTTCTCTCGCGCTTTTCAACCTTTCCCGATGGGAAGCCTCTCGATGGTTTCTCTCGCCCTTTTCAACCTTGCCCGATGGGAAGCCTCTCGCTGGTTTCTCTCGCAGTTTTCAAAATTCCCCGAAAAGCTTCTCGAGGATTTCTCTCGCGCTTTTCAACATTTCCCTATGAGAAGCTCTCGAGGATTTCTCTCGCGCTTTTCAACATTTCCCTATGAGAAACTTCTCGAGGATTTCTGTCGTCCTCGGCAGAGAAGAAATGTGACAAGATTTATCGAGAAATACCAAGGGACGAGATAGAGAAAGAGCCATGACAATGAGATGTGAAATGAAGCCCTAATTTTCAAAGTTTCTCTTATTTTAGCCCTACCAAGAGCCCTCCGATAAAAATTATTTAATAACTATAAAAATTTCAAAGAGGAAGGTGGGTCGGGTGAATTCGAGGGGGGGGGGCGTGAGAGTGGACCCATGCGGGGTGCAATTTTAAAAATTTTACCGAACCCTTCCTGTGGCATATAATTGAAAAGCCCTTTGATCACTCTTTCATATTATGAACCTTTCTTCGCCCGAAGGGGGATGGGGAAGGGGCGAACAAATTTTTAAAACCGTAGCCGATTTCTATAATAAATTTAAATATCATTTTAGATGTGGGTTTTTTTATGCAGACTTCCGGTAAATATTATTTATTGAACATAAAAATTTTAAAGTGGCGGCTATATGAATTCCGGGGCGAAAGAGTGGGCCCACGGGGGGAAGGAGGGGGAGCAATTTTCAAACTTTTTTGGACCCGTCATGTGATATGTCATCGGAAAGCTCTCGGATGACTCTTTCATATTATGAGACTTTCTTCCTCCCCTCCCCAATTTGGCCCCCACTGCGGTGGTAGTATTTTCCGTTTTATCATTTTAGATCGGATTTTTTTATGGAGCCCTCCGATAAATATTATTTATAACATATGAAATTTCAGGACACTTTTCTAAATTTAGCCAAGACCCCTCATGTGACATATCGTTGGAAAGGTTAGTGACTACTTATTGATGTTATGCACTTCCGCTGGCCGTAACCCCCACTTTGCCCCTCCGGGGGACACTTTTCCAAATTTAGCCAAGACCCCTCATGTGAGATATCATTGGAAAGGTCTGTGACTATTTATTGATGTTATGCACCTCCGGTGACAGTCCTCCCCCCACTTTGCCCCCCCGGGGGACATTTTTCCAAATTTACCCAAGACCCTTTATGTGAGATATCGTTGGAAAGGTCTGTGACTACTTATAGTACTTATTGATGTTATGCACCTACGGTGTCCACCCCCCCCCCCACTTTGCCCCCCGGGGGGCAGTTTTCCAAATTTAGCCAAGACCCCTCATGTGAGATATCGTTGGAAAGGTCCGTGACTACTTATTGGTGTTATGCACCTCCGGTGACAGTCCGCCCCCCCCTTTGCCCCACCGGGGGACACTTTTTCAAATTTAGCCAAGACCCCTCATGTGAGATATCGTTCGAAAAGTCTGTAACTACTTATTGATGTTATGCACCTACGGTGTCCCTACCACCACTTCCCCCCCGGGGGCACTTTTCTAAATTTAGCCAAGACCCCTCATGTGAGATATCGTTGGAAAGGTCTGTGACTACTTATGGATGTTATGCACTTCCGGTGACAGTCCCCCAACTTTGCCCCCACGGGGGACACTTTTTCAAATTTAGCCAAGACCCCTCATGTGAGATATCGTTGGAAAGGTCTGCGACTACTTATTGATGTTATGCACCTCCGGTGACCGCCCCCCCGGGGGACACTTTTCCAAATTTAGCTAAGACCCTACATGTGAGATATCGTTGGAAAGGTCTGTGACTACTCATTGATGTTATGCACCTCCGGTGACCGCCCCCAACTTTTCCCCCACGGGGATGTTTTTCTAAATTTAGCCGAGACCCCTCATATGACATATTGTTGGAAAGGCCTATGACAATTACTCATGTTATCCAGCTCCCGCACCCCTCTCCCCCACTTTGCCCCCACGGGGAGGGCATTTTTATAAATTCAGATCCAGACCCCCTCATGTGACATATGGTTGGAAAGGCCTAAAGACCTGTGATGACTTATTCATATTATGCAGCTGCTGTGCCCCTCCTCTCACTTTGACCCCTCGCCCAAGAGATCTGGTCCGAGGTTCATTTGTTTCGATATTATATTTTTTTACAAGATTTTTTTACAAGAATCAGATCTTTATTAACATCGACTCATTCCAGTTCACCCGCAGACGATTCTTGATATATGTATGACGCATATAATATATAACATATGATGTATAAAAGCAATTTGCAAACTGGAGTCATCGAGAAAAAATTTACACAATCGAAAAATATCGAGATGTCCATACAATCGAGAAAATTGAGAAAAAACATCTCGTTATCGCCCATCACTAAATTTAACCGCCTTCGACTGGTCACGTGACCCGCCGGAGTTAGTTTAGCGATTTGGCCGGTGTAGAGATGGCTGTGAGTTAGCGGTGGGTGAATAAGAAATGCGTCGTATCCCATAGATAAGGAGACGTCATCATTAAGTCGTTAACTTCAAATGTGAAACCTCAAAAAAGCAGAACGTAATGAAGAATTTATCGAGTCATTTCGTAGTAGTTTAATACTTTTTTGAAAAAGAAAATGGGACGTTGCTTTAAAAAATCTATAGTTTGGGAATTTTTTAATAAAAACTATGAAAACGATAAAGTTATATCAGTGCAATGCATGAAATGTAATGCAATTTTAAGGTATTTTGGAAATACAACAAATTTGAAAACAAATTTGAAGGATCATCTAAAAAGGAAACATCCTGTTCAATTATCAGAGGTTGAAGCACAACAGAATCCCACAAAAAATACTGATAGTGATGAATTATTGAATTCGGGAGTATGTAAACAAAATACAAGTACTTCAAAAATCAGCAAACACACAATTGCAACAGAAAACGTTTCTGCTTCTCCTGCAAAAAAATTTAAGCAAATACGTTTGTATGGCGCAGCCCAAAAATCGGGACCTTCTAGAGAAGAATGCCATGAATTTGAAAAAGATTTAGTGTACATGATTGCCGTTGATTGCCAACCTCTTTCTATAGTAGAAAATCGCGGTTTTATTTTTTTATGAAAAAATATGTGCCTCATTTCAAGATCCCATCTCGTAAATTAATCTCAGAGCATGTATTACATGAAGTATATCAGTCATTAAGTTCTGAACTTAAAAACATGCTTAATTCCATCGAACATTTATCCATAACTACTGACATGTGGTCATCTGATAGCAATAGATTTTTTTTAACTGTCGCTGCGCATTTTATTTCTGATTTTAAAATGCATTCTCCAGTTTTATCTACGGAAGAAATTGAAAGTGATCATTCAGCTGTAAGCATTTCACAAGCGATTAACAACATCTTAAATAAATGGCAAATCAATGAGAAAGTTTTTACGGTTGTAACAGATAATGCTGCTAACATGAAGAAAGCTGTAAACAATCTTAAAAAAACTCATCATCCATGCATCGCTCACACACTTAATTTATCAGTTCAAGATGCTATAAAAGAAAATGTGGAACTTAATAAATTATTGACTGAATGTAGAAATTTAGTCACACACTTTAAGCAAAGTAGCTTAGCAGCCTACAAACTAAGGGAAATCCAAGAACAAATGGGACTTAAAGATTTAAAACTTAAGCAAGATGTTCCAACCCGGTGGAACTCTGGGATTATTATGATGGAAAGATTGTCTAAAATGAAATCTCCTTTATCAGCAGCCCTTTCTGATTTAACGTCTGCACCAAAGAGTCTTGAGGCATCAGAGTGGGCAACAATAGATGATTGCACCGCAATTTTAAAACCGTTTGTTTTTTTGACAGAAGATTTATCAGGCCAAACATATCCAACTGTATCTAGAATAACACCACTAATAAAAGGACTTTGCACCCGAATAAAAAATAAAAAAGCCACCACGGATATTGGAAAGAAATTAATATCATCTCTTTCGCAAATCATTTCTAAGCGTCTTGAATGTTTCGAAACAACAAAAACTGTTGCTAAAGCCACATTTTTGGATTCTCGCTTTAAAAAGACTGCTTTTGGGACTCCAGAAAATGCAGACAATGCTGAAAAATGGGTGACTGAAGAACTCGGTGAAATCCTTCAGAGTATTGAAAATTGTGATGATTCTCATTCACAGAAACCTACTTTTACAGTAAATAACCCTATTACCAGTGATAATGATGAAGATGATCTGTGGTTTGATTTTGACAAAGCAATTTCTGAAATGCCTTCTACTGTTACGCCAACAGACACAGCTACAATGACTGTTAAACAGTATCTTGACCTTCCCCATTCAGATCGCAAAAAAGATCCCTTGGAATTTTGGAAATATCACAGTAACACATTGCCACTTCTTTCTAAATTAGCTTCGAAATATCTCAGTGTACCAGCAACTTCAGTACCCGCAGAACGACTTTTCAGCAAAGCTGCTATTATCACTAAGGACAGACGAAACAGACTGGCTCCAAAAAAATTAGATGAACTTCTCTTCATAAGTGAGAATGCGGAGTTAAATATCTAATAAGTAATATTAGTTGCTTTTGTTTTTATTTACGCCAATTTTATAATTCTCAAAGTAAGATTGTACATGTTATTTTAAACAGTTGAAGCAGATTGGTTTTTAATATTATTAATTTATAATAATATTTTAGAAAAAAATCAAATAATTTTGCTGTCTTGAAATAAGTGTGTTTTATTAATCTAAAGCTTCTGATAAAACATATATAACATAAATGTAACTATTCAAGGCAGATATTTTAAGTAATCTTTAATTGTTTATCGCTTTATTCAACTTATTGATGTAAGTGTATTAGATTACTATTATTGATGTAAATTTTATGATATATATACATATATATATTGCGCGTGTGTGTGTATTTTATTGGTTAATTTTTTTGCTATTTGTGTATCTAAGTTTTACGTTTTCGCATGAGGATGTAAGTTTCATGGTCGCATTTGGTGTATTCCTCTAATCTGTTAGTAAACTTCCACCAAAAATAAATAGATGAATAAATAAAATAAAATAAAACGTTACAATCTGCAACAAAACCAGTTTTATCATGTATTTTCGGTATTGTAAAATTTTGGTTTACTTTAAAAACTTGCCTTATTTATTAGGGATTTGGTACTAAAATTTTTCCCTGGATGTCGAGTTTTGAAACTCGTGTCCTCACATATTTTTCACTGATTCAGAAGCTCTAAAATTAGATCTGTAATTTTAGAAGAAATTCCTTATAAAATTTTCTTTGTTAAGAGAGCAAATAAACAGCCTTACAAATTCATCTGCTTTTCTATAATTATATGTATCCAGTACTCATCTGTTAATTTTTGGTATAATGTGCTATTCCGATTCTTTATAATTTATTCATTTTGTAAAGACTTTCATTTCGTTTTATGATGTTCCTATATAGAAATTTAATATAAAATTTCGACAAATTTAAGTGTATTCTTTCTTCTGTATACATACTTAAGAAATAACAGTACAAAATGTTTAGAATCATTTGTTTAGAAAAAAGTTTAGTTTTTTCTAGGTGAGCTTAGCTTTCATCTGTCTATGTATATATTTGGTGTACAAACGAGTGTTAAAGTATTTTAGCACGGATTTTCATGCGTGCACTCTTGAAATATACTAAAAACACACAGATTTTTTTTTTTTTACTATAGTATAGCCCAAAATTTAATTTAATAAAATTTAAAATATCATAACTCAGTAAGCTTGAACATACATGAAAGCATTTTTTTTTCTTTTTTTGCTTATTAGAGGTGCACGGAGTAAAAAAATCTAACTATAACTTACACCTATAAAAGTTGAACCGTGCAAAAATTTTAATTTTGTATTTTAATACGTATGCAGCAAATTGTAAAACCATATCTAAATTTATACTTGAAATTGAATGAGTTCTTGATTTGAATATTTTTTTTAATTGGATGTATGTTTCTGCCATCAGAGGTTTGAGAGATAATCACTATAACCTCTGATTTGAATCAGCTAGTATCACAGTATAGTACCACAGATACAGAGTTCTAAGTATAGTAAAAATGCATTATACACCATCAAAACGGTTTACAATATCAAGCCGTTTATCACTCAAATCATTCGACCCAAACAAGACAAGTACGAGGAGATTCATTGGACAGGGTAAGGTTTTCAAAATGAGCCGTAAGTGTTTGGGCCGAATTGTAACCGGTTTTAGGGTTGCATTTTTGGCTTCAAGCAAAAGCAGCACATTTCATCAACATTAGTCTTAGTGCTCTGACCCTAGTATACTAGAGTCCTGCATCGGGACGAGCAACCCGATGTTACCCACATTCGACTACACGGGTCGGGTCAGAAGGTCAAGCTATTTCCTCTTTTTCACTGAGAGGCTACTTCAGTCAAGCGAAAAGAAAGACCCGCTTGCTAATACTAATCCTATGGAAGAAATTTATAAAGATATCTCGTTTGCATTTCAATATTTTTTAATGTTTTTTGCATTGTATAGCTGAGATCGATCTGTACAAAGGATATTTTTTTACTTTTTCGATTTTGTTTAAAGGTATTTTTTAATGAGGACACTTTTATTTTCGAAACCGGTTTCGAAAGCGAAAGCATCCTTTAGAAAAAATCTGCAATCAAAATCTAAAAAGTAAAAAAACGGCCTTTGTACAGATTGACCTCAGCTATTCAATGCAAAGAAAATCCTTTAAAAATGTTGAAATTCAAATGAGATATCTTTATAAATTTCTTCCATGGGATTAGAATTAGTGAGCCGACTGAAGTAACCCCTTAAGCCTAAATCACGAGCAAATAATTGCGATAGCAGAATTATCGAGAACGCCCTATCACTACTATGAAATTTTCGGTCAAAATAATAGCTAAGTTTTCCAACAACTGTTTTTAGCTTCTCTCGTTATAATCGATTGTAAAACATCTCGATTGTAGATTCTAGGAATTAATCGATGGCTGTATCGATTGTGATTTTTTACGATGTCGATTTTTCTCGATTGTCGAATTCTCGAGAATCGCCCATCACTAATCTGTTGTGGTACCATCTAGTTATGATAAAATAAAAGAATATTCAAATAAAATAAAAATAAAAGCAGAATGAAGATAAAGGTGAAAGCAAAATAATTGAAAGCGCAAGCATACGTATTACAGATTTAAAAATCTTTAATATGCAAAAAATCGGTTGTAATTTAATTCTGATGCTAATTTTTAATATAATTATGCTTGTTACTTTAAAAACAGAATAATAGTATTATCAACTCTTTATGAGAAGCTGACTTTCAAATCATGAGATGAGTGGATTTCGGCTCAACTTGAGTTATTTTGGCTCTTTCGTTTTAAGATTATACTTTGCAACCGCAATGATAGGTTGGTCGTAGCTCAGTTGGTATAGCGTTTGCCCGCGGGTCCGCGTTCGATACCTGAATCCGCTACATTTGTTTTTCTCATTTTTTGTTTTATAAATATACTTGTAAATATAATTAATAATCTCATTGTCAATTAAAATTTATAATATTGTATATCAATTATAAGTTTAACCTATTTAATTTTTTACTTTTAACTAAATAGTTGTATAAAACATCATAAAACTGTTAATTTTTTAAAAATCGCTTTTAAAATGTATTTCATATATTCTTTATCGTTGCAATGATATTGAGCAATTGTGTCAATTCGTGATTTTAAAGAAACATCATTTACGCATTGCTTTAACAAAGGAAATCAATGCGATAATACTATTATTCTGTTTTTAAAGTAACAAGCATAATTATATTAAAAATTAGCATCAGAATTAAATTACAACCGATTTTTTGCATATTAAAGATTTTTAAATTTGTAATACATATGCTTGCGCTTTCAATTATTTTGCTTTCACCTTTATTTTCTTTCTGCTTTTATTTTTATTTTATTTGAATATTCTTTTATTTTATCATAACTAGATGGCACCACAACAGATTTTGTCACGATTTTGGAATTTTTATCATTCAATAATAGATCTAATTTCTTTTTAAGCATTTTTAAAGGATGAGAAATAATAGTTTAAAAATAAAAAATGATAAATTTAAGTTTGTTAACATTATAATTAATGTATGATATTAAAATTTGTAATTGAAAATATTAAATTATAATTACAAGTATATTTATAAAACAAAAAATGAGAAAAACAAATGTAGCGCGTTCGGGTACCGAACACGGGCCCGCAGATCAGCCAGCGAAAGCCGTACCAACTGAGCTACGACCAATCTATCATTGCTGTTGCAATGTAAGTATTAAAGTTGTGTACTATTATTAGACCACCCCGGTTTCTCAAGAACTAAGGAGTGTTGGATAAAATCCGTTGAACCTGACACTAAGGGGTCTCTACCCTACAACATATATTAAAATACATCAAAATCTCTGATTAACAAGGTTGGCCCTCTCCTTGTGAGACCCGTCATGCATTTGGCCATTGGCGTCTATTTTAATATTTTACTTATACCACTATTTAAATGAAAATATTTTTGTAGTATTTTTCTCTTGCACATACAGTAGCGGATAGGGACTAGTGCTCGCGATTATACGTATAAAACGTATAGAACGTATAGACCCCTTGCATTGACGTCACGTTGCTATTAGCAACGACTGATACTATAGCTTCTGGAGCACACACGTGGAGCACAGACTTGCTCGTTTGCCGTTAAAAGCGCGTGTTATCTTTCTGTTTAATTTAGATCTTTCTTATTTTTATTATTATAGTGCAAAAAAGCCTAAAAAATCAAATGGAGAACACCACATTCGCCATATGTTTGGGCGCCAAAAAAAGCGATGCCAGACATGTGACGTCATATGCAACCCGTCTATTATGCCGATTCGTAATTTTGCATAGGTATAACATGGCAAACGCAGTTTTATACGTATTATGTGTATCAATGCAAAAACCCTTGACGGGTTAAAAGTTTCTGACGCAGCAATTTATCTTATGCTCTAAGAATTTTAAATATGGAACTTAAAAATACTGATATCAAATTTTGAGTGACGTTATGCTATTTCTTAAAAAATATATTTGTATTTATTTCATCATTTTATTTTTGTTTTATTTATAATCGCATGTGCAAAAGTTATGTTCAACATGAAAAGCTGCATAAAATTTTATTCGCTGTTGCTTTATCATTTACATCTCTCATAAATTCAAAATATGAGTTTTAAAAGATATGATATAAAATTTAAGTGACGCCTTGATGTGACTTTAAAAGGTTTGTTTTAAAATTCAATTTAAATTATTTTTGACTTGGTTAAAATATTTTTTTTACATCTATACAATACTTTTAATTTTCCAATTCACTGTTAAATATATCACTTTCATTGAATCTATACTATGCATTGAAATGTATTTATTTCAATAAATTGATTTATCTTTTGTGTCACGCTATTCAAAATTGTGAGTAAGATTTATGTAAATGGTTTCTTTGCGTCATTGTGTCCAAACTACATGAAATGTATGAAAAAGGATAGTTTGACGCAAATAAACCATTTACATAAATCTTACTCACAATTTTGAATAGCGTGACACAAAAGATAAATCAATTTATTGAAATAAATACATTTCAATGCATAGTATAGATTCAATGAAAGTGATATATTTAACAGTGAATTGGAAAATTAAAAGTATTGTATAGATGTAAAAAAAATATTTTAACCAAGTCAAAAATAATTTAAATTGAATTTTAAAACAAACCTTTTAAAGTCACATCAAGGCGTCACTTAAATTTTATATCATATCTTTTAAAACTCATATTTTGAATTTATGAGGGATGTAAATGATAAAGCAACAGCGAATAAAATTTTATGCAGCTTTTCATGTTGAACATAACTTTTGCACATGCGATTATAAATAAAACAAAAATAAAATGATGAAATAAATACAAATATATTTTTTAAGAAATAGCATAACGTCACTCAAAATTTGATATCAGTATTTTTAAGTTCCATATTTAAAATTCTTAGAGCATAAGATAAATTGCTGCGTCAGAAACTTTTAACCCGCCAAGGGTTTTTGCATTGATATCATTACTTTTTTGAGGTTAGTGATAAAATTATTAAAAAAAAGATACTTATGGAATTTAATGCAGATTTAATTTTTACTATTTTATTACAATTTTCCTTATAGCAGTGTGTATATAAAAACAAGTGGGTAAGTATAATCGCAGATCGCACAGAGGGTTTCATTTGATATTCCTTTAAAAACACTTTATCCTTAAATTAATAAATTCAAAATGTTAATTTATAATTATTAAATCCTTACATAGATGGTGCACCAATAGTTCCAATTTTCATGGGGCAGGGAACGCATTCTTTTAAACAAACCACCTTCCAATTGAAGTCACCAAAAACCAAGTTGAATAAGCCAGACCCCGTTGTGTTGTTTCACAAACAGCAGTCTCATGTCCCCTCCTTCCCCCCTTTTTCAAAATTTTTCAGACCAGTACCTAAGAATGGAACCGAAATAATTTTTTCTCTTCAGAAATTACGATAAAAAAATAGTATGCAGTACTCATAAATTTACTTTAATGCTATATAGGGTGATTATTAAGTTACTTATAACGTTTGGAATCTGTTGCATTGATGTCCGAAAGGTGGTTTCTGAGTTATGGAAGCTGGACCCATAAGGCGCCATAGAGGGGCGAAGCAAACTAGTGTCTATCATAATTATATCTGCCATGTGGACTAATTGCGATATTTAATCAAAATAGTCCCCCCCCCCCCTCCTCATCCCCGGAAATATAACAAATACAAAATGTGTCTTTATAAACCTATCGTCAAATAGGTTTTTATTTCTTTTTCCCTAAAAAAAAAAAAAAAAAAAAAAAAAAAAAGATGATTTTTATATCTGTAACGTAAATAGCGGACGAAGCCCGTAGTTCCTATCATAATATATATTTTTAATAATTTTATATAGTCTATAGTAAAAATCAGACTTAAAATAGTCTAGTTCCATGAGTACTTGTAGTGTCAGTTACATGCTACGATTTTTGGATACCAGTATTTTAGAACGGGAAAATGTGACTTATTTTATCGGAGATATCTCATTAATTGAATAAGGTGAAGCAAACTTTTTGAAAAAAAGGTGGCCAACAAGCATGGCAGTTATCAGCTATGTGACTTTGTGCTAAAGTCCATTAATTTGATCTGCTTTAAAAAGATTACGGAAGATTGAATTATAGTAGAACCTGGATTAACCGAGCTTCGATTAATCGAGGTTTCTGTTAACCGAGCCGATAACAAAGTCTGATTTTTTTTTTCCTTTTGAATGAGCCTTAAAAATAACCACACTCTTTAGCTCACTGTCCGTGCTATACAGGCCCTTCTGCCCCCAAAAGCACTCAACTCCAAAGAAACACTGGACCCTGAGAAGTCAATAGCGAACAATGCTTTGTTTCCAGTGGCTGTGTGAACTTTCGTAAAGTTTTCAATTTGCATTTTAAAATTTACTACTGGTAGTTGATTTTCTTTTTAAATTTGTTAAGCTGTGAAACAGAACTTTACATATATTTATTTTTATTATTTAAAAAACGTTCTATATATTTTTTTAAAAGAGATGTTAAATTCGCAAGCACGGCGAGTTTTTACACACAGTTTCTATTAACCGAGATTTCCGATTCCGATTTACTAACAGTCCCAATTAGCTCGGATAATCGAGGCTGCTCTGTATAATTAAAAAATCAATGGCGATCTTACTGTAAACGGGTTTCCCTTTTACTGAGGGATTTCAAGACCGAATCAGCTGATGTTAGTTGCTGTTTCCGTGCTTGATTAAATAAGATTAGTTAAACATTTGAAAATTGCCAAATATAAAAGGAACTAAGTCAACAGAGTGTTTGCTTTATGGTATTTTTTAACAACGCTATAAGAAAATGATTTTAAATAAGAGATTTTAAATGTAACGTTTTAAATCTGACATAATTTTCACCAAACTTTCCTTTCTCTTTGTAACATTCAACTGAAAATATTTTTATTATTAGAAAGATAATATTATTATTTGCGCTACCTTAAAATTGGCAACTATAGTTAAAAATATCATCTCGAAATTTGAAATAAATCTCTCATATAAATATATTTTTTAATTTAAACTGTTTTGCAATATTATTATTTGGCAACTTTGGCCAATATGACGTAATTTCCTCCATTTACGACTTTTAACACATATCAATGAATTTATTATTTAAAAATTTTCTTTTTCTTTTAATATTCACGTGTAAATATAATTTTTATGACGTAATTTTCAATGTTTTCCTGCTTTTAATGCGTAATCATTTAATTCTAATTTGAAAATAATTGATTATTTTATAATTTTCTTTCATTTTAAGTAAGCATGTGTAAAAACAATTTTTATGACGTAATGTTTAATATTTTCCTGCTTTTAACACGCTATCATTTAATTTTAATTTAAAAGGATTTTTTTCTGTTTATAATAGTCACGTGTGAATAAATTTTTAATTTAAAGGATATATTATTCTTTGCGTTGTTTTAACAATTGGCAACAATTTAAAATAACCTTTTCTAAAATATGTAAAAAATATCTCTGGAAATTCTGAAAATTTTAATTTAAAATTGAAATAAACCGTCAAAAAATTAGGCAAGTTAAAAATAATAAATGCACTCTGCAAACTTCGAGTTTCTATTGAATGATTAAATTGAATGAAAATGATTAAATTCCCATGTATATTTTTTTTTCCTATGAGACTTTTTTAATGAGACAATTTTATCCAGATTTAACATTAAATATCTCTTAAAATAATTCTTCGATTTAAAAACTGTCTACTTCAACGTTTTTATCAAACATTTCTCTATAATACTACCCATTTTAATATTTTTGTATGCAGTAATTTTCTTAATATTTGCGAAATAGACCTCTAGTCACAAGAGATTCTTTCAAAGCGGTGAAAAGCGTTAGTTTTTTCTTTTTTTTCCGAATAAGAGACAAAATGTAGTACGCAATGGAGAATTTGCACGTTTTCTAACTTTATCACGAAACAATAGTACATGAAAAAATAAGAAGGATACCCTGCATATGTTTTTTATTTTGAGCTTTTATTACTGATTTATGATTGTTTTAATATCGCACTATTTACCGTATCCCGAAAACGCTCCATAATACTAATACATCTGACGTCACAGTTCATGACAACAAACGACTGTTATTCTTTACGTGTGTCGCTTTTCAACTTGTTCATTTTAAATATTGCTGTTTCTAAAATTATTATGACTGAGAGCACAAAGTCATATTATAAATACAGTGAAACCTCTCTGTGCGACCACCTACATTAAGCGATCACCTCCATTAAGCGACCACCTCCCTGAACGATCAGTTTTTCATTGAACGAAATTTATTCCCATAGGCTCAATACTAATTTTACTTCCGTTCAGAGACCATCCCAGCTGACCTCTCTCCATGAGCGACCAATTTCTTTGAAGAAAAGGAAACAAATTCCGTTTTTTCCTGTCACTTGAAGAAGGTTTTATTAGAAAAATAATTCCGAGGGGCTTTAAACTTCTAAATAAGTTTAGATTTTTTTTTATTATTATTATTCCGGTAACTTTTAAGTGCTTAAACCCCTTTATGCCTTTTTAGACAATGAAGTTAACTCTGATGACGAATTAAGAATGACGATCAATAAACTCCCCTACCCTATTCAGTTAGGAAACTCTCAAAGAAATAGATAAATTAATGAAAATATCTTTATTTGTTCCCGTCCAAAAAAAAAAAAAAAAAAAAAAAAAAAAAAAATTGTATTTATTTACTGAATTTTGAAAGGACTTGGAAATAAATGTTATGAAAGATAAAACCGTAAAACCAAAGCAATCGTCAATATATTCATTTTTAAACACTGCAGTAATTAACTTATATAATTAACTTTTATTTTGATACTTAAATTTTTATATTTTTTCCTAATGTGAAAAATAAATTCTAGTAACATTATTTCTACTTTTTTTCAACAATTAAAATCTAGATTTAAACATGACCTCCATTATGAGGCCACCTCTTGAAACGATCAATTTTTATTAGAATGAAACATGGTCGCTTTAAGGAGGTTTTACTGTACTGTATTGTACCACTCTGCACTAATACAACCAGTGACTTCTAGCGAAAAGTTGTTTTTCAGTGTGCCAAAAGACCCTGCCATTAGAAAATCATGGACTAAAGCTATGAAGAGAGATGACAAGAAAATTCCTAATTTATCTAATGCATCATCTCTTTGATCTTGTGAAGATCGTTTTTCAGTAACTTTATGTTTGATTTTGTTTAAATATTACTATTTTAGAACATTAATTGATTGGATAAATAGTTACTCAAGAGAAAAAAAAAGGCATTCATATTTATGATGTACTCATTCGTATTTAAAAACAAACAAAACACTCTGTAGTAGATTTCATACGTATATTGTATCTGTAAAGATTAATAAGCAATAACCCTGTTTTATTGATGATTAAATAGGTAAAACGTAGAAACGTCTAAGATATGACACACACAAATATGTTAGTTTTTATTTAGGAAGTAAATAAAAATTTTATTGCGTAAGTGTACATTTTTATTAAGTTAGGGACTAGGTTTAAAAAATAAAGGATTTATTTCGAAACAATATTTTGTCATGTCTTAATAGATATTATAAAACGTAAAAATATTGAAACTACTCAAAAAAATTTTAATATTAAATTTTTACTTTTCAACATAAAAATACTTTAGGTCCCGCTGCCTATGACACCGTGTAGCAGGCGTGCTTCGACAGTACTGCATAATCTTAAAAAAAAAAAAAAAAAAAAAAAAAATCATCTGGAAAAAAAACCGCGAACCACATCCCCGCTGTCTGCGGCATCGTATAGCACCACGTGCTGCGCACGCACTGCAAATTCTTGTAAAAAACCTAAAAATTTACAAAAGTGCCCCCAGGGGACGAAGTGTGGGGGGGAGGGGCACCGGATGTGCATAATATGAATAAGTTTTCATACACCTTTCTAACGATATGTCACATGAGGCGCGTACTCAAAATTTAGAAAATAGCTCCTCCCCGGATGACCCTTCCCTCCCTCTGCATTTCCCACTCTTTCAAATATCTAATGTTAAAAAATAATATTTATTTGAGTGTTAAATGAAAAATCGCATTTAAAACGCAATAAATAGTTGATCTGAAGGAAAAAAGAGAAAACGCCCCCCCCCCCCCCCCCCACACACACACACACACCACCACCACCAAAAATCAACTCATCTTAAATTTATAAAATCTTTATTATGCGTTAAAACAACGTCAAAGTTTAAAAGCGATCAGTTCTTTATTTTTCCTAATTTTAACAATATCCCGTCAATTTTCTCTATGTGAAAAGACTTTTAATGAGTTTAAAAATCGATTTTTTCATAAACTTAGCGTTCATTTTTTTTCAAATAGACATTTTATAAATCAACGTACAAAATAACATCCAGATGCGAAAGAACCAAATTTGTAAAATCAGTAGTTTAAAAATTTCGAACCTTTATTTCCAAAGCTTAGTAACTCTTTTCTTTCCGTTCCGCTTGCCTGTCGTGAACTGTGACGTCATAGTAAGTCATGCCCCGATTTGAAGCGACGTGATTTTAGCTTACTTTTAGGACTAATTATTTAATAGTATAGATATTTTTTTCGCGTTTTCGAGAACATTTTTGAAAACTGAGGATGTGGAACTATCAGAAAAATATATAAATGATCAAATCCCCCATGTGTGCAAATTCCTCATTGCGTCAAAAGATGGCGACACCAAAATTCTGGTATGCTTATTATGTAAAACTTCATTGTTATTTATAAATAAAACATTTCAACTAAATTATTTATTATAAAATAATTATTACATCACAATAGTTTTTATGCAAGGAAAATAATAATTATAATAATAATAATATTATGGATGTCAGTGATTATATATTGATTGACTGTCATAATAATAAAAAATGATATTATAAAAAGAAGAGCTGAAATGAATTATTTTTTTACGTTTCTGATCGTGTGATTTATATTCAAATAATAATTATTAATGTATATTTTTTGTAAAGTGATTGAAATTAAATATATTTATAAAATCTATGGTAATATTTTTATTGTTGAAAAATTGCCAAGAAATAATCATCATCAAATTGGCGTCATTATAATTGTAATTTTATTTAACTTAATAGCAATTAAAAAATTACAAAGGAACTGAGAATAATGGTCAACTAACAGACTTAAAAAAAAAAAAAAAAAAAAACTTCACACGCACTAGAGAGTATCGAACTGCCTCTGTTAAGATCAGTAGACGATGGCCCTCAACCACTCAGCCGTGGGAAGACAAAATTTTTCTCCCCAAAAGTGGTTAAAAAGAAAGCATGTGTATGAATACAGTGTCATGCACTTTCGGTGAAATTTCCATAGAATGGCGAAGAAATATAGTCCGATTTTTCATGCGCATTATAAAACGAACAAGAGTCTTGCTGGAAACAAGTAAATTGTTATTTGGTTCATCTGAAACATATTTATTTGATTTTTAAAAATTCGCCCGTGTCACTTTCGAGAGAAAAAAAAATCGAATTATTTAACGAACGAGAGTTTTCCCAGAAAAAAGAAAAGTGTTATTCACCTCGCCTTAATCACATTTATATTATGTATCAATTTAAAAATAATCGTTAGAACCGTTTTCGAGATTTTCAAATTAGGAACTTCCTCGATATTATACAACGTTTTCACTTTAAAAATGACTATTTAGATCTCAAAATATACTGCACGTAGAAATGTAAAAATTTCAGTATACGATTAGACTGCAGATATAAGACTGTTCTAGAAAATTCAGAACAATAAGACGTATATCTGCTGAGTTATTAAAAGGCGGCTTTTCGCATTTTCTTTGATGTCGAGTTAGCTGTATATATGAGTTCCGCCATCTACGAATTCTATGATACGATACGATACGATTTTAACGATACGATACGATACGATTCTAGGCTTAAGGCTGCGTCACTCGAAATACTACCGTCTTCCATGATAATCGTGAGCACAAATAGGGACAGCTTAATGCCATAATGTTAAAACTTAGACGGCATAACGATATGGGGGAAAAAATAAAAAAAATCCCTATCCCTAGCCTGTTTCGGCATGTTGTTTTGTTGGTGTTGATGTTTGTTTGTACTTGGTACTTATCCATTTGTTTTAGATTTTATTTTTCTCATACTTTTATTACTATTATTGTTATTATTATAATTTAAGATATTCGTGCATTATAATTATTAATATTCTAATGTTAAAAATATTATGAAATGCTCTCATTATACATTTGTTATAAAATAGGAACGGAAATAATCATAAAATTGAAATATGTTTAGTTGAATGTATTAATTAAAAAAATTAACTGTGCCCTCTAAATTGGGATTTTATATATATATAGAGAGAGAACAAATAAACATTTTATACTAAGAACAAAAAGAAAACAGATAGTAATAGCTTTTAAATCTTTCTAAAATATTTTTTTAAAAACTGAAGCCGCATTCACGTACTATATATAATAATAGTTACATGTACATAATTATACTTAGTGAACAAGCATTAAATTATGTATATTTTAATTATAGAAGAATATGTTAGTTAAATCATATTTATTGCTTTCTAAAACCTTGGCTGACAAAAGTCATAAGATTTAGCTAAAAATAAGAAATAATAATTTTATTATATCCCTTGGAGACTGATTTGCTATAGCCTTAAAGCAGTTAAAACGCCACATACATACCCCTATCAATTTATTTATATGTAAGTGTTAAGTATTAAATAACATTATTATGGCATAAAAGATGCTTTTAAATTTTTAAAGTAAAAGGTTGTAGATACTTGTTTACTTATTTATATATTTTTTACTACAATATTGGAAAGATTATGTTCTAAAGATTTCGTTTTTAATATTATTTTCAAATATTTTAGATAAGTGACTCCAGTAGTAATGCAAAAGCTTACTTTTCCTTTGCTTCAAACCACGTCTAAAGAAATAAGTACGAGATTTCCTTCTCCCTTCTTCTATAACGCAGGAGCTTTTTTAACATTGTTGCATTAAGCTGTCCCCATCTGCTACTTGCACATACTGTCAAAGTGTATATGAAAGATTTTTGTTTTGAGAAAGTGGTGCGAGATAAAATAAAAAAATTAAAAAAAAACGACAGTGGCATCCCTGACCCAAGGGGTTAAGCCAAGTAAGGTATTTATTTGTGAGCTTTATTACTGCAATTATTGTGTTTTAGCATAAAAGTTGTACCAAATCGCCTATTTTCAATAAGTAAGGTTTATTATTTCATAAGCAATAAGATGACAAACTTGGTGATTTAATCGTTTTCCTGCGACTGTGAACAGTCCTTTTAGTCCAGGCAATAGGGAATTTTACCTAGCAAAATTAATGGTAGTTCTGGAAATCGGCTTACTTTATGTTTTTTGGGTCGCTGAATCCGAATTTGTAACTTCCCACCAAAATTTCCACCTGCAACCCCCCCACCCAAATTTTGATAAAAAGCCCCCCAAAAAAGGTTTTTATTAAAAAAATCAATTGTTTTAGGGGAAAAGTATTTAGAAATTCAGAAAGTAGACAAAATTTGCAATAAATTAGATATATGACATTATGACTTAGGATAAAGGAGAAGGGGGGATCTGCCTCGGAAAATGCGCGCGATGCTGCGCGGACTAAGTTGCGCAATTCCACTTAACCACTCACACGTTTAATTTCGCCCTCCCATCTCCCCTCCCATCTCCCCTCCGAACTTTCCTTATAAGGTTTACTTTAAGTTTTTTGAGTCGCTGAGTCCGAATTTTTAACTTACCCCCAAAATCCCCCCCCCGAAAACCCCCCAAAATAGTTGTTATTAACTTAAATTTCTTATTGTTTTAGGGGAAAAGCATTACAAAATTCAGAAACTAGACAAAATTTGCAATAAATAGGACATATGACATTATGACGTACGATAAACGGGGAGAGAGGGGGTTGCCTCGGAACATTCCCCGCGCGCTTTTCTTGAAAAACAAATTTTTTCAAAAAATCAATTTTTTGGGGAGTGTCCGGGTGAAATTTTGGTGGGAAGTTACAAATTCTTATCCAGCGACCCAAAAAACATAAAGTGAGTCGAAATCCAGAACTAGTATTAATTTTTCCAGGTAAAATCCCCTATTGCATGGACTTCATAACTTAGTGCACGTACGCCGCAGTGCATGTTCAGAGGCAGCCCTCCCCCTCTCCGTTCATCCTACGTCATAATGTCATATACCCTATTTGTTGCAAATTTTGTCTAGTTTCTGAATTTCGTAATACTTTTCCCCTAAAAGAATAAGAAATTTAAGTTAAAAACAACTATTTGGGGGGGGGGTTTCGGGGTGGGGGGGAATTTTGGGGGGAAGTTAAAAATTCGGATTCAGCGACCCAAAAAACTTAAAGTAAACTTTATAGAGAAAGTTCGGAGGGGAGATGGGAGGGCGAATGTAAACGTGTGAGTGGTTAAGTGGAATTGCGCAACTTAGTTCACGCAGCACCGCGCTCATGTTCCGAGGCAGATCCCCCCTAACCCTTCATCCTATGTCATAATGTCATATATCTAATTTGTTGCAAATTTTGTCTACTTTCTGAATTTCTAGATACTTTTTACCTAAAACAATAAAAAAAATTGATTTTTTTAATAAAAACCTTTTTGGGGGGGGCATTTTACCAAAATTTGGGGGGGTTGCCGGGGGAATTTTGGTGGGAGTTAAAAATTCGGATTCAGCGACCCAAAAAACATATAGTAAGCCTTTTTCCAGAACTACCATGAATTTTTCTAGGTAGAGCACCTATACGGTCTCTATTGCCTGGACTATTTAGAGAAGGACTCCTAGTGATTTATTACTACTTCTGACTCTAGCGTTGCCAGATTGTACTTTTTTCCTGTAACTTGTACGCTTTTTATCGTTTTGTTTAGGACAATCGTACGGTGTACTTTTTAATTTGTCCCGTACGACGAATTTTCCCGTTTTTCTACGACATATTTCTTTTGATAGTTTCAAGAATTTTTTCTCTTTATTTTGATTCAAAATTACACCTTTTGCAGAAAAATAGTTATACACATGCGGATCAAATGTAAAAACGGTTTGTTTCTGAACAAGATGACAAAAATCTTTGGAGAATTGTGTTAACTGCGCAATCGCGAACTCTTGGTTAGCATTAGATCATCTGAACTTGACATTATTATAGGCTATATGTAATCTACATTATAAAAATTTTAATTTGGTATATCTGTATCTTAAGTTTTAATATTTTGTTTGATATATTATCTCTCTTTATGCTTAAATACAGACATTTATTTTTGTAGGGTGCTCATTATTAAAATTTTTATGATCATCGTTGAATTGTATAGGATGTTTTGGTTTAGTTTGCTCTTCATTCATAATGAAGTATATGTCAGCAAAATTAGTTTAAAATGTTAATAGAATAATGTAATACAAATACAGTTGGAAAATAATGACTAAGTGGATTAATTAATAACCTTTTTTAAAATAAATTAGTTACCAAAACTTTACTGCACATTCGACATAATTTAGTATGTTTTAAAAAAGGACGATTGCGCGATAAAACCAAATCAAAATCTTCCGTTGTTTTCAAAGATAAATCTGGCAACCCTATCTCACTCTGACAGTTACACTGTAAAAAAAAACTTTCAAATTGACAGAAAAAAACTGTCAATTTTGGCGCCAGTGAAAAGCCGTTTAATTTACAGAAAATATCTATAACTTTCCATTAAAGCAGTTTTTCCTGTAAAAAACAGATTTTTCTGTAAAAATTACAAAATCCATATTTGGTTACAGAAAAAAAAAACTGTTTTTTCTTTAAAACAGTTTTTTTTCTGTAAAAAAAAAAACAATTTTTTAATGTAAAAATTAGATTTTTTTTACAGTGTAGCAGATGTCTATCTTATCTTAGGCCTATATGCATGTCCTGTATCAATTACATTAAAATTGAAGAGGGTCGAGTAACAGCCTTGAGGCCAGTTGGCATGAAGTGGCCCATACGTACAATATAGGAAAACTTTTACAAAAAAATCGAATTTTAAAGGGTAAAATACGGGAAGAATGTTCTAAAATAACGGTTTTACTGTGGAACTATTCAAGCATGGAAATTAAAATATCGTACATAAGTTGCTTTCAGCACTTATATACTTACCTAAAAACGCTGTTTAAGAATTCGAATTTTTAAAAGGTTAAACGCGGGCTAAATCTGCTACAATCACTTTGTCATCATGATTTCCCTAAAGCTGTTTTGGAAGGACAATTGAAAAAGAATATGATTGTAACTATGAATATGTAGATGCTCACTAAGAACAATTTTTTTAATTGCATTTTTAAGAAGTGAAAATGACGTAATAAAAACATGATTTTTATGAAACTATTAAGGCTAGAAACTTTTAATTTGAACTGAGGTTGTCTTTAACCCTTTAATGCCCCGGGTAGAACGCGTTCCAGAAATTGCGTAATTCAGAGGATCGGAATTCATACCAGAAAATCTAAATAGTAAATTTCGGTTATTTTAATAACGAAATGTCTGTTATTAAATAAATCAAAAATTTCCATTTTAAATTTCCGGCGTGAATACGGAATATGTGAATAAAACAATCCGCCTAAGCGGGAATACTTATGTTATCATAAATCATATCGTGGACATTAAAGGGTTACACACGTCGCACACAAAACACGTATTCGCCTGGATAGCTTTTTTTTTAAATGTAATTTTTAAGGGGGCTCAGGGCTTGATAGATACCGAAAAACATGTAAGCAGGGCTCTCACTTCGAGTTCATATAAAAACAAAAGTATTCAATGTAACTAATTTAAACTTTTTGATATTTTTAAGGTATGTTTAATAGTCTTATAAAATTATAAAATGAAGTACTTCAATGTAATAAAATAAAACATATAGCAAAATTTATATAACACAATTTTCGAAAAAAAAAATTAGGTGTCATATCCGTAAGATATATTAACGATGAATTGACATAAGAACCTAATTTTTGCTTTAAAATGACCAGGAAACGTTACACTATAGAATGAATTAAGGATATAACTATCACTCAAAGGAAACATTATTAAAAAAACTCTCAAATTTAAAATTTTAAGAAATACAGTTGTTTTTTTCATTAAAAATACTTAAAACATTAAACTATCTAAAATATATTAATTCATTCTATAGATAATGATGTCATATGCATGCAAAAGAAATTTTAAGCCATTCTATCAAATTGGTTTTTTTTTTTTTTTGAGAAAACGCGACTTAAAGTTGCAATGAAAAGGGTGCGGCTTTGAAAGTGATTGTTACATAAATGCTTATAACTCTGTTAAAAATGCAAATATTTGTATGCGGTTTTTTTGCACTGCGTAAGGAAAATTACCACCTATTTTAAGGCAATCATGTTAAGACTAAGTGACAACCACAATGTTCATCGATTTTTAGAAACAGTTATTTACATTGGATTAAATTTTTTTAAAAAATTAATTTACCTCGAAAATTGCAGGAATAAGCCTTCGGGACGGTAAGACTACTAATAAAGCCACGATGCTTGAAATTGATATTTAAATGCTGATTTAAATTCTGCAGTACATTTCCTGTCAAAGAATTTTAGACATTCTTGCTCTGGCATACTTCTGCATGAAAAAAAACTTGAAAAAAAAATTCTGTGGCTGCATCTGAAGTGGTTTGTTGTATAATTTTAGAAGAGGGATAGTAAGGAATCTAAAACCCAGAGACAGAGTTAAAAAAGTAATAACAACCGTAAAAATGTGTGCAGGTTAATTTTTCGCTACATATTTATATAAAACAATAGCCCCAGTTTCGGAAAAAAATTACATTGAATTACTTTTATTGAGTTCTGCTTTCGAAGCTGGTAGACGGGAGGTGCTGGGTTCGAATCCAATCGTGCCCGCCGGCCTAATCTTTCGGAGTTTTCGTGGTTTTCTTCGAACCATGGATTTCCATGCGTAAATACGTGTTAGGTTCCCTTAGAAAAACCCCCACGAAGGGCACCCCCCCCCGGGGCCTATATCCCTCGAGTAGATAATTGGCAGTCAAAAATCAACCCAACCCAGCCTTTGTATTCAGACAATTTTATACAGATGGCTCCAAACTTAAAAATCAGCATCAGGGACACGGGACGGTATAGGAGTGTCCTGGATATTTGGACCCCCAACATCGTCCAAAACTTATAATCTCGTTAATATTGTTATGCAGTCATGCAATGGGATGTCCCCCAGTACATATATAACCAAAATTTGTCTCTTTAAGATAGCTCTAAATTTTAATTTTTCTAGCTCCATTTCAGTTATAATTTACTACACCAGGGGGTATTTTTAGCTAAATTTTGACGATATTGTTAAACAGTTATTAATTAATTTAATAATGCATTTTAAATAATGTAATTACTATCTATTTATTTTATATTATATTAAATGTATTTAACAAGGTATTTCAAAATTTATTTCAAAATGTATTAACTGCATCCTTTGGGTATCAATTACTGTGATTTCTTAACTGTTTTATTCACCTTAATCTTTATGATATTCTGGTAGACATGTGCGCGTGGATATTTGTAAAATACTGAAATATTAATCGCCATGGTGTTTATTATTTATATTTTATATCCTATAAATATTTAAATACGTTTTATTGATTCTTCCATTTCATATTATTTGTTTCTATTCTGTTTTCATTTTTAATCAATTCACTTGATTTTAATGGTTGTTTGGGCACAGGGGAAAATAATTTTTAGCTTTAGCTTATTTTTCTCACAGAAAACAACCATTTTGCTTATATCATTGAATTCTGTGCCCTTGACAACGTAATTCAATATATAAGCTTTTCCATTTTTTGTCGGTGTCCACTTTTTTCTTTTTCTTCCATAATAATTCTTATAATAAATTATTATTATTATTTTTTTAATACTTACAGCTTTAATTCATAATAATTGACGGTGGTAGGTTATGTTTAATTAATGGTTATATATATATATATATCGTTTGAGTTATTGTTGAAATGACATTGCGTTCTTTCTCATTACGAAATGTACACAATTTAAATTGTGTGGCTATTACATTTCTGATTAAAATCATAATACAGTCTATCAAACTAAAGTAATTCAGGGTCCTTAAATCCAAACAGAAAATGCAACAGCAGACAATTTTCGCCATTCAATCTAAAGATAAACTGTGAGCAATCTCTACTTGGATTTTTAAAATTTGCTCTTCACTTTTAATCTGCAGAATCGGCACAAAAGCAAAGAATTTCGCCCCTTTTAAAATTCTGTTGGTGTAGAATTGAAACTTTATCTATAATGTTGGAAAGGAAAATTCATTCAAAAATTCTGGTGCCCTTAAAACGTGACAAACTGCGTCTGATGGTGACCTTTGATTAACGTAGAGCTTTTGTAAAAAAAACTTCCACAGAAAATAGGCTGAGGAAAATGGAACAAGGATGAAATGATGTAGTTTCAATCGTCTAAAATCAGGAAAGCCATTCTTCATAAAAGCACTAAGTATGAAACGATGTACACTTTTATTAATTTAAATCCATTTTCCACAAATGTTGTTAACCCTGCACTCTTAGAATAATTCCGGAAAATAAAATGTACTACTCTATGAAGAACGTAGAAGCGGGTAATGTAAGCGGGAATGTTATTTAATTATATTCTACATTTTACTAGTTTTTACTCTATTTGATTTGCTAGTCAAAATAGCGCAGTGGTTCCCAGCGTGGGGCGTGCGCCCCATAAGGGGCGGGGGCAATTTGAATTTTTGTGGGGGCAATTCCAAATTTGGTACTCACCCTTTCACTTTTCAGTTTCTTTTGTCTTTTTTGGAAAAGTAATGTTATAGGCTAAAAATGAATGGAATACAAGTAAAATTTTAAAAATCAGTTTTATTGAGTTTTTAAAATGTTCCCTATCAAAAGTTTTACCCCTTAATTCTCGCTCCCGCAATATCACGGACTGAGGTGTCGTTCGTTATTTCTCGTGCCCGTCATATTTCCGGTCTGGAGATTTATTGCTGGAAAAAACTTCTGAAACCATAAAAATTTAACTGGCATTTCCGTGTGAAGTCTTTGAATATTAGCGATTGGGTTTGGTTTCTGGCACTGATTGTGATGTTGAATTTTGTATTGCATGTTTCGAAATATATCACACCCCAAAAAATGATTAATAATCAAAATTTAATGTATATTATATTATTTCAAATATTATTTGTAAAAATTTGTTTGATGATGATAAATAAAGATATAAGATGTGAAAAATAAAGGTCTTATTCGCATTAATTTGTATGGTGTAAAACAAACTACAAAACACATAATTCTCACATGATGGCTTTTCCACAAATGTGAATTTGTTCTATAACATCTTTTTTTTTTTTTTTTTTTTTTTCGCCTTAAAAAAAACTAATTGCTTATTTTATTTAGAAACCTTATAATTATTCAATTTCTGTAATAAAAAAATAGCTACTTTTTTATGGTTTTTTCAAATATTAAGCGACCGTTAAGGGGTTAATATAGGATCTACACCAGAACAATTATACGAGTAATCTTTTAAAATTGTTGAACCCCCATCACTCACCCTCTTTTTTTTTTTTTTTAGTTTTAAAAATATCTATAATGTTTCTGGTTGATGTTGTACTTTAGAATTTTTCGTAATAGTTTTAATTACTCTTTGAATGGGTTTCTACGTGTATTTGCACTGCTATATGTCGCACGAAGAATCTTTTACCTGTGAAACTACTAATGGTATATAAAAATCTGACTATCTTGAACATATTTAACATTTAACCTGAAAAATATATGAAATATCTGAGCAAAGTATTACCAACTTTATAAAATTTATAAATGCTAAATAGAATTAGAAAAGACAATGGGCAGATAGTAAATAACTATGGCTCTAGTGCAGAAATCGTACAGAGAAAATAAATTTACATGATGGCATATGCATTTTAAATTTAAAAAACAAATAATATATTGAAAGCAATTAACGATATTGGGGAGAGTAATAGAGAAAATGTGTTATGGTGGGTAATAATGGCTACGTAAAATTGATAAAGATAAAAATCTTGAAATGCTTCTTGTGTGTTGTGTTATCCATAGAAAGAAAAGTTTAGTGGCCAAAGCTTTTTCACCAATTCTTAAAAAGTTACAAAAATGAATTATAAAATGTCTGAATGTCATCAATTTTAATGCTAAATGTAAGTCTCTCTTCAAGATATTTTTTAAAGATAAAAATACAGACTGTATAACAATTCTCTTTAACACTGAGGTATGTTGGGAAAATACAGAAAATCACTTTTTGGCACAAAGGCGAAGATGTATAGATTCATTGCATTTTTAGAATTATGTTAAAAACACGTTTTTTACAGAAGATTCACCTCTTTAATAAGTTAAAAACTTTGAAATGAATAATTTTTGTTAAGGCTCTACTAAGTTTCTATCGTGTGAATAGAGTAACTTTTTAAACAATAAGAGATATAATTTGCAGAGTGAGGGGGGGGGGGGCGGCACAGTGATTTTATTGATGCTTTGGTGGGGCGTGGCCACTAAAAGGTTGGGAACCACTGAAATAGTGTACTGTTTTTCCGTAGGTATTGGTATTTACTAGTTCACAATAAACTGGATCTAATGAACTGGAAACGATTGAAATAATTTTGGTGTACTAACATTGTAGATAGCATCGAGTGCATGACGCTACAAAAAATCAAATGTATTAGTGGTACTACGTCAAAATAAAACATAAGCAATTTTTAAAGAAAAATAAACTTTTTAACAGAAAAAAAACTAACCTTAATGAGATATTTTAAAGATGTGAGTATCCTCTTTCAATTAAAAAAAATCACGTGGATCAGTCGTGTAGTTTCGGAGAAATTGGTAAACATTCCTTAAAAAAATATACGGATTAAGAACCTCCTCCTTCCTTTGAAGTCGGTTAAAAGAAGTTTCCAATGAGGGGTTCTTAACTTATTCCATGCCAGCTGGCGCTTTTTACTAAGAGCGGTTAGTGCAGCCAAGGTGGCTAACCTTTATTGTTATTCGCATTCCCTTTAAATTCCATTGCGGCTTATATCGATCATTTTAATTCGCAATATACGGACATATATATCTAATGTTGACCATTAACCATTATAAGACAACACTGATACATCATACACAAATAGGGGAATAAAAATTTAAAAATTGATAAATTAACTTATATCTGTTTTCAATAGTATCCCGAAAACGAGAAAAGGAAATCATGAAAAGATAAATGAAATGGAAAGATACTGAAATATTTGTAGAACAATGGCAGAATCTTCAGACCCAAATTACTACAGATTCCACAAAAAATGTACAACTTCATCCTTGTACAAACTATAATAAGCTAAATATATATATAAAATTTGGGCAATCTTGCATTAGAAAACATTAAAAAAAGATGAATGAAATGTGACATTAAAATAAGCAAATTAGGAAACATTTTCCTTATGAAAAATCCCATAAAGACATTAATGGTTTGACAAAACTGCGTGCGTGGCTAAAAAATGGACTAATCCGGGATGAATATAAAATTATAGATGAATGACTCACGAAGATGGCAAACCAAGGAAGCTGAAATAACAAAATGAATCAATAAAATATAGATGAATAAGATAAATTATAGTGCTATCATCTAGTAACAGTAATTACAATTATGAAAATAACAGAATTCAATCAAATAAGGTGGATAAATCTTGCAAGTAAAATAAGTAAAATACTTTAACTCAATTTAAGTTAATAAATTACGAAACTTAATGTAAAAATAATAAATAAATAAATAATGGGATTAAGAATACATTAATTAAATAAATTAATATAAAAATTCTGCATAAAAAATAAATTAATGAATAAATTCTATAAGAATACAGAATAATAACTATAAATAAACAAATAAATAGAGCCACGGTCGGCAACTAGCGGACTGCGGTCCACATCCGGACCGCGGAAGGTCGAAGCCTGGACCGCCGAAAAAGATATTGCAAATGAAGAATTTATTCATTTTCCAACAATTCTTGAATATAAAAAGAATAATTTCGAAATACACATTTTAGTGTTCCTAATTTTATGTCTTTTTGTGAAGTAATTTAAAACAAGATTCCAAGACTTTGCAGAGATAGGTAAGTTGCCTCAAAAATAGCCTTATTAATCCTTTTAAATGGCCTTATGAAGTTGCTCCAGCTGCAGAACAGATTGATGTGACTGCGAAGCTGTTCAGTCATGAAAATCTTTACTCCAAATGGAGATATTTGACTTGCAAGAAGATATTTCCTTGCAAATGTATAAAACTGCATCCACTGAAGAATTCTGGGGTAAAAATGCCTCAGAAAAGTAGAAAAATTACAAAAAAAACTATTAACCTGGCTACTATGTTTGGCTCCACATATAGGGGAGACTAGGGAGGGTTGACCCGCTTTTTACAAAATGGTTTTTAATTTTTTTAATATTGAACGTAGAATAAAGTTTTACATATCATTTTATTCGTTATATACAATCAGTTATCAAAATAAAATTGCTAAATAAATGTAATATATAAGAAATTTGAAAAATGATCGATTTTAACCATGAGAAAATAATGGGTCAAAGCTCCCCACATATAGGAGGGTTGATCCACTATATAGGAGGCTTGACCCACTTTGTTTTATATTGAAATATTTGTGAAGAGAAATAAAATCTGTTTAAAAAAGGCAATGTAACTTTATCCTACATGCTTTAATTATTATAAAAAACATTTTTGAAAATATGATGCCTAAACAAACCTGTTTAGACGCAATCGCAAGTCAGAGGATAAAAACTTAGTTTTAAACAGAATTTCGTCTGAGCAGGTATAATTGTACAGCAGGGAAAATGAAATTTTAACATTTAAGACAGTATGCCGTTAGAGACAGGTTCCGTTTTCATAGGATTTCGTTTATTATTATGCCCAGAATTTATAGCCACTGTCCCGCTTTTTTTTTTGTCTCATTTTCCTACTTTTTTTGACACTCGACCTGACAACTGTAATTGTCACATAGTTTGGCTTCATCTCACTGTATTCATGATGGTGAAATTTGTTTACATACTTTCCAAAAGTTTTTCGATCAATACTATGTTTCAGCCGCATGTGAACTTAACTGATCATTACCTTCTTTATCCCTTTCAGTGGCAAAGTACTTTCAGTACTAAAATGTTGAAATAAATGACTGGCACCGAAATTTTCGAACAGATTTTTTTGGAGGTAAGAAAAATGGTATATTTCACATACATATTAAATGGAAAAGATTTTAGAAAAATTCTGGTGCCACTGTGGCGTTTGGTAATTACAATTAAGTGGTTTCATGAGCATACCGTTGCCCCAGAAAGTGTTAAGACTGCTGCTTTCATATTTTCTTGTCCTTTCTACTCTTTTACACTGTTTCTATTTATCTATTGTAGTAATATTCAAATGGAAAGTATTTAATTAAGGAAGGAATTTAAATAGTTCCTATCAACTTTTCCATTTATATTTCATTAAATGTTTTCTTGCAGTGGATACTATAGCAATTTTTCACATCTTTCTTTAATCTAAACATTTTCTTTTCCATCACCCTATTTTACCGTGACTTTATAGAATAAATTTACATTTTTTTATGTATATAATCATTAAACTTTCATTGTGCATAGTGTATAATAAAAAAATTTAATCTGGTCAACCCTCCCTCACATTGACTGGGTCAAAAATCCCCGCATAGCCCTTTTCTAAAGAATACACATTGTTATGTTAAGCCTAACTTACTGTACAATATTTATGCCTGGAATAAAAGCTCGATATTTCTGTATTACTTAAAACCTACTTACTTAAATTTCTATGATATATTTTATCTGAAAAAAGCTTACAAAATATTTCTAAAAAAACGCAACTTTTAGGTTGAAAACGCCTCACAATTGATTTTTTCCACAGCTATTTCGATTTTTTGTATGAAACAAAGACTGCTGTTTGAGCATTCCTGTAGCTTTGGTTGACACCTAATGATAAAACTCTGAAATTCTTTTAAATATGAAAACTGAGGGGTGGGTCAAGCCTCCCGTATGGTCAACCCTCCCCAGTTTCCCCTATATGCGAAAGAACTTTCTCCAAAATTAATTTTTTGAAGAACAAACATCATTCGAGATTAACGAACGCCCACTTTTAAGACACTCTCCGCATTAGCTGTTTCACCACGCACCACGTGAACCAAACTGTAAAAACTGGGCTCAAGACCGCAAGTGTAATTTTTCGCATTACTTTTTCAACGAATACTTGCCTTTTATATATGGACTTTACCCACGAATGGCAACAGCCATGCCTCTGCGGGAAGATACCCTCCGAAAGAGACTGTTTATTGGACGAAGGGAAAGCAGTGTTAAAATATTCTTCACGCCTATTGGTGTTTTGCTTCTGCTTACCCGTGCCTGACGTCACATGGGTAAAGTCCAACTTCGTCTTTAAGATATTAGACCGGGAGCCGGCAGCACAGACAATCACCTCATCGAATTCACGGATGAAATTCTAGGATTAGTCAAATCTTGATTCGCATATTAAAACGCAATCGGTCTGCCAAGTCACACCTTGGTTGAAAACACCTAAACACCAGATTTTAGTAGCTGGCTCATAGGTTTACCACTTTGTTTTCCTGCTCCCAGTCCTCCATGTTCTCAAACCTTTTGGTGCAGACCGATTGTGTTTTAATATTTGAATCAAGATTTAACTAATCCTAAAATTTCATCCATGAACTCGATGAGGTGATTATCTGTGCTGGCGGCTCCCGGTTAATGTGTATGTAAAAATTTTCAGAACATATATCTGTGTATGTAGTAATTTATCAGAACGAATACCTGACTTTCCAATTTTATGTTATATGTGTTTGTAAAAATAACAATTTAAAAGTAATTAGTACTTATATTATGTATATGTTTTCTTTTCTCCGGACCTCGATAAAATTTTTGAAAAGTATTCGGACCTCACTTAAAATTAGAGTTGCAAAGGCTGGAAAAAACCGGGTTTATTCCCGGGAATAAACCGGGTTTTTTGGGAAGGAAATTTTTTAATTTTCCGGGAGTTTTCAGAAAGTTTTAAGCATGAAAATTTTTTAATTTATTATTTTTTATTATTTCAATTTTTGACAATTTAAACAAAACTAATAACATAAAATATAAAAAAATAATAACACAGTTTACATGAAAACTAACGAAATAAAGGCTTCCGCTGCAGAAATATTAAGTAAAGAGAAATTTAAAAAATTGTTATTTTAATCGTCGATAAGTAAAAAGTGAAAGAGGCAAATGAGAGATTCATCTTCCCTGACATGAACATAAACTTCACTCTGTTCTTCGAATCAACGAATGTAAACAAAAAAGAAAACGAACAAAATTAAAAGAAATCAATGCAAAAATACTACAAAGCAACTCGTTAGAAAATTAATATAAAGTATGCCTGAAAACGAGATGTGCGAACCAACAGAAACTGAAAAAAATCATTTTTTAAAGAAACATTCAAATCCTCACCTATTTATAGCTGCCATTGTTGTAAAGCTTAAAAATTATTAAGACTTAGACTGTAAAATCATAAGTTTTGTGAATTCATAAAGTAAAATCTATCTTTTTGGAACATTCATCCCTGAAATATCTTTAAAAAAAATTTCAAATTGGAAAATAACTGGTTTTGTTCATCTTCAAAACTCCTTCAAAATTTCCAATATTCCCCAAAATTCCGGATTTATTTCCCAAAATTCCCTGGTTTATTCCCGCCCCTCAAAAACTGCGGTTTTTTTGCAACTCTACTTAAAATTACTTACCGACCCGTCAAATAGAGGAAAAACAGTTAAATAAGGCAAAACATATTGATGTATATTAACCCTTTGCACTCATATGTCCAGTCTGACTGGAGATCATCTTTCTTCGCAAAATTTGTTTTTGGCATCAGTAATAAAAGAAAAGAAAATTTGCCTTGTTTAATTAGAGCATTTTTGAAATTGTGTATTTGAAAGAAACTTCTTTTAAAAAAGTGGTGTAAACCGAATAAAATTTGTATAAGAGACGCCCGATTCGAAAGGGTTAATGAAATTAAAAGTCTAAAGGGTTAATGTAAGGGACATTGTCCTACATAACGCTAAGAAGTTAACTAAATATTAATTAATGAAATCCAAACGAAATAACTTAAAGGATCTCAGGACTCTAAAACTTCAAATTTTTTTTTTTTTTTTTTTTTTTTTTTTTTTTTTTTTTTTTTTTTTAAGATGTTAAATTTTTATCTTTTTGAACATTTTGATATGATTGTTTCCTTGAAATTTCCATTAGAACAGAAGTTGTGGCTATTAGAATTATACCCGCTCAATAGCTGAAGCTGCGTTTCCGAAACTTTGAAGCTATTTTTCTTAAAATGACGTTTTTGGACATAACGCGCAGGATATCTCAAAGACTTCTGACTATTTTTTCATGAAATTTTCAAAACATATGTTTCATGTTAGTCTGTATAAACTGAACCTAGAACTTCATTTTTATTGTTCAAAAAAATATTTTGTACGTTATTATATTGTTAAAATTTGCAAATTTTTGTCTTAGCTAAAAACAACTTTGTATTAAAAATATAAAAATACTTTAAATACAAATTTATTTAGATTCAGGGTAATTATTACAATCTGAAGTATAAGTAAGCACCAAAATTTTCTTTCTAGTTGCAAAATTTATTTTGTAATCCTGCGCGTAATCTATTATGCTGATTTTCTGCTCTTCAAATGTCTGACAGCTTAGAGCTGCCTGTAAATACTAATTTTGCCTCTTTCAATTTTTTAAATACATGAAAGGAAATAACATACTTATATCTTTCATCCCAGTAAAAATTGTGATTTAAAATCATATACATTTTAAGATTCATTTATTATATTCTTCATTATAAGCTTAATTTTCTCCTTATATCAACGGATCACCGTCCATCTGCCACCCTAGTGGAGTGTTTCGTTGGTATGCGCAGAACCAACTTTTCTCCCCGTATGAGTAATCTAGTTTTTTTACTATATCTATGGATGTATCCTAACCTATGATCCTATCTCCGTCAATGCCATCTCCTTGGCGTAACTAAAGACTCAAGCTTATGGAATCAACCAACCAACCCATGTATGTTTGTTAATAAATAAAGCAAACTCTTTTGTAAGCGCACAACTGAAAATATTAATAAAAATGACTGCTAATGTAACAAATCACAGACCGTCTTCCTTGGACATTAATGTTTCGAAAACTGCTGCAATTATGGTATTTATTTTATGCTTATGAGTTATAAAAAAATATCTAAAATGACATTGTGATATTTGATATTGTGTAGCTTTAAAGATGCTTATGCTTGTATTGATTTAACATACATGATTCAAAAAATTATACTAATAATGTGATAAATTAGTTGTTCGTCTGATCTAGTGATGTATAGTGTGGCTTTAAAACACTCGCATCTTCTGTAAAATTCTTCCCGATTCTTTTTCTCATATTATAAAAAAAAGCTCCCCCTCCCGCCCTGCAAACGTTCTACTATTTGATACCATTAATTAAAGCTTCCAATTCAACACTAATGCAGTTTTTATAAGATAATTATAGCTTTAATAATAGTAATTAGGCCTGTTCCACAGTCACGTATGTGACAATCATAGCAAATATATGTAGGGTAGATGTGCCAGTAATGGACACCCTTAAGGAATTTCTTTAAAAATTATTTTTTTATTAATAGTTATAATTATTATATTCCAGTTTTTTCAATATTATATTAATCTATCAACAATATTTAACCATTCTTATAGCCTCAGTTCCCCATATGAATAGAAATTTAATTTTAAATAACAGAAATATATCAAAACACCCAAAAGCCCAGTAATGGACACCCTCTGGCCCAGTAGTGGACACCCATTGTTCCAGTAATGGATACCCCATAAAAAGTAATAAATATAATTGTTTTTATGACTGTATTTAGAACCAGAATTTAATGAATACATACTAATGAAACAAAATAGTTATTTTTAAATAAATTTAACAATTAGGATACCAGTAATTAATAAAATATTTGTGATAATCATTTACTGTTTGCATCAATTATTCTAATTATCAGAAGATCGATGTTTTAATTATTTTAGATGGATAGTTTAAAATACTAAATGTCAGACAATTACAGCTATCAAATTATTGAAACAGTGGTGGATTTAAAAGGCAATTAAAAAAAAAAAAAAAAAAAAAAAAAGTTTTGGAATATTGATGTTTAGTTTTGTGTCACTATTTTTAACAATCTTCCAGAGATTACTTGATATATCATTTATAATAATTAATATTACAAATATGAAAGAAATGATATTGTGAGTTGAATATTTTAAATACTAAATAAAATAATTTCAAAATAAAACTGTAGAACTGATGTTTGAGGCCCCTGATCTGCAGATTTACTAGTTTCATGAATATTACCTAAACTTTCATTAATAGTAGTATTACATTTTTTTTTTTCTTTTTTTAAATAAGGAAACATTTAAGACAGAAAATGGATTTTTAATAGCTTCTGTAACATTGTTTTTATTTAAACGGAGAGAGATTAAGCCCTATGAGCCCCTCTTTGACTGTGCTCTTAAACAGTACTATTTTCTGCTTCCCGACTGGTTTGACTGCCAGATTATAAAATATGTGAGGTATATATATGTACTTTATAAATAAAATAAAATATCGAAATTTTATTAATCACATAAAATAACTTAAAAGCAGCTATTTATAAAAGTTTTGGTGTTATTACACTTTGGTAAGTATAATTTAAAAATTAAATTTGATTATTTAGGTTTGCAGTTAAGCCAAAGTATTTTATGCACTATAAACATTACTAAAATTGCATTTTTAGCAATGTCTACATGGGGTGTCCATTACTGGAAAATGACTAATTAACCATCCCAGTAATGGACACCCCTCTTAAAACCTTAAAAAGAAATGAAATTTTGTAAATAGCCATTAGTATATAAAATGCAAAGTTTTCTATTGCTACTCAAACAAAAACATTCAAATTTTGCAAGAAAATAAATAATATATAAATTAATTAAACGAAGCCAGCTCTTAACCTCTTCATTAAGATTTTCACAGAAAAACAGCAAAACTTTGAAACATTATTTTCTGCTTCCTGATTGGTTTGATTAAAAGTGTCAACAATAACATAGTTTTATAAAACATACAAGGGGGAATTATAAAAAAAAATAATTAAAGCTAAATATTTATTAGTTATTTTTTTATGAACTAAAAACATCAAGGGGTGTCCATTACTGGAAGGGTGTCCATTACTGGCACATCTACCCTATATAATTATGGTAATCCAGGTTATAAATATAATAATTAAGGTGAAATTGTATTTTACTGAAGTAAAATAGAAGGTGACAATAAATAATAATAGCAGAAAATACCAGATATATAATATTTAAGTCTAATAAACAAACTATTGTGCATGGTCATATATGTGACAAAATATAGAAGTTGCATCACACGTGCAATGCTTCTTATTCAAAATTCTGTGAATCATATGGTCTAAATTTAGTGATTTTTCTTTTTTAATTAATAAAGAGGTAAGAAAGAAATGTGGCTAAGACAAATTCACTTAGAAGTATATTTTAATGGATAAATTTAAGAAAATTCTGTCTATCATGTATGTGACAGCGAGTCATGTATGTGACATAGTATGAACTAACATGGCTTTAACGTTATTTTTAGATTACTGAGTGTGGAAATATAACAATTCCACGGTTATTAATTGTTAGTATAGGCAATTTTTTAATTATATCACCTTGCTGTGTGTATGCTACACCATTAGAATTAATACTATTGTATTCATGTCTTTATTGTACAAAGGGCTCTATTGTATAAATGGAAATACCAGTTTTACTTTGAATGTGAATAAGAATATTGTGCCAGATGATGAAAAGAAGGGATGATAAACAAAAGAGAATCTCCTGTGATGCCTGGTCAATGAGCAAGTGAGGAGAAATGGCAGTTGTATTGTTTTTAATTTTTCAGATGGAAATCACCTTTGATTTTACAGGAGAGAACCCCCCCCCCCCCCTATTTTTTTTTCCTTGAAGGCAGAAGATGAAGAAGAGACAGTGAGAAGTTAAAAGAAAATCTTGTGTTGGAAGTAAAACGTAGCGTTTGGGAATGCACTGACCCCTGTAAAGAGTAATGTATGTATGAGGATGTGGAAGATACTTGTGTGGTTAGCCCGTTGAATAAGCCTAGCTGAATATTAAAAATTGAGAAGGAAAGAGTGTAACGTAATGGTATAACAGCAATATTCAGATAATATCGTAACATGTAACTTAATGTTGGCCAGAATCTTCTATATCCATGCCTATAAATAAATGCAAATATTTTGTAAATAAATCATCCATTAATATAATTTGAAGAATCCTGGTAATTACCAACCTTCTCACGTTATGTTCGGTATCGCATACTTATACTGGTGGTGATGCTTATCAACTAAAGAACAGTTATTTGCATTTTTATGTTAGGGTAAAATTTGAGTGATAATTATCATTGTATCAGCAACAGAACAACCATCTCAACATGTGCTTTAAACAAGAGTGGTACTAGTACAGCCAGCTGGTTAGAAAATCTGAGAGTACTGGTCAGTGTATTTCATAGAAAACTGCAATGTAGTGAGAAAATAAACACTAATAAAGTCACATACCTGACCTTTTTAAATTTTGTTAACTGCAATTAAGGTAATCTTTTTTTTTTTATTGCTTCAGCTAATTCAAGTGAACTGATTTTGCAAATAAAATATGGTAAGAACATATAGGTGTAAATTAGCGGTCGCCACTCGCCACGTGGCGATTAAAGTTGTGAAAGTGGCGATTAAAATATCGGCCATCGATCGCCACTATAGTCGCCACTCGCCAAGTGGCGATAAAAAAATCAGTTATCGATCACCAACTGAAATACAACTTTTTTTATGGAAATATGCATTTCTACTTTGATTACATCTAATTAGCAAACTGATTAATTCTTTTTCCTACCGGATGCAAGCAGATTGCAGCGATTTAGCTGTATTTTCAATATTTCAGTTTTTTGCCATGCTCGCTCTTCAGTTGGATTATTTTTTCAAGAAATATAGTTTTATGCAAAATATATTCATAAGCTTTCATTCCACATGTATTTCAAATAATTTATTCCTTTTTTTTTCACTGGATGCAAATGCAAGTGGATTTTAACCCTTTCGGGTCTGGTTTTACTACTTTAATAGTACATGTCTTTTCATCAAGTATTATTTTGTCTTAAAAATTACTTTTGTTACTATCTACACATAGTAATGATAGTATATGGCTATGCTTTTCTTATTATGAGTTCATTTATGTTTGGACATTTAGTAATTTATTTTATACATATATTTCACTCTTTAAATTTAAAATATAGGTTACTTTTCTGAACGAATCGTGTGGTAAAACACAAAAAACATTATAAAGTTGTAATATCTGTTAAACCCTCTTGTAATACGAGATTTTCCAAACGTCTCCAAAAACTCTTAACCTATTATCATATCAGTAAATCTATTTGGATAGCTACGATTAAGATTATTAAAATAAAAGTAATTTAGTTCTCAAAATTGAAAAAAAAATTGGACCCTAAAGGGTAAGGACATTACAATATCTTCAATGTGTTTGATCAGTTAGATTATTTTTCTGCAAGAGATACTATTTAATCCTGCGAAATACACTCACCAGCTTAGATTTCAACTGTATGTAATGTATATGGTATGTTAATAACACATTTAATTATTAAATAAAATCGAAATAGCATTTTATTGTGTTTTGTTTGATTTTTTTTTTTTTTTTTTTTGTATACGCTTAGTTGTTGGAATTTTGATTTAGTTACTAACTTTTTATGCAAAGAAAGTAACAGTAATCTGATTGATAATAGAGTTTATGAACATTTACAAATAATCCAAAAATATATTCTAAAAAAATCAATATAACAATTTTGTAGTTTTAAAGTAATTTTCTTGAATTTCAACTGTGTCCCTGTTCTTATCATGAATAGTTGGCTGGTATAAAACTCTGATTTATAGAAAATATGTATATATACAACGATTATAGTTTATCTAGATACCAAGAAAGTTTGAAACAAAATAGTGGCCACTAACTTTAAAAAGTGGCCACTAATGAAACCGAGTCTACCGGCCACTGGCTACTAACTCAATTTCCTAGTTTTCACCTATATAAGAACATTTGAAAGTATTGGTCTCTGAATTTTATAATATACTGTTCCCTAGTGATAAAATAAACATACTAATGATGTACAAACCTGACACCTGGTTGTGTCACATATCTGACTGTTATCAGTTCTACTGCTATAGGTCAAAATTAACATTTTTACCCACTGGCCAGTACACTGATTTTTTTCACTGGCCAGTTTTTTTTAACCACTGGCCAGTAAAGTTATGTACGCTCCATACAAAATTGTGTTTTTTCTAACTATCAACATTGTAATTCATTAATATCTTTCACTTACCATTCGATATAAATACATTCAACAAAAAAAAAAAAAAAAAAAAAAAAAAAAATAATTAACATGTAACAGAAAAATATAACCAAGAAATTACTACTTCCAAAATAAAAGTCAAACACATATTTGAAGATTTTTACACATACTTAATGCAATGTATAAAAGAGACAAGAAAATTGAAATATATTTTAAGAATTATTTTTTTTAAATCTTGACTATTTTATTTTTACTGTTAATTGCAATGTAATAAATTCATAGCAAATTTTAAGAAAGGTTGCAGCAGAGGTGGATACCCCCACCCCCGGCACTAACTATGCATTTTTCTGAGAAAATTTAACGATTTTCATGTTTTTTTTTTGCTATTTTTTGACGACATTCAAGGTTTTTTTTCGCGATCTTTTGACGAAATTCATGTTTTTTTTTTCGTGATCTTTTAACGAAATTTGCGTTTTTTCTGCGATCTTTTGACGAAATTTGAGTTTTTCCCACGATTTTTTAACGAAAGTTGAGTTTTTCCGCGATCTTTTCACGAAATTTGTATGTTATCCGCAATTTTTCGGAAATTTGCATTTTATCTGCGATCTTTTGACGAAATTTGTGGTTTTTCCGTGATCTTTTGACGAAATTTGTGATTTGCTTCGCGAAATTTGCGTTTTTCCCACAATTTTTTGACGAAAGTTGCGTTTTTCCACGATCTTTTCACGAAATTTGTGTTTTTCGTGATCTTTTCACGAAATTTGTGTTTTATCCACAATATTTTCGTGAAATTTGCATTTTATCAGCGATCTTTTGACGAAATTTGCGGTTTTTGCGCGATCTTGTCACGAAATTTGAGGTTTTCCCGCAATTTTTTCACGAAATTTGCATTTTACGGCGATTTTTTTCACAAAATTTGTGTTTTTCCACAATACTTTGAAGAAGTTTGTGATTCTTTTTGCGATCCTTTGATGAAATTTGCGCCTTTTTCTGTGATTGTTTGACGAAATTTGCATTTTTTACCTGGTCCTTGGGCGAAATTCACGTTTTTTCGTTATTCTTTGACGGAATTGGTGATTTTCTCCTGCGAACGATTGACAAAATTGATTTTTTTCGGCAACCATATCGAAATTAGCGATATTTTTATGCCCGAATTTTTGGACTGATGACCGATGTTTTTTTAAATTTTCAGAACCGAATACCTTAACTTTTCAGAAAATTCGGGACAGAACCGCCCCTGCTATTTTCTTTTCTTACATTCGGGAATCGCCGATCTGGACGCCGTAAATTCTGAACGAATTTGCATTGGATTACTTTTGCAAATAAAACATGGATTTTGTAAAGTAAAAAATATAGGCTGTAAAAAAACTTTTTCATATCATGGTCATGTATGTGACCACTAAACTTGATACTGGGTATTTTCTATGTAAAAAAATATTTAGAACATACTTCATAGTTTTGATGAGGCGCATTTTGATTAAAAATAAGTTAATAATCAATAACAATGGCAAAATGGAACTTTTAAACTACAAATAGATGTGCTAATTGCAACAAAGTTTTGTCATACCTTAAAAGATGAGATTTCAAAATACTTGCAGAGTATTTAAAATGTACTGTATATTATTAGAAAAAAAAATCAGACTTAAAAATAAAGCTAACCATGAGAAAGATCATACTTTTTACAGTATAAAACAAGTATTTGCTACCTTAATTCAAAAAAATTTTTTTTTTTTTTGCACCCTGGTTTCAAAATTTGTGGAATGGCCAATTAGATTTAAATGATAGTATTATAGATTCAGGGGTACTGTTCCGTTATACGGGCACCCTGCCAAAATGTATGCTAATGTGCCAATTATGGCACAGATGTCATATATGCCCCCATATTGGCACGATTTTTTTCTGACGCCAATTTGGCGAAAATATCAACAGCATAAACAACAACATGAGGGTTACCATATCAAGCAAAATAACGACGCTTTGGCGCCAGTTAAGTACCCGCTGCATGTATGACGTTGGCGTCAGAAAAAAATCGCACCAATATGGGAGTGTAATGACATCTGTGTCCCAATTATTTCAACCCTGATCATGAAAAGGATTTTTATTGTAAACCATGCGAAACATTGTGATTCTCAATTTATAAAATGTGAATCCTGTGAATGATTATTATTTAACCTTGTTTGTGTCCTGATGATAGCCTGATGTGGTTTTATAATGTAAATAATGATTGCTAAAAGTGTTTCTGAAAATTTTGCTTTTATTGGCAAATTCAATCTCACTGTTTTCTATGTTGTATGAAGGCCCCTGTAAAAAGTACCAAATTGATTATGAATTAAAGTTTGGCTCAGTATTTAATTTATAAAAATTTGGAAAAGCTCCAAAACCTTTGTATGTAGATGCAATATTTTTAACTTATTACTAGTAGGGATTGACCAAAACAGCAATTTTGCCGAATACCGAAGCTTCTGTCAAAGTGTATACCGAATATTCGGTATTCGACAACCGAATACTTAAAAAATTATAATACACATTTTTCATATATTAGCTTTCTTAATAAACGTTAATTAAAATTAAATTTTTAATAATTTAATTCAGTTACATTTTTATTCTTAAATCTAATTACACAAAAAAATTTAATGACTTCTTGCCACTCACAAATTCATTAACCCATCACTTATTTTTTATTATTTTATCACTAGTCAATACCCAAAATAACCTATAAAAGTATTAAACTATACAGGCTGTTATTAAGGATAAGGATTGTTATAAAAACAAAAGAAGTTCATTCAAATAAAAAGAAAGAATGTTGTCATTAAACTGATTTACTGATTGTCTAATTATAAACAATACTGAATAGGAATGTTCTCAAATACAAAAGGTATCATATCAATTTGTACATTTAACTATTATCTGTCAAATTATTGGTATATATATTTACATTAATTTTCACATTGTGGTGATGAAGATAACAAATTTGAGTGATTTTAATTTAATGGTTATAAAAGCTATAGGATAGGCATCGGGGTATACTTATTTGATGTGTGTATTTTCTTTAATATGCACCTTAGATATACAGAGATGAACTCTGGATATACTTATTTGAAGTGTATATTAAAGAAAATACACATTAAATAAATTTAAATTTTAAAAAAAACTGATGTAGAAACAATTAAAATTAAATGATAAGGAAAGATGCCCATCTTCCTTACTTTTTTTTTTTTTTCTATCGTAGACAGTTGTTTTGATTTAACACCTGTGCAGGCTATTTTAGGATGGAAAAAGTGTTTTTTTTTTAATTAAAAATAGCCTTTGACTTGTTTTTTGTAGTGCAGGTTAACTCTGAACTCATGCATATAATATTGAAACTCATCATTTAGTCTATTCTACTTCTACATAAAAAATTATTTTTATGCTTCTAAGAAAATAGTTTATCCACAATTATTCAGCCGAATACTTAAAACTATTCAGCCAAAGCCGAATATTCGGTTTACATACTGAATCGACTATTCGGTATTCGGTCAATCCCTAATTACTAGTGTCTTTCAAATAAAATTTCCAACAGCTTGTTTTTAAAATTAATCATACTTGCTTTTCTCTTATTTGAAACATCTTTCTTTCTTTTGCATGTATATGTAATTTTTAACATATTTCTAGATTCTTTAAAATAAAATTTTCAACAGCTGTTTTGTTTAAGCAATCATATTTGCTTTTCTCTTATTTGTTGTATATATATATATATATTTTTTTTTCTTTTGCTACTATTGTTCATTTCATATCATATTCGTTATTTAGATAAGTAATTTTTTCTCTCTGTTTTAATGTTGCATCAGAAAACAGGAATGAAGAATGTGCATTTCAGAAATTGGTCTGAGACAATCGAATGTTACCCAGAGCTGTTTTTTGCACCGAAAACAACAGAAGAAGTGAAAGATGTAAGTGTTAATTAAAAAAATTATGATAATAACACAATGATCTGAAATAACTTTTTTTTTTTTGTACTTTTTGGTTAGCCAGGTGCCAGTGTTATGTACATATATATGTATATAAATATGTATTAGTGATGCAACGAATAGTGGTTTAACCGAATACCGAATATTCGGCCAAATTACAGACGAATATTTGACCTATTCCGCCGCCGAATATTAATTCATAAATTCTGATTTAAACCAAAATAATATATATCGATATCATCATACAATTTTTATTAAATTTATTCACCCTTTAAGATAATTAAAAACAAAATTTAAATTAGTTGTACTTCAAATCTATGGCTGCTCTTAGAGAAGGGTTAAGTTTATTGAAACCTTTCGAACAAGCTACAGTAAAAATTAGTTCAACATCACTTATTTCAGAAGTTATTCCAATGGTGGATACTTTATTCGTTAAAGCCTGGGGAAGGGAATGAATTTTTTGGTCTTGGAACATTTAAAGACTGCCTGGCTCAAAACATGAATGCACACTTTAAACATATTCATGATAATGAACCTTTTTGCATTTCAACCTGCTAGACCCCAGGTTTAAACCTGCATTTTTAATTATTTATTTATTTATTTTATATAAAGCTGAAGACAATCATCTCAAGTTAAAATCTCGATTGATTCACTTATGACTGCTATCTCAAACAATGAGATTCCTGAAACTGAAACAAATGCAAATGTGGCAGAAACAAACAAAGATGTTCATAATGAGTAAAAGACCAGATTTTGGGATTGCTTCATGCAGATTTCAACTACTAACGAAAACAAAACAGTTAATTTCAGCCCTTACAAATGATGAAGAGCAGTTATTTTGATAAATCACACTTAGAAATGAATGTCCACTAAACTGGTGGAAAGCAAATTTTATTGAATGTGTAATACTTAATCATAATTAAATCATTTTTTTTTAATATATATAAAATTCAAATAATTAAATTTACTTTTAAATAGTATTATTTTTCATGTATTGCACATTAAGAAAATTCAAATGATTATTAAATTTATATTTAATATTTGAAATAAAATTGTATTATAAATTTAATAAAATTTAAATTTCTTTAATGTGTGACACATAAATTTAAACCTATAGGTATGTTACTTAAAATATATTGATTGATATTATTTATTGTAAATATAAATGATTTCGTTTTAGTATTCGGCCGAATACTGTATTATTCAGCTTTTAAGCTGAATACCGAATATCAACCGAATATTCGTTGCATCCCTAATATGTATATATAACACTGGCACCTGGCTAACCGAAAAGTACCTTTTTATGTAATGTTTTATGTAAGTTTCGTTATTTTTCATTATAAACTTTGACATAATTCATGTGTACTGAGGACGCCTCCGAAGAGGGGTGAAAACGTTATTTTTTTGAAAAAGAGCTTGAAAGTATAAATGATGTATTGCACAAAAATAATATGCTTGTTATATAGCATACTCTGAATCTGGTAGTATATGTCTTTAAGTAAAATAACAAAATATGTCTTAAAGTTTTTAATGAAAAATAACAAAATATATCTTATAGAAATTGATTGTAATATAAAAGTATACAAACACGATAAAGAATTTTTTTAATGAAAAAATAACTGTGTCATGGTTTTTTTCTATAACTTAAATTTTATGTAACAGATAATGGAAAAATGTCTATACTGTGATTAGCTACTTTGATTATAATGCCTGAAGAGATGGTAAAGTATAAGTATAAATATTTGTTGATTTATCACGATCATTTGACATAAAAGTACCAATATTGCAGATAGTATGTGGTATGTAAAATGAAACAATTATGTTATTACCACTTTTCGTAGAATAAAAATAGCTAATATTCAGCATTCAGGTACATAGGTAAGGTTGGCGTCAAACAAGAGTAATGCTGACATCAATATTGCTTTAACTGTTTGAGAGTTATAATAATGATATTAAATGTGCCAATTGGTTTTTGGGCCCTATCAAAACTTCTTCTAGAAAACAACCATAGAAGGAATCTTTTATATTTGTTTCGAAGAAGCTTGGTGAACAAAATTTACAATGGTCAATATCAATACAAATTTACTATTGACAAAAATGGTTAATAAAATTTACTTATTTGCTTTAGTAATTAATCTACTGCACCTGGATCTATTGGAAATATTGGTGTCAAACATGAGCAAAGCTGGTGAAATGTAGTTTTAAATGAATGTGAATACCATTAAAGATTTGCCATAAAATGCTCTTTGTCATGCCAAACTACTCTTTCTAAAATAAATCGATTTGCAGTGGTTCATATTACGGAAAATTAACTGCTTATGCATCGATTGATCATTCGCAATGATTATGTTATTCGTTTTTGCTTTGTATAAGTCTTTAATAAAATCCCAATTTATTGCTGGCAAAAGCTGGCAAAAATTATTTTTATTCAATTGTTTTATTGCATTTGTCAAGTGTACGTACTTTCCATTTCAAATTATAAAATTAGGTTATTTTAATTTATCAATGAAACCATTTTTTTTTTAACCTCTCTCCATTTTTTGAAATTGCATATTACTACATGTAAATTCAGTTTATAGTGTTTATTATAATGTGAATGTTTAATTATTAAAGTAAATATCTCTGAAGGGCCATATAATTGTATTATTTTATTTCAATTTCTTTCTAGATTCTTGAATTAGCCCAAGAAACAAATAAGAATGTTCGTGTTGTTGGTTGTAAACATTCTCTATCTGATATAGCTTGCACACCTCATGTTATGATTAGTATGCAGTGTTTTAATAGAATATTAGAGGTAAATATAATTTTATATTCCATGTAATTGTGTTTTTTTCTTTATCATTTGGTAATGTAATGTTAAAAACTTGGTAATGTAATGTTAACAATTTAAGAAATAATATCTGGAATACTAAAAAGTAATCTTCTTTAGTTTAATGAGTCTTTAAAACAATTTTAGATTCATTTAAATAAATTGTATTATTATTTATGTATTGGGAATTCTTAACAAGAAAACAAATATGTACTTTTTGCTTTCTTTTTGATTTATTTTCTGTATCAACAATGATAATTATTCATTTACAGATACACTGAAAATATTTATCTTGCTTCCTTTGTATTTCTGCTGTATTAAACATTATTCAGTATAGTTAAAACTAAAATGATAGAACTTTGATAAGCAGTTTCGTTATTTTCCTTTTTATCTAAATGAACAAATCAAACCATATAAGAAACTCAAATTAGTGTTAAAGAGAAATTGTTAGATTAAATATCATTACATAAATATTTACTCTGTTTCCATTCTTTCCATAAAATTTATATCAAAACATTGAAAGATTTCCTTTTTTTTTTTTTTTTTTTTGTGTGTGTGTGTTATTTTCTGTTTGTTTAAAGTATAAAACAAGATATGTACCACAAGGTCATTCCACAAAATTTCTAAAAACGGGATGCCAGACCTTTTTTGATTTTTTCTAAATTATATATATGGCAGTCCAAAAAAATTCTATGTTAACCCTTTCTAAGGCAATGAGAAGTATTTATTCCACTTAATTTTAATCCCCAAATGCTAAATTTGTGCCAGAATTTTTAATGAAATTTTGCTTTTATGATGTACATGATGAACAGTAGTGATGTACCGAATATTCGGTATATGGTATCTATTCGACATTTGGCTTATTCAGCCGTACTACCAAATATTCAGTTTGGCTTAATATCAAACTATTATGTCTGCTGAATATCAAGATATCCAACCTGCTGAATATTTGAGTTGCCCAAATATTTCAATATTCAGCCAAATTGAATACTTTAAAAAAAAAAACTTTTAAAACCTTATACAACTTCTACTTTTAACTGTCCCTTAATAAAGGTATTCAGAAGTGGAATCATATTTAAATAAAAGAGAATGCTTTTACATTATTTATTTGCTTTTTGTAAAGTATCACCTAAGAAAATTAACCAATAATGACTACCTTCATGGAAATTAAAAATGTATTAATGCAAGTCCCTGAACATTGTCTGGTAAATAATCTGTTTCTTTCTTTTTCACAAACAGGATATTTCTAAACAAAATTTAAAAAAAAAAAAAAATACTATCAAGTATGATAATATACATCAAGATAGACAATTTTTGTACAAAAAACTAGGGATTGACCGAAGCAGCAATTTTGCCGAATACCAAAGCTTCGTTCAAAGTGTATACCAAATATTCGGTATTTGGTAACTGAATACTTAAAAATTTTTAATAAAAATTTTTGCATATACTATTAGCTTTTTTAATAAACTTTAATTAAAATTAAATTCTTAATAATTTAATTCAGTTACATTTTTATTCTTAAATCTAATTGCACAAAAAAATTTAATGACTTCTTTCCACTCACAAATTTAAGCTATCATTTTTTTATTATTTTATCACTAGTCAATACCCAAAATAACCTATGAAAGTATTAAACTATACAGGCTATTATTAAAGATAAGGTTTATCAGAAAAACAAAAGCTCATTCAAATAAAAAGAAACGTTGTCATTAAGCTGATTTACTGATTGTCTAAGTCTAATTATAAACGTATTGAATAGGAATATTCTCAAATACAAAAGGTGTCATATCAATTTGTACATTTTACTATTTTTTGTCAAATTATTGATACATATTTATATTTTGATTAATATTTTAACACTGTGGTGATGAAGATAACAGATTTGAGCAATTTTAATAGTTATAAAAACTATAGGATAGACATAGGGGTGTACTTATTTGATGCATTTTTTTTAATATACACCTTAGATATACAGGGATGAACTCTGATATACTTATTTGAAGTGTATGTTAAAGAAAATACACATTAAATAAATTTAAATTAACTAAAGTAGAAATAATTAAAATTAAATGATAAGGGAAAGATGCCCATCTTCCTTACTTTTTTTTTTCTCTATTGTAGGCAGTTATTTTGATTTCACTCCTATGTAGACTATTTTAGGAAGGAAAAAGTTTCTTTATTTATTAAAAATAGCCTCTGACTTGTTTTTTGTAGTGCAACTGAACTCTAAACTCATGCACATAATATTGAAACTCATTGTTTAACCTATTCTACTTCTAATTAAAAGAGAATTCTTCTACTTCTAAGAAAATACTTATCCATGGCCAAATACTTAAAAGTATTTGGCCGAAACCGAATATTTGGTTTACATGTCAAATCACTGAATACCGAATTGACTATTTGGTATTCGGTCAATCCCTACAAAAAACCAGGATCGTAATTCACTTATTCAGTCAAAAATAGTGTATCTCATTCCAGGTCAAACTTGTATTTTCATTTGTTACTCAAACAGTAATAAAAATATTGCAACTCTATTTTTAACAGAGTAACTATGATTTCTGAGAAATATGATAACATGACGAGAAGAGCTGGAAAATGCCACCATTCATATATAAAAGTACTGATCTGGGCATTCCTTTATTCAAAATACAGTTGACAATACTTATACATTGCCACTAGCCAAAATTCAGTCCCTTCCAATGATATCATCACATTTTATATACTTTATACATTTTAAATTATATATAATTTTTATACATTTTAATTAATGTGGGCAAAAATTGTTTCAGTTTGTTATGACACAAACTGTATTTTTGAGCACATTTTCTCCCCTGAAAGTTCGTTATAAGATTTTAGGAATAAACTGTATGTTTACAACCTCTGAAAATGATCGCCCACTCCAATATGTTGCATTAAAAATTTTCTTGCTAAATCAAAAGGAAGAGGAATGTTATTCTTGCTGAGTTGTCGCCATTTCAAAAAGATTGGAATTATTTATTTTTTACTTAAGTCTCTTCTTAACGCATAAACAGTTTTATGGTTGTAACATTTCTCTTTAATTTTAAAATATAAGAATTTTATTCATTTGTTTTAATTCACAGAAGAAGCCGTAAAATTTTAAATTTTATTAATTAAAAAAAGTTTTAAACTTTTCTTTTAAGTAATAATTCAAAGCATAGATTTGTTAGTGTAAAGTTTACTTGTAGAAAGGTTTTGTTTATTAAAGTGGAACTGGAAGTATATTTTATATTTTGTAAAATTGCTTTAAAATTTACTTTTTAATACCTTTAGACTCTAAAAGTATTCGGCATTTGGCCTAACAGGTACTATTTGGTTTACTACTTGTAGGCCAAATATTCAGTATTCAGTCAAATTCACTATTCAGTGCATCGCTAATGGAAAAGCATTTGATTACTTTCAAATTAATTTGTTCTTAAATTCTGGTGACATTCAATAATTTTACATTCTAGCAGCAGAATTAATTTGCCTTAGAAAAGATTTAAAAACTTTTTGATTAAAGAGAGTAGAAGAGTGCGATTTTGTACATTTTTACAAAATTCAAAACTTGCATGTTTTTTTAACTAACAGAAATAAACAAAAATTAAAAAAGATCTTTAATTTATGATTTTCATGATTCTTTCTATCAGATCATGTAAATGTTTGGATGTATCACTCTCTCCTTTTTTTTTTTTTTAAATACTTTAAAAACTTTTTTCTTTTTTTGAGATATTGGTCAAAATGCCAGTTTTTGAAAAAATACAACACATGTTTGTTTTTTTTTTTTAATATATATTATTGCTACCTCTAAACATGTCTTAAAAATAAATAAATAAATAAAAAAGCAGTCATTTTTTTTTCTCTTAAATTATACTAATTTAAATTTTGACATTTTTTATAAATCCAGTTTTTTTAACAGCTTATAAGTATATAATCATAGTTATATGAGCTTTAGTTTGGAATGATCTCTCCATATAATGTCTATAATCTGTCTATAATTTTGAAAATGTCTTTCAAATGCGTGTATTTTCAATACTGCTCAATGCTGCATCTGATTAGCTCAACAGATTTATCATTATCAAAAGAAAAATTTGTGACAGACAAGTTTATTAGTCATTTAAATGTAGCAATGTGTTATCTGTGTGAATTATTTATCTGCTATCTATATTATAAATGTCAAACGTGTCCGTCCGTTACGCTGATGTCATTTTGTGAATAGCAACACATGATGCTGAAATTTCGGTTTTGGAATTTTCGCTACTGCAATTTTTCTTAATTTCTGAACACAGCACATTTTTTAATTTTATGCCAACGTATAGGGGGGGGGGGGGAATGTGCTTTTAAATGCAGTTTGACACATTACATTCTACTCGGCTGATTTTGATGAGATTTGCACTGTTAGATAAATTTTTAAGGGTAATTTTAGTATATTGCATATCATTCTACAATCCTTCATTCTACAATTCTTAGCAAATCTTACTGTAAATGATCAACTAAATGTGCTGGTCCTTAATAGTTCAAATTTTGTCTCACTCATTAGAAAATATATGACAATGGTGTCTGTCTTGTTTTCAGCAATGCAGAAGGACATTTCAGCTAAAGCTCCATATTGCTTTAAAACACAAGGTCAAATTCATCAATATATTTTGTTTGGAAAAACTAACGACTCTAGTGGGCAAAGCCTGCTAGTTTTTAATAACTGTGAAAAAAATCATACTGTCAGTTCTGTGAACAAGATAAAAACAGTTAAGAATTATAATAACAGATAATAGTAAAATTAAATATAGTTACGTGTGATATTAACTACTAAAAACTTAATTCAGCAGCATCATTCAATTCAGTCTAATATTCAGTTGCTTCCAAATAATTTAAGTGAAAAGAATGCTGTGGGTATCATTTCTATGAGCATCATAGTTATGAACATAACAAAAGCATAAAGTAAAAGTAAATTTTAATAAAATATTTTGATAGTCTGGGAAAATACTGACGTGATGTTAGATAAGTCCAAAGCAATACAGTAACGTTTTATTTTATCCTTAATTTGAAAAAGGATTTTTCAAAAAATTCATCACTGAAAATTTATGTTTCTGGTGAATGGCCCAGAAAGAATTCTATTAAAGAAAAATTTTCATGTTTTTATTATTGTTATTATTTATAATAATTGCGTGTTTAATATCAGAATTATATATATATATATGTATTATTACATCACTTTAAGAAATAATTAAAACAAAAACTCAACATTGGTTATTGCAAAGTTTAATCTTGTTTTTATTTTTTTTTTTTAGGTTAATAAAACTAATATGAGAGTTAAAGTCCAAGTTGGGATGATAATAAGTGAACTAAATGACATCCTATATTCTCACAATTTAGCTTTATCTGTGTATGTATTTTACACATTTTGTAAATTTATTCCTCAAATTTTCTTTTTTCATACTAAATAGTATTAATGCAAAGTTTTAAATCTTCAAAATTATGATTTTATTATTTATTTGTAGATTAGGATCAGTATCTGAAATTACAGTTGGAGGTGCTATTAGTGTTGCCACTCATGGAAGTGGTGTAAATTATGGTACTCTTTCATCATATGTAAGTGTAAATGAAATTTTTTGTAATGTAATATTATTTTAGTTAAATTATTGTAAACCTGTTATAAGCATTTAGTTATTTATATTTTGGGAAGATTGTAAATTCGACTATCCAATTCCCCCATGGCAGAAACACAGCGACATTGTTGCAGAAAGGGAACGACCACTTGCAGAAAACTTTCATCTCAGAGCCATTAAAAATAGTTGATAGGAATATTATTTTTTAGGACTGTTATTTTCATTTAAAGTAAAAAGTGGTAAATTTAAGAAAGTTTCATTAGAATTTTCTAGAAGATTAATTGTTTTATGCAACTTGATAACTCCGGATTTAGTTATGTAATTATGTTTTGAAACCATAAAAACATATGTTTTTGAAAAATGAAATGGAGCAATTTACTGTAAATATGCTGAATTATTCCTCTAATGCTGATTCATTAAAGTTAGGTTTTTTGCCTTTTTTTTTTTTACATGGAGTTTAAAAACCGATAATACCATTACATATAAAAAACATATAATATTTCTGGTTTATGATATATTAGTTCTTCAGTGTCTTTTTTCTAACTGTGTTATGTATAATTTTGTCATTCATTTGTACTGTTAGAAATATAATGTTTCAGAAAAAAAATTTTGTTAATGAGGCTTGTTGCAGAAAGTTTTAAGAAATTCTGCCACGGGGTCCAAATCACTTGTAATTCAAGCTAATTTCATGAGGATGATCTGCATCAGAATTTAGTCTTTCATTCCTCCTACAAATTTCTGAAGCCTCTTGATCTTTTTTCAAGATACAAACAATATAAAACTCATGCATTTGAGCATCTCACAATAATTTTTTACATGGGCGCAAGCTTGTAATTTGTTTTATTTATTAATTTTAAATTTATCACTTGATCAATGAATCTGTGATTTTAATTTTTTTCTGTAATGTAAACTCATGATTTGAAGCATATATCAATAGTTTTCAATATTAATTAGTGTAATTTTCACATTCATATTATATAATTTAACATATTCAAATTGATAAGTCTGCTAATAAATCTGGGATTTCATCCCCCCCCCCCCTTATTATTTAAACAGTATGAAACTCATGCATTCAAGCACCTGTCAGTGATTTTCACTAAGCTTTAGTGTTGTGTAGAGGCAATGATTCAAAAGCAAATCCTGTTAAACATGACAGAAAACAAAAGAAATTAAAACGGATTTGGATTATTTTTACATACTTTGTGTGCTCGTGTAAATGTATATATTTTTCTTTTAATTTTTTTTGTTGTTGTTGTTAGTTTCGTGCATCTGTGTATAGTTAGTTTATACTTTGAAATTATTGAGAAATTAATATTTTATTCATATCTTTGGATGTAACTTTTTTTTTTAATAAAATTAATATATTATAAAACTATACATTAAAAAAAATCTTCAAATTTTTATATCATTTTGAAGATTTTTTTTTAATATATAGTTTTGTACAAATTTGTCAATATTTGTCAAGTAGTGTTTTTATTGTATCAGTACATATTAATGTACATTAGTTGCACTCTATACCTTGTTCGCTGAAACGAGAGAAAGAAAGTAAACAAACGGGTTGCAAAAACATCACCAAGGAGCTACACTTTTGGCCCAAATCCCTATTTAACCCCATATTAAAGCAAAGATTTTGAGAGAGATTTTCTTTTTTTAATGTAAAAAAATCTATCGACATTGAACACCCTCTTTCCCCGCGAATTTTTTACATTAGAACGTTTACAATTCTGAAAAAAGACAATACTTAAAAATAGTAAAACTAAAGTAGATACTACTTGAGGTAATTTTTTTTATAAAAGTAAATAAAAACTTATCTGAATTACAACAAAAAATCTATCCATGGTTTCTTTCTGCTTAGCAAAACCTATTATACATGCAAAGTTAATGATCTGACTGTGTAAACATTCAATTTCCGATTTCACAGAGCAAGGTGAATAAAGAAAGAAAAACCATGTATATCTGGAGAGTGGGCATTTTTGGCAGGCGTTGTAACTTTCTAATAACTGATTATATTTTAATAAAAAATTGTTACATAGCCTAATTTACTATTATTTCAACTTGATGAAAATTTGAAGGAAATCGGTCAATTTACATAGAAGATTTTTTTTTTTTTTTTCAAAGTAAGGAAAAAAAGAGTTTGGTTTTTCATTCTTTTTCTTTGCAACTCAATAGTTTTTTTTTTTTTTTTTCCCTTCACTTAAGCAACACAAACTTTTTGACACATTCCCAAAGTCCATTTATTTTTTTATTATAATTTATGTAATTTCATACTGATGTAAAATTATACAGAAATAAAATAGATTGGATATTCACAATTCTGTGATGTATTGTAAAATATGTAAATTTCAATGAAATAGATATTAATTTACTCTAAAAGCAACCAACTTAATGTGGAGACTTTATTTTTAATTCAACTATATATAAATTATAGTACAGTCATGAGAAAGAAAAGTAAACACCATTTACTAACTCTACAACTAATTATAATAGATGAAAGTTACTGGTACCAAATGATTGGAAATAACGTCTACTTTTAAATGATGTGCATATAAAATTTTCTTAGGGGGCCATCTACAAATCAAAAACAGACCAAAGTTTGCTTTTTTTCAGTGGCAACACCCAATTTTGACAATATATTTTACATCTTCGGTTCAAACTATGCCTAGAAATAAAATTTCAAGTCATTTGGATGATAAGTTTTTGAATTATAAACATTCAAAATTTAGAGCTTTTAATGTTAAATTACATTTTCATATTTTTATTAATATTGCCTAAAATTATAATCCTAATACAATATTTTTTTTTGTTGTTTTAATACTAAAAAACCCAAGCATAAATACATTGAATTTGTAATTTTAAAAGTCCTATAATATGAATTATGAAATTAACATTCGAAAAAGGTATGAATTGCAATCTACAATTTTTTTTGATAGATTTATATTTATTATGTCCTGTTTTATGCGAATTCTTAATTTCAAATTTTTCTTCCAAGTACTTTTTGAATAATGATTAAAAAGCTTCAAAACGATGGTTTAAGGGACCGTCTATGATCTGCAGAAAAGCATAATTTGAAAAAAATATATTTTTCTCATTTTATTGAAACATTTGGTGGGCAATAGCATTTCAATAATCAAGTATCAAACTTCAATTTGGATACAGTCACTAAAATGTGCTCATTTTAAGATAATTAATTTATCTTAAACTAATCATGCAAATTTCATGAAAAATTTTTAAGATAATTAATTTCTCTGAAACTAATTGTGCAAATTTCATGAAAATTTTTTTTAGGCTAATTGAAAGGTTTAGAATTTATTGGTGTATAAATTCAGTATTGCTATTGAAAAAAAAATAAAGTTTGTGTTCGTTTTGATATGTAAATGGCCCTCTAAGCAAATTTTATGTACATCATTTAAATGTAGGCTTTGTTTTCAATCATTTGGTATTAGTAATTTTCTTCTACAGTAATTTGTTGTAGAGTTAGTAAGGGTTGTTTATTTTTTTCTTTTCACGACTGTACACATGTATTCTGTGCTGTAGTTATTATTATTTTTTAATTATTAACTAATCTGATTTGGATATATTTGTTTTTGATTAAAAACATATAAGGTTACATTTGCAGTATTTTAAAAAGTAAGTAATATAAATAATATTACTTATCGTAAAAGTCTAAATTTTAACTGATTAGTTTTTAATCAATTTTTTTTAACCTGCTTTGTTTTATTTTCAGTAATGCAATTATCATATTTATTGCTTACTGTTTATTTTCTTAATGTTTCAGGTTACTGAAATAGATTTAATGGTCTATGATGGTTCTATTTTATCCTTATCACCTGAGAAAAATCCAGAAATTTTCTTGGCAGCTGTTTGTGGACTTGGTGCCTGTGGTATAATATTGAATGTGACTTTACAATGTGAACCAGCATATAATTTACAAATGAGACAGTATGGTTTGAATTTAAAAGATGTTAGTTTTTCCCAGTTATGCCTCTTAGATTGATATTTATTATTTGCAGTTGCTTTTTTAAAACATATATTTTGTTAAAAACGTATGAATGTTAACTAAGATATTTTTCTTGTTAAATATTGATGATTTAATATATTGTTAAGGGTGTTCTCAATTGCTCTGCTCAACAAGCGCAAAACGTTTTGACACATTTACAAATTCATTTTTTAATGGAAAGGTATAAAAATGGAAAGCCTGGCCAGGAAAGCGATTTGGAATTGAATTGTTTTTTCCATTTTTTGATCAATCAATTACCTATTGAGTTATAAGCGATTTTCATCTCGTGACACGGCATTTTTTTCCTCTTACTGACTGGATTTTCTTCTTTCGTTTGGAAGTTCAGTTCAAAATGCCAACTTTGACAGTGTTTTCTGAAAGATCTATTGCGTTTACAAGAAAACGGAAAAAACAGTTCGATGACATAGTTTCTGAATAACAATTTTATGCGTTTCCGAGCAAAAATGAATTAAAACTTGTGTCAGAAAGTTGACCCTTTGGATTTGAAAACAGCCTTAAGCACAAAAAGTTTGGTACTGAAAGCTAACAAACCATAAACATACTATATTAAGATAGTTTATGGTAGATGTTCTGACACTGGGATAAAATTGCCCTCTCATCTATAACATGCAGTATTTTTAAATGCAAAATATAATACTTTGCTAAATATTATATGCTAAATTTAAAAATACCGTGCATTACGGTCAGCTAGCAACTCTAAATGAAATTTTAAGATGTGTAATTTTTTTCATGTATTTAAAAATATTATATATTACAGAAAGTGGCTATTCTGACAGAGTTGTCGCAAGCAACTAAAAGACAAAAGTATTTGAAACTACATGGGATGTGAATGAGAATGATAATGTAATTGAAATTATAATTAATGCTTACAATATAGTAAAATATTAAAATAATTAAGTAAAATGATGAACTAAAATAATAAAAATTAAGATAATTTAAAAATAATTAAATTATTAAAAGTAAAAGTCAAGTAAATAATTAATGTATAATTAAATATGCATAGTAAGATGAGGTACATTTTTCTTGAATTATTGAATGAAACTTGCCTCATAAATGTACCCTACTAATTCACATCAAAATCATAAAATAAGGAAGTTTTATTTCAGGTTTAGACAGACTTAATAACCAAAAAACTTGATTAACACATAATTACATTTGGTAAAATTATTGCAATTACCAGTGATAACAGCAATATCTTGAATTTTTCAGAAATAAATTTATACTTCCTTCGTGAAAAAGTATGAATTCAGTCGTATTAATGAGAATTACATATTAAAATGCATACGGAATGATATAAAAATAAAAAAGTCCGTAATTTTGCCCCTACATCTAAACTGAAAGTTTCATTGTTTACATCTTTGATGTGTGTGGATTTTAAGGTTGCAGATTTGAGGGAATCTACTATACAAGAATATTTGGCAAATGATGAAAACTTGTGCTCAAATGGAACCAGTGTTATATCAAGCTTTCTTCTCTACTGTGGTTAATGAATAATAACACAGCATAAGAAAAAAAGGCACAGAATATCCTGAAAGCATCGAGGAAGATAAAAACATGATAATTCATAATTCTGGTATAAAAAAAACTTTGATGAGACCTTAAAATACACCACATAATTGTGAAGTTCATAGTGTCATTGACAAAAAAGACTCATGATAATCATTCATACATGTGCAGGAAAATTTCTAATAAAATAGTACATACTTTCAAATAAATTATAGGCATCACAAGGTGTAGTACTTTTCTATTGTAATAACACCAATAGTTAGCGCAAAATGAAATTCATGTGAAATGAAACATTTGAAAAAAATAACATTGTTGGTACAAAAGTTGGCATTTAAAAGATATAACATTTGAAAATTACACACTTTAATGAACTATTTTATTAAATGAATATAAATATATACTTAAAATATATATATAATAAAGAAATAAAATAAAATACTATACCGAAAGCATGAAATTGTAAATGTCTCTTAGCACTACAAATTTATAAATCTCAAAGCATTAAGAAAAGTCAACCACGATACCTCAAACCATGTTTTCTTTTGTATTCTTATGCTTTCTCGGCATGACCTCTACATCTCCATTGCAGATAAAAACCCAACCTCATCCAAAATTTCAGTTCATGTTTTTTTGAACAAATTTATATATATATATATATATATATAATTCCAGAGCCCTGAAACAATTTTATTGCAGCTTCCTCATTATCAGAAAACTGCCACATGGTTAAAATCCATCTCAGCGTCAGTAATAAATGTAATATATAACTTAATAATAAATATTTTTTTATTTAAAAAAAATAGCAAATTAAAATGTTTTGTGAGGTTATGATAAAAAAAAATAATTCAGATTCAATAAATAGGGGATTACATAGTTTGGCACAGTTTGCAATAAAAAATCCTTTTCACAGTCAGATTTGAACTAAATAGCGCATAAGCATACATTTCGACATGGTACTGGTGTATTGGAGAAGTACCCTAGGTATCATAATATTTTACTATGTACAGGCTAAAATGCTTCATAAATGAGAAATCTGACTCTGACACACAAACCATTTTTGGAAAATGATTTATTTTGTTAAATAATTACAACACTTATTTTAAAGTAAATGTAAAAAGGATTTCAATTAAAAATGCAATAACTAAAATCCTTGAGTCTTTGATAACTAGTCATATTTCTTAATTTTTACCTTTGCCTGTAGGTATCATTTAAAATTAAAAGTATTCTGTTTGTAAATAACATAATAATTCTACAAAAATATTTGTATTCAAATATTTTTGCTTGATAGGTTATTTGTTTAGTTATAATAAGTATGTTTGTATTTCCCTTTTATTTTGTTTATTGTAATCAGTATATATATAAAATTTGGTATAAAGTTTTCAAAAAGAAAACACGCTAATTAAAATACTTTTTTTTTAGCTCTAATGGTTTAATATTTTCTTTTTTTCTTAAGGTAATAGAAAATCTTGATGTTCATCTTGAAGGGTCTGAGCATTTCAAATTCTTCTGGTATCCGCACACAGATGGGGTTGTTGTTTCACATTGTTCTCGGACAACTCTTGTAGGTTCTTGTTGAAACTGTTACTAATATTTATTTAATACTGTTGCTTATATGCTTCTGGATGTAAGAAAAATAAATTGAAACAAACCAAATACGTTTAAGAAGTTTTTATATGTATCAAATAGGTTAGTTCACCTTTTACACATGAGATTTTTCTAGAAAACATTATTTTTTGTGTACATTTCTTTCTTTGGCTTAACCATTGTTTTAGTAAAATTAATAAGCAAGTTTAATACTAGAACTACCATGACCGTCATTTTGATGGTTTTCAAATTTCATGCTTAAAAATTTGATATAATTTATGTATTGTTCTAGAATTTTATTATACGACTTTTAATGAAATATAAGAATAGTTAAATATTCCTATTCAATTTCCACTTGCCCACTTTAATTTCCATAATCAGTATGATTTATACCTATTTATACCAAGACCCGTCAAAATGACGACTTTGGCAATTTCAAAGTTGAATGATCCAAAGTGTTCGGCGGCATTATAGCGGGATCTATTTTGCTCTGATTACGATTCAGTTTAGAACTGAACGGTCTGACTGATAAATGAAATCAGGACGTAATCATTATCAGTTGTACTTCTAACGTAATAAAGTTCTTGGTGAAAAGTGCAATCTGTGCAAAGTGTAATCTGTAAAATGTCCAATCTCAGAAAATAGTATTGTAGGAAGGCTAATTGCTTTCCACACAGCTTGATTTCCAACAGCCGATGTTACTCACTAATAGAGGCACCCTACAAACCGTCGGAATACCAGAAAGCGTGGCTTAAAAGTATGAGAGAGAAAGGAAGCAAAAACTGAAATGAAGTGAGAAATGACTAGGAACATGTAGTTTGCCCATGAGTGTGAGATGTGATGGAATGATGTTCGAAGAATGTCGTCTTAGGATTTATTTTTATAAAAAATAAAAAAATGCATTTTGTAAATTCTAGGCAACAATGAAACGATTTCCAGGAAGCAAATAATTATTCAAAGAACTCACTAGTATAAATGAAGACTGTTCGGACATTAATTCAAGTAATAATAATTTGGACATATCTTGCCTGGAAAATAAAACTAACTTTTCAGACTCTGAAAAAGCTGACGATGAAATTGAAGTACGAGATATTGAAAAAAGTGAATAAGATGAATATGAAAGTGAAGATTCAGGGAGTGAAGATGAAATTCCCCAAAAGAGAGCCACAAATGCAGAAAGCGATTGAGAATATGTTCAGATACTCAATCGGATAGCCAAACAGCAACCGAAAAAAGACAGAAGAAAGATATTGCTCTCGACGGTACTGAATGGGAAGAATTAGGGAATGGTTGTGTTGGTAGACTCCCCTCACATACTATATTCAAGGATACTTCAGACCCAACTGGTTATGTGAAGCGAAACATTGTGCAACTTATAGTTGTTAATTGAATGATGAATCACATAAAAACTTGCACTGAGCTCGAGGCCAGAAATGCTTTACAGAAGGACAATTGGAAATTTACTATTGAAGAAAAACTACATTACTATTGAAGATGCATTTGTAGCTATTTTATATGCTCGAGGAGTCTACGAAGCGAGAAATTTGAAATTATCCTATTTGTGGTCAGAAAAATGGGGACCTTCTTTCTTTCACGAAACTACGAGTAGAAGCAGATTTTCAGAAATTATGAGATTCATTCATTTCGACAAAAAAAGCAAGAAGAGTGTTGTTCGCTTACAAACTGACAAATTTGGATTAGTTTCCGTTTCCGAAGTGTGGAAGTCCTTTATTGATAACAGCCAAGCTTGTTACAAACCAGATCAGAATATAAGCGTAGATGAGCAACTGTTTCCCACAAAGGCAAGAAGCAGATTTCTGCAATATATGCCCAACAAACTGGACAAATTCAGAATTAAGTTTTGGTAAGCTGTAGACATGCGAAGTAAATATCTTATAAATGGCTTTCCCTATTTAGGCAAAGATGAACTTAGACCATCAGGAGTACCTTTGAATGAATTTGTAGTTTTGAATCTTGTAAAAAACTATGTAAATTGCGGGAGAAATATAACAACGGAAAATTTATTTTCAAGTATACAGCTCGCAAAAAAGCTACTGGCAAAAAAAGAAAAAATAAGTTTTGTTGGAACTATGTGAGCAAACAAAAGAGAATTGCCAAAAATAGCTAAAGTTAGAAAAGATAACATGGCTCTTTTCTCCACAAAACTCTACAAATCAAATGATATTGTTCTAACAATTTACAAAAATAAGTCTCATAAAAAAGTACTACTTCTTAGCTCAAAACATAAATCCGTAAAAATCGCTTCCAATCGAAAATAAATTCCTGCAACTGTATCGTTTTACAATGAGACCAAGTTTGGAGTAGATGTAGTTGACCAAATGGCCCACAAATATAGCGTAAAAGCAGGGTCACGTAGATGGCCTTTGCGGGTATTTTATAGTATTTTGGACTTGGCAGCAATCAATGCGTGGATTTTATATAAAGAGACTTGTGATGAAAATATAACTAGAAAACAATTTTTATTTCAGTTATCCGGAGAACTCTCCAGTGAATATAGGTGCTGCAGAAAAGAAGCCTGTTCCCAAAAACAAGAACGGAAATCAATAAATTGTACTCCAGAAAACTCCAAAAAAGTCCTTATGAACGCAAATCTTGCCAAATTTGATTGTGTAACAAAAACAGAGTGATTTATACCTGCAATGTATGCAACAAATATGTTTGTGGCAAGTGTTCATCTAAGATAGCATGTACTTGTAAAATATGTGCCTCATTGTTATTTCATACATACCAAATGTTCTATACTATAAATGCAAATAGTAACTTTTTGTTTGTTTTTTTATTAATAATTAATGAATTATTGTATTAAATGTTGTTTTTGTTAAATTATATTCTTTTATTTACATTTACTAAGTGGCAAGTGTTCATCTAAGATAACATGTACTTTTAAAATATTTGCCTCATAGTTATTTCATACATATCAAATGTGCTATACTATAAATGCAAATAGAAACTGTTTTTGTTTGTTTTTTTATTAATAAATAGTTAATGAATTATTATATTAAATGTTGTTTTTGTTAAATTATATTCTTTTATTTACATTAATTAAGTCAAACAATGAAAGCCATGATCAAAAATCTGTCAATTTGACTGGTGCGGTAAAACTAGGTATATATTTAACATCGGTAGTTCTAGTGTTAAGTATTATATATTTCTTAACATATTTTGCATGTTTCTGTTTTTTGATTTAGTTGTTTATTTAAGTTGATTTAATCAAAGTAGCTGAAATATTAATAAAATAAACTAAAATTTTGTGATTTTTTTTTTTTAATTAAGTTTTTATTTGTATAAGTATTCTAGATAATTTTCAAAATATATGGTTGTCATAATAATAATAAAAAATAGTGAACTAATGAAATATTTTAATAAAAATAGAAACTTTGTTTATTTAAATTAATTAGTTCTATGATATACAGTAAAGTAGAACCTCGATTATCCGAAGTAATTGGGACCGACCATCTTTCGGATAATCGAGAATGCTTCAATTTTAAGATTAAGGAGAAATATATGGGCTATTTCTTATTATGGTCACTAGTGCTTAATAAAAATAAAGCAATAGCAAAATAGAAACAAGAATAAATTACCTGAAATTAAACACCTTTTACATATTTCACAAAGGTTTGAAACAATGTTTTTTTTTTTTGTTGTTGCAGTTTCGATTGCCTTTGCTTTGAAGCTCTAACACGAAGTTTTTTAATATTATTAGTTCACCAGTATCATAGTCTTTCTGCTGCTCCAGCCAAACCAAGCCTTTTGCAAAATACAGTAAACTCCCGACTATCCGGCTCTCCATAGTATCCGGCCTGTTAAAAAAATGAGTAAGGCTGCAAGCGGCCAAGGCAGGCAGGTTCCCATCGAGGACGATGTGCCAAAAGCATGGGAAGAAATTCCAAATATAGTAATTGCAAGGTATTGGGACATTCTTTTGGGCCAAAATGGTAGACATAAACCCGTGTGAGAAACAGCAATGAGAGATGAGAATGATAAGCTTCTTCCATTGCTGAAAAATATACCGGGCTCTGACAATGTCAATGCAGAAGACATTGCAGAATGGATGGCAAACGACGAAGTTAGTGAATTAATAGAAAATGATATTGTAGGAGTGTTGGCAGAGGGAGAACTAACAGAGGAAAAGGATTAAAAGGACTGGATGGAAAATCTCATCCTACATTCGCAAGGATTAAGACGATTGAGGCAGCACTGCAGTACATTAGTCAGCAGGAATCGACGCCCCATGATATCATCTGCTTGCGTAAATAGAGGGACATTGCGTCGTGGAAGAGGGCTAACAGGGAGAAGCAGTCTTCTATTAAGTAATTTTTCAGAAACTAAAAACTTTAAGTTTTGACTCTTAGCTTACGCATAACTTTTCATATTTGTGCAATCACTTATTAATAAACAGTAAAATAAGATTCACTCATTTTTTTTTACGAATTAGGATTATCTTTTGTGTTAATGTTTTGCTTATTTCGAAATTGTATGTACTGTATATATAAAATTTATCTTAATATGTGTCACATGTCTTTTTAATATCATGGTGGGGGAAGGGCACAAAGTTAGTAAATATTTGTAGAACTCTGGCCTACCCTTCTGCCACATTAGGCCGGATAATCGGAGTTTACTGCATTCAAAAGCATCAGAATTGCTAATTTGTGTGTTTTCTCCGTTCCACTCCGCAAGCTATTAGAGCTCAAGTTAAATTCAAAGTAATTCTAAGACAGGGCATCGAAAATATTTATATGTATTCGTGGTTCGGAAAAAACTGCTTGCATATAAGGAATATGATAGTAAAAAAAAAAAAAAAAAAAACTTTCAAAATTCGGTTAACCAAGAGTTTCGGATAAAAGAGGTTCTACTGTATTTGGAAATTACAGAGTTTGGCATACATTTTGATTTATTCAAAATATTTTATAGAATCCTCCAAAAGAACCTTGGATTATGAAATGGTGGAGCTGGTTTTGGGACTATGGAATAGGATATTATACATTAGAATTCTGTTTGTATATCAGGTAAATGCATCTAATTTGCCTTATAATTTTTTATCTATTTAAAATAATTTAATTTTGATGAAAAAAAGAACCATTCTTAAAAGTATACCATATGTAAAGAGTTGAATCAACTTTTAGTTGAATCATAATGTGTCATAATAATATAAGTTGAAGGAATATGTAAGTTCAACTGTAATTCAGTTTTTGTCATATTATACTTACAGATAGAATACTTTATTGCTCTTCTTTTTCTTTCCAGCACATATTTTCCACATCTTGTGCCAAGTATTAATAGATTTTACTACAATATTTTATTTTCTGGGGCTAAAACAAAGATTGATAGAAGTTATAAAATATTTAATTATGGCTGCCCCATCAGAAAAAATATCCATGAATGGGCAATTCCAGCGTAAGTATAAAGTTTTTATTTTTCTATTTATTTCAAAAGTGTTATAATATTTAAAAAAAAGAAATGTTTGTGTATGTCTGGATAAGGTTGAGTTCCTTACTTGAATTTTTAATGGCCTTTCATCTTATAGTACATGCAAATCATATACTATCTCAGAGTTTCCCCCAGGCAGTTTCAGGGCATTGCTGCATCTCACCTGCCCTTTGGTTTACATAATAGCACCCCTCTTATAAAGAAGTTTTGTTGCTCTTAAGGGGCCGTTGGAGTACGTACGGTGGAATTGTTGATTAACCAGGAACGAACTAAAATAAACTCCAATACCTGTTAGCAAGACAGTATTTTTAATTAAGTTCTGGAAGGCAGGGGGAGAGGTACAGGCAGGGAAACGACACGCCTCTTCTTAATGGAACATCACGAGGCCAGAGACAGAGCAGGAGTGATTTTAATACGCAGTTACAACTTACTTGCTTGGCGGAATAAAATATTGCCAATCTACAAGTATTTTGTGCCATGCACAAGGGACAGATTTTGCCAAATACATACGGTGAACTTGTTACATATTTGAATTGAGTAGGGATTCCAGATTTGTGGGTTACTAAAATTCCTGAATCGTGGGAAGTGCAAAACTAGTCTGTACTTTGATACAATTGCGGTTAAGTGTAAAAATAAAAATGTTTCTGGATAAAGACAGAGGGTTGAAAAAGTGATTGTGTTGTTAGACGAAAAAGCCATGAGAATGTATTTTCTAAGACAGGTGTTAGGGCAGGGCAAGGTTTAGCAGCTTGCATTGCCACAAAAATGCAGCATTCACATACGAATGAATATAATGGTCTGATGTTGAAGTGCAGTACGAAAATAAATCTAATGAATAGATTACATGTTAAGTGATTTAAAATGATGAGTTATATTCATGACCAAAAAATGCTTTTGTTAATAACAGACAGCAGTAACGTTTTTCTACAAGGTTAAATCTCGTATGAGAAAATCTCAAAGTAGGATTGAAGACGGAATCACTGATTTTATTTTATTAAAGAGATGAGTAACTACAATAATTTAATTTAAATGTGAAGGGCTATTAATACAAGCGATATAGTTTTTAAATGTTAAATTTAATTTAGGGGCTGCACTGTTTGACTATAGTGCACTAAAATAAAGTATTAAACAGAATTTTAATTGGAACTGCAGGCGGGGGGGGGGGGAGAGAAATCAAACATATATAACGGGATAGTCGTTATACCTCTTTCCCCTCATTCAGTAAAAAAAAAAATTGCCCTTTCTCCTTTTTTGCATTAAAAAATTTGCTTGCATAGTAGAAGCTGGCTCAGTGTTGTCTTGAAAGGCTTTAAAAATGAAAAGAATGAATTTAAAAATCAAAGTGCTTAAAAATGCTCTTAAGAATCTGAAAAGTGCCCGTAAGGATCTGAAAAGTGTCCTTAAGAATCTAAAACATGCCCTTTAGAATTAAAAAGTGCACTTTCTCACTGGCAGCACCATGCCCTTTTTTAAACTTAGAGGAAACTCTATCATTAAAACATTGTCGTGATATAAGTTTAGTTTTCCATGTTATAAGTAAAAGGAACATAGTAAATTGCAAATGCATCAATATCATTAGGTTTCAAGAATTTCTTATTCTAGAGCTCAGTAGGAGTTACTGGGCAAATTTGATTAGCGAATTTCCATTTCATGGTTATAAAACTCCTTTACAGAGCAGTTGAATTAGCTGACAAAGCAAGTTATGATTGTGTCGCAGGTTTGTTTAATAATACAGGAGATTGAATAAGTATTTAAATAGACATACTTGTAGGCCAAATCTACATATTTAGATTATCTTATAACGTTTTCAGTAATTTCATTTGTATGTTAATAACACTTATCACAGAAACAGAATATTTCATAATTAAAAAAATAAAGAAAGAATATAGAATTTATAAATCATCTTAACACTCTGTCCCATTTGATCTGTGTTATTAACATATAACTAAAATTATCTTCTAGTTATTATAAGATCTAGTAGGTTTCAAAGAATTTATATGAAGTTTGAAGTTGGTTTCTTTTATTTCTCTGAATCATCTTAACCTTAACAGTTTGACTTTAAAAAATGCAAGCTTTAATGCTTTATATACAGTTCAATTTTGACACTTTTTGATAAAAAATGCAGGAGGATTTTTTTAATATTTTCTCTGCGTTGCTATCCCCCATTGTTATGAAGAATTTTAATAACTTTTGTTCTTTCTAAATACATATAATATGGTTCATATGTTTTTAATAGGTATTATTTATAACAGTCACCATGACCATTGTGACTAATTTCTTTATTATTTTGTTTACCACGACTTTCAAAAAATACTCTTTGTGGTAAACATCTAGTATAAATCTGTGACAGAGATTATTGCCTGAAAATAGTGGTAGAAAAAATAAAAAGCTACCTGTGGTAATCCTTCTGCCATAATTTCTATGTGACTGGTAGCAACAGAGAAACTTAATAACGTGTGAGAATTCCAGGAGTCTTACACAGAAGGTAAAGCAGCAAAACTGGTAAATTTCATTAATGGCCAGTAGTACCAGTTTTATAAGTGCCCACTTTTTTATGTAAAAGTACAAAACAGTAAACTTTTTGTTATGCAAAGTTTTTACAACATAACATTTTGAGATAAAATGTTATGTTGTAAAAACTTTGCATAACATTCACCCTTCTTAAATTTACATAAACTTAATTTTGTATATTCTGTTAATTTTAATAATCTACTTCCTTTCACCATCTTTCAATTTTGACAGCAAAATTTTATTAAGTTTTAAATATTAAATCCTAAATCTTTACCTTTAATTATTTCATTTAAAATTACATTTATTACATTCTATTTTCTTTTTCCATTTCTCTGGTAAACTTTCATAAAATGACTGAAATCGTTTTGCCAGAGAAACGAAATTATTACTACTAAAGCTTCCCTTAATTTTATTGCTTTCCATTCAACCTTCTTAAAAGTTGCATCCCATTGCTTTCCATGGGATGCAACTTTTAAGAAGGTTTAGTCCCTTATCTCAGAACAGACAGGAAATTCCTTTCAACGTCATAGGCACTCCCACATAGCAAACATTCCTTTTCTCCCCGCTTCTTCAGTGCGTTGCCATTCCATGGTCATAATCCTACTACAAAATCTTTTTCGCCGGAAGTGCTAGCGACAGGCCATCTTTAAAAATATTCTGATTGGCTGACGTTGCAGAGATCGTTTCCAGATTTCGGCAGGCAATTTGAAAAAAGAGTTCAGTTGAATTTTTCTGTCGGACGAGACATCATCTATTTGTAGCTACAGAGTTCCTTTTTTTTCGCCGTTAGGCCAAGCGGCCTAACGGGCGTTTCTCATCCATATGAATGCTAATCTTGAATGTTTCTTGATATGTCAATAATACTTGAACTGAATGTACTTCATGAATATTTTGGAGCTTTCACACTTTGATCTACATCGCTGAATCTACAAGAATCATGTCAAATGGTGATAAACTACATTTAAACCGCAACCATTTAAGAAAATCACAAAGTCTGTCCCCGACCTTCAATTCTCTTCTAAAGAAATTTGGTAATATTACTTATGATACAACGATCCGTTAATAATTTTTTTTACTACTCCTCACAATTCGTAATGATAACCAGAAAGTGACTTTGTGAAGTCTGTCATTGAACCTTCAATATGGATTCCCATAAAGAAATATGATGATAAACTTTTAATCGATATTTTAATATTTTTCTACATTACGTGTTCAGTATTCATCCATCCATTCTTCAGACTGTTACATGTGTCACATCTACCATTAAAATATCCCTTTTATCTGTCATGATTATTTTAGAAACTCTACTTGGAAATAACAATTTTTCACGCTTATATAAAAACAATAACAAGATGATCAAATATCGATTAAAGTATAATTGAAGAAAATAAAGTGATTCATTTCTCTATAAATATGTAAATTTAGATGGTCAAAATAATATTCAAAAATATTCCTAATTTTATTATGTCATACCGGATCCGGAAATAAAATGCTCAATAATGTTTAATAAATGATATTATGTTTAAATCGCTCTTATTATTTAGTGTTGTGTGCTATTTCTCTTGATGTGCATCTAATGGGGTGAGTCATTACTATTTTGTTTTTCTTTTTCAGATTTAATTTAATTTATTTACGACGCGTACTAATTTACCACTATACGTACGGCCATAGTGTGATCTCGGGGAATGTGAATTGAACTTATTTCGATCAGATTTAAATATTTCTTTTCGAATTTTCATTTCAATTTACATATCCCGGAATCATACTTAACACTTTTGTTAAAATTTTTGTTAGTATTAAGCCAAAATTGAATAGCCTAAATAAATACAGGGTGCGTCAGGTATTTGAGAACAAATCAATGCCTGCTTTCAAACAGGAATATACACTTGAGATAGAGCATTTTTTTTATTTTAATGTTCTGTACAGGTGACCACATACACACTGGATGACATCATTCATTGAAATTACTGCCAGATGCAATAACCGGCTCTACAGGCTGTCAAAACTGACTGCAGGTAATGATGGGAACATTTGGCGCTGCATACACAACGGCTGCCTTGAGAGCCGCAACCTTGTTGTGTGGATGACTATTGGAAGCCCCCTCAACTACACCACATAAGTAATAGGCCATTCGGTTAATATCTGCGTAGCTGGGGGGGCCAACAAGTTGAGGATGACATCGTCATGAATTCTTTAGTCATCCATTTTTGGTTTGTATGGGCTGTATGGGATAGTGCAGTCTCTCGTTAAAAAATGTACAGTCTTCTACGTGTTACAGAAGTAATTTAGCACTTCAATACCTCAGTGTAAGCAATGGTGTTGACTCTGGCACTTTGAAGAAAGAAATATGGAAGCATCTGATCTTCTTCACTTCTCAGAAGACCCCCAGAATCATCAGTGAGGCTGGAAATTTTCTGCACATGTCTGTCAGAACCTCTCCAGGGATTTTATACCATCACCAATCTTTTTGAGGTGCACTTTCTTGAGTTGTACAAAGTTTTCTCATTGGAAAGAAACAAGAGCATTCCTGGCTCCTTTTGATGTTTCAGCTTGTTAAGAAGGCACTTGTCTCTGGTCAGGCAATTTGTCCCTGGTCCTCTCAGGCAAGAACTGTGCTCTCCTCATTATGTACGACCTCTAACGAAGAGTCTCATGAATCACACATCAGATTGTGGCCTTATCGACTTGGCTAACAAATTCTGATGTTTTGATGGTTTCATATTACTGACAATGTCGTTTCCTGCATGAAACATTTGCCACATGAAACCTGGCAATCTTCAGTTCTCTCTTTACATTAAAACTGAGTGACCGAGAGGTCTTCAAGAATGTGACAATCTCTAAATTGAAGTGTTTTTCAGCCAATCACAGCATGCCTTTTCATTTCCTCAATTAGTGTAGATTCTGACATGTTTACATGTAACAGAAAAAGATGTGTAACTATGATACAGGTTGATATTTCACCTATACATGTGGTCTCAAATACCTGACTGTATGTTAATATAAACATATTGCAACCCTAAAAAAAGGTAGAATCCTTGATGGAATACAAGAAAATCTCACTCTCTCCTTCTAAGAAAGTGGCCTTTAGGTGGACACTGATAAACGGTTTTTTAATAGCCACTTTTTCTCATTTATTGGCCCTGTGGCTAGTGCTAACTTTATCCTTTAAGAGAGAGGGTTAAAACTAATTTATAATTATTAGATTAAAATAATTAAATTTTAATATAATGAATGGCTACTGATCATTATTTAATTGTTACTATTATTATATTTATTATATGTAGTAAAAACACAGGATTAGCATTGTGGAGGCTAAGAGAATGGATTGAATCAACACCTGATGTATATGTTCATTTTCCTGTAGAAGTTCGATTTTCGAGAGCAGAAGAAATATTCCTAAGTCCCTCCTATGGGCGAATCTCTTGTTATATGAGTATTATTATGTATAGGTATGTATCATAACCTTTAATTTTTTTTTATCCTGTATTTGATGGTTTTGTTTTGTCGCATAACTGTAAATGATTTATAGCAGTCGAGTTTCTAAGTATTGATTTAAAAAAAAGAATGTCATTTTAAATTTTGCTAACAATAACAAAAAAATTTACTTAGAAATTTTTGCAGGAATCTTGTAGGGATAGTTTTATCTCAAATTTTTCTACATGCACAGCAATTTATTTATTTATTTATTTATTTTATTTATTTTTTTTTTTTTTTTGGTCTATGGGATAAATCTTATAATTTTCATATAAAGAATGAGATAATTTGAATATAAATAAATAAAATAATAAGATGAAATGCAATATTCCGCCTTTATTCAATCACAAAATACACAATATGAACTTTAAAAAGCTCATCGTTTTTCTTAAAATATGACAAAAATATTAATATAGATGTTATAAGTTAAAAAATATACATTTTATTTAAAATTTCTTCGTACTTTCAGCCTGCAATTCCCGTGGCCATCGCCAGATAATATTTTTGTTATTAAATATTGTTCCATTCATGAAAATACTTCACTTCGTTTGAAATGGGAGAGTCTATAATTATTAAGGTAGCTGAAAGTAGAAGTAGCAGTGCTTTGGATTGAACTTATGTAGAGAAAATATTCAACTGCCTTTCCATTTATTTTAATACATCACTTATATGATGCATGTGAACAAAGTATGTGTATATTTTTAACTTGTAGCATCTATACTATTATTTTTGTCTCCTTTTAAGTAAAACGGCGAGCTTTTTAAAGTTCATATTGTGTATTTTGTAAGATAATTTCAGTTAATAGAAAAGAATGTTTAGGGTTTAATCTAGAGCTAGCCAAATAGCCAAAAAGCTAACTGAAAGTGCTTTTTGCCCCCAAAGCATTTAGTGAATTAGCCAAATAGCATCAGCCAAAGAAATATGCTATATCATTCCCATTTTGTTGTTCCGCATTTCGTAAACCTGCTACCGTTGCACAAAAACGAAAAAAAATCTCATATTGCATTCACGTTGTAGCAACACTTCAAAATTTGTCTCGTGCTCTCTATGCAAGCGTCTTCAAACACTGTGACATCATTTGCATCAGACACGACTCCAGCATATGGCGAAAACAAAAATCGCAGATTGTATAAGCATGGGATATGATGTGAATCATCAATGTGCCAGATGCATGTCGTATAAACTTTTCAGACTTGAATTTATGTGGGTTCTGGCTACAACGTATAATGAAATGAAACTAGCTTATTGTACATTTTTTTTCCATAAAAATGGCATTACTGGCATGGTTCCGAATGTGACTTCTTTGTATGAATTTGTAGCATCACTTTTGTTGTCTACAGCAGACTGTGAAGGGGGATTCTGTCTCGTGAATATAACAAAAACTGACTTGAGAAACAAACTGACAATCAAGAATTTAAGTAACTTAATGATGATTAATTTGGAATGGGAATTTTCAAAAGAATTTCCATTAAAAAAAAGCATTTTCTGTGTGGTATACAGCCAAATCTTGAAGGGTCAATCTTACAGAGTGATGTATTTGTTTGTATATTGCATAACTAAAAATAACACTCATGTATATAGAAATTTTGTTTAAATAAAACTTTTTTTTCCTTGATTAAAGCTATTTTTATTTGACTAGAAGTTATTAGCTGCAATTAGCCAAAAAGCTAAAAATCCCTTTTTCTAGATTAAACCCTAGATGTTTGTTAGTTTGTGACCCAGTTTTTCTGATGAAGGTTACGAATAAAGTTGGAGAAATGATGATGAGATTTCTAATGTAAACCATGTGTAATTTCGAAGTACTAGACAATTATAAAATATGTATACCTTCATATCTACATTAAAAAGCAAAAATGCATCTGTCAGATTTGCTGACATCTTTATAATAATAGCTTCAATATAGTTACAACATTAGAGTTAATTATGCTGCATATATATTGATTGGTGATGATGAGATTTCTAATGTAAACCATGTGTAATTTCGAAGTACTAGACAATTATAAAATATGTATACCTTCATATCTACATTAAAAAGCAAAAATGCATCTGTCAGATTTGCTGACATCTTTATAATAATAGCTTCAATATAGTTACAACATTAGAGTTAATTATGCTGCATATATATTCGCTTCTAAATCTAGTACAATTTCCATTTTTACACCATTTCCATGGAATCAGCACTGTAGTCATAAAAAAAAAAAAAAAAAAAATCAGAGGGTATATACTAAGGAGTATACTCTATAGTTTTATTTGAGAAGCAGAGGATATGTGGAGCTTCTTTAAAACATCCAGAAAGTATACTTCTTTCCCTCCACTTTAACTCTGTACAGAATGGAACAAAAAAAATACACTTTCAAGCAAAATTTGTTTGAGAACTAATTCAGTTTACTTATTTATTAAAATAGTTCTTAAGCATGAATTTTTGTAAAACATTTTACCATCTGTCACAACAATAATTATTTGTTTGCTGCAGCAAAGTGAAGTAATATTTGCAGTTAATATTCAAAACTAACCAAAAACTGGTAGCATTGCCGCAATTTACAATTGATTGCCCAAGCTTTGCAAGAGCTCCTTCTTTACCTTTCTCACCTAACAAAAAAAAGTTTCTTTTATGAAATAGTAAAATGGTTCAATTAATTCATTTGAAACTTTTCACATGGATAGATTTTAAACAATATTATTAGGTCTTGCAATGGTGTACTCATTAACCCCAATTTTAATAAGTGGAATCCAAAGTTTTGCTCATTGCATGCTCAACAGACCCGTATTTTTCTGCACTGTCAGTAATTGTGCTGCTGACAACTTCAATTGCGATATGTATCAGCTCGACCAATTTTCATAATTTTAGAGTGTGAATGTAAAACTGCAATATTAGGTTATATCTGTAACTTTGTTTTGAAAGAACATTGCCAATTTTCATCAAAATTAGCTTTTTATACATCCAAGGAGTATCTTTTTGGATGAAAACTGTTCGAGAAATTAATAATTGTGTTAATTTTTTTAAAACATCAAAATAAAATTGATATGAAATATATACATAAATAATTTTGTATCTACTGTGCCGTTCATTAAAAAAAGAGTTTTTCCCCTTGAACTATTCTTTGAATTATTTTAATGTTTGAATGGAATAGTTCAATTATCGTACTAAAGACAAATAAAGTTTTTTTTCTTTTCCTGATTTTTATGTATGTTTTACCTTTTTATTCGAATATTAACAAATATAAACATCATACTGGTGTTTATGAGACCTTTTTATCAAAAGAAATAAAATTGATTTTAAAATGTCAAAATGCATTAAAATTTGCTTTTAAAAAAATTGAACAGTCTAGAGACAAAAAATCAGTCTTAATACCAATAAATTTATATCCTAAATTTTATCACAGTAATCAAAACACTTTAAAATTTAAAATATATAAAATATTTTATTTAGTTGAAATACAGTAAACTCTCTGCAAGGCGGACTGTGTGTAAGACGAAAATCTGTCTAACTCGGAAAGATTTTCAAATCCCTGCGAATCCATAGACATAGAGTAAATATTGTCTACTGCAGAAAATTTTTTTAGTCCCGATCGATTCCGCCTTAGACAGAGTTTATTGTATTTATTATATTTGAAAGCAACGAATTTTAGGTGTAATAGTCTAACTTTTATCAACATTTTTTTTTTTTTAATGTCCCAACTTTCCAATAATTTGATCCACATTTTTTCTGCTCATGTGCTTTCAGGAGCCCATATTTTAAGTGATCAACACCAAGCCCTGATTATAATGCAAGCTGCTTATTTCATTTAAACATGTTGTTTTTAATAAAGTTAAAAATTTTATTATTTGAAAACATGATTAATAATATCATTCATATAAAAATCCTTTTTGGGTTTACGAATGAGAATATCCTACTAGTATTTTTAACAATGAAGTTATTTTATAATTAGTAGTTAGTAATATCGATACTTTTCGGTTAGCCGGGCACCAGTGTTATATATACATTATATGTATATGCATATGTTTTATATATATACATACATATATATGTATATAAATATGTATATATACATACATGTATATATACATACATTTATATATACATGTTTATGTATATATACATACATTTATGTATATATACATACATGATATATACATATTTATGTATACATAATACTGGCGCCCGGCTAACCCAAAAGTACCATAATATCTAAATCTCTTATTATTCACATTATCTTTTTTAAACCAAACTTTTGCTCAATTCTTGTTTTAATATTTTTTTATATGCTTGTTTCCTAATTATTAACATTTTGCAGACCATATGGTAAAGATGTACCTTATGCAGATTATTTCGCTGCCTTTGAAAAAATTATGTCGGAAGCTGAAGGCCGTCCTCATTGGGCTAAGGTGAATAGTAATTTGTTTAAGTTATTGATTATAGTATTTTAATCGAAAATAATAGTTTAGTTATTTATAAATGTATAGAAATTTTGAATTCTAAGTTATTACTGTTTTTCAAACTTGTGTAACTATATAAATTTACATGTAATTTTCAACATGTTATACTTTACAGTTTATGTTTTCTATTATTCGTTTTTTATTTGTCTAATGTTTAATGATGGTCTTCTTTATCCAAACCTGATTATACTAAAGTAACTTTTTTTTTCATCTTTGAAATTTTGTAAGATAATGATGTAAATGTATTCTCCTCAACCCCTCTCTCTTTTTTATGCTTGTCTAGTAAAAAATGAAATAAAAAGAAGAGGGGGAGGTGTAGAATTCAACTTAAAAACTTAAGAGTTATAAACCTTAAAAAGTTTGTGCATTTCGCTAGCTTTCATTTATTAACAAGATGAAATTGAACTTGTAACATTTCAGTCTCAGGTGAGAATTTTCTGAATTTCATCAGCCCCAAAGCAGAATCTTGGTAAAGTTATCAATGATAACCTTACCAAACAGTTTGATTGTGTTAAAATAATAGTTCATCTACGTATCTATCATTTATATGGAGTTCCTTTACCTGCGGTTTATTCTGTTGAGCTGTCTACATGACAGACCAGATGTTACAATAAGGTTATCTGAACTAAATATGCTGGATGGTTGTCGGCCCAATTAGCTTAAACAGTAAATCATTGGGCCTTGTAAGCCAAGGATCTGGGTTCGATTCCCATCCTGGGCAATTTTTCGCTCAGTTGAAAATATTCAAATTCATATGATAACTTTACCAACCAGTTTGTGTTAAAATAATAATCATGTAGAGTTTGATAAACAAAGCCAGATTTTCTGTCGCCGCTTTTAAGTAAATAGGAAAACCGTTATTTTGGCAACCTATGCATCATGTGTCTGGTCAGGAAATCAGATTAATGTGGGGTAATAAATTGTTTTCGCCAAAACTTTTGTCCATCCTTTGATCAGTAATCAAAAGTTTTTAAATTGGCAATAAATTGTTACGCCAAGTGATCTAAACTTCTTGTGAAATGTCTCACTTCTTCTCTGCCCTCTGGAATGTAAAAAAACAACTAATTTGTCTGTGCCTCGGTGCACCTTTTATGCAGGGGCTCCCTCTCTCTCACCTTAAGCAATTAAAAGTATAATACCCCTTTTGTAACTTTTAAAAACGTTTAAATAAAATTGTTGGTTCCCGTAATTCAGAGTTGGAGTTTTCTGCATTTTGATCACCCATACCACTGATCACCACGACAGGGGTCATTCATTAATTACCTCAACAAGTTTTTTTTACAAATTTTGCAATATTTTCTCTAATTCCATAAATTTTGAAATGGCACAAGTTTTACGAAAATTGTTTAAAATTTTGATTTTTTTTGTCTAATTTTTTATCCATAATTTTTTTAATTGTTATGGCAACTGAAGTTTACCAAATGAAATACATCATCTTTCTATTTAATTTTGAAACAAAATGCAGCAAATAAAATATGAGAGTGTGAGGTTTCACATTCAAATGTGAGCTCCCTCTTGAATACCCTGCCATAAACCAGGCCCTGGCTCCGGATACATAGCACCAGCTGCATGTTCTATGTGTCTAGTCCTAAAAACAGCAAATTTACTTCTGAAGAAATATATACTCTTATATACCCCCAGTAAGAATATTTCTTTTTGTGAGATCTTTTTTCTGAAGTAAGAAAATATCTTATTTTAAATAATCCTATTTCACACATTTCTGAAGTTATATATGTTTCATGTTATTTAAAAGATGAATGTGGCTGGAAGAGATAAATAATACATTTTATTTATTTAAAAAAGAGTGGGAATTTAACATTTCTGTTTTGAAGAATCATTTAATTCCTTAAGTTTTCACTACAATAATTCTGTGTTTTAATAACATTTCAATGTTTAAAGGATAAAGAATTGAAGAATGAAAACAAAGTTCTTATACAACATCAACTGTAAAGTTGACTATAGAAATTAGTAAAAAATTAAAATTGAATACTTTCCAAAACTGCCCGCAACAGCAATTCAATGTTTGTCATAATCATATCATCTCAAAAATAGCATAATCACTGAAAGAGTCATCTTAAATATGAATAATTTAATTAAACATAATATCTCAGATTAATTTACTTTATATATATGTAGATATGTGAAATAAATAGAATTATTAAGAATGTTGTATATTTATTTATGTATTTGAATGATGTTTTTATTATTTCTATTGTGTACAAGCTTACAATAAGTAAAATTGAAAACTATTAACTCTTTGTTCCACTTGAAAATTTTAGAGTTTAGTTCAAATTTTGCACTGTATTTTTCATGGAAAATGTTTAATTTTCACAATGCCTATATCTAACATAGAATATCTATATAATAAAAGCCTAAGTCATGTGACTGTCATCAAAAGTTCCGGGTTGACCGCTTCACTTTTTGTATGCCAAGCGGCCAATTTGGTAATTTAATATTAGCCGGGAGCAGGTGATAAACTGCCAAATATTGTAAATATCGTGTCATCAGTATTATAATAGTCCATTTCATGCGACTGTTATATACAATTTTTCGCGTTTTAAATTAAAACAAAGCTTTGATGTTGAAATTAAATGTCACGGTTTATTTATTACTTTTTATTTCTTTTTTTTTAAAAAACAATAATTGAGAGTCATAAATTTTAAATATTTCAATTTTAAAGTTATGCATTTTAAATAAAATGAGTGAAAGTACTATATTTTAAATGAAATTAATGAAATAAGAAAAAATACGACTGGAACAATGTTTGGCGATTTATCACCTAGGCCCGGCTAACATAAAAATACCGAGTTCATGATTTCCGTATCAGAATCTTCCGATTTGGCGAAAGATTGAGCAAGTAAATTAAAATAACATGGTACAATAATTAGCATAGATTTAAAGGAGACCAAACTGGTCACCAAGGGCAGCTAGTTGATATAAATAGTACTGATATTATTTAAGTGAAAGTCAAAGTTAATGAATGCATTTTCCAAACAGAGTGAGAAGTATCTTAGCCAGAATTCGAACTTAGGACCTTGGCTGTGTACACCAATGCCCTGCCACTAAGCTAACCAGATGATATCTGGCCTAACGCATTTCACTCACTTGTTGGTATCATCAGATCTATGAACCCGCAACATTACTGAAGAAAATATCTTACACATGGAAACTTCATTACTCAATGGATAATAATTATATATTTGCTAATCAATCTTTATAACCAGTTAATGACAAATGAGAGGGAACAACCATAGTAGACCAATAGTAGAACATAGTAGTTGTTTTTAATATTTTCTAAGGTGCGAAAATAAAATAAAAATCATACGTACAGTTATATTTAATTTTATTCTATAAATAACTGTTAAAATGTGTCTAAATTATAAAAGTTAGCTCCATTCTATAGGTGGAAAAGATTTTTCTATTTCCCGCTTCCATGCCTGGTTTTTTAAATGGTGCACTTTTGTTACATTATTCTGATCTTGTTGAAAATTATTTTATAATCTATGCTTGACGCATGATTTTTTTCTTTCTTGTTTTTGTTTTTCCAGAGATATATAATTTTGATAAGTTTCATTAGAAAACTTAGTTTAGAATAGTACATAATTTAGAAAGATGATATAAACTATGCTTGTTATTATTTTTTTTTACTGGTGACTAGGATTTTTTGCTGGCTACCAGATTTTATCAAATTTGTAAAGCCCTGCTTATAACTGAGATTAATTAGGTAGAGGTTAATGTTGAATGAATTTTCCCAAAATAGTGAAAAGTAACTAGTCCAAGATTTGTACCTGAGACCTTGGCTATACACTCACCAATGCTCTATATCATCTGCTGCTGAACTACCCAGATGATATCCGCCCTGAAATAATTTACTCACTTGTTGGTATCATCAGATATATAGCTCATATACAATTGTTGTTGATGGAGTAATGGCGTTTCCATGTGTAGCTTGTTTTCATCAGTAATGCTGTGGATTTTCAGATCTGATGATACCATCAAGTGAGAGAATTGTGTCAGGTTGAATATTATCTGGGTAGCTCAGTGGCAGATTATTGGTGCATATAGCCAAGGTACCAAGTTCGAATCCTGCCCTAAATACTTTTCATTCTGCTATTTATGCTTCTAGCAAAGTTTGTCTCTTTTTATTCTATTTTTTCTGCTCTTCATTTGTTTCCATCATTTTATACCGGATGCCACCACGGCATGCAATATTGATTATTCTGTTTTCATCGATAGATGACGCCATTGCAAACTCCATCGTTAATTCATTTTAACTTTTATTCTATTTTTGTCCGATGGATGGTGCCACTGCATATTCTCTTTCTTACGATTGGTTGAAGTGAATATAGACAGTGGTGTAGTTGTAAAACAAACAGAGGGTATACAATCTAAGCAGAGGGCATATTCTCAAGGCAGAGCGTATACCCTAGAGTGTATATACTATAGCTTTTTTGGGAAACAGAAGGTATACGGTATTCCTTAAAAAAATCCAGAAGGTATACGGCGTATACCCCCGTATACCCTTCACTACATCCCTGAATATAGATTGGAAACCTAACAAACTTTTCAAATTCAATGCAGCTTGGCTTTGTTCTTTAAAACTTTAAAAGCAATGTAACAACTCTTTCCTGAAGATGGTCGTAGATGATGACCAAAACGTTGAATGTTTGTTTAGTTTTTAACTTTACAACATTTTGTATACACCAAACAAACTTTTCAAATTCAAGGCAGCTTGGCTTTGTTCTTTAAAACTTTAAAAGCAGTGTAACAACTCTTTCCTGAAGATGGTCGTAGATGATGACCAAAACGTTGAATGTTTGTTTAGTTTTTAACTTTACAACATTTTGTATACACCATTTAGTAAATTTGTGATTTTTTATTTTCATGTTAATATTGAACTTTTCATGGTGTAAATGTCCAGCTCTTTTATTACTTTTCATTCTGTTGAGAAAATTTATTCAACTTTGATCTCCACTCACTTAATCTCAGTTATAAGGGTGGATTTACATATATATAATAAGTAGTGCTGTTATATTGTTAACTGAATCAATCATACATTTTTTGTTGTACAGCCGAACTCACTTATAACGAGCCCGGATTTAACGAGGAAATCATAAATACTTGGTTGGTACAATGTTAAGTCTATGGGAGCATAACTCGCTTTTAACAAGCAAATCCCGGTTATAGCGAGCAATATTTTTGTGATTCATAAAATTTCCATTGACTTCCACCTCTCCAGCTCAGATAACGTTTCTTGGAAAAATTCCTTTAACATTTCGAAATTAACAGAAATTGAGTGTGCAGAAAAACTTTCAACTTTTTTCGAAGCCAGGGGTTCAAATGACGATGTTTTTTGGGCCAAGAGTCTTCTTCGAAGAACAATAACACAAGAAAGAGACAATAAGACAGTTCAAAGCAAATTAACCAACTTCTTTCGTACTGTACAGAAATAAAAAATAAATAAAGTATGTATATTAAAGTAAGTATGCATGAATTTGTGTATTTTTTTACGAACCTGTTTTTTACGAGCACCCGGTTATAACGAGGAAATATCACGGTCCCTTCGCACTCACTGTAACTGAGTTCGACTGTATTACAAACGTTGTGTACTTTATCTGCAACTAAATTTACTACGTTGATTTGCATATATAAAATAAATAGTGCTGTCATATCGTTAAAGGAATCTTTCATTCATTTTCAATGGTAATAAGAACCTCATGCACTTTATCTGCAACAAAATTTACTCTCTCATTATTTTTGTAGAACGTTTAAATTTTTATTACATTTTGAATTACGTTCCCTATAGAAAAAGCAATAAATTTTCTTTAACCTTTCAGTAGATACACTTAAATTTTTTACATGAACAGACATGTAAAAAGAGAAATGTTTTTGAGCATGATATATTTTTTAAAACAATTTCATAACAGTAACAAAAGCTATGTTAAAAGAGCAATTGCACAAAATGATTGTAAAATATGATTTTTAATTTTTGTGCCATTTTTTTTAAACAAAATTTCAGAAAATTCACATTTGTCCTAAACTTTGTGACAGTATGTCTACCAGAAGGTAAAAATAGTTCAGCATATTTAAAGTCAGAGTTGGGTAAATTTGTAATTTCAATTGTCTGCAGTGCAATTATAATTTAATTCTATGTAATTGATGTAGTTACACACATTCAAGCCCAGAAATTTAGTAAAATACTGGAATGTGGTACGGTTTTGGCTACACTGTTGTGAAAAAAATTTTTACGACATGTAATTGTAACTATGATTAATTACCTACATTTAAATTGTAATTAAATTGCAAATAATTGCAATTATAAATTTGCCCAACACTGTTTAAAGTATTCAAATTTCAACTTCAATATCAGTACTTGAATGCTGCATGAATTGTTTTTTAATGCAAATATTAATGCCAAGTTTCTTTCAAATTTATCTTAACCTTTTATTTTTGACTAAAATATTTTTTTTCTCTTTTCCTAGGCTCATTCTGTCACTGCCACACAGTTTAATCTCATGTATCCTCATTTCAGAAGCTGGTGTGCTATTCGTCACAAACTGGATCCTATAAATATGTTTTTAAATCCTTATATGTTAAGGATATTGAATTAGCTAATTAGTATTAAAGTATTTTTATATACTTTTAAATAAGGCAAAATAAATTATAATTTTAGTTACTGTTGATTTCTCTGTTTTTATTGAAAAACTCAGCATTAAAAATACATTACTTTTTTCTACTGTGAAATTTTTTGCAATTTTAGCTTCATCATATTGAAACACAATGCTCTTCATAGAATCTGCACTGATAAGTTTGAAATTAAGCAAGTCTTAATTTCTAACAAAAAGAAGGTACTGGGGTGATAATATTCTGAAGAACTAACAACTGTAGCATACCTTCCTCCCCTCTCCACTTCTCAAGCGAAAATTTGTATTTAGTACATTATTTGCAAAATTTAAAGCAATTTTTTTCTTAAGCAAAATAAATTTTAAATATAGCATCTGTATGCATATATATCTATAATAAAATGTAATGGAGGAACAGATAGCAAAAATATTTATAATCAATTGTGGGAATTTTTCAGAAAATCTTACCCACTAAGGATTTATTTTATCAACCAGCAAAATACAGCATGCATCACTATTTCAATGGGTTCTGGCTGATATTTAGATATTCACTAAAAATAAAGCGCTGAAACTGAGCTCTGGTGCAAATTAATCACTGCTTGCTGATAAGAAAAAGATTTCGCCAAAATATAAATTTTGGAAGCAGTTGATACTATTTAAATTACAAAAATAAGTTTACTTTGAAACTAAATATTTAAGATAAAAATTCCAATATTTTATTAAAATTTTAGATTTCATTAAAAGAATAGCAATTAAATAGCCACAACTTTAGATGCTAACTGTTGCTATCTGTATACTTGTTACAGTTAATTTGATAGTATTTTGGCTACATAAAAATTTGGCACTGAACTTTTCCAATTCGATGAAATTTTTGTTAGTTAGCTGACTCATGGAAATATCCTTTTGAAAAAAAAAAAAAAAAAACTTTTTCATTCATGTTTATTTTTTCCATTTAAAGACGGAAAAACCCCCCTAGAATTGTCTTTAGCTTTTGCTCTTATTTGTTTAATAGGCTACTGTCAATCCTGTGGGAGATTTTTTTTTTTTATTTCGCTTGCATTTTATTATTTTTAAATGATTTTAATACAGTAGACTCCCTCAAATCCGCATAGCTTGGGACCAGAGGTTGTGCGGATTTTAGAATTTTGCGGATTTCTGGTCATTGATTTGTTTACATTTTTGAAACATTAATTTCATTGGTAGTTAAGCAATGGAAATTATAATGAATACTTACAATAAAGTGAAACATTAAAATAATTTATTAGTTTAAACGTAAGTAATTATTAAAATAATTATGTAAAATAAAAATTTAGAAAAATATTAAATTATTACTGTTGAAATCGGTTCAATTCGATTCCAAAAGTCCTATGCTGCCATCTAGTGGTAAAACGATCGTAAGATCAATACCTGATTAGTATATATAGCTTATTGCGCTCTCTGTAACTTTTTTCATTGTTATTTAGAGTCTTGAATGCTTTTCTTATACTGCTTTGTATGTTTAGAAATAAATTTGCCTATAATTAAAAAAAAAAAAATCCGCAAACAATAATTTTAAAATAGCGTTCCGGTTCGTGGATTTTTCCATTTCGAATCCTGGAATTTTTGATATAGATATACAGTAGAAGATCTTTATAACGCAATTCTCCATATAACGCACAACTTCTCAGATGTAAACAATGATCTTTGCAGTTAAAAAGCACCTGCATTTTCACATCATAAAATATTGCTACTCTCTAGAAGACTAAATTTGATACATTAGTTCAACTTTATATTCTAATTGAAGACCTTTTTACTGAAAAAAATCCTATTATTACAATAAACATTTTTGAAAATGTCTAATAATAAGGGATGGTTGTGTCATTTACATTTGGATCATGTTTATAAAGTAAATTTAACAATGTCTGACCTATATTATGCAAAAAATTAAATTTGGTTAACTCTTGGTAACAAGGAATGCAGTATAGAGATATTCTAATGTATTTTGATATGTTTCAGACATTCAGACACATTTGGCCATGTTTACAAGGTAACTTCAATGATTGATCCATATAACGCAAAATTCTATAAAACGCACAACCTTGCGTTTTTAGGTTTGCGTTATAAAGATCTTCTGCTGTACTAATTTATATCAAAATTAAAAGTAATGTAAATTTATTTAGTAATAAATCAGCTGTAATAACCAAAAGAGAATGATTAACAAAAAGTTTAGTAAAAAAAACATTGCGGTAGTCGCTGATTTCGGCTCCATCTTGAATTTTGTTCATGTAACTTAACTGTAGATTTCATTGTTTGCATCTGAAAATATACGCGGATTTTAGGCATTCGCGGATTTTATGGTCGCGGATTTAAGGGAGTCTACTGTATTATTATTATCTATTTTGGCATTGGATAGCTGAAGTCTATCTGTACAAAAATCGTTTTTCATTTTTTCGATTTTGCTTACAAGTTTGCTTTTTTTGTTTTTTAGGATACTTTCAGAATTTTACTTTCGGAACCCAGTTTCGAAAGTGAAAGTATCATGAAAAAATCATACAAAATCGAAAAAGTAAAAAACGTCATTTGTAGAAATCAGTTTCAGCTATCCAACGCAAAAAAAAAAAAAAAAAAAAAAAAAAAAAATCATTTAAAAATATGGAAATGCAAACAAAATATTTAAAAATTTCTCCTGTAGGATTAACATTATTAAGTATGTGTTTACGTGTGAGTAAAGTAGCTCCTTAAATTGCAGTTTATTTGTAATGTTTTTCTAACAAGGGATTTTCCAAACATATAAGACATCAATTTAAAAATTTATTCCAGTTATGCTGGTCAATGGATTTTGTCCAATAATCCAGTTTTCAAAATATTATATGTCAAAATTTAGCATATGGAAAATACACTTTAAATATTTAGCAGCATTAATTTTTTAAAAGAAAAATCATGAAATATGGGAGTTCATTTTTACCTTATGATGTTGAGTTTTTTATTTTCTCTAATAACTAGCTGATCCATGGACCCTGTGATAGGAATAATAACTTTAAATACAACTAAAATAAGTGTTGAATTCAAACTTTTTTTCAAGCAAACATAGAGTTGGACCCTGAATTTATGCTCCAGTCTGTTTTGCCAATGAATTTTGAATTTTTATTATTTAGATTTTTAAACGAAAATCTTTCCAAATCCCTTGCTCTCTTTTAAAACATGAAATGAAATCTTCAAGAATCCGACAAATGTTACTAAGCGAAATAAATTCTAATATATCAAACCTCCTAGCACAAAAAAAAAAAAAAAAAAAAAACTGGTGCAATTATATTAACCCTTTAACTGGCTGGCCCGGATTTTTCCGTTTCTAGAAATCATGTTAAAATGTCTGTAGACAAAAATATTTTAAACAGAATTTTACTTTGAACCATATGTAAAAAGAAGTGGTGTTAAAGATATTACAGCATCAAACGGCGATTAATAAATATATTTATCCTGGAATTTACAAGTATTCTTATAAAAATACAGGTAAACCCTCAGACTGTGATAAAAGGTTAAAATACAAGCCCGGCAATTGCATTAAATGACTTTGAATTTTTTAAAAGTAAATGTAGTAGAAGAACTTTATAACGTAAACTTAAAAATGCGAAGTTGTGTGTTATATAGAGTTTGTATTATGTAGATCATATTTCATAAATCATTAAACTTGCCTTATAAACACGGCTTAATATGTCTGAAACATATCAAAATACAGTAGAGTAAATTGCATTCCTTGGGACCAGGAATTGTGCAGATTATATTTTTTGCATAATATTGATCATTTCACACATTGTTAAATTTACTTCATAAACTTAATCCAAATATGCCTAGACCAAATTATTCATCATACATATGTGCATTCGTACTATTACTAGTTGTATAAATATTCAGATCTTGGTGCAATAGCTGTTGCACTCTTACGCAAAAATGCATGAATACAAAATTTATTACGATTATATATATCAAATTAAGTAATACTGAAATAATAGGATTCCATCTTAAATAGGACATAATCACCATGACAACCTAGAATCATTACTCGTCATGGGCTATCATTGAATTAATTACATATGATAGGATTTAATAGAATGAAGAAAACTTTTATTAATATCTTTTTTAGTTTTGATTCGATTTTCCTAAAATTTGAAATGACTCAAGAAAATTCTGCAATAATTGTATATATTAAATTTCAAATCATTCGTTTGGGTAGTTTTTACGCTGTTATATGCGGACAGAGGGTGGCTATAGGTGCTACATATTTATTTAATTACAAATACACCTAAAAAGACAAACAGGAAAACTAATATGAAATGAACTTTCAGCAAAATGTCTTTTTGAAATAGTAATTATTAATTTAAAAAAAAAAAATGATACCATTACAACCAGGAAGTTTCAGTAAAAACGTTTATTAACCATTTGGAAAAATGGTTATTGTCCTCGTCAGGGTAGGAAATCAAAAGCATATTTGAAGGTTTTTATTGGTTTAATCATCCTTTTATTCGTTTTTTGATTGGTCTATACAGTAATATGTATTTCCCTTTACTTTCAACAGAGATGGACAACAGAGTGTTGCCACTATGACAAAAAAAGTAATAAAAACTACAAAAAAAATTAATAACTCAGAAACAAATTGAGATACAGCTTTCAAACAAATTGCATTTAAAAGTACATTTTTTTCTATGTACGACGATATAAAAAGTAATATTGTGGGATGTTTAAAAGTTTAAGAAATAAATTTCATTTAAAATTAGCCGTCAGATTTCTTGGAAATCGGACGATGGAAAAGCCTTTTCCCGAACAGCCAATGAAATGCTTGGATAATAAGTAAGTTTCGGGTGGATATAGTGTTATTTTAATGTTTAATTCATGGCGTACGTAATGTATGATCAACTCAGTGGTATTTTTTATGTCTTAAATTTTAGTCTTTAAAAAAATCATTTTCTAAATGGTCGTTGTAATTTGTTAAATTGCATTTTTATTTATTTATTTATTTGGTAATTTTGTAGGATATCTGCCAACTGTGATTTCAAAATGAAGAAAAACAGAACATTTACTATAACTGTGCTTGAAAAACCATCAATTCCCTGGACATGCACAGAAGCAATCTTAACAATGGTGAACTACTGAAAACTGAAACTCATGCATTAGGATTTTTAATTCTTGGCTGATTATCAAAAAATTAAAAATCTGTGTCTCACATGAATTGGATCTGTCTCCGTCTATTCTTATCCAAATTTACAGATCTTTATGTGCGATAGATTTTTCGTAGTCATTGACAAGAAACTCATAAGCACACACAGAGACAAACTTCTTTCTTTTATAATATAGATTTTATATAAAGTGAACTTAGTCAATAAAATGCATCAGTCTTCATATAAAAATATTCAATAACAGACATGAAGATGAAATATGGTAGATTCTGATATACTATTTTTTCCTTGAGGCTAATCAATTAAAAATAACTTCTTTACTGGAAAAGTTTATAAAACATTATTCATTTCATTTTTATACCTGTTATGTACTCCATAAAATAAAGAATATTTATTATCTTGTTGTAAGAAATTACTATAGGAATTAATACATAAGAATCAAACAAACATTGATATAAACAATTTATATGAAAGTGTTTTACATTAACTGTCGACCATTAGCTTTCTTTCTAATTTCAAATCTTTCTATCATATCAATAAATCGGATATTTTGAATTAAGTTGATATATGCGACATTATTACAGACATGTCATTAATGAGAAAAAAGTTCAAAGTTGTTGTTGGGGTTTTTTTTTGGAGGGGGGGGGGGGATATTTTATTTTTACATGTTTTATCTGACACTGTAAATATGTAATTACAGGCTTTATCCAGATGTTGTTATTTTTTGAAAGGTTCCTAAAATGTACAGATACAAAACATGTTGAAATAAGATTATTATTATTGCAATTATTAATTATAATTAATGTAATAATTAATATATAATTATAATCAAAGATAATTATCATTGATTTATTACAGTGAAGCTTCCATTTAACAAAGTCTCATCGTTACACTTAAACACTTCGTTATGAAGAAAATTCGTTAAATAGAAATCACCTCAAATCCATGGAATTTGTATAATAATATACACATGCATAATATGAAAAATACACATGAAGTAAAAATATTGGGAAAATGTATTTTAATTCGGACAGTAACTTTTTCTCTGCAATATAGGTGTATGAGAAAAATTAAATTAGAATAATATTTTTTTAAGGCACATAATAAAGAGAAGTAAACAAAAACTGACGTGTACCACAACTTTTTTCTTTTTATCAGTATTCCAATTCTTCAACTTAAAAAAAGTCAGTAATATTACTTTGTAAAGGTTTCTTATAAGAATATATTTTTCATTAAAATTTTCAGATTTTTGTAAGTACCCGAATAATTCATCTGTAACCATTCTCGTGGAACTGGAAATTATTAAATAAATAAATAATTAATTTCATTTTCATACAATCCTCTGAAATAACTTCATACTTCCATCACAACAGCAACCTCTCCGTTTGAATGTTGTACACACAGGAAAGTGAAATAAACTTTGTTATATAGAATATATTTTTCGTAATATGGAAATTAATTTGCATGTTAATGGTGTTCAAAATCAAAGTTCAACAGAAAATAAGTAGAAAACTTCGTTAAATGGGAAGTTCGACTGTATTTAAATAATGTGTGCTTTAAACTAAATTGTGAATGTTTACCACTAAATTAATATTCATAGGAGAGGTCTTTGTTTTGCTATGATCTTAGCCTCCTCTTTTATTTGGCTCATCAGCCATTACAATATATATTTTTTTTGTTAATATTAATTAAAATGGATACAAATTATGTAATTAATATTACACTAGTATGTTGTGGCCATCACAAAACTTTCTTCTATATAAATCACGTCAATTAAATCATTTAAATAGTACAAGAAATGACAACGATTTAGCACCAATTCATATCAAAGTGTATCTGAATTTGAAGTTGGATGAAAATTCGTGCATTAGTTCTTGAGATAGAGCTATAGCGGAAATTCTGAAAAAAAAATGTAGCATAGCAGCGCCACCTGTTGAGCGATTTACACCAAAAGTAAACAGCACTAAACAATATCAAGGTATACCTGAATCTGAAGTTTGTTGAAAATCCAAGCATTAGTTCTTGAGATAAAGCTATTGCGGAAATCGCAAAAAATACAGCATAGCAGCGCCACCTGTTGAGCGATTTACACCAAAAATTAAACAGCACTAATTTATACATCAATTCATGTCAAGGACTAACTAAATCTGAAGTTTGATGAAAATCCGTGCAATAGTTCTTGAGATACAGCTCTTGTGGAGATCGTGAAAAATGCAGCACAGCAGCGCCACCTGTTGAGCGATTTACACCAAAAATTAAACAGCACTAATTTATACATCAATTCATGTCAAGGACTAACTAAATCTGAAGTTTGATGAAAATCCGTGCAATAGTTCTTGAGATACACCTCTTGTGGAAATCGTGAAAAATGCAGCACAGCAGCGCCACCTGTTGGGCGATTTGCACCAAAACTTAAGCAGCACTAATTTATATCAGGGACTAACTGAATCTGAAGTTTGATGAAAATTCGTGCATTTTTTCTTGAGTTAGAGCTATTGCGATAATCATGAACAATGCAGCATACCAGCGCCACCTGTTGGGCGATTTTCACAAAAAAGTAATTAGCACCAAACTATATCCTGGACTAACTGAATCTGAAGTTTTATGAAAATCCGTGCAGTAGTTCTTGAGATACAGCTATTGCAGAAATCGTTAAAAATGCCGCATAGCAGCGCCACCTGTGGGGCGATTTTCACCAAAAACTAATCAGTTCCAGTTTATATCAAGGTCTAACTAAATATGAAGTTTTGTGAAATTTCGTGCATTAGTTCTTGAGATAGAGCGCCCACAAAATTTGTGTCACATACAGACAGACAGACTCACAAACAGACATTTTGTAAAAACATGTTTTTTGGAATCTGTGACTCATAAAACGTGTAAATCCGTCGAAAACTGGAATTCGAAAATTTTCATGGAACCAATACTTTCTTCTTGTAAAAATAGAAGAAAGTAAAAAGATATCGCAACTTATAAAACTTTTAACAGAAATCGATTGCTAGAAGCTTCAACTATGCACATTCAAAATTACAGCTTGTCCCACCAAATAGTTTTTTATTTATGCTTAACATTTTTCATGCCCAGTTTTACTTAAAACTGCAGTAATCACTTTGAACCTAAATAAATTTGTATGTAAAGCATTTTTATATTTTTAATATAAAGTTGTATTTAGCTAATACAAAATTTCAAAAATTTTAATAGTATAATCACCTAAAAAAAATTTTTTTGAACAGTAAAAATGAAATTTTAGGTTCCGTTTATACAAACTAACATGAAATATATGTTTTGAAAGTTTCATGAACAAATATTCAGAAGTTTTTCAGATATCCTGCGCGTTATGCCGAAAATGTCATTTGGAGAAAAGTGACTTCAAAATTTTGGAAACGCCGTTTTAGTTTTTGAGCGGGTCTAATTCTAAAAGTCACAGCTTCCGTTTAAATGGGAATTTCAACGAAGCAATTACGTCAAAATGTTAAAAAAAGATAGGAGTTTAACATGTAAAAAAATTAAAATTTCAAAGCTTTAAGAGCCACCTTAATCCACCCCTTATTAAGAATATCACAATAGATTTTGATCATACAAAAATTATATACCCAACATCCAATTATTACGCATCCACTATCAGAGAATCCATAGAAATCCTGTGTAAAAACAACCAAGTATGTAATGACGCCCTATCATACAATATCCCCAATTTTTGGTAAAATATCCTGAAAATAAATCCTGAAATCTTGAGCAAAGAGACATAGTAAAGTTTATGATACGGCAGTTAAATATTCTCAACTGCTCTGCTCTGCTCAACAAGCTCAAAACATTTTGACACATTTACAAATTCATTTTCTTATGGAATGATATAAAAGTGGAAAGCCTGACCATGGAAGCGATTTGGAATCGAACTGTGTTTTCCCTTTTTTGATCAATAAATTACCTATTGAGTTATAAGCAGGGTTGGGTTTTGGACAGGACATGTGGGTTTTACTGTCCAAAACTGTACTAAAGTGTCTAAACTGTACTAAAGCATCCAAAACTGTACTAAAGTGTCCAAAACCTTAAAAGAAGCAACATTCCACATGTAACCACTGCACATTTATTAAACATATGAATAAATATAAATGTCTCACATTATATTTTACTAACATTCCATTTAATTCTTTGGTAAATGAAAAAAAGTTCAAATTTTTCTAATATCTGTGTGATATAAAAAGTTCTGTTTCTGTTAAAATTGAGTTATAATAATAAGAAATTCTTTATAATACCACACATGTAGTATAGGGAGGGAAGATTTGCTTAACACTAGTGCTTTTGTTTCAATTTTTGTGCAAGAAAATGTTACAAAGAAATTTCTTTTAAATAATGTTTCATTGTAAATTATCTTTTCAAGGATAATGAAAGAAAATACAAATATTTAATTTAAAATCTAGAAGTTATTTTCTTAAATATGTATTTTTATTATGAATTTAATCTAATTCTATTGAACATTCTATTTCTTAAGAGTTAAATAGTGTTGTTATAGTAATATTCTCATAATATATAGTGTTATAATAATAGTCAATATCTAAATATCTCATAATCAAACAAAATCAATTATTTTTATTTATACTATTTCTTAATATACACATATACATAGTTGCCAGCAGTAAGCTGGTTTAATCAGTATGCTGAACCTGAACTCCATTTATCAATTATTTCCAGTAACAACTCTCGGGACTTTCAGTAACAGAATCAGAATGTATTCTTCATAAAAATCGTTAGTACTTCTATTAACTACTATTATTTAAATGCATAACATTAAAATTATGATACATAATTAAATTTAATATCTTTTTAATGTAATTACTTTGTTACGTAGGGCAATTAGGTTGTTACTACTAAATTGTTAGGCAGTATAACATAGGGTAATTAGGTTGTTAATACTAAATTGGTATTTTTGTATTGTAATCTTTTTTGCCAATTTTTTTAAACTTTTAGCATTGTTCTGATAAATATAATTTTACTACAAAATATAGTTTTGGACAGTTTTAGACAGAAGGGTTTTGGACAGTACGGTTTAAACCATGGATTTTACCGTGGTTTTTACCGTTTAGTCCAAAACCTTGCCAACCCTGGTTATAAGCGATTTTGGGAAATTCGGTTCAAAACGTCCACTTTGACATTATTTTCTGAAAGATCTATTGCATTTGCAAAAAAATGGAAAAAACAGCTTGATTACATAGTTTCTGAACAACAACTCTTGCTAGTTTCATGCATTTCCGAACAAAAATAAATTAAAACTTATGTCATAAAGTTGCCCTCTTGGATTTCAGCCTTAAGAACTGCACGCATTGTAATTTCTTTTGGAACTACAGTATGGAACCATTTATGCAGAATCCAATTAGCCAGTTATCCAGAATGATTTCCAATTGATGGGTTTCAGAATCTTTGCAGGAAAAAAGTACCATACAGAGCCAGTTTAACATGTGCATTGCTATTATACATTGCAACATGCATTGGATAACTTGAAAAGCATTAAAATCACGACAGTAAGAAAACACTGTGAAATGTTTGCATATCTTTACTTGTTTGCCGCAGTTTCGATTGCCTTTTGCTTTGAAGCTCTATCACCGAGTATTTTAATATTATTAATTCACCAGTATCACAGTCTTTCTGCTGCTCCAGCCATTGCAAATATTTTTCTAAACATTCAAAACTTCAGAATCGCTGATTTGTTCGTCTTCTTCGTTCCACTCCGCAGCTTACAGGAGCTCAAGTTAAATTCGAAGGAACTCAAAGAAAGGGATCGAAAATATTTATATGTACTCGTAGTTCAGAAAGAACCGTTTGCACACAAGGAATATGATAGTTAAACAAAGAAAAAAAAATCTTTCAAAATCTATTTTGTACACAAGAAATTTGATAGTAAGAAGAAGAAAAAAAAAAGCTTTAAAAATAGATTTCGGTTAACCGAGAGTTTCGGTTAAAAGAGTTTCGGATAAAAGAGATTCTACTGTACTTAACTTCGAAATCTACCTCCTCCTGTAGGCAGAGCCGGCAGGGATTTTTTATATCAGTTTTGGGGCTTGGACTGACTCAAGTTACATTCAAAATTACATTCAAAAATTCTGTCTTACATTCAAAATTTTATTTATTCATGTATTTAAAAAAAAAAAAAAAAAAAAAAAAAAAAAAAACTTTTCCTCCCTCAAAATTACGTATTATATTCTTTTTCAAATCATTTTAATGCTACTTTGATCAAACTGAAGGAAAACAGAAATCGCGTTTTTCTATTCTAGTGATATTTGCAAATTTATGGCATTGATGGCGGCGACATGTTGAAAACGGCGCCACTCAAGAGACTGAACAGTGAATTTGCTTTCAGTTCCAGTTTCTTTTGTGACAGTAGGATAATTTTGAATTGGCTGGTTTATTTTATTTTTATTTAGATGTCTAACCTGAAAAGAATATTTTCTGTTTTAAGTCAACGAGCATCAGCTTTTGTTTGTTTGAGGTTATTTTGTCCTCTATTAACGTCTTCAGTTCCGAAGCTAAAATAATAATACAAATGCTTATTGATTGTTTTTTTTTTTTTTTTTTTTTTTTTTTTTCAAACAAAATGACATCGTAAATGACAGAAAAAAATATCTTTTCTGAAATTGAGGCTTTAGGCGCTTAGTAATTTAGGTTCAGAAATATGGATCTAAAACTACAAATCCTCTTAAAACATCAATTTAATAACCATTAACATAAATTTAAGCAATCACAAATTTAAGAACTTTACACAAGTAAATAATCTACAAATCCTCAAAATTTTTTATTGAAAAAGATTTAAGTTAAATATGAAAATTTCTCACTTTCTTCGTCATACTGTCTTTAGGCCGTTTTTAGGCATTTTGCAAACTCAGATGAAAATAACATTTATTTTATGTGGGAATCTGCTTAGATGATGCCATTCATTCGTTTGCTTCGAACGCAAAAAAACATTCAACTATTAAGGAGTGCTGTGAAAATGTAAAAAAATCGGACATTTTAGTTTTTATAAGGAAAAAAAAACAGAGGTCCTGTACCATGAACTCTGGCCCTGCTAAGGCTCTGCTCTTCACATTTACGAAGTCACTTTCATTTATAAGTAGATATAATTACCATGAATTGTTATTCTGATAGAAAGCAAGCAATCGAGCAGTGTTTACTCTTTTTCTATAAAAGCCTCGAATCTTTCCGTTAACGGTGTCAAATTTTTAATTTAATCTGATTTTCAGAGGCTCACCACAAAAAGTTGTTATGCGGAAGGAATCGTTTATAGTTTAAGATATCCACTTTTTATAGGAAATTGAAAAACATTATTCTTCAGCATATAAATATTAATTTCTGTAAATTTCATTCATTTTTTCTTAAAAAAATGAATAGCTCCGAACTATCCCTTTTTTTTTGTTAGCTCTATTTCCGAATCGTAATCCTTACCTTTTATCGCAGAATTCTGCAATTAATTAACATTAAAATTAGGCAAAGATTACTGTTCGGAAGGATTAATAACTTAAAAGTGGAATACTTGACAGCTAAGGGTATGCTGTTAGATATATTTAAATTTTTATTTTGCTAAAGAAAAAAAAAATGCTTTAAATTTTGCAAATAATGTATGAAATGCAGATTGGAGTGACAGGGGAGTGGGGAACGGTACAGTAGTTAGTACCGGCAGTACCGTAGAATATTAGGGCTCTGGTACTTTTTTTATATTAGAAATTAAGCCCTGCTGCTGTTATAAAATTAACACTAGTGAGGGGAATTCGGACGTTGACTGACTTAACAGACTAGTTAATAAACATCGTGAAAAATAAATATATGAATTTTGTTTATAAATATCTAATAGATGGCAGCACCATGGAATGACAAACTTCAAACAAAATAATCTTCCTAAATTTTGGGAATTTAGATTTTAATATAAACTATAAAAGAAAAACTATTTTATGAGAAGGAAAATTAATACTTTCAGTATTTATTTGGATGGCCACATACATACATATATTTTTTCATAAGATTTTACAAAGAGGAAAAATATATTAGTATGTAATGTTCGCAATATATTTCAAGATATCTGATTCGCTAGTCTTTTACCTCCATTATGAATCATTTTTAGTATATGAAACGTAGATCTAGTTGTATGAAACTTATAGTTTGTTTCAGAGTACATTTATCTACTGTTAATGCAAGCAACTACATATTTTATTTCGATTTTAATCTAAAAAAAATACAATCTCTGCATCAATATATGAATTTAATAAACATAATATAAAATAGGTGGCAACACATATGCAAAAGAAATATTTAAATACTATTTTAATTCGCATATGTTTGCACAAGCTTAGCCGAGCGGTTACCTCGTCTGTATCTATAAGTCACTGGCCGTGTCTTTGACATGGTCTTGGGTCCGTTAGAACATTTCGTTGTACCGCTGGCGATGTCCTGTGTAAATTTTTATTGACTTTTTTTACAATCCACATATCGATTTCGCCGACAATGTAAAGATTTAATAAATTTGAAAATATCATATTTTCAAATCATTTTGAAGCCGAAGGTTGTGGGTTCGATTCCCGGAGGTGCTGTTTCCAGGATAAGCATATTTATCCTTTTTTTAGGTTATTGCAGTGGGCGCCAGTAGAAGAAATTCCAGGGAGGGGCAAGATTTTGGAATAAATGTGTCGAATGTGAACTTAGCCATTTTTCTCCGGGAGGATTTTCTGCAGTTCCGGAAAGGAAATTGCAATTGACCATTACTGGGTTTAAAATCTCGCATCTTCCAGGTTGGGGATTTTCGATGGTTCAAGGAGGTGCCCCCCCCCCCCCCCCTAAATTCAATACTGAATGGGTTAGTAGCGATATGTCTATAGTCCGCTGCCAAGCCAAGGCCATCTTTATATATATATATATATAATTTAAAGGGAAAAAAAGGGCTAGAACTCCACCCGCAAGACAATTTTAAAACACATCATTTTTTTTAAACAGAATGTAACAAATAAGATAAATTATAAATCCAAAAATAAACTTTAAAAAAAAAAAATGAAGAATTGAAACATTTTATTACTTTTTTTACTCCATCCTTCCCCCGTTTAAGGTAATTTTTTTAATACTTAACGCATAGTTGGTTGTGTTTATGACGGCCAATTATCAACACGAGGGATACAGGCCCTAAGGGTGGAGGGGGGGGTGCCCTTCGTGTGGGGGGTCTTTCTAAAGAAACCTAACCCGTATTAACACTTGGAAATCCAAGGTTCGAAGAAAACCACGAAAACTCCGAACGATTAGGCCGACGGGCGCGATTGGGTTCGAACCCAGCACCTCCCGTCTACTAGCTTCGAGAGCACTTAATGCATAGAGACGGCTAAATATCGTCTTCCCCGGGTAATTCAGGAAGGCAGAGTCCCCTTGTCACCAATTTATTTTTCTCTTAGTAAAAAACGTTTTTGCTACCCTTATTTTCTCTCTTAGTGTTTCATTATTTAAATTATTTGAGAAAAATATTTTATTTTTTTTTAAATCACCAGAGAAAAAAAAAAGTTAATTAAATTTGAAAATAAAGAAAGGGGCAATTACCCCGAGCCCTTGAATTTTGGGATAGCGATTTAGTCTAATATCTATATTATAAAAACACGTCCGTGAATAACGGTGACGTCATATTAAGGGTGGCAAGAATTGACTAATATATTTTTATTTTGGTTCTTTTCAACTCGCAGGTTATCAAAGCCTGAGAGCTAATGTGCTCGCAGGTTCTGTGTGTACAGTCGTTGAAAAAAAAAAAAAAAAGGAAACACCCCCTTTAGAAATAAAGTCTAGTTTTAAATGGTGTATATAGAATTTGCTTAGGAGGTCATCTACATATCAAAATGAACACAAACTTTGTTTTTTTTTTTTTTTTGTTTTTTTTTTTGTTTTTTTTTCAATAGCAATACCCAAGTTTGACAACATAAATCAATTCCACACCCTTCAATTAGCCTAAAAACAAATTTTCAGGAAATTTGTTTGTACGATTAGTTTCAGAGAAATTAATTATTTTTAAAATGAGCCCATTTTAGGGGTTGTATCCAAATTATGAAGTTCGATACTCGATTGTTGAAATGCTACAGAATGACTATGTCGCTATTTCTTGCCAATATGACCATTTCAATCGCTTAATATGCTTCGACTACTGACAGCTAAAATGTTTAAATAAAATGAGGATAATATATATATATTTTTTTTCCCTTCAAATTATGCTGTACTCCACATCATAAATGGCCCCTTAAACCATCATTTTGACGTTTTTTAAGCGTAATTATAAAACTACTTCGAAGAAAAATTCGAAATTGAGAATTTTCATAAAGCATGACATAATAAATATAAATAACAAAAAAATTGTAGGTTAAAATTCATATATTTTTCGAATATTAATTTTAATTCATATTATAAAATTTTAAAAATTACAAATTTAATGTATGTTTGGGTTTTTTAGTATTATAACCACAGAAAAAAATATCACATTAGGATTATAATTTCAGGAGATATTAATAAAAATATGAAAATATAATTTAACATTAGAAGTTCTAAATTTTGAATGTTTATAATTCAAAAACTTATCATCCAAATGACTTAAAATTTCGTTTCTAGGCATAGTTTGAACCGAAGATTTAAAATATGATGTCAAAATTGGGTGTTGTCATTGAAAAAAAAAACAAAGTTTAGTCTAGTTTTGATTTGGAGATACCCAATAAGCAAATTTTATCTACATCATTTAAAAGTAGACTTTATTTCCGACCGTTAGGTACCAGTAACTATTTTCTATTTTAATTAGTTGCAGAGTTAGTAGGGGGAGTTCTATTTTTTTCTTTTTTTTCCCCACGAATGTACGTACGTATGTATGTAACGTGATAACTCTTGATAGAAATATCCGATTTGCTTCAATTTTTGTAAATAGGTTCATTTTGATAAGACGCTTATTGGTTAAATATAAAGGGAGTTAAAGGTCTAATCCTCCCCCTTAATTTAGATAAATGGGTTTTTCATGCAGAATTATCCGATCTGCTTCGAATTTGGTATACCGGTTTATTCTGATAAGGCGCTTACTTGATGCCAACATCTAGGATTTGAAATGGAAGTATACTTAGTTAGGTATAGGACATTTTGCTTTTAGGTAGATTTCGTATGAAATACTACCTATTGGGATCGTTCCTATGTTGGAATTTCTGAAATTTTTTTGCAGATCTACACCGATCATGACTCCTAGAACCCAAAACCACCCTCAGTAAAAAACTTTATCTATCTATCTATCTATATATATATATCACTTTCTTCTGGACACGATAACTTTCGTAATTCTGCACCAATCTCTTCCAAACTGATACATAAAATCAAAGGGCATAAAATCTCGGTCAAGTTCGTTAATGGGCAAAATCGGACCAAGGTGATGGAAATAGGGAGGGGTTTTGTGAAAACCGAAAACCCCCCATAACTTCTTAATTTTTGTACATATCAAATCAGTTTAAAGTTTTTATTACTTCTAAAAATAGGGCCAAAAATTTATGTATCATAGATTTTTGATAAAGTTAAAAATGGGCTCAAGGGGCGCAAAAAATAGGGTTTTTGGGAGAAAAAAATTCATAACTTCGTCAATTCTCAAGATATCAATTCCAATTAATTTTATTATAAATCTCCTTAATATTATCTACAACTTTTATATTCACATGTTTTTGATAGGACCAATTCGTACCGCAAAAAAAAAATTAAAAACGAAAACAAAAAGGGGGTTTGAAGAAGTAAAAAATCCATAACTCCTTCAATTCAAAAGATATAAAATCCTCATGAATTTATCATATATCTTCTTAATATTGTCTACAACATCTATATAGACAAGTTTTGGATAGGACCAATTCTTACAGCAAAAACAAATTAAAAATACATAGCGGTTGAAGAAAAAAATCATCTAAGTAAGGGTGTATTCAAATCCAAACTGCGTATTTTCTGACTCATTTTACAATTCATTTTTGCTCTCAAAGGCTCCAATTGGTACGTTTTCTTACTCAGAAACTATATAATGTACCGTAATGGTCGATATTTTGATAGAGGCAGAATATATTTTTAAAAATGCTGTTAAAGTGGGCATTTTGAACCGAATTTCCCGAAGCGGATTGTGTTGGAAAAATCATTGCATTAAGGATGCACTCAAATCCAAACTGCTTATTTTTTGACTCATTTTTAAATTCATTTTTGCTCTCAAACGCATTTAATTGGTAAAGTCGCTTATTCAGAAACTATATAATGTACCGCAATGATCGATTTTTTGATAGAGGCAGAATATATTTCAAAAAAATATGTCAAAGTGGGCATTTTGAACGGAATTTCCCGAAGCAATTGTGTTATCACTTTCTTCTGGACACGATAACTTCCGCAATTCTGCACAAATCTCTTCCAAACTGATACATAAAATCAAGGGGCATAAAATCTCGGTCAAGTTCGTTAATGGGCAAAATCGGACCGAGGGGATGGAAATAGGGAGGGGTTTTGTGAAAACCGAAAATCCCCCATAACATCTTAATTTTTGTACATATCAAATCAGTTTAAAGTTTTTATTACTTCTAAAAATAGGGCCAATATTGTATGTATCACAGATTTTTGATAAAGTTAAAAATGGGCTCAAGGGGCGCAAAAAATAGGGTTTTTGGGAGAAAAAAATTCATAACTTCGTCAATTCTCAAGATATCAATTCCAATTAATTTTATTATAAATCTCCTTAATATTATCTACAATTTTTATACTCACAAGTTTTTGATAGGACCAATTCGTACCGCAAAAAAAAAAAAATTAAAAACGAAAACAAAAAGGGGGTTTGAAGAAGTAAAAAATCCATAACTCCGTCAATTCAAAAGATTTCCCCATGAATTTATCATATATCTTCTTAATATTGCCTACAACATCTATATAGACAAGTTTTGTATAGGACCAATTCTTGCAGCAAAAACAAATTAAAAATACACAGCGGTTGAAGAAATAAATCATCTAAGTAAGGGTGTATTCAAATCCAAACTGCGTATTTTCTGACTCATTTTACAATTCATTTTTGCTCTCAAAGGCTTCCAATTGGTACGTTTTCTTACTCAGAAACTATATAATGTACTGTAATGGTCGATTTTTTGATAGAGACAGAATATATTTAAAAAAATGCTGTTAAAGTGGGCATTTTGAACCGAATTTCACGAAGCGGATTGTGTTGGAAAAATCATTGCATTAAGGATGCACTCAAATCCAAACTGCTTATTTTCTGACTCATTTTTAAATTCATTTTTGCTCTCAAACGCATTTAATTGGTAGATTCGCTTATTCAGAAACTATATAATGTACTGAAATGATCGATTTTTTGATAGAAGCAGAATATATTTCAAAACATTATGTCAAAGTGGGCATTTTGAACGGAATTTCCCGAAGCAATTGTGTTATCACTTTCTTCTGGACACGATAACTTCCGCAATTCTGCACAAATCTATTCCAAACTGATACATAAAATCAAGGGACATAAAATCTCGGTCAAGTTCGTTAATGGGCAAAAGCAGACAAAGGGGATGGAAATAGGGAGGGGTTTTGTGAAAACCGAAAAACCCCCATAACTTCTTAATTTTTGTACATATCAAATCAGTTTAAAGTTTTTATTACTTCTAAAAATAGCGCCAAAAATTCATGCATCACAGATTTTTGATAAAATTTAAAATAGGCTCAAGGGGCGCAAAAAATGGGGTTTTTGGGAGAAAAAAATTCCTTACTTCGTCAATTCTCAAAATATCAAATCCAATAATTTTATTATACATCTCCTTAATATTATCTACAACTTTTAGATTCACAAGTTTTTGATAGGACCAATTCGTACCGCAAAAAAATTAAAAACGAAAACAAAAAAGGTGGGTTGAAGTAGAAAAATTTTCATAACTGCGTCAATTCACAAGATATAAAATCTCCATGAATTTATCATATATCTTCTTAATATTGTCTTCAACATTTCTATAGACAAGTTTTTGATAGGGCCAATTCTTAAAACAAAAACAAATTAAAAATACATAGCGGTTGAAGAAAAAAATCATCTTATTATGGGTGCATTCAAATTCAAACTGTCTATTTTCTTACTCATTTTTAAGTTCATTTTTGCTCTCAAACGCATCCAATTGCTAGATTCTCTTATTCAGAAACTATATAATGTACAGTAATGATCGATTTTTTGATAGAGGCAGAATATATTTCAAGAAATGATGTCAAAGTGGGCATTTTGAACAGAATTTCCCGAAACGATTGTGTTAGAAACGAAAAATATTGCCCTACTGAGAAAATAATTGTTTATTAATCAAGTTTTAATTAATTAAAAGAAAAATAAAAACACAGGTCGCTTATAAATCTTTTCAAAAATCATGTCAGGCATGTTTCATATTTTTTTTTTATTAAAAATTAATCTGAAAATGTGCCAGAAAATTTCGAGTTGTTGAGTATGGAAAAATATTTTTTTAATATCGCCTTAACATGATTCTAATAAAACCAGCTATTTTATAAAAAGGAAATAAAAACTCGTCAAAAGCAGACAGATAAAACTGTTAAAGTGGATTTATATCTAATAATGATTTAGTTTTTGTTGGTGAAATTAGTATACTTAACTTCGAAATCTACCTCTGCCTGTAGGCAGAAGGATTTTTTTTATGTAGGATTGTTGTTTCCAAGGGATTCTTATTAACTGTGTTCTTTGAAACGATGATTAATCTTTGATCTTGATTGGATTTGATTCTTAATACAAGTAATCTAATAATTAATTTGAAATCAGAACCAATGCCACAGTCACATATATTAAACAAATCTGAGCAAAAGGATGTTGTGTTAATGCTCAACCAATTATCCAGAAAAACTAGTTATCCAGTATATGCATCTGACCCTGACTACTCTAGATAATTGGTTCTATACTGTAGTATAAATGAATTTAACATTCGGAGTTCCAAAAATTTCAATTTGCATAAATCCTAAACTACTTCACCGAACAACTTCCCATTTGATATCTTAACATAAAATTCTCAGAGAAATCCGAATATGATGTCAAAATTAGGTGTTCATATTGAAAATTTTAGAGTTTGGTATAATTTCAGATTGAATAACCCCCCCCCCCCCCCCCCCGCCCCCCAAGGTTATTTTTTAAACACAACTTACATAATTCCCAGTTCAATGGCTATTTTAGTTTTCTTTTTTCTTTCTACAATTCAGTGATTAAAATTTCCTTCTTTTCTTTTAAAGTGCAATTGATCATTTAAACTACCTTCTCTCAAAAATTCTGTCTCAACTTATACCTACATTTTTTCTCTATTCTATTTGTTACTTTACACTATCAATAAATAAATAAGTAATTACCTAAATTGTCCCACACTGAAAATTCTATTTCCTGTTTTACACAGTCCCCTCACCTTTCAATACATAGAGTTAGTATTTAAATTTTCTGTTCTGTTTTGTTACTTTTCAGCAACAATAATAATAATTAAAAAAAAAAAATCATTTAAATTCCTTTTCAAATTACTGCTTCTCTCTTTGCCCCACCCTCCAGTAAAAGTGACAAAGGCTAGGTATAAGGAGACAAGGCAAACTTTAAAAAAAAATCAATTTGGCTGTTTCCCATCGAACAGCAACCTGCTTTTTTGTAGAAATCTTTTATTCTGAATGTAATGGGAAGGATACTTATTACATTAGTCTGTGGTGTAGTCTACTAGTGGTATGGTGTATATTTTCAACACACTATAACTATGGCACCCTTTGTGTAATCTTGACAAAACTTTGGATTAAGTTTCTCTTAAATAAGAAAGCATCCAGTTGGTCTGGGCTGTTAATCAATAAGCACATTTATGAGTGATTTCAGGGTTTCCACAGGCGACTATATTTTAATTTTATCTCATACTATTTTTATTTATTTATATTTATTTATATATACTATTTTTATTTATATTTATTTATGTATACTATTTTTATTTATATTATTATTAAAACAAAAATTTCTCGCATACACTTTGACAACATCTGCAAAAGAAATATACTACAAAATTTATTTTCTTAAAATAGTGGTCTGAATAGAATGTGAAAATAGTCACCCTGTGATTTGTGATGATTGGGAAGCTATTGACACCCATTTAAAGGAAAATAAAGATAATCACTGTTGTTTTTAAGCATTTACATATAGCAAGGAACAAAAAAAAAAAAAAAAAAAAAAATAGTAAACATAATTTTGTTGGGAAAGCCTTTATAGTTATTTGTTCAAGAAATTTTAATTTACAAAATGTATAATCTTTTATTTATTTTTTTTTTCTTTTCACCATTTTGGAAAACACATTCTTGTAATCTTTGCACACCAATGACGGAAAAAAAGACCCCAAAAGGTAATGGAACGTATTGTCCCATAAATACAATTTCCATTTTATAATATTAGAATCTGCTTTAGAAAGAACTTTTATAGGACTAAAGTGTGGGAAGATTAGGGGGTCATTAAAGTACTAAGTTCCATGATCGCCCAAAATTTTTACTGTTTGGTATTTTTGGAGAATCATATAAAATAACCAGCATCTACCAAAATTAAAAGTTCCATGAAAAGTGTATGGAAAGAAATGTTATTTTTGTATTTTCAATAACTTTCAGGCTAAAATTTGTGCCAGATGACATCAATCATTAGTATACAAAATTTATGCTTTTGACTTGATCTAGCATTTGACTATGTTCCTTCATCCTATTCAAAACTTTTCATCCATCACTTACATTTTCTAAGGAGTATTACTGTTCCCAGGCAATTTCTCTAGCCTCTTTCTTTATACTCTTTTTGGCTAGCCTCTTTCTTTATACTCTCAATCCAGCTTGGTACTGCATTTGCTTAAAAATTATTTTTTGGATTTCCATTTAAAAAACATTTTGAGTGCAATTGTATCTTTATAACAAAAAACCTACTTTTATAAATATAAAATTACTACACGCTGTCATTAATTTTGCTTAGGTGGTATGTTTATCTTTCAATATTAGTGAAGTGGTTACTGTAATATTTATTTTAAAATTTTGTATGAAAAGAATTTTTGCCTTTTTTTCTCCCATACTGTAGTGCATTGTAATCACTGTTGTAGTCGTTAAAAAAAACAAAAACAGATGGTTATATTTGCAGGCAAGGGTATACAGAGCTTTAAAAAAATCCAGAAGATATACAGCATATACCCTCCACTACATCCCTGATTGAAATGGCTACACTACATCATCTGTTACATTTTGTGTATATTTGAGTAGAATTTTTATAAAAGAAAAGTATATTTTCAACTGTCAAAATATCTATAAATCAGGAAGTTTGAGGTTGATAGCCATTTACATATTGCTAATTAATTTTTGCATGTATCCAAAAACCTTGATATTCTGAAGAAAAATTCGAAATTTTGTTACATTGTTTTCATAAATGAATAATGTATATTGTAGACACATGATTTAAAAAAAAATTCCAAATAGTTTAATTTATACAAAACAAATTTTATTAGATATAAGCTTTAAAAAGAAAAAAAAATTACATGGTATAAAATTGCACAGATAGGTTTCACATACAAGCTAAAAAGCAACAAAAAGCAATCATAAAAATTAGATTGCTATAAATATATTCATCAGCAAGACAGACAAACTATACTTATTTACAAAGAATGCATTCATAACCATAATTTAGTCTTCTACAACACTTAACAGTTATATATCAATTATTTTTCAATTTATGTAACAGTAATTTTTTAAAATAAATTTGAGAAAAAAATACAAATAAAATAAGAAGTCCAAAATCTTTATAACTACTAAATATTACACAATACATAAAGCCTACTTTTTAAAGAATTTTTTTTTTCTAAACTGGTGGAATTATTTGTATAATTTTCATATCAATTTTATTACTATATTGCATAGCAGCAAGTATTTTTTATATCATTATTATTATACATTATAAGAATATTATTTTGATAATGTTTATGATGAGGTTTCTTCTTTGATATAAAAATTTAATATCAACTTTTCTTTTGAAAATGTAAAAAGTTTCCTAAATTGCAATGTTGCACGGATACAGTACCGTTTTTCTCTGTAATTAATTACTGTTCCCTATGAATGTTTAAAGTAATATTAATAAGTTTATTACTTATGTGCATACATCATGTCTTTTAATATAATGTGGAAATGCCTTCTATACTTCAAACACCAATAAACCTGTTTCTCTCAATCTTTATGCATGGTGACATGAAATTCAATTTTAAAAGTAATAATTAAATACCAGCAAATTGTTTATTATATGTGTAAGAAATTATAGTTTGCAGTGTTATTCTACAATCATCGAAGATATACTTAATTTATTTTATTTCAGATTTTGGACTTCTTTTCAAGTAAGCATTTTCTACTAGTAGGTGTATAAATAAGTTATAAATTATTTCTGCAGAATTCACTTACAGAAAAGTAAAATGTTATAAAAAATTCAAAATGAACTTGGATTGTGCAGCATAGTCAAATTATCCTTTAACAAAAATAAGGATTTATAAGCATGCTTTTCATATGCATACTTAAAATGATTTAAAACTTATTTGTACCTCTAATAAAAATGTAATTTTTCCAAGTTTGAACACAAACAACTAATAAAAAGATCTATTCTTTTTCTACCTTTTCAGATTATAAAGAGTAAAATAATATCTACATGCAGTTATTCAAATTCTGTAAAATTATATATATATTTACAAGTAGTATGTGCATAATGATAGTATCCTATTAATGCAAGTCAATACATAACACACCCAAATAATAAAAACAAAAACTTTTTTCCTTAGTTAAATTAAAGTTCAGTTTTTACTAAGAAATTAAGCATATTTCTACAGCAGGCTGAAATGTGCATTTTTAAAAGTTGACTGATTATTTATTTCTGAAATATTATTAATGTTGTGTGCGTTAAAACTTTTAAATGCAAAATAAGTTCAAATTATTGTTTTTTAAATTAATTTCATTTGAAACAATTAAATCATATATAAAAGCACATAAATTAACATCTAAATTCCGTTTTTTAAAATTATTAAAGGTACACATATATTAAGACAGACTTTAAACACAATTAATACAATAAACCCAACTGGAATGAAAAATTAGCCAGGGCCAGGAATCGAACGTAGGTCCACAACATGCCATGCTGTTGCTCTAACCACTATCAACTAAAATCATGTTGGGGAACATCACCGTCTATCTATAAGATAGCACAGGATGATGTGATAACGAAGAATAAATTTCTTTTTCCTACGATGAGTCCTGGTCCTGGCTAATTTTTCACTCCAGTTGAGTCTATTGTATTAATTGTGTTTAAAGTCAGTCTTAATATATGTGTACCTTTAATTTTAAAAAATGGAATTCAGACGTTAATTTATGTGCTTTTGTATATATATATATTGTGGATCGTTGGAAAAAGACATTTATTCTTTGTTGTTGCATGATCCTGTGGTATCTGATAGACGGACGGTGACATTCCCCAACATGGTTTATTAGTGGGAAATTGCCGAGCTAGGACATCAGCCAGGGTAGCTTAGTGGATAGAGCAACAGCATGGCATGCTGTGGACCCAAATTCGGGTCCTGGCCCTGGCTAATTTTTCACTCTAGTTGGTTTATTGTATTAATTGTGTTTAAATTCTGTCTTAATATATGTGTACCTTTAACAACTAAATTGTATTGAATAAATTTAATTCTGTGTGATCTTAATTTTGGAAAATGTTAAAGAAATCAAATCAAACAAAATACTGAAAATTATATTTTAATATAACATAAAATCTTATTTAAAATTGCCAGTCAATGTTATAATTTACCAGAGGATCCAGTCTGGGCTTCCCAAGTTATAGAACATACGTGAAAACCATTTTTAATTGAAAAGATATTAGATGTTTTACAGTTAATATACAGTAATCCCTTAACATCCAAGAGGTTTAATTATTTGCAAAATAAAAAATGAAGAACATCACAACATTTGAACATACTTAACTTGGTTATTCATGAAATTTGTTCATTAAAAAAAATATATATTTTTTTTTAAATAAACTCACTTTGTTTTACCAATTCCATGAGCTACATGAATATCAGTAATTCTGAGAAACCCAAAACATGACTTGATGCCAAAAATAGACTATCCCTTTTCTTTGTTCAACCTTAGCATTTCTTCATTCTCTACTGAAAGACTAAAATGGCAAATACCGACGTTGAAGTGTTTTTTTTTTTTTTTACTCCCTAATACGACTGTGCTGATCCAAACATTAGACCAAGGAAGATCTTACAAACGAATTGTAGAATCCATTGAAGAAATTTCAAAAGTCATGGTCACATCCAGTTGGAAAAAGTTCCAAATAGCAGAGTTTATTGCCAAAAATGATGCATCATTGAAGGAACTTAATGAAAGTTCAATAAATGATTGTCGGCGAAATATTTGGCCCCAAGTGGCAGAGAGAGAAAACCAAATGCCTGCAATTTCCGAGCCTTTTGAAGAAATTGTGGAACAGGTCAGAGGTAATGATTTCGATGACATGAGGAGAGAAAACCTGGAAGATCTATTAACATCCAATGACAACAAACTTACTGAAGAAATTCTAGAAATTATTGAAGAAAGAATTTCAGAACCAAACAATGTGAGCAGGAATCCTAAAAATGTAGGTTTTTTTTTTTCTTTTTTATGTAGATTTTTTTTTTTCTAAAATTCAAAATTTTTATTGCATGGGAAATATTTTCTGCAAAAGTTATCAGGGAAATTTTAAAACTTCAACAACTGGTTGAGAAAGCAATAGAATGCAACCCTTCACTGGTGAGAAGTTTAAATTTAAAAGCGAAATCGAGGCCGCAACTTTTCCTTATATGGAAATTCAGAAACAAAAGATCTGTTCTCCCCAACCATATCACTAAATTTTTTCAGCCGCCAACTAGCAAATAAACTTTATACAATATGTTTATAATTATTCAAATTTATTTACAGCATGCACTTTTTAATGCTTAGTAAATAAACTTTTCACGTTTCATTTATTTTTTTTTTCCATGTCAAAAAAAAAAAAAAAAAAAAAAAAAAAAAACCATAATCCAACCCATTTTTTATGCACAGGAAAATAGTCTCAACATTTGCAGGTGTTTCCATGAACCTAACCCTGGCGAATGTTAAGGGATTACTGTATTTTTTCAGTTGCCTACTAACACCACCAAACAATATTTTTATATGAAAAATATCAATTATTCAAATAAAGTTTTGAAATACATTAAAAGCATATTAGCCGCCCACCAGGGGTTAATAGTCAATATCGCCAAACATTTCACTTTTTAAAGCAGCTTTTTGATTATTTCAGTCTGTAATCACATAGTTTGCATTATCGTATGTTATATTTGTGTTTTATTTACTTATTTATTTTTACTTGTTTTATTTTAAGTTTTAATTTCATTATCAAATATTAGCCTGAAATAAATGCTGACATATTTACATTGTTTTAAGTGCAAATGGATTAATCTTTCGTAATCAGGCTGCACGCAATACAGATAGATTAAAAGAAATTCATTAAAAAATCAGTAAATTGAGATATAGTTTTCAGATCAATTGCATTTAAAAGCACTTTTTTTTTCATATGCAACGGTGTAGAGATTGAAATTGTGCGATAATTATAAGTTAAATTTGCAAAAAATGCGAAATTGATTGTTCAGATTGTTGCCATTGTCGATATAACACCAGGAAATTTTCAAGTAGCTTTATAAATGCTTATTTAGACAGTTAAAAACTTCAGGTTTACAATTTCGTATCTGAATGCAGAAAAGTACTTTACAGTACAAGAAAATTTAATCTTTAATGTTTAAAAGTTTAAAGATCAGTTTATTATAAAAATCTGACATCTAATATGTTGACTGCCATATTAATCACTGGAGATTTACATTATCACTACTCTCTAGAGATGCATGGGCCGATCATGATGCACAACAGAATGTGTACTGTGCACAAAGTTCACTCGTATTGGTTTATGCACACATGCAGATAAAGAGAAATTAATAATAATAAGTTACTAGAAAAAATAATGATAAGTCAATGGGGTGTTGCACCATCTATAGTGTGCAGAACAGGTTATCATCATAGGCATTTAATCCTCCAATGTGAGTTGATTTTTTCCCCCCTAAACGATTCTGGTTTTATCATCAACTCTCATATCCTTCCTCATAGCTGAGATTTTCCAGTTGCCTGAATCTTCTTCAGAAAGAAGAATTAATCCCATACAAGTAAGGTCTGATAATAAGATAACTAATAATAGGCTACAATATAATTATATAAGTAAAGATCTTAAAAATTCAATGGAAGCAAAGAAAAGTAAGGCAGGATTTTTTTTTTTTTTTTTTCAGGCATACATAAGCTACCATAAAAAATTCAAAAACAGGATTTTGTGAGTTTTCCAGAGGCCAGTAAACATTTGCCATCTTGCCACATCTGAAAAGTTGTGATAAAAGTTAAATTTTGGAAAGCCAATTATTTTGCTGATGACTGTTTTAATGCTGTGTTTTAATGACTAAATAAATACCGCTAAAAATTTTTAATGTATTTTTTAAATGAACTAAAGGAAAAGGGAAATTTTAAATCAAACAAATTTGGAAACCTACAGCATGAAATTTACTTATGAAACTGAATTTAGTGGTAGCTCAAGGCCTTGTTTGCAATCTATTCATAAACTAAATTTTTAAATCGAAGTAGTTTTTGGCTAACACTTTTGGAAATTGCTAATGATTTTCAAATTTTACTAATGTGTCAGCTAATAATCTGAATTTTTTTAATGCAGTCCTCAGATTTTTTTTTTTTTTTTTTTAAGTTGTATGTGTTATTAAAACAAAGTACTTTATATTAATAAAATAAAGGTGCTTGTGTGTGTTGTGTCTGTTGGCGATGGATGAGGTAATATATCTTACATAGAAGTCTGCAGAAAAGACAGGTCCGAAGACGAACGAAGACAGGTCCGAATGCACCTGAGAGTAGATTTTTCTTTCTTTTTTCCAATTAATTGAGATATTAATTAAAAATTATCATTGAACACTAATGAATGAGCTTTAAGGGTGTATTCGAAAAAATATTTTTCCACCTAAACAGCTCAAAATTTTCAGACTCATTTTTAAAAGTAAAAACATGAAACTTGCTGAGGTGATTTTTGAAGAGGCCATGTGATTTCCTTTTTCGCTCAATTAATTAAAATTTGATTTTTAAACAATTATTTTCTCAGTATGACCATTTTTTTCATTCCCAGATCTCCCGCTTCGAAAAATTCAGTTTAAAACACCAACTTTGAACCATTTTTTGTAATATTTTTTGCATTTATCAAAAAATTGACAAGAACGACACATTATGTAGTTTCTAAATAAGAGAATTTGCCAGTTTGATGTGTTTGAGAGCAAAAATGAATTTTAAAATAAATCAGAAAATAAGCAGATTGGATTGGAATACATCCTTAACATTCCCCAGTTTGCCAAATCTCTTTCATGCACTTTTTAATGCTTAGTAAATAAACTTTTCACGTTTCATTTATTTTTTTTTTTCCATGTCAAAAAAAAAAAAAAAAAAAAAAAAAAAAAAAAAAACATAATCCAACCCATTTTTTATGCACAGGAAAATAGTCTCAACATTTGCAGGTGTTTCCATGAACCTAACCCTGGCGAATGTTAAGGGATTACTGTACTTTTTCAGTTGCCTACTAACACCACCAAACAATATTTTTATATGAAAAATATCAATTATTCAAATAAAGTTTTGAAATACATTAAAAGCATATTAGCCGCCCACCAGGGGTTAATAGTCAATATCGCCAAACATTTCACTTTTTAAAGCAGCTTTTTGATTATTTCAGTCTGTAATCACATAGTTTGCATTATCGTATGTTATATTTGTGTTTTATTTACTTATTTATTTTTACTTGTTTTATTTTAAGTTTTAATTTCATTATCAAATATTAGCCTGAAATAAATGCTGACATATTTACATTGTTTTAAGTGCAAATGGATTAATCTTTCGTAATCAGGCTGCACGCAATACAGATAGATTAAAAGAAATTCATTAAAAAATCAGTAAATTGAGATATAGTTTTCAGATCAATTGCATTTAAAAGCACTTTTTTTTTCATATGCAACGGTGTAGAGATTGAAATTGTGCGATAATTATAAGTTAAATTTGCAAAAAATGCGAAATTGATTGTTCAGATTGTTGCCATTGTCGATATAACACCAGGAAATTTTCAAGTAGCTTTATAAATGCTTATTTAGACAGTTAAAAACTTCAGGTTTACAATTTCGTATCTGAATGCAGAAAAGTACTTTACAGTACAAGAAAATTTAATCTTTAATGTTTAAAAGTTTAAAGATCAGTTTATTATAAAAATCTGACATCTAATATGTTGACTGCCATATTAATCACTGGAGATTTACATTATCACTACTCTCTAGAGATGCATGGGCCGATCATGATGCACAACAGAATGTGTACTGTGCACAAAGTTCACTCGTATTGGTTTATGCACACATGCAGATAAAGAGAAATTAATAATAATAAGTTACTAGAAAAAATAATGATAAGTCAATGGGGTGTTGCACCATCTATAGTGTGCAGAACAGGTTATCATCATAGGCATTTAATCCTCCAATGTGAGTTGATTTTTTTCCCCCCTAAACGATTCTGGTTTTATCATCAACTCTCATATCCTTCCTCATAGCTGAGATTTTCCAGTTGCCTGAATCTTCTTCAGAAAGAAGAATTAATCCCATACAAGTAAGGTCTGATAATAAGATAACTAATAATAGGCTACAATATAATTATATAAGTAAAGATCTTAAAAATTCAATGGAAGCAAAGAAAAGCAAGGCAGGATTTTTTTTTTTTTTTTTTTTCAGGCATACATAAGCTACCATAAAAAATTCAAAAACAGGATTTTGTGAGTTTTCCAGAGGCCAGTAAACATTTGCCATCTTGCCACATCTGAAAAGTTGTGATAAAAGTTAAATTTTGGAAAGCCAATTATTTTGCTGATGACTGTTTTAATGCTGTGTTTTAATGACTAAATAAATACCGCTAAAAATTTTTAATGTATTTTTTAAATGAACTAAAGGAAAAGGGAAATTTTAAATCAAACAAATTTGGAAACCTACAGCATGAAATTTACTTATGAAACTGAATTTAGTGGTAGCTCAAGGCCTTGTTTGCAATCTATTCATAAACTAAATTTTTAAATCGAAGTAGTTTTTGGCTAACACTTTTGGAAATTGCTAATGATTTTCAAATTTTACTAATGTGTCAGCTAATAATCTGAATTTTTTTAATGCAGTCCTCAGATTTTTTTTTTTTTTTTTAAGTTGTATGTGTTATTAAAACAAAGTACTTTATATTAATAAAATAAAGGTGCTTGTGTGTGTTGTGTCTGTTGGCGATGGATGAGGTAATATATCTTACATAGAAGTCTGCAGAAAAGACAGGTCCGAAGACGAACGAAGACAGGTCCGAATGCACCTGAGAGTAGATTTTTCTTTCTTTTTTCCAATTAATTGAGATATTAATTAAAAATTATCATTGAACACTAATGAATGAGCTTTAAGGGTGTATTCGAAAAAATATTTTTCCACCTAAACAGCTCAAAATTTTCAGACTCATTTTTAAAAGTAAAAACATGAAACTTGCTGAGGTGATTTTTGAAGAGGCCATGTGATTTCCTTTTTCGCTCAATTAATTAAAATTTGATTTTTAAACAATTATTTTCTCAGTATGACCATTTTTTTCATTCCCAGATCTCCCGCTTCGAAAAATTCAGTTTAAAACACCAACTTTGAACCATTTTTTGTAATATTTTTTGCATTTATCAAAAAATTGACAAGAACGACACATTATGTAGTTTCTAAATAAGAGAATTTGCCAGTTTGATGTGTTTGAGAGCAAAAATGAATTTTAAAATAAATCAGAAAATAAGCAGATTGGATTGGAATACATCCTTAACATTCCCCAGTTTGCCAAATCTCTTTTCATTTTTTCTGTTTTTGTGCATTTTAAGATCATTTGGATGGAGTTAAACCTACTAGCTGTTAGTACTTTTGTGGTACTGATGGTATTTTTTATTAAAAAATATATAAATATTTACTATATAAAAAAAAAATTCTGGGAGTCATTTCATATTTTCTGCCTCTGCAGTTTTTATTCACCACCCCCTTGGCTTGTATGGAAAAAAATAAGTATGGATAGAAGGTACTTTTCTGCTCTCAATGGTACTTTTCATTTAAAAAAAAAATAATAATATTTGCTTTTTGAAAAGTATATATATATATATATATATATATATGCTTTTTGAAAAGTATATATATATATATATATATATTTATTGAAGATAATTTTCATATTTTCCGTATTTTTTTTTCTAAAATTTAAAATTGCTCTCAGCCGTGTAATATAAAAAACAGAGGACAGATTTTTCTGCTGCCTTGGGCAATGCTTCCCAGGGTTGCTGATATATCTATAAAATATCAGTTGCTAAAAAGTTGGACATAAAGCAAATATGCACATAATTATGAATACAATGCGACTTCAAAAATTCGGCATTAAAGTTATCTTTTCCCTCCTTTTTTTACGCTTCCAACATACAAGAGAATGAAAAATATCAAGATGAACACGAGCATTATTCTTTTCTGAAGCTTGTTTTTATTTATTAGAGATAGTACAAAATCTTTATCAAAACTAGGGAATGTTGCTTCTAAAATAAAGCACTTAAATTTGTCTATCTCAGAAAAAGTGGACTTGATAAGAAAGTTAAGGCTTTGTGAAAATGTTGTGTGTTGAGTATGGAATCGGTAGGTCAGCAGTTTGTGACATTAAAAAACAGAAGCTAAAATACTGCAATTTTATATAAAAAGTGATGTCCCGAACGGCTAAAGAGACATTAAAGTGAAAACGCACTCATGAAGGAGAAATTTTTATTGTTTATTAGTTTGTTTTTTTTTTCAGAAAATTTCAATTCAAATAGTTTTTCTTTTTTTAAATTTAGTTTTCATTGCATCTCATATAATTATTGCTTGGCTATGAATTAAATTTTCACTAAAGGCATTGTTAAGAATATCGAAAGCCCTTTTGATATTCTTTCAGAAATCTGGAATTTTAAAAAATCCAGCTTAGTCTTGGCGACAATGCCGGATTTTCGAGGTTATACTGTATATTCCTAAAACAAGCAGGGTAGGGATAACCAAGAAAATAATACAGTCAATTATGTGAAATCTACACAGCTTGGGACTGAAAGTTTGGCAAATTATACGTAGCTTTTCATTTATTTATTTTAATATATTTCCTTCTCGTTTGATTATAAATTAGCAATGTTTACATGAAAATGCAAAAAAGAAATATAGTGCAAGAGTAACTTATTTAAAACAGAATTATGTGTAAATTTTATAGTCATTATTTAATTTTTAAACATTGCCACAATGGTGATTTAAGTTGTGGTTTATGATGAATATTTTGCTCTGTATTTCACAACTAGTTCTGGGATAAAATGCAGATGAAATCATCTATAGATGTACTAAGTACAAAAACATTACAAATAAATACTTTGTTTATAATACTTTAACTATTGTTAAATTATATCTCCAATGCATAGCTTAAAACTGCAATTGCTCTTCTAATATTTACATTTGGTTTCTTTGGCAAAACAAAAAAAAAAAAAAAAGAATATATTATTTTAACATACGTGGTGTGAAATATATCAAAATTCTTGAAATACAATTCAGTTTTTTGCGAAATTACTAATTTATGAAATCACTATGATTAAAGCTGTTGTATGGGCCTAACTGTTAACCATGATTTTCATTATTTACATTCCAAAATGAATGACAGATTTCAGAGAGTTGACTATATATAAATCAAACTGCTATTTTATTTTTTTTTTTTCATATTTATAATGAGTTAAAAAAGAAAAGATAGCAAGAAACATAAACCAAAATGCTACTTAAAATTTAAGATTTGGAATTGGAACTTAAAATCATACAATAGCATCTTTACTATAAAAAATAAATATGTATTACGAATCTTTGTTTAAAAAGCAAGAAAATTCTGAAAAAAAAAAAAAATTGTACGATCATTTAAAAAAAGAAATTTGAAATGTTAATTTTAAGTAGTCTTTTGAGAAACAATGTTTTAGGAAGTTTTATTCAGATTCAGCTAAATAAAATGATCATTTTTTGATATAAAGTTGTTTAAATGGAATTTTAAAAGCCTTTTCAAATTTTCTTGCTAAATAAAATTTGCTAATAATCATGCTTCAGATATTTTGAAGGTCTACTTTACTTTGAGAATTATGATACATATTTTGATAGTACATATATCAGTTGCATAAAAACAAAAGTGCACTGTCCAATAAAATATTAGCACAATTTTACTCTATTTTTAAATAATAATAATAGTAAATATGTATATATATATATACACGCACACATACAGAGGTGGCGCTTGGATTTTCTGTAGTGTGTACAAATAATTGGCATCTAATAAAGCAAAAAGAAATATAGTCGTGATTAATTATGGAAAGTTTTACTCTTATAAATTACACTATGTCAAATTTCAGTCTATCTCATTAATACAACAAAATTTCATTAAAATTTATCTTAGTAAAACAATTGTTAGAGAAATTATTGGTCATATTTAAAAATAATTTTGAAATATTCAAAATTAGTTAATATCTGCATTCTTAAAATAGAAATTTACCAGAAATTGCATAAATGTGTTGAGCGCACAGATAAAGGACCGTTTAGCGTAGTTACTTATTTAAGTTTAAAAAAATTTCTGATGAAATTTATAACACATTTTACTGAAGATTTCACCTAAATACTACTTAAGGTATGAGGATTCATAATCCAAAAACATTTTTTTCCCTTTTCCTTTCTAACATTTAGGTTATTTACAACATTATTTAGAAAATGAGATTGCACCAATAATTAATCAATTTTTTTTTTATAATTTATAATTTTTTTAAAAATTTATTTTAATAATCTAAATATTAATTTATTAAAAAGATATGGGTAAAAGAAATTATAATCGATGTTAAAAAATTTAGGAAACATTTTAAAATGCAAAAATTCAAAATGTAAAAAAAAAAAAAAAAAAAAAAAAAAATTATAAAAGTGAAAACATATGAACATTCTGAATATCTCTCGCTAACATACAAGCACAATTTTAGTTGCAACTACATCTTGTGAAAAGGCTTTTGATGTTAGAAATATTTTCTGACAACCAAAATTATAATAAATACTCATTAATTCATTTTCTGCAATTGTTATATTTAATTAATCAGAATTAGTTTTTACGTTTATTTGGTACTGGTACCTAGTCTATTACTGACACACTTACCTTGAAAAAAAATTATAGTCCATCTAAATAATATTTTGAAATTTTATAATAATTTAAACCGCCGAAAAGTTATTACAAATCATAAAAAAGAAATTCAATTTGTAATAATTATAAATGATGTTTCAATTATTTAGTGCTGTTCCAGATAAATATCTGTTATTATGCACTTCTTATTAACAAGCATAGCAAAATCTTTTTTTGACATTTTTTCAAATTTAGTTTCGATAAGATCTCATTATACATTAAAAAAATTGTGATGGGTCATTTAGGATGTGTAATTTTCCTCTTGAAAGATCGTAAAAGTGGTATATTTTGTACTAAATACACAGAATCTGTCTTATTTTAACAAGATGGACCTGCTTTTATAAAAAATGACCCAGTTTTTTAAAAGCGTCTGAGTCCCAGTGACCCAGAATTTCAAAAGTCTAGCGGCATCTCTAAGCCATGAAGAAAGTTATGAAATATTTTTCAACAAAAAATCAAATATTGAACAGTTTGATCAATTAAACAAGAGAGATATAAAAAATTCTTTTACATGGTTCATACACTTGAGAACAAATAAAATTCAAGCACTTTTCAAGGACTTTTTAAGCACTTTTCAAGGACTATTTTTATACACACATTAAAATGGATCTAGAATAATATATTATATAGGAAATAGTCACCATATTGCCTGTGTTTAATTATTTGTTAGTAAAGATACTTTCAAAATTTTCATCTAATGAAGTTTTATTTATAAAATATTTTCAGGAAGAAAAAACAAAACTAAGATTAAATGTTAATCTTGATTAAAATGTAAAATCTAAAGAAAAAAAATGTTCTTGGCTAATAAAACATAGTAAAATAAAAGTCCAAAGTCAATGTAAAATCTAAAGAAAAAAAATGTCCTTGGCTAATAAAACATAGTAAAATAAAAGTCCAAAGTCAATGTAAAATCTAAAGAAAAAAATGTCCTTGGCTAATAAAACATAGTAAAATAAAAGTCCAAAGTCAATTTAAGTTAATTTCTCTGCAAATCTTTTAATGTATTAATAATTTCATGCATCTTTTCTTCTTTTTCTTTAGCAGATCTCCTTAAATTATTAGATTTGCAAAGTGATTCTATATCACTGTTTTCTTCTGCTTTTTCGGCAAATTCATCTGCAGACTTAATTAGACATTTAATGTCATTTTCCAAACATCTTTTTTTAACCTTCAATTCCCTTATATCTTCAGAGGTTTCTTTTCTTTTCTTTGTCGATGTCGATTTTTGGTTTTGCAAGTAACTCATATATTGTTGCCTGGCATTGGAAACATAAGTGCGCATTGAATCTGATATTTTTATATCATGTATATTACCGCATTCATTTAGGTAATCGCATATAAGTCTCAGGGAAATATAAGACTGTTCCTTCATGTTTTCAATTTCAATTTTTTTATTAATACTGAACCCTCTTTCAACAGTAGCCTGCCCATGACTGAGAAGCAACAGCATTTCAACAACTGTCCACAAATTTTTAAATTTGCTGTTATTCATTGTTTCGAAAAATAACTCGTCAATTCTTGAATTCTCTGGTGAGAATTCAGCAAAATCAGAAACCTTTAAAACAACAACATCATCTAAATAATTATCAAATTCCATCAAAATATTTTCACATACATTTTCTTCTACGAGTTTTGAATCGGTCAGATAATTTAAAATATTACGCATCTTATTTATGCAATTCTTTTTATTAGCTACCATATTTCTTGGATCTAAACAAGATAAATTTCTCGCAATGCTATATCCAATAGGTGATTTTTCAAGGAGCTTTGAAGTGGTCTTAATTAAGAATTGTTTGCATTCCATCCTTAAATCAAATATTTGACGATCAGTGATATTTTTTGCAGAATATAAAGAATGCACTTCTTTTTCAGCAGCGAATCCAAGATCTATAGATTCAACTGCTTTGTGATTCTTGGCATCATTAACATCTAAATGTAGTAGCTTCTGCACAGTTGTTGCAGTGCTTAAAACTTTGGGCAGTATAAAACGCTGTAAAAGGCTGTTTAATATTATCTTCAAATCCCTTGACAGAAATGGCAACATAGGTTTATCAGTCTGATAAACTTTCAAAAAAGGCAATAAAACTTTGGCAATAGAGTGGAAAATTTTTAATTTTACTGAAAGAAGATTGTCATTTATATAATTTCTAACACAAATATACGATTTGCAATTAGGCTTATTGCTTTTCTTCTCTACATTTGTAACATATTTTTTTATGGCTGGGAGAAGATTTAATGCAGCATCGCTGGCTGGAACATTATCAAGCCATCTGTGTTGAACAAATTTTTTGGGTAATACGCCATCCGATTCGGTCAAAAAATCTTCCCTGCGAGCCGGTGAGTTTTTAAATAAATAATACAATGCAGTCAAAAAATCATCTATTCCCCACGAGCTTGCAATGCAGCCAGATTTGAATGAATTGTGCACCGTATGAAGACCACAGGTACCGATGTTTATCAATTTCCTACCAAATTCTTTGGAAAAATAATCTTGTAACATGCTGTGAAACTTTAAATTTACATTTGGTCCATCCATAGATATTTGAATTGCTTTAGAAAATTTTAATTTTACGATTGCAGAAATAAAAGCATCAAAAATATCAGATGATGAACTATGACCAAGAAAGGCAGAATTAAAGTAAGACGTACTAACTTTGTTCATGTGCCAAAATCTGATATGGATGTCCATTTGTTTATCCTGTTTAGAGATATTTAAGGTTTCATCAAATAAAAGTACGAACTTTTTTTTATTTAAATCTTCGACTAAAGTAAGCTGCAGATAGGGAGAGATACCGAATACTGCATAATATGCAGTTTTCCTTTCACCGCATGTGAACTTCTGAGCTATGTTGCTATCGCTAAACATGCGTTGAAATATTTTTTCGATGTTTTCGTTCGATTTATACGAAAAATGATGTTTTATTGTGTTCAATGTCCACAAAATTTCTGCATCAAGGACATCGTGATTTAAAACAAGAGACTCGATCGTCCGTGGTTGAGGATTAGAAGTCGACGGTTCAATAATATCTTGAGCTTGAGCTTTATCTGAAAAATATGTCTCGGCTCTCTTTCCTGATGAAATTTTATACGCTACTAATTCTTTATGCCTTTCACACTTTCTTGAGTGACTTTTGAGGGCACTTTCACCCATTGAAGAAATCACAATATTTTTATGGCATAATGTGCATCGTGCAGAATGCACATCTTTTATGTTCCTTTGGAGCCACAGTTTATATTCCGGTTTTTGAATCCACAAATCGTTAAAAACACACTTTCCTGACATATTTCAATTAAAAAATAAAACCGATCGGAAAATATTGTAAAAGAACGACATAGATCACATTAAAACAAAAGCGCACGTTCGAAACAGAAACTAAAAGCGACTTGTAAAAGGCGCAAAATTATAGACGTTAAATAATTGAGAAGCTCGGCTCATGAGCAACCAATTACATTCACTTAGCAAAGAGACTTCCCCCAACCCGCCGATTCCTATTCGGTAATCGAAGCTATGCCGAAGCTTAACCTACTGGATTCTGATTTGTTGTTCCGAGCCGAGCTTCCCAGCTTCTAATGTCTACTAAAAAGTGACGTAAGCATATACCTCTCTCCTCTCATCTGGTAGGAGGTGCACATTGGCAGGAAATCACATTTCTGGCTATTGTAGAAGAAAAGCATTAGCGACAGCTTAGACAGGACGGCGCAGTGAATAATAAAAATTTACGTCGGAGAACTGTCTGCGTTCTATATTTTTTCCCGCTGGTTCTGCATGCATCCGATTTTTACAGCCAAGGAAAGGTGCCAACAGGGTTGTTTGGAGCAGATATAGTAACCTCGGTTTGGAATCTTTGGCTGCAGGTGATTTCAACATTCCGGAGGGAAAGAAAAATATACGATTGAAGTAAATTGTTTTAAAATAAAAATATATGAAGGTGTATTTTTTTTGTTTTTTGCTTGTTAGAAATTTAAAATTCAAAGACTAATATTGCTTTTTGAAAATTTTCCAGCACTTTTCATTCCTTGAAAATGAATCTTTTTTTTTTCCAGCACTTTTCATTCCTTGAAAATGAGTCTTTTTTTTTTCCAGCACTTTTTCTATTTTTTCCAAAGCGTACGAACCATGTTTTAATTGCTTTATATAAAATTTTCAAACATAGCTGAACTTTGCAAAAACAAACAGTCCTTATAGAAACATTTAATTTTAGTGAACAGAATTCGATAGGCTTTTATTTTTGCTTATTCGTCCAAATGATCCATCTATGTCAGTTGAATGAACAGTATTTTTTTTTTTTTTTTCTCAATTTGAAAGAATAAGTAAAACTTCCAATTTATATTGACTCGTGTTTAATTTAAAATAATTTTTAAGTATTTTCACAACTATGCCACAAAAAATGGCTCACTCCGTTCTGCATGCAGTGTTAGAATACATAAATTACTTACTTCAGAGAGCTGCTGGGATGTGAATTTGATGAAATTTAAGCTACAGATAACTCAAATGATGTACTTTTCCTTCATTATATAAAAAGTTTTCATTTGAAAATTCTTGAAAGTCATTGAAATAAGTATTTAGTAGGATTATATATTACAATGCTTAAAATAAATGTTCGCCTTCATTTCAACAACGTGTGGTAATTGTAAAACTATATTTCCTATTGCTAAGTTCAGTGACTGTAGTTAAAAATACAAAACATGGTGGTTATGACTAGTGCATCACTTGAATTATCTCTAGTTTAAATTTTAGTAGAATGTACCTCATAGCACTCCAAAGCGTGTAATTTATTTTTTTGTTCGCACAGTATTTCATAAAGGATCGACACCAATATTTTCCAATAAATTCATTCCATTTTCCACAGCAGGGAAAATGTCCAGTATACTCCATTAATGCTCTAGAAACCTTGTCATATATGTAACCAAAATTTTCACAACAATATATTTTGCAGAAAAAATAACAAATCCATATAAACTTTACTTAAATATGATTTATATAACCCTATGGCTCTTGACAAGAAAGTTTCTACCTTTGGACAATCACTGTTAAATATTTAAAGGCAAATACAGTAGAACTCCGCTAATCCAAACTAATTGGGACCAGTGCCTGTTTGGATTAGAAAAAAATCAGATTAGATGAAATTCCGATAAAAATAGAAAAAAAAAAGATGTGTACTAAAAAAAAATAAGTTATAAGTACTCAGTAGTACAGTAAACAAGCTCTAATCCGTCATGCTAAGACTAAGATCCGGCAAGCTGGATAATCCGGAACGACTTTGGGAAAAAAATAGTATTCCTTGTTTTAACCACTCCTGATGTTTATAATAATCCAATGGACTTCAGAATGAGGAATTACATAACAACCCATTACAAATAGTTCAAAATCGAGAATCTATAAATAGCTCAGTCATCACGTCAACGAGGGGAGGAGAAAAAAATATTTCTGTAGATAATTTGCAAAATCAAACTGTTGAAAGGAAAAATAATTTTTTATCATGTGAATTAAATACGTTTTACATTTTAGAAAAGAATTTTATAGTGACTGACAAACAAACTGATATTCAAGAATTTTTTTAAAGATTGCTTCTATGAGTGGGCTTAGAGTGCATGTTTTCATTTTATATTCGCATACATATGTTGTGCTTTTACTTTATTGAGTATTTTATTTAATTCTATTCAAGCTGTTTAAAGAATAAACATGCTTTACAGCCATTTTTTGTTTAATTCTAATTTCTACATGTTTTTCCCAACATTCACACTGTAATCGGAAAATTTCTTAAGTTAATATTTTCAATTAATCTGTTCAAGTATAATTTTCTAAAATAAAATCAGTTTGGATTAACCGGAAGTTCAGATTAGCATGGTTCTTCTGTATTACATTTTGTTTTTAGAATTTTTGCATAAAAATTTAGCATATTAAAGCTCAAGATTTAAAATTTTTTGAAAGTATATTCATAATTATGAAAATTTACAGGCACCCCTTAAAATAGTAAAATCAAGTTACTTTAACAAAATAAGAAAAATACCCCTCAATCCTGAATAATCTGATAGATAACATGCTATTTTCAAATTTGATTAATGAAATTAATACAACATCTTTTATAAGTTTTGAAACATAGAGATTAAAGTTTATTTAAATTAATTTATAAATATGAATTATTAAAATATCACTTATTAATAACAAGAAAGAATATACATTTAAATCAACAAATATTTGTTAACACTGAATAAATTTATAAATAAATACAAATGCATACAAAAATAAAATTAAAGAAAAATACTATCACAAATTACTGTAAACTGCAAATAGTTAACAAAGAATATTTAAAACAGTCTTTAAGATTAAAGTACAAAACATCACAATAGCAAAGAAAAAAAAAAGACAAGACAGGTCACAAGAATTATACATATTAATACTCCTGTTAATTGTACAAAAAGCATAAGAAGTGTTATATAAGAAAGGGACTGTTATTGGCTTCAAGTCACATACAAACAATTGCATTTTAGCATTAAAATAACCAGTTAATTTACTATCAAAAGCAATAGTCATAATGTCTATTTCCCTACTCTCCTTAAATGCAAGAAAGTTTATGCTTAAGGTGTCATATGCAAAGATAGAAATCCAAAGATAATCAAGTGCAAATAAACAAATTGTTATGACCCATCAATAATCTACTAACATATACTCGAGCAAAACAAAGGAAGAACAACAAGAGTCACTCGAAGTTTTAAAAATGTGGCAGCTGTTAAGAGAACCCTTTGATTCATTTTTAAGATGATCAGTCTTTTTGAAAACAAGTAATTCATATAGGGTAGTAACTAGTCAGTCATATATGATTACATACTGTACGAAATGATATCTGAATATGTACATAATATAATGAATGTAATCGTTACTTTTGTGAGCAGCTGTTAAGAGAACTCTTTGGTTCATTTTTAAGATGATCCATCTTTTTGAAAACTAGTAATTCATACATGGTAGTAACTAGTTAGCCATATATGATCACATACACTATGAAATGAAAACATTATCTTATTTTCAATTAAAAAGAAACTCTTGCAATTTTGCCCCTGATTCCTTCACTTCTATACAGTCAGTCAGTCTTTTAGAACAGTTTAATGAATTGTTACTTACAAACATCAACTAAATTCTTCATGCAAGCCAAGTAATGCAATGTTTGTTTTTTTTAAAAAGGAAACCCAACTTCTATTTGGATTTCTTAAGCAAAAATGTATTACACATATAATGATGATGATAAAAAGTGAATAATAAGACATTTAAATAAATATGACAATAAAAAAATAATTTATGTTTCACTTAAAACACAATAATGTGAGACAAATAAATAAATACAGGCTTGGTGAATATTTTTGTATATTTTGTTCTACCACCATTCCTAAATATCTTCTACTAGAAATTTAGTGCAAATATTATTGTTTGCAAATAGTAGTAGATACTCATCTATGACAACTCAGAAATTGGTGAATTAGAAAACTGCATTGCAATATTTTCAATGAATTTCAATACAGAAATTATACTTTAAAAGTAAATTGCTCTTTAAGTTAAAAAAAAAGAGAGAGAGACAGAGAGCACTGTAGATCCAAACAGAGATCTTACAATGATTCATTTTCAATATAACATTACAATTAACTATTAAGATAAATTTTATTGTTAAAAAAAAAAAAAAGCATGTTCTAGATATTAATTTTAAAATCGTGTTAATTAGTAGTAATGATACATATCCAAAAATGTTTTAAAATACACTTTCTTTATTTCTATAAATACCAATTCATTTCCAGTAATCATGTTTTGCAATAGTATAAAATTCTGTTTCTAAAACACTACCAATTCTAAATAAAACTCCATTTAAAAATAATTAATCATGTTTTATCTAAATAAACACATCAACATGGATAGTTTCAGATTTGAATATGTCCCGAAAAACTTTAATTGATACATAACTATTTCAATTTTAGGAAACAAAATACAGCAGCTTAAAAGTTAATATTATTAATTATAAAGTTTATTTTAGATTTGTTTTTCCTCATACAGATAATTTATTACAGTCAAAGTGTAAATTTAATTTTTATTTATTTATTTTATACCAAAACTAAGTTTTGTGACATTAGTTTTAATTAAAAGAAGCCTTTCAACAGTAATTTTGCAAATTGATAAAATTTTTATGCATATTTAAAAAACATTATTTTCATGTACTACTGCCATTTTGAAGCCAATAGCAACATATTTTTTTGAGCCATGTTTTGTTAAAACAAACTTTTAAAACATTCCAGTGGATATTTAAAAAAAAATTTCTTAACTAAGTTAAGTATACCAGAAAGTTCCCAAATAAATAAAACACCTTCTTTCTAAAAATAAATAAATATACAATATTAACAGATTGCTAAACATTCTAACATTAATGTACTCAAAATACTAAATTTATCTTTAAAACATTATTTGTCATAGTAAATTTTTTATAAACACAAAAAAATAACAAGCTAAACTTTAATTCAATAATTTTTTATGTACGTAAAATTACATTTTGCTTAACCGATATTACTTATTTATGAATAATGATCTCACAATACTCTAAAAGAAAGTTTAAACAATATATATATATATACAATAATAATGCAATATGTTAAAAAATATTTAAATAACATTTTAAAATAAGGAAAGAAAATTTTATGCAGATTTTTAAATGCAAAGTTTTTTTTTTCTTTTGATAATAATGCATTTATTATATAAATTAGCACACTTTCAATCAAAATGTTATAGAAATATGGAGCAATTCCTATTTATTGGTATTTTCAAAATTCTCACTATGATCTTATTTATTAAAAATCTTTTAGATTGTGCTAGAATGTTTTAAATAAAATCCAAGTGTGTTTTTACTCAGTCTTACTAAGAGTGATGAAAAATTGAAATGAGTGTGCTGCTATGAGCCAAAACCATTATTCTGCAAAGAATGGGAGCTGACATTTAACTGAGATTCATCAGACAAATTCAGTTCTTCAATAGTAGCAAGAGGTGCTCTTTTAACCTAAAGTATAAAATAAAATTTTATGAATAGCTAGATATATAGCAATGTAAACATATCTACTTTATAATGCATAATTAGGACCAGATTATCACATTGGCCAATGCTCTGGACTAGGGATGCACCGGATATTCGGTATTCGCCCATGTTACCAAATATCAAACTATTCGGTATGCTGAATATTCGGCTTGGCCGAATAGCAAACTATTCAGTGTGCTGAATATCGAAATATTCGGCCGAATCAAATACTTAAAAAAACTTTTAAAACATAATTTTAAAAACCTTACACAATTTCTACTTTTAACTGTCAACTTATAAAGATATTCAGAATAATTAGGAACAGAATTATATCTAAATAAAAGAGAATGTTTTTACATTATTAATTTGCTGTTTGTTAAGTATTATTTGAGAAAATTAACCAATCACGAGGAATTTCATAGGAATTATGTACAAATGCAAGTTCCTGAACATTGTCCAGTAAATAATCTGTTTCTTGCTAAGATTTTAAGAACAACATTTACAATCTTTGAAAATGATCGCCCACTCCAGACACCGATCTAGGATGCATTTAAAAACTTCCTTGCTTCATCAAAGGGAGTAGAACAGCAATTCTTGCTGAGTTGCCACCATATAAAATTTGAATAGATTGTATTGTTTATTTACTTTTATTTTAGTCTCTTCCCGATAAACAAATAATATATGATCCTGTACAATTTTTCTTCCAATTTTTCTTTCATTTTAAAATGCTTGTTTTAGAATTTATGAAAATTTTATTCATTTGTTTTAATTCACAGAAGAAGCCATGAAATTTAAAATTTTATTAATTAAAAATTTTTTATAACTATCCTCTTCTTAAATAACTCAAAGCAGATTTGTTTCAGTATAAAGCTTACTTGAAAAAGCTCTTGTTCATCAAAATGAAAGTTTCTGTTTTAAATATTATGTAAAATTGTTTTAAAATTTAACATTTTAATGCCTTTAAACTTTGAAATATAAAAGTATTCGACAAGTCGAATATTCAGTATTCGGTTTGCCTGTAGGCTGAATATTTATTTGGTATTCAGCCAAAATCACTATTCAGTGCATCCCTACTCTGGACACAAACTTTACTATTAACATTTTTAACTGGGCACTAAAACTTTTTTATAGTTAAAAAAGGCTTTTAAATATAATTTGCCATGAAAAATCTATGAAATTTCAGCATTTCTATTTTTCAAGCTAAAAAAACCCATTAATTAACTTATAAATGTGGTTTTTCATATCCTCTTTTAATAACATTTTGTTTTAATCCAGGAAACAATTAATTTTGAAATTTCAAGTGATCATAATCTTAATGAAATCATGCAATAACATTAGGCATTCATTCCAAGTCCAGTGGGCTATAAATTTTAAATGTTAAATTGTTGAAGTTACCTGCTGTATCACAAATATATTATTTTTCATGATTTATTAAAAGAGCATTTTCTACAGTTTAGTGAGCAAAAAAAAAAAAAAAAAAAAAAAAAAAAAACACAAATTTAAAATTGTTTTGTTCACATTCACTTGTATTCATTCTTACATGAAAATGCCATTATCTTTTTCAGAAGATAGGGTGCATTTTGTTAGTGAATAGGTGAAGGATTTAAGTTAAAAATGATCCCAACATCCCTAAAACAACCAACCAATTGTACTGGCACAAAAATCTCTGTGAAACCATAAGAACAATTTCTGAAGTACACCAAAATTGCCACATGCTTTAGCTTGAAAAAGAACAAAATGTTGCTTTTTTGTTGTGTTAAGCAGTTGGAATTCAGCTATTATTTTTAATGACAAATGTAGTAGATAAAATTATCAGAATAATAACTAGTAATTACTAGAAAACTAAAATATTAAAAATTAAGTGTATATGTTTTGATTACTTTAGAGTAGAAAATGATACAGTACAAAGTTTTGAAATGGAAATTTAAAAAAAGAATGGGGGAAAAGGATTTATTTCACACGAAAAAAAAAAAAATAATAAAACTATACTAGTTCATAAATTTAAACATTGTTGAAAATATGTATCAGAATACCACTCTAAATTTAACTCAGGTAACTACATATAGAATTTCATAAAATGTTATTGTTACTGAAATATATGTTTCCCAAATTAAACAAGTCAGAAATTGTACATCAAACATGGTAAATGAGGTGTGTTTGTACTATAACTAGTTTTAAAAATATTCAGATCTTTGTGCAATAGCTGTTGCACTCTTATGCAAAAATGCATGAATACAAAATTTATTACGATTAGGTATATTAAATTCAGTAATACGGTAATAGTAGGACTCCATCTTAAACAGGACGTCATCACAATGGCAACTTAGAATCATTACCTATCATGGGATATCACTGAATTATTTACATATGATAGGATTTAATAGAATGAAAAAACTTTTATTAATATCTTTTTAACTTTTCATTCAATTTTCATATAATTTGAAAAGACTCAATAAAATTCTGCAATGATTCTATATATTGAATTAAAAACCATTCAGTTGGGTAGTTTTTGCATTGTTATATATGGACAGACAGACAGATAGATTAGACGATAACCACAGGCGCTGTGTATTTATATAGTTATGAAAACACCTAAAAATGAATCTTTCAACATTAAACAGTTTCATTTTAACTTGGTATTAAAAGAACAAAAATAATTAATTTCTACAGTTTTGCAAAACATCTATTCCAGCTCAGCTGTAAATTTTCCTGACTTTTCCAGATTTTCCATATCAATAAGAAAACAATTTGAGGTATCAGGTTTTTACATACAAAAAATCTTAAAATCTGCAAATTTGAGAGTGGAATTTTCACAACTGATTCTGAAACACAAACTACTGACTTTTTTGAACAAATTTTTACAAATTGTTGAACATTCAGATTAACGATCACTAGACGCCTCATATTACTTAAAGCAGTAGGTCAGTGATATCCTAAATTTCCCTTGCTAAATGGGAATGGAATGCATTCATATTTTTAAAATAACTTCTCAGGAAAATAATATTTTAAAATCTTTTTTTCTGTGTATTGTTCCTAAAGAATGTCTGTTTCTTTTGCTAGTTGTTAAAATATTTCTAAAATCTATGCTTAATTTAATGTGAAATGTTAAAAGCTTACTCATTTTTGTTAAGATTTTAACATATAAAATTATTAACTAAGTACAGTACAGCCCCGATTATCTGCAGAATTGGGTGGCAAGGTCACCGTGAATAACCCGAAAAAGACTGAAAATGGGGTGCAAACGCGAAAAAAAAAAAAAAAGAAAATTCAACACAAAAACTATGTTTTAGTATACAAAAAACACACTAAAATGTTTAAAATACATACATATGCACAGTAAAGCAGAAAACCTTTGCTTTACGTCTAAATCACTAAAATAAAGAGCAGTAAATAAGAAACAATGCCATACATACTGTACAAAAAGAGTCGAGTTACACCTTTTTAAAAAATCAGTTTCTTGTTTTTGCTTCTTGCTTTGGAAACACCTTTTCTTTATTCTAAATTGTAAACTATTCTTTTTTTTTTAGTATGGAATAATTTGTATCTCGAGAATGAAGCTATTCTTGATATGCTCTCCTAAAATTTATCATAATGATCTTATTTAATTGTTAAATATTTTAATTGCTGTGTTTACATTTGGTTAATAAAATCAAGAAAAGACATCAAGACTTTATATCTGATATTTCAAACAAGGCAACTGAATCAAGAAATATTCTTCTATTACTTTCGAATACATGAATTTTTCTGTTTATATTTATTGATAGGGTTTATTGTATTTTCCTTGCTGTTGGCTTGAATAAAAAAAAAAAAAAAAAAATCTCTTCTCAGATAAACCGCACCGCGGATCGTCCGTTCACAGATTATCGGGGCTTTACTGTATATATTTTAGAAATATTTTGACAACTAAAAAAAGGGGAGACATCATTTAAAAATAGTACAAAAAAAAAGTTAAAATATTAATATCTTGATGAGATATTTTAAAAACATGAATGCATTACATGACCATAGTTTTAACATTAGCAGACGGAATTTGGGATGGGGATTATTTTGAATTCTCACTGAGCAACAGCCTTAATGAGAGGATACACACTTTTAGCATCAGGTTCGATCCATATTATCCAATCAGGGAGAAATTCTTTATCATATCAGTCACAGTTAAACACAGATTGCTTCAATATACAGTAACCTCTCAATATATCACTCTACTTGGGAGATAAGAAAAAAGTGTGATATACCACGGAGAAAGATATAATAAGAGAAAAGATACAATAACAGGGTGAAAAGAGTGATTATAAATGAAAAATAAAGAGCCCTAAACTAAGCTACGAGGTTTTCGATTTAATACTTGTTCGAAAAAGCTACAAGTTCAAACAAAATAGATGGTAAAACGTTAAAACAATACAAAACCGTATGTATACAGGGATTGATTTCTAACAAAAAATGTACCATAGCCGTAATATTCTGCAGTACTAACAACCATAGCTCTCCTTTCCTCTCGGTCACTCCTATCTCATATTTATATTTCATGCATTATTTGCAAAATTTAAAGCATTTTTTTTTTTCTTTAGCAAAATAATAATTTTAAATATTTCTTTCAGCTTATACTTAGCTGTCAACTATTCCACTTTTTAGTTATCACTCCTTCCGAATAGAAATCTTTGCCTAATTTTTACGTTAATTAATTACAGAATTCTGCGATTAAATATGGCAAGTGTTAGGATTCAGAAATGTTGACACAAAAAAAAGAATAGTTTGCAGCTATGCAATTTTATGAAAAAATGAATGAAATTTACAGAAATTAATATTTATATGCTGAAGAATGGAACAACATTTTTCGATATCCTATAAAAGGTACATATCTTAAACCATAATTTCTACATAACAATCTTTTGTGGTGAGCCCCTGAAAATCAGATTAAATTAAAAATTTGACACCATTATCGGAAAGATTCAGTGCTTTTGTAGAAAAGGGGGAACACTGCTCAGTTATTTTCTATCAGAGTAAAAATAAATGGCAAATACATCTATTTACAGATGAAAGTGACATCGTAAATGTGCAGAGCTGAGTCTTAGCATAGGCAGCATTCAGGATACAAAATAAATAGAAAAATCCCTAACATGATTTTTATATTCATACACAACAGAAGACTAAAAACCTCAAACAAACAAAACCTCAAGCTGATGCTCGTTGACTAAAAACATAAAATATTCTTTTCAGGTTAGGTATCTAAATAAAAAAATAAAATAAACCAGCCAATTAAAAATTATCTAACTGAAAGCAAATTTCATTGTTCAGTCTCTTGAGTGGCACTGTATCAACATGTCACCGCCATCAATGCCAGACATAAATTTGGAAATATCACTAGAATAGAAAAACAAGATTTCTGTTTTCCCTTCATTCTGATCAAAATAGCATTAAAATTATTTGAAATAGAATGGAATACATAATTTATAAAGAGCAAAGGTTTTTTTTTTCTTTTTTCTGATACTTTTGTATGTATGATAGATTGAGCTCGAGCCAGCTCAAACCCAAAACCTGATAAGAAAATTGAGTCTGTTTCATCTCCATCTCCTACAACAGCGACAGATTATTTCACACATAACAGTTTTGATACAAAATATTGCAAAAGCTTGAAGATGGGAAGGAAAGGAAAAGGTAATTTAGGCTTTGGTTTTTCAGAAGACCACTGCAGGCTCCTGAGCACTGTATTTTCCGGTGAATTTTGATCAATATTCAAATATTTACTAAAATCAGAGACGTATCGTAGCTGAGCTTTGGTGGGCTCCGGCACAAATTAAGCCCTGACATATATAGTATACATTTTTACTTACACCTTACTATATGTTCTAAAAATAAAAATCCAGAGGTATTTGTCTCATATTTTCTTTGATTATCTGCTTGCCACTGGAAATTAAAGAACGAAAATGAACTAATTGCATTTCAGTGATATGCTTAAATTTTTTTCAAGAAACTGAACAGCTTCAGTCATCAGAGCTACTAAATCCTCATCATATACTTCCTCCTCATCATTCTCTTCTTGGTCCATAAAACTATTATCTCCTTGAACAGCAGAAATAATTTCTGCGTCAGTCAAATTTTGAAATGTAAGTTCATTGTCGTTAAAATGTATCCATTCATTCGCATCATTTACAGAAATTTTCATGCCTAATTGATTGGTAGCTTCAAGGATGTCTTGCAAATTTTCCTCATTTGAGTCAATTTGTGTTTCAGTGTCCATTTTATCATTCTTTATTTTCTTGGACTTATCTTCCGGGATGAAAACTGATTTTAAGCCTTTCAACCAGCATTTTTTTATGACATTTTTTTGGAATTTCAGGCCATGCTTTCGCAGCAAAAAAAAAAACGTTGCATCTTTAAGAGTGAGATTTTTGAGTGCATGATAAAAAAAACTTTTCATTATCTTCTAAAAGTATCTTGGTTAATAACTCTCGGTAACAATTTCTTTTGAAAACTGAGATGACACCTTGATTGAATGGTTGCAAAATGCTTGTTGTGTTCACTGGTAAGAAAACAGCATGGAATTTTTTATCCCTGGAAATGAGCTCTGTTTCATCAAGGTGGGCTTTGCAATTGTCTAAAAAAAGTAAAGCTTTTCTTCTAATCCTTTGTTTCTAAGGCGTAACCGAACTGAAAGAAAAAACATCATTGAATAATTGCTTAAATATTTTTTGCATCATCCAACAGTTTTGTGAAAAGTCATACAAAAGTGGTAAGGTCTTCCTATTCACGTTTTTCAAAATTCTTGGTGTTTTACTAATTGAAAGCAACTTTAGTTTGTGAGCTCCAGTCTTATTTGCAGTAAATAAGAGAGTAAATCTGTCCTTTACTTTTTGTAACCTGACATTCCAGGTAGTACTAACAGTAGTTTACACTTCCTGTGTTTTTCTTTGGCAAATATTTCCACAATAAAGCTGCTTCATCAGCATTAGAAATCTGTTCATCTACATAGCATTCTTTATTTATAAAGCTTCTCAAATCAACAGAAAATTTTTCTATGGAATCTTAATCAGCAGATCGTTTTTCTCCATTTATTGAAAGTTGTCCTATTCCATGCCGTTTCTGCAATCTTCAAAATCACCCATCACTTGCTGTGAATTTGTAGTTTGGATAATTTTTTATCAGTTTAGTCAAAAGCTTTTGATGATAGATTCAGATAAAGGAGCTGCAATGGCTCTTTGATCCATAAACCACAAAAACAAAGTTTCGTCAATTTCTTCTTCATCACTGACTCTCTTTTTTTTCTCTCTAATCCGGGCATTTCATTCATGGCTTGCAGAAAATTTCGTAGTTTTACTTCTTATTTTAACCATCCATGAACAGTTGCTGAATCCACACAGAGTTTTTTGCTATGTTGCTTTGTTTCAGGGCCGGAACTAGGGGGGGGGGGGGGGGGGCAGAGGGGGCATGTGCCCCAGGTGCCACTTTAACAGAAGGTGAAGGGGGCGCCAAAATGAAGATTTTGTTTGACGTTTGACACAAGAATATATATATATATGAAATTTGTATAAAAATGTCTCGCAGCCGGAAAATTTAAAAGGAAAACTGAACCAAATGCATTAAACTTTACAAATAGATAAAAAGATTCATTTACAATACAAAATTGCAAAGTATCATGCCTATGATTTACCTTCTATCTTTTAAATCACTTAGTGTGAGGAGAATCATTACCGTTTTTCAAGGTCAGTCTCTATTGTGGGACACCCCACTGTCCACTACGGATAACTACCAAACGCGAAGCGAACCCTCAGTCTGATTTTTCTTATAGATAAAAAAATTCCATGAAAACTGTTTGTTTTTTTCCCGCTGAACAGCGTTGAGCTTCCCTTCTTTTCTTTTTTTCATCTTGCCATGGGCGATGATTGCCCGGGACAATAAAATCAAACGTGAAGGGGAATGCATAAAATAAAATTATTAGTAAAACTTTTTTTTTTTTTTTTAAGATAACGACCTCATTTAGACTATGCAAAAAAAAAAAAAAAAAATGTTTAAAAAGATTAAAATGCAATTTGGTTCCTTTTAATTCTTTTTTCAAGGTTTTAATGGATCAATGTTTGACAAAGCTGATTACATAATTCAGCTTTATATATTTTAAATTTAAAAATAAGTTGTCTCTTAGATACTTAGTAAAATTCTTTTTGTAAATTTACTTTGTGGTGGAGAGAGGGGGGGGGGGCAAAATCCATGTTTGCCCCGGGCACCAAAAAGCCTAGTTTCGGCCCTGCTTTGTTTCAACCCTTTTTTAATTTTATCGATTGTTTCCAATTTTTCTTTAACCAACACACAGACACAAGTGTTGGATGCCATTACGAACAAATGTCTGAAGGAATAGCAAGAACACAGGATTGCAGTTTGGGAGAAATCAAGAGACTGCAAACAACTGTACATGCATTACCATCAATCCGTGAACCAGTTTTATTACAATATCAACTCCATTTCTTTGATTGGAATGTTGAATGGCTAGACGCTGGGTTATTCCATTCAAATTCTGAAGGAGGAGAAATGACGCTGACTATTCCATATATTCTTTTATCAGCAACCCAAAAATTTATCACAGGATAGCTAAAAAAGAGCAAAATAGCTGGATGTGCGATATAACAAGGGGTTAGAGTATTATAATGCAAAACAATAATAACAATAATTTTCTTTATAATTGATATATCTACTGCAACTAACAAAATTTAAGACTTATACTATTTAATTAATTAAACAGACAAATGTTCAGTTCCCAAACGATGATAAGTGAACAGTCTGAAACAAGCAAGCGACCCTACAAATCTGTACAAAGGCCCAATGAAGATGTTATTGAAAATCTCTGAAGTTCAAGGAAGAAATAAGAAAGTGGATAAAAGGAACTGCATGACAGGTTGAAATACTTTTTACAATGCTTATGACGAACAAAGTTCGATTTTATAGAAACTGCAATTTAAAATCCTTAATTTTATAATCAGAAAAATCTCCTTAATTCTTATCATAGATTCCAAATTGTTCTAACTTTCTCTCAGAAATTTCAAATTTCCTCCAGTCCAAAAAAATTCCTTGACTTTTCCAGGTTACCCAGGTGACTAGAAACCCTGAATTGATTGATTGAATCATGATTTAAAAAAGCAAAATATTTTAAAAAGACTTAAAGAAGTTATCTATTTCATACAGATAAATAAATAAATAAATAGAAATTTGCAGGTTAAAAAATTTGGATAGCTAGTAAAGACTTCAACAGTCTACTGTACAACTGGATAGTCTATGGACATGCAATAAAAGACATCAACAGTCTACAGACAACTGGATAGCTAGAACAGAATCAAAAGACAAAAAGAAACAGAAGGGGACAGCTGACAGGGAAACAAAAGAAACAGTAAGTGAATAAATATAATTTCAATTGCAACTGATTTAAATTTGAAGATAGTGAATATAAATATCACATAAATATTTTAGGTATAAACATATCATAAAACATCATTACCATAACTATACTATTAACATCATTCCTGTGCAGCATGAAAAAAAAAAGTAATTAATTTTTCATAATGAAGTTAAAATATAAACACAGACACACAAATACAGAAAAAAAATAGATTAATCTAAATAATTCATTATTAACAAATGTAGTTATTTTGTTATCTAAAAATAGGTAAATATATATACATATACCTGTGACTGCATATTATCTACTTGAAAATTATTTGGAAGATGCACAGTAGCATTATCACGAGTATCAACTGCAATAAAATAAATTATTATTTTAAGTTTTCATACAGATAATCTTTGTAAATTCTTTTTATTGCAGGAATTATTCATACAGATATGAATAATTCCTGCAATAAAAAGAATTTAAACCTTAATAATCATAGCCAAAAAGAAAGCAAGAAGATGGCAGAGCCATATTTTGGCCAAATAATGTCCCTAATCCTGGCTATCATCGACTTACTAGTAAGTGGCAGATTGGTAAAATCTTGTGCCAGAATAATGTTCATTCTAGAAAGAAAAGAAAGAAAGAAAAAAAAAAACATGGTCCTAATCACTAAAAAAGGCACTGTTGAAACACGGGAATGGAACTAGTTCAGCAGAAACTGTATTGCGTTATAACAATTAAAAAAATATGTAATTTTTAGATTTGGTAAGTAAATAATGTGACAAATAATTTAATGAAAGTAACAAATGATTTAAGGAATTTTAAATAAAACTAGTAAGCTGTGACCATCAGGAAAATTTCTTCTATATTGCTCTAATATTTAATTTAAATAATGCAGTGACGTACCAACAAATATGAATATGAAATAGACTGTATTTATTTGAATTTAATATGAAGTCACAGTGACCAGTAAAAGAAAAAGAAACAAGTGGGTAAGTGTGATCACAGATCGCACAGAGGGTTTTGTTTAATATTCCTTTCAAAACACTTTATCCTTTTGCAAAATCTGTTAGTTCCACATTTCGCAACCAGGGGGCACACTCTATTCTATCCGAACGAAACTCTGTTTTACAAACTATCTGTAGATATATTAGTCGAGGGGAATGGGCCCATAGCATCTGAGATAGGTAGGCACCCGTGGCAGTAAAAATTGGAACTAAAATATGTACGGCTATGGTGCATAATATGAAAGAGTGGTCAAAGGAGTGTCGGCAAAAGTTAGAAAAGTGCAAACCGGGTGAAAAGGTTAAAGGTAAAAAAATTGCTAAAAATACAGAAGTTAGAGCCCAGAGGGGTAAATAATATAAGACTTTTCAAAATTTTATAATTTTTTGTGTGATCGCAAGTGTTCTACTATAAATATGCAAAATTTCACATCTCTAACTTAATTAGGGGCAGAGTTAGATAAATAGCTTAAAATACACAAGTTAGAGCCCAGAAGGGTAAACATAAGACTTTTTCAAAATTTTATAATTTGCCGCTTGATGTGAGGTGTTCAGCTATAAGTATACAAAATTTCAAGTCTTCAACCTAATTAGAGTTTCCGTTAGAAAAAAAAAGCTTAAAATACACAAGTTAGAGCCCAGAGGGATAAATATAAGACTTTTCCAAATTTTATGATTTGTCATTTGATGTTAGGTGTTCAGCTATAAGAATCCAAAATGCAAGTATCCAACATATATAATTTCTGAGAACGAGCTCTGTGACAGACAGACAGAGGAGTGAGACGAATAGGGTTTCGTCAGATGAACAAAACCCTAAACAGATCACACAACAGCATCTCCAGTTGAATATTCAAATACAAAATTTCATCAACATATGAATTTTAATTGATAACCTCAAGTATAAGATCTGGTGCATTTCTATACAATAGATAATAAGATGCAGTTATAATGTTCATCAGAAAATGCAAAGGGATTATATTCCCTCAGATTTTTCTTCTTTTTAATTTGCTCTGGGCAATGAGCTGCCATTGGGTTAACCCTCTCACTGTGTAATTTAAAAAAAAATCAAAATAGGTTCAAAAATTGCACATTTATTTTATTACATACTTCAAATCTACACATATTTTAGAGTTAAAATATGCAAAAAAATTTCTGTAAAAGAGTTCCTTTTTTAAATGCAGATTTAGATCATATAAAAAAATATCACAGAAATCATGGGTTATGCAAATTTTGCTACTTTTAAGTCGCCCATGAAAATTGCAGGATGTGCTGCAAGAGGGTTAATATATTACTGTAACAAACAAATAATCATTTTTGACAGATTTAAAAAACTGCGAAAAAAGTTTATTATAAAATTCAATCTTTGCATACATGAAACAAATTAAATTAAATAAAAAGTGTAAAAAGTCATTAAATTGAGTCACAGTTTTCAATGAAATTTCATTCAAAAGCACATTTTTTAAATATTTGTGGATGTAAATATTGAAATTATGAGATAGTTAGAAGTGATGTATGATCAATAAAAATAGCAACCATTTACCAAAGAGCCATCCAAAAGTAGACAATAGATTTCTGATGATGACAGAAAATTTCCATCTTTATTTTTTATTTATATTTTCTTTACTGTTTAGTGTTTAAAATATTGTATCGTTGAAGCTCACAGCCAGTTGGGATATTTTGGCAAGCATGGTTTGATATATAATTAACTCAATTTTTTTTTTTTTTTTTTTTTTTTTTTTTAAATCTTGTATACTGTTGTAACCATAAAGAATATTTGGAAATTTATCAACTGTGGCCGACTAATGGAAAAATGCCTTAAAATTAATTTAAAAGAGTTTCTAAAAGATATCTAACTATATTTTAATTCTAGATCACAAACTCTTGAACTGCAAATTTTTTTTTTTTTTTTTCTGTTGTATCATCTTTATTTATTACAAATAAGTAGTCATAAGTATTTACGAAAAGTGAAGTAATCAGCATTCTCAGGCCAGTTATATAAAAAGTATGTACTATGAGAAGCACTTCAAAAGATTAGATCAGTGATTCATCACCTTTTTCCTTGCACATTCCTCTCGTATCCCCTGCACACAAATATTTGCTGCTTACATTTAAAATTAATTTAATTTTTTTATAATGGCAGTCTAACATCAAAACAAATAAACATGACATAAAAATAATATTTAGCTACACTAATTTATGATGGAAGTTCACGAAAATTATTCATTTTAATATGCAAGCATCCAAATGTGGTTGGTTCTTAATAATTTAAAGCAGACTTTGAGCTTGTTTTTTGTGGTACTGAGTTTTGTGTTTTTATGCTAACTTTTCTTTTGTGTGTATGTTTTACCATTACTAATATTATTTTCATGTACCCCCAGATATACATGTTAGGAGAAATATGGTTAAGAACTATTGGATTAGATGACCAATCAATAGACAATCAAATGATTTAATCTTTTCAGGACTAGTGATTTAAATATTGGCCCGAAAACATCCCTTCTTAAAAAATGGTAGTGATCTTAAAATCTACCAAGTGGTAATTTCTCTCACAGTTATTTATTAAGATGTTTATTGAGGTGGCATGATTAACAATAATTGTAAGGAAAAGAAGCGCTTGCTAGATTTTTAGGTAGATCTGTACCTTTTAAGACTGAATGACTAATTATCAATACTTAAAACATCTGTCCTCAAAAGGTTAAGATTAATTAAATTCTTTAAATGATTCATTGAAAATTAAAGAGCATACATCCATCACAGAACCTTCTTCTTTTTTTTTTTTTTTTTTTTCAGATAAAACTTAGTTTATTTGAGTGATAATATTTTATTTTTTAAAAATGACATTTTTTGAAGAATTTGTTTAGAATAGCATCTGCCAATTAATCGCTAATTCATATGCAGGTTTTAAAAAATACATAAATCTTCAATTTTGTAGAGTTGTTTCAAGAATAAAGTTTAGTCAATTTATTACTTATGATTTACTACAAGTCTATATACTATAGGTCACTATCAATTTCTGAAAACTTTTAAATGGTTACAATAAGATTGTATATTAAAAGAAAAGACCATTAGAGATTTAACTACATTCACCTGAGTTAGATTCATTATGTTCAGCTTGCCTCCTTTGAGATGATACAGATGGACATCTGAAATGTTAATAACATTAAAATTTAAAGTTGTAAAAATACACTTAAAAAGTTTCTAGAGAGAACAAGAATATACATTTCAACTTAATGCACATGTAAATACATATTTATTTTGTTGAACATAAATCGATAAATAAATAATTTAAATTATTGCTATATATAAATGTTAAGCAGTTAATTAACATTAAATTGTGTTTTTCACATACACATACATGTAACATGATTATATATACTAGCTGTTTAACCCGTTCTATGCACAGGAGTTCACGAAATTCATTCTAACACCAAAATTAAAAACCCAGTAGCAGAAACAGTGCAGCACGGAAGCGGGCGCTGCAGATTATTTTAAACCTTGCAGATCAATCCACAAGCTTAAAAAGAAATGCTGAGCTTAAAAAATAGATAAAATTTACTTTAAGTCTCTAGATTTATGGTATTTGTGTTATCCTTTTATTGTAGTTTCTTTATAAATGCAAATTTTGCTTATTTTATGGATTTATATTATTTCTTATGATAGTAAGCTTAGTCTAGCATTGTTAGGTCGCAGATAAATTTTAGTTTGCTGCAGACTGACACAGAAAATTCTGCTTCTGGGATTAAAAATAACTATTCGATTTAGAAAAATATCTTTCTACTACTGGGCATTTTTTTGAATGAAATTTATCATGTTGCTATGGCAGCAGATGATAAAATGAGATTTTTGGAATAAGGAAATAGAATAAAAAGTTTTGTTGATGTTTGTGATAAAATGTTTTTCTTTATTGTTAAAAAAGGTAATAATTAAGTGCAATTAAATAATCTCTAATTATTTGCATGTGAGGTAAAAGAATTATCGTAATACCTGCTACAGCTTCTTAGTATTGCAGCGTAGTTTACGTAATATGTATATCTCACATTGGTTAGAACTTGCATGATTACCGGTTAAACATAAAAAAAAGGCAAAAATTCATAAAAAACATTAAAAAAAAATCTATTTAAAATTTTTGATTTTTTTTTTGCCCCAATCATTCATGGGCCCACTATCAGCAAACCGTGTGCCAAATTTCATAGCCCTGTGCCCAGAGGTTTCCGAGTTTTTGAGGTTACATAGATACACGCACGAATTTTAATAGGGTAGATAAACAGATGCTTTCCTACTTACAACAGAGTTACATAGGTGATAAACCCATCATAATTTGAAAAATATTTAATACATAAAATATAAAATGTGCTATGTACAGGTAGAGAGGATAAAGAGAAATGTTACATAATATTTTATCACTAACATTTATAGCAGCAGCAACAGTAAGCTTGAAATTCCCTGAAAAAATTAATGATGATTTTTTTTTAGTTGCTTGATGAGGATGGGCCAACGACAAAAGGGTCCTCAATTTCCTCTGCTGGTTCGTCATTAGGATTGTGTTTTTTAAAGATATCAAATGTAGATTAGCTGCTTGTTTCTTCTTTGCAGCATAAATTTCTTAATTTTTAATAGTCACTTGAGCTTGTCGATCAATTCTTGGAAATTATTTTTAATTTTAATCCTTTTCTACTATCATTTGTAGGCTCTTCTTGATCATAGAAAATGCTTCTGACTTTTTTTTATTTACATAACCCCCTTCTATAGTAACAGATTTCTCTTTTTTCTTCAAACTCAATGAATAGAACTGTTCAGTTCTAATTCTTCCCCCCTTCTTCTCCCTTTCTCTTTTTTTCCACTTAACCTTCTGAGTGGTTTGCCTGTACTTTTCCGTTTCCCCAAAACAACTTTAATCTGTCGTAGACAAAAATATTTTAAACAGAATTTTATTTTAAGGTGTATATAAAATAAAGGAGTATGAAGTGTATTTCAGAAACAAACAGGGAAAGAAATTTTTAAAGATGATTTTTATAAGCATTTTTATGAAAATGCAGGAAAGCCCTCAAGATGTCCGGAGGGTTAAGTCATCTTACAATGTATTGTACCTCTGAAACGTTGCAATTCAAATGATTTTGAGTAGGGGAGCATCTGTATATATATGTATGCATATATATGCATAATTTGTATTAGTTTGCAATTTAACAATTTATCTAAATTAAAAGCAAAAATTTCATACTTGAAAATTGTACATAAAATCAGGAAATTACATTAAAATTGCCAAACAAATTATTTTTGAACATGTGTTCTTTGCTTTATTCGAAGAAGCAATTATATGAATGATCAAATGTGAGAAAGCATAAAAAATCATGTAAAAATGAAAAAAAAATAAGCTTTAAAATTTTATAGTTCTGGGTCATCATATTACAGCACCCATAACCAGATAATTTCTTTTATTATTACAGATGTAAACAGGGGTGTAGTGGAGGGTATACGCCGTATACCTTCTGGACTTTTTTAAAGAAGCACCGTATACCCTCTCTTTCTCAAATAAAGCTATAGTGTATACCCATGACTTTAGCGTATACCCTCTGCTTATAGAGTATACCCTCTGTTTTTTTTTTACAACTACATCACTGGATGTAAATAAACTAGCAAAAGCCATGCTTTGTTTGGATTCGCGAAGCATTGTTTAATAAGATAAATATTTAAAAGTAAAAATATTTTGTTAGGTTATTTTTGCATCTTTATTAAGCAAAAATGTTATTTTATGTTTTGGTGCATTTTAATATTAGAAATATATATTCAGCCAAATAACTAAGAATTTCCTCGGAATTTTTTATTTATGATATAACAAATTTAACAATTAATTTTATTTGTTTACAATTCTTTTGCTGTCACTTTACAAAAAAAATCATAATATAATTCTTTTAAAATGCATAAGTATTGTCTGCGTAAGTGACTTCACTAAGAATAAATTGTGAATTTGAATTCTTTCTATTCTGAAAAATACTTTTATAATTGAATGTAGATAATTGAATTTTCACAAATTTTAATTCAATAAAAATATTCTATAATTTTTATAAAAAAGGTATTTTAAAAATTTCATAAAAGAAATCATGAAATTATTTAATTAATCATGCTCTGTCTATAATTACTTACTCCATGATTTACTTTTCTTCTGAAAATATAGGTGTTTCATTTTTTATTTGCAAAAATGCATTCCATAATGTAAAAACATGTAAAATAAATTAATTAAAATAATAATTTTTTAAGGTTATTCTGAAAAAAGGAATAATATTGTGCAAATCTACAGATCATAATTTATTTTTATGTTTTATTTCAACTCAAAATACTGAATAGTTTTTTTTTTTTGTAAAGTGTATGACAAAATGTAATTCGTGTAGCCTAGTAGACGATTCGCTTTGCTCATCTTAATTAATGACTACAAAACAGGTCAATTGAACATTTTAATTTTCCTTGCCAATTTCCACACTTCTTAAATGATTTTTTTTATTTCTTTATCCCTCACCAAATCATTTTATAATTAAGAGTTACTTATTTAAAATAATAATTATTAACAGAGTGAATGAATTATTTATTAACCTGTGAAAACAGAAATTGTCTATAGCAGAATTTTTTCTATTTCCTTACAATTCTATTTGAACAGAAATGTAAGGAAATAGAAAAAATTCTATACAAGTATCAAAATTATTTAATTTGAAAATTTTATTACCTTTCATTTACAGAACTTCCAATATCATTTTGTAGATCTCCTGCTTCAGACAAACTCTGCTGACTAGTTCTTTCAGAAAAACAAACAAATTAATACTAAGTAAAAACAAAATTTTCACCATAAATTCAAAATTATACTTCATTTTAATTCAAACTGATTAGTAAAGAAATCATATATATATATATAAACATTTACAAATTACCACAAAGAAACATAATAATAACAAAAAAAAAGAATTTAAGGAATAAAATGGAAATTTGTAGAATCAAGGTAGAATCCTCAGGCCCCAAATACCTAGGTACTGTATATATAGGTACTGTATATATATATATATATATATATACAGTACAGAACCATTTATCCGGAATGCTTGGGGTCATATGTATTCCAGATAACTGGTTTTTCCAGTTAACTATTTGTGCATTAAAGCAGCATCCATTTGGTAAGTTTTGTGGAATATGTGTGGTTGTGGCATTATTTCTCATTTTAAATTATTAGATTACTTAGATTAAAAATCAATGCAAGAAAGATCAAAAGTTAGCTAGAGTTTAAAAGAAGGTAATTTATGGGAATCCCTTAAGAATAAAAATTCTTCTGTTTCCTCTGCATAAAAATTAAAACATCTAAAATACAACTAAATTTGATGACAAAAAATACTAGATGTTGTCATCAAATTATACAATTGTTTCAAGCAAAGCCTATATCAAACTGGCAATGTATGACACCTTTTTTTGCAAAGATTCTGAAATCAGCCTATCAGAAATATCATTCTGGATAACTGGTTTTCCGGTTAACTGGTTTCCGGATAAATGGTTCCATACTTTATATATATATATACAGTAAAACCTCTGAATAGCGGCCACCACTGGGAGCACGGTAAAGTGGCCGTACTTTGGAGGTTGCCATTATTCAGAGGTTTCACATTTTAAAACCTCAAAATTACATTACATTAAAATAACAATAATTGACCAAAATTATCTTATTTTTACAGTTAAAAAATATATACCATAATTTTACACTAAAGAAATTACAGTGAAACCTCTCTGTGCGATCACCTCCCTGAACGACCACTTTTTCAAGGAACAAAATTTATTCCCATAAGCTCAGTACTAATTTTACCTCTATTCAGAGACCACCCCAGTTGAACTCCCTCCATGAGCGACCCATTTCTTTGAAGAAAATGAAATAAATTCCATTTTTTTAAGTCACTTGAAGAAGGTTTTATTAGAATAATAATTCTGGAGAGCACATTATTGATCAAACTTCTAAACTAAGTTTAGAATTTTCATTTATTCCAGTAACTTTAAAGTTTTTAAACTCCTTTGTGCATTTTTATGCAAGGAATTTAACTCTGATGACAAAGTAAAAATGATGGTCAATAAACTCCCCTGTCCTATTCTGTCAGGAAATTCTCAAAGAAATAGATAAATTAATGAAATCGTCATAATTTGTTCCCGTCCAAAAAAAATTGCATTTAGTTACTGAACTTCGAAAGGGCTTGGAAATAAAAGTTAAAGTAGATAAAACCGTAAAATCAAAGCAAATGTCAGTTTTTTTAAATTCTGCAATAATTGACTTATGTAATTAACTTTTGTTCTGATACTTAAATTTTCATATTTTTTTCCCAATGTGGAAAATAAATTTTAGCAACATTAATTGTTAGCCTTTCTCAACAATTCAAATCTATATTTAAACATGACCTCCATTAAGAGATCACCTCTCGGAGCAACCAATTTTTATTGGAACAGAACGTGGTCGCTTTAGGGAGGTTTTACTCTAGTTATTCGCACATTTTTTTTGTTTTTTAAAGCGTATCTCTTTCTCTAAATGCATAATCATTTCCACAGATTTGTGGTAGAATTCGTTATCATTTTGAGTGAGTGCAAAATTTTTAATTTCCCAGTTTCTCTGCAATATCTCGGGCACTTTCATGCAACAATAGTCCAGAAATTGGGAGATTTTTCTTTCGAGAGTTCGAAAGCCATTCCAAAAACAACTTATCAATCTCATCATAACTAGTTCTTTTGACGTTTAGTTTCAGATTCAAAATTTACACCTTGAAACGTTTTTTCTAAATAAAAGTAACTTTTTTTCAAAATGTCCTCTGTTTGGGTCCTTCCGCAAATGTCATTTCAGCTAATTTTCATGCGCTGACACCTTTTTTGCTGTCCGGGATAACTTTCAACTTATCGCTTAAAGTTAAAATTTTTTCACTTTGAACTCATTCTTTTAGTGAAAAAAACATGCTATACACAGACAAGAAATATCATCACGTGATTCAAAAAGAGTACATTTGACAGTAGTCATTTGACTAATGCTTCCTCAATAAACTTAAATTTTGTCACCCCCACCCCCTCTCGCCACACCTATTTACAAACGAGATTTTGCTAAGCAACCACTGGAGATTAGTAAGGAAATTATAAGGACGTCAAATAAGAAAATCCACCTCCACATTGTCTTCAATGTCAGTTATAGTTAAAAAAAAAAAAAAGCTGTGAGGTGCCCGTTATTCGGAATTCGTTGTTTGGAGATTTAGTGTAATGTTATTTCTATGGAGGAGATTCGGTAATACTAAAACATGACCGGTATTCGGAGGTTACCGTTGTTCGGAGTGAGCGTTATAGGAGGTTTCACTGTATAGTATACTCTTGATATCTCGAAACCCTCGATATGTCAAAAAATTATTTTTTCCCTTGATATTACATATTTATCTAATGTTAATTTTAATTCTTATCTCAAAGAGTTTTCACTCAAAACCTTGTTATGTCGAATATTTTTCAAAGTAAAAAATCAATCAATTTCTTCTCTGCCGTTTGATAATGAGGAAGAACTGGGTGTTTCAGAACCATTACCTATCGTTACTGCGGCCCGAGCTAAAGATGCTGTCCACATACTACGACGTTTGATACAATGCTCTGAAAACATAGAAAGCAATAATTTTCAAAAGACATGTCGCCAGACCACGACACTTGGCTTTTTTAAGCAATCTATCAATCTAAGTTCATTTATGTATTTACTAATTCTTTTCAATTTAATGTAATTGTTCTCTACAATTTAAAAAATTAAAATTATCATTGCTGTATTTAGACTTATTGTGACTATAATTACATATTTATACTTATTCTCATCTATCATGACTCTGATAATAACAGTATTCCATATCTTGTGTTTTACGTGAATTTTTATGTTTGGTTATGACCTTGTTATCTCGAAAACTCACTATCTTGAAATTTTTTAGTGTCCCTTCGACTTGGAGATATCGAGAGTATACTGTATATACATACATACATATTCCACCCTAAATTGAATAAATAAGTGTCCAAGTCTTAATATGCCAACACTCTTTATCAATCAGTTTCATAGAGTTAAAATAAAAATATAATCATGTATCCATCCTTTATTGGAGTTCTTTTACCCATGGTTTATTCTGCTGTGCTTTCTAATATGACAGGCCAAAAAATTGTTTGAATGAAATTTGTCATCCAAAGCTGCCTAGGATAGATCAGATGGTAGAGTGTGTGCACATTATGCCACAAGTCCTAGGTTCAATTTCTGACCTGGACACAGTTGCCCCCCTGAAATATTTCCTATTTTAGAGGGCTCAGCACCTGCTTGCTAACACTCACCAATCCTCGTAAATTGCAACATAATTCACACTGGGACCACTACGTTATCTCAGCTCACTTCGCTCACTTGCCACTACTTGCATCAACTTTAGCCAGAATATTTTTTATGTATAAAAAAGTAATAGAAAACTTTTTTGCAAATACAAATTAAAAAAAAAAAAAAAAAAAAAAAAAAAAAAATCCTATTTTTTTTGCCACGGCTTAAACTTATTTAAAATACTTTGAAAAACATTACAGACACACTATGTATAACACGAATGAAATGTAAACAAATCTTTTTTTGCTGTGTCTAAAAGACAATATTGATCAGAATGCTGATTTACTGAATGCACACATTATCGTAAAATGAACCAATGGAATTGATATTCATACATCGATCAAATGATCTGTCTTAAAAAGATATTATCTCTGATTTTTGATTTGCTGAATGAGTCAGGTCATGTGACCATAAATTAACCATTGAGAATCATCGCTGTGGTTTTTGCCAAACGGCAAGCTACAAATTCAGCCTCATTTTCGTGCCACATAAGAGAAATATATATTTCGTACTTCAGTGTGTATCAGCCATCAAAGTTAGATTTTTTTTTTTTCAGAAATTACACAAAAGTTAAAATAACTTGTCTGTTTTTATTAAAATAAAAACATTCGTATTAAAAATTGCTTTAAGCATATTTTAATTTAATTAATAATTACCAATATTGCTTGCTAAAGTTCTTGCTATTGCAACATACTCAAAGTGAGACACAACTATCAGTAATGAGTACTTTGGCTAATTTAAAAAATATATGTGAGAATAAAACTAGATTGACTGCTTCTTAACTGTGCATTTCAAGATCAAGGGAAATTTTTGCCCCTTTCTCAAATAAAACTTTGTGTGCTCCCAAAAAGTTTCTTGGACACTTTTTTATTCGGTTGGGGGAAGAAAAAATTAATTCATGGCTTCAGTGTATTTAAAAAGAAAACTGACACACAAAAAAGCTAAGTAGTTTGATAAGTATCTCCAATTCCAACACCACCGAAAAAAAAAAAATCCTCTTTAATAAAAAGCTATACGTTGCTAAGGAATGGCTTTTTCGCTAATTGTTGCCACAGATTAATCTCAAAAAATGAAACATTTGAAGTTACTGAAAAAAAATAATAGCTCGAAAAGTATTTGTCAGAAAATTGTATTTTTCTATCAACAACAGATTACTGATATAAATAAACGAACATTTCAGAAATTGTGATTAATTTGACAAATGTAAACAATGTGTAGTGAGTCATTCATTTTTAAAAATTCACTGATAAAAATTAAAAAACTTTCGCACATTGAATATTTTAACTCCTGTAGTATTAATAAGCCCTTGACGTCATTCGCCTATGAACCAATGAAAATAGTTTTTAATTTTAAAGCTAAGTCTTAGAAAACTGAAGTCTGTTTTTGGTACTTTTATGTTATCTGGGGGCAAATCTTGCCAATAACAGGGGTTTTTTCTACCAAAAGTAGTTATTTTTTCATGTGTGTGATTTAGAAACAATGCTTTAAAGTTGAAATAAAATGCTATGGTATTTATTATTATTGTTATTTATTTTAAAGGGAATGAGTGAAAGACATGTATTTTAATTTATGCAATATATGCATTTTGAATGTTTGTATTTTAAATAAAAGTTATGCTTTTTAAATGAAATGGGTTAAAGGTTTATATCTTAAGTGAAATTAATGCAATATGAATTATGTCAATGGGAACAATATTTAGCAATTTATCACATCATCAAGGTAACATAAAAGTATCCTGTTTTCTGAATATTAATGTAATAAATATAGCCTTTAGTTTGTCTGTTTCAGGTTTGTATGTTTTTAATTTATTTTTGAAAAATTGATTTGATAAATAATTAATCCATTTTCCTTTTTTTTTTTTTTTTTTTTTCTCAAGCTTAATTACTTCTCAACATTACATAATTTTAAATAATTTTACACCATTGAATAGGGAAGGTGTACTTTCAAATGTAAATTGTTTGAAAACTGTATTTCAATTTACTGACTTTTTATGATTTTTAAACCAAATAGCTCGATTATGGAATAATAGTATATATATAAATATTTTTATTAATTATTTAAAATTTTAAGCGAAAACCACGATTTGTACCCACTGTCTAGGATGGGCATTTCCACTAGTAAATAAATAAGGATTACATTGCTTGCAGAAACTGCATTTTATACTAAAATCCATGATATAAAACAAACATTTTACAGCAAATAAGCTTCTTTTTTTTAATACCTTGAATATTTATGTGCTTGAATCAGAAAGATATTTAATATATTATTCAAATATTCCACAAATTATTCTTGGTATGTATTTCTAGATATTGTAGAGGTCTAGAGAAAGAATTTGATTACCCAATATCTATTATGGTAGTAATTACTTAAAATGCATTTTAGTGCCTCATGTTATTTGAAACTCTATGAAATTTGTACTAAATCTAATCATTACTAAGGCTTATTGGGGCATACTCTCCGTTGAAAATATGGGGCATAATATTTATAATTATTTTACAGAACAACAAAAAATAATTCAAATGCCTGTACCATTTATCACTAATTACTGCTGGAAGAGCTATTTTCTATGACCTTTGTTTAACATATGATGCTTCATATTTCTATGTATAACTATGTCTTCAACTAACTTTTCAAAAGCATTTGAAACTCCCTTCCCATGAACAAATTTCACTGAAATCTTTAGAATAAGTTTTTGTGCCATAGTCAAGTATATGTATCGATAAAAAAAAATTACAGTAAGAGTTTTATTTTCATGCTTGTAGCAAATCTGGTGGAAAATTGTATAAATAAAAGTTTAAATTGAACATATTTCCCCCCTCATATGGCTACCTATATAAACCATACTCCAAGTTAAAATTAGGGTAATTTAAACTTAAAGTTCTTTTACACCAATGGTGCCCTTTAGCAATAAATAGAATAACAAAATTTAAATAAAAGTCCTTTTTTATGTTTCACTGCATGACAGCTGTATTTAAGATAAAAGTGCATAGTACAGAAGGGTAACCAAATTTAAGAAAAGTTTAATTTTTTATGTTTCACTGTGTTATAAAATGCAACATCTCTAGTAGTAAATAATCTCAATTTTATTATTTATTTATCTTCCTCAATCTTAAATTAATATTTATTCATTTTAAACTCAACTTCAAATCTAGAAAATTCTCTTCAAAATATTTAAGTTTCCTCTTAATAAAGATATTCTAAATTTTATTTATTTTCCTCAATCAAACTTAAATTCTATCTTTCAATCATTTATTAAAATTTATTAAACTAAACAATAACAAGAATATGTGTAAACAAAGTTTTACGTTCGTGTTTGCTTTCAGAAAAAATCGCGATTCTACATTCTTTATAAGTTTAAAACAACGAAAATAAAAATAATTTATTTTTTAATATTGCGTGCTCAATCTATAATCAATAGATAGAATTTATTTTTCTGATTAATTTGATACAAGTTGCAGCATAATCCGTCAACAAATATTGGTGTTGCATCATAAAAAATTAATGCATCATTTCCCATTCAAATTAATTTAAATAATATAATTTATTTCAATTTTACAACTTAAATTAACATTTTCAAACACCTAATTTCTAATCACAAGTTTTAAACTTATAATGTAAATTTTAATGATAAATAATTCAATATTTCCTTATTTTTCAATGTAAACATTATCTCTTATTAAGATTATTTAAGTGCAATTAGTATTTTATTATATTTCAGTAATTTAACTTTCAAATTTCTTTCAACATACATCGCGAATGTGTAAACACATCGGAATTTTCTAAGTCTAAAATATAAAAAATAGAAATCTTTTATTTATCAATATTTCCCTTTTAAATTATATTATTTGGATAGAAATATTTATTTCTAGCCGATTGCAAAATTTTCAGTGACTTGTGATAAATACTTTGGCAGAAATACGCAAAAATGTATTTTCTATCTTTTCTCATTTTTAATTTCGGCGCGCGACGCCATGAGATCATTCTTTCCGACATTTTGAAAGTTCCAACAAGAAGGGTATTCCCCTTTGCCAAACAGACGCTTAGTTCAAAACCGGACGTCTGCTAAATCGTTTAACATTCCTTTTGGAACACGCACGTTGTGTGTGACGTCAGGCGCGGGGAGGATAGGCGTTTTTAATTGGCTGGTGCGCTCTGTAATGGCTTTTCATGTTTGAAACTCTGGGTTCTGGAAGTCATCATTCTTCACCAGGGAGCCGTTAAAGCAAGTAACTTGTGGGGGCTGCGACGCCGTGCCTTTTTTAGCCGGCTGTTGCGGCAGAAGAGTTCGGCTAGCCAGTGAGAAGAGATCGACGTTTTGTTAGGCCTTGGCGGCCGTATATCATCTAAAGGAAATATAATCTTTTTTCTTCAAGAAGCATTTCTAAGTAAATTTCATAGAACATTAATTGGAAGCCTTGAATTGTTCTGCTCATCGACATTTTATTATCCTTCGATCAACCACACTTCTTTGCTATAAAAACATGAATTGATTATCTGTTTTTTTTGTCGATGCAATACATAGTAAATTGCCTTTGTAACGAACTGAAATCGTCAAAATCTGCATTTCTGAAGGAAGTTCTCAAACATCCTATTTCCAATTTTCCAAATCCGTAACTTCTCATTCGATTCGGATTCGCATTTAATAAAAAGAAATAGAATCTACATTCCTGAAGGAACTTTGTCTACAGCATGTTTCCAGTTCTCCAAATACAAGAGTCCTTCTACGACCCTAGTTTGACTTTACATTTCTGAACTTTATCCCCTAGTTTGACTTTACATTCCTGAACTTTAATCCCTAGTTTAACTTTACGTTCCTGAACTTTATTCATTTTGGAGGCCTTAAAACTAAAAGAAATATTACGTAAACTTCTGCTTTTTCTCAGATGACAATATATCTTCAATTATCTAAAATTATATTAAATTTTACATTCATTTTGATAATCTTTCCATAATTCATAATGTAAGAATGCATTCAAATTAGCAAATTTTATATATGTTTAAATAAATGTCATTTATGAATTATCTTTCTGTGTTCAAGTACTTGGGTGAGTGTTTTCTTTTCTTTATTTTTTTTCAGCTACGATAACTAGTAAATATAATTTTATTTGATCTTAAATAATTTAAAATAATTCTTAAAAAACACATTTAGCAATGTCTACCACTTACGTCATCGGCTGTAGTGTAATTTTGAGCTTATGAATCGGAATTAATTTTGTTCAATTCAAACTTTGGATTGAATTCCACTCTCCGATTCATTAAGCCCAGCATTACAGTACAATTGGAGATATTTAATTTAACGTTTTCTGCATTTTCCTATTTTTAAATGTTGGCGTGATGCTTTCTGTCCGCCATCGATAAAAGGATGCATTTCTGTGCCATTTTTTTCGTACAATTCGGGGACATCACGAGACACCCACTCAGACAGTTCATTCAACTCATGCGTGCCCGGATGGACGCGTGGTACTTGAATGCATCGGATTGGTCATTTTCAAAATCTTACACATTCTTTCAGGCTGAGATCTGTTTTGAGTCTGTCATTCTGGGGATTAAGCAGACAGACGTTGGTGTGTGAGCTCGGCGTAGCTTCGGCTGCGTCCGGGCAGAATGAGTTTTGGCTATAGGTTGAACAACTAGTTTTTTAAAACGCGGCTTCTGCATGGAATTTGAAGAAGATGCCAGTGCCAAATTATGTGATTAGTTTAGATCATCGAAAATGAAGATCCTGAGCATTTACTGAGAAAATTAAGATATCCAGAAGTGTCATCCTATAACATCGTTTATCAACAGTCATTTTATCATTGAAGATAGATCATTCCTTTCAACTTACGAGTGGTGAAATTTAATAACAGCGCAATACTACAATCTTAATTATAAAATCTTATTCCTCGATTAATGAATTGATTTAAGAAGAATAATGTGCCTCTACTCTAGTGATCAACAGTTTCTAAAAAGGGGTGCGGAGCGATCTTACTTAAATTCTCCAACATCAAACCTCTGGAACAGCTAAAAGATCTCTGTGTGCTGCTATCTACAATTAATACTCCCATCATCCAACGTTCTTTATTTGAACATTCTCTTTCCGCAGGAACTGTTTAGAACTCAATATTAAAGTCTATAATCTTTATATTTCAATATAGGACAGTGGAGAACTTTCAACATATAAACGATATTCACGTATAATTTAATATTAATTCCATATGACTAAATGATTCTTCTCATCGTCAATATAATAGAAAGAATTAATACGTTTATTTTGTACTGGTAAATTAAATGATTAACAAAAATTTTAGATACAGCTTGGCCAAGCACTTAATTTTTGAATAAATATTTTAAAGTCTGCATTAATATGAAATAAAATTAATTGTTTGGAAATTGTGAGTACTATTTTCTCTACACATCATACGGGTGAGTCCTTTTACTTTCTTTATTTTACAGATGATATAACAACTTAATGAATTATTAAAAATTAGATAGATGGTTTCAATTCTATTTTCATTTTAACGCAATGTCTATCCACTTCACTTTCCGGTCAGTATGCGTCTTTGGATAGAGGGATTTCATGCCTTTAAGATTTTAACTTAACTTTATTAATTCAATTATTTCAAGTTCTTAAATATTGCCAACTTAAAAAGTTTATTTCATTAACTTTAAATCCCTTTCTCCAAAGTCGCGTATCACACTGTATGAAAATATTTCTCTGTCATTTATTAAGGCTTTTCTCAAATCCAAAAGAGTTACTTTCTGACACATTTCTGAATCCATTTCTTTTCAGAAACACATAAGATTGGCAGGTGTTCTTATTCAGAAACTATATAATCTAAAGCGAATGCTGTTATCCATTTTTTGATAAAGGCAATGAGAAAATATTGTCAAACAGCATTTTTAATAAAATTTCCAGAAGTGATAGCACGGAAATGGAGAAAAACAAGCAATCAGTCAGAAAATGTGTCAGAAAGTTTAGCGTTGTTAAGCAGTGAATTTGAGAACCACCTCAAGGTATATTTCCAAAGATTCTGTTAACAGAACTTTAGCCTGATCTTGGACCGGCACAAGTCTGCTGAAAAAATAAAGCTCAGACACCATGTAACTGTCCAATGTCAAAACTATTCTGGACATGTTACGTTTCTGTATTAATGTTGAGAAACTAGTAACGACTCATGAAACATATTTATACTTATTCTCGCATATTCATTGAAAATCCAGCAGGGCCGTTTATTTTTTTTTTATCTGCCCAACATGCCTGTTCAAATTTTTTGTCGGCCCGGCCCATTTATTTTGCTTATAGTCCCGGCCCATTTATTTTGCTTATAGCCCCGGCCCATTTATTTTGCTTATAGCCCCGGCCCATTTGTTTTGTTTATAACTCCAGGTTATTTGAAATTTCGCTATAATTTTGCCGGGCTGGGTACGAACCTCAGGCCAAGCCCACACCCATGCACACTTCTACCATACTGGTGTTAAAAACAGATAACACAGATTCAAAACATTTAAAAAAATAAATCTTCAAAGTAAGCTTCCATCATGATCAAATTCATTTTTTGACAAAAATTTTCTCATGGCGGGTTTTTCTCATGATGTTGGTGCACCTGATGGAGTACCGCATACTAAAATTTTATAATGGCTTTTTTTAATCTTTACTCATATGGCAATCACACTCCAAGTTAAAATTAGGTAGGACAGATTCAACTCAGCTTTCTTTTATGCTGATAAAGCCCACTCACAAGAAAAAGATTACCCAGATTTAAATAAAATTTAATTTTTAAGTATCACTGTATGAGAGCCATATCAAGATAAATGTAAGTAGTAATGATTTATCTGAATTTTCTTTTTTGTTTATAGCGAACATCCTGGTAACAGAAAGTTCGAGATGGGAGATGGGCATCGCAGATTTTCTTTTCTCATTTGCAGATTATTTTTCTATTGAACCTTTATTTCACTTTATATTATGTTTGGCTCTTTATTACTTAATACAAAAACTTATGTTTATTACTAGTAAAATTTATAAAATGCATTAATAACATCAAAAGTAAGTGATCGTTTGATTAACGCTTCAATTGTAAAATATTTTACCTGCAGATTATTTTCTGCCCCTGAAGTATCTGTTGCAGACACTTGGAGAATTTTCTGCTACTGGGGCAAACAGTCAAGTGCTTTTTGCCAAAACAGATGAAATACATAACAACAGAAAATATACAAAATGCTGCCATAGTCGCAAAGAGTTTTTGATTACTCTATAAGAATCTTTCAATTTAGCAAGTAAATTAAATTATGAATAAAAATAATTTGTTGCAATGCTTAGCATACATTTAAGGGAGCCCAAATTGGTTGTCAGAGGCAGCTAGTATTCTTATAATTATCCATTTAACATAATAAAAAATTTAATTTTGTGAAACATCAAAACAACTCAGAGTCTTTTAAGATTTAGACCGCAATATTTTAATTAAGATACAGATATGTTTAGGGGGGGGGGGGGGAATTCTGATATCTCAATGCACCAATAAAATTCAATAATGTTTCAAGTGACAGAGAATAATCTGAATCATATACTTTCACCTAGAGTTCAAAATTTCTTCTAAATATTAAACTTTTAATTAGAAATGTTTTAATTAGAAAAGTTCAACTGTAAAATTATCACAACAGCAAGATTTTCTAGATTTTTGAATGAACTGTTTACATAGCAATAAAATGAATGTAGTTATACAGATGTGAATGAGTATACTATTGCTTACAAAAAGTTTTAATTAAATCAATAACCAAAATAATTTTTATTTATTTATTTTTTTTTAACTATTACTACTTGTTTTTATTTATAATTTACTAATAAGAAAATAATTACATGTTTTGCTCCTCAAAAGCAAGGTGAGAACTTTAAACATAATTACAGGGTAACATCTAATTGAAATGCAAATATTGCTAATGCATGAAACTAAGCTTACTTATCATGACCATTTTGTAAAGTAAGATGTTGCATATCCAATACAATATTTTCTAAAGGCTTGATAGGCAGTCTTGCATCTTCAGAAAGCTCAATTTTGCAAAAAGGCTTTATTGTGATAGATTGTGATAGGCTCAAAATTTCAAATTCAGTCGGAGAAGATAAACATATTAATAAGCCATTTGAAGAGAAATAAACTTTAGACATTAAACTAGAAGAAAGAAAAAAAAAATATTATATGCATTTCTATATAGAAAAATAAAAATATACATTTAACAGTAAATAACAAAAATTCTTACTCAATGTCCTCTAATGATGAATAACTAAAAGAAACAACTCTTTTTATTTCAGGCAAACTGTACAATGTTATTCCATGAGAATTGGATAAGCATATTGCACAATTTTCAGATACTTTTAAATCTATAAATTAACAAACATACAACATTAAAAATATCAGTGCATACACACATATATATATCTATACACATCTATCCCTTATTATAAAAAATATATATAAATAGAAAAGAATATAAATAAGTTGTACTATTAAATCAAAGTCAATGAATGCTGCAAATTAAAACTGTTTCTATTTTTAGTATTCTAATTTTCATTTTCCAGGGTGCTATCTTATCCTTACTATTTTTTAAATGTTATTTTAACAAACTGTGCATACTAGCATTAAAAGAGGTGTTGAAGAGAAATTTTGTTCTTAGAAAACATACATTATTTTCAAATGAGGTACAATTTGTACCTCATTTGAATTTTTAGATTTTAAAAAAAGAGGGTGGGGGGAATAAATTCCAATAAATTTTGTTTAATTTAAACACCACATAAGAATGCAAAATTAAAAAGAAAGTCAATTTATTTAATTAACATGATAAAAAAAAAGTAAATTATTAACAAACCTGTTTTACTTGGAAACACTGTAAATCCTACTTTAGATACATGATAACCTTCAATCAAGGATATTTTATTCTTACAATATGGCTTCATGCTTGGTAAGTTGAAAACCTATAATAAATAATGAATATTTCTAAAATAACACTTTAAATGAAGAAATCACAAAAAAAATAATTATAATTTTAAGAACAGAATACTATTTTAAACATAGAAATCCCTAGACTAGTGTGGTTAATTCAACTCAGTGTATATTGCATACATCAAAACTACAATAATCAAAATTAAGTATTAATACAACTAATCATCAAAGAAACTTTTTTGTTGTTGTTGTTGCATTTGCATAAAATGCAAAATTGCATTTTTAGTTTATTTACAAAGACACTCAAAATAATTCAGATACATTATAGTCTTTGGGGGATAATTGTTTGAAATACATTTTAATTACATTGCACTACTTCAAGCATTATGATGTATGAATTATTGATATGCACTTCATATTTTCTGTAGATAATGGTACAGTATAGCATTTATCATTCATTTACAGTAACAAAAAAAGAATTATATGCTGAGTGGTGACTGCCATTGAAGAATAGTACTAATATAACCCATGCATGCCGTAAGATACAACTAAAATGGGCTGAGGGAGAAGCTGATAACCCATAAAAAAAAATTTCCATTGCAAAACCCTTAAATACAAATGTTACATACAGACTGATCTTACAATAAAACAGACCGGTATTGGAAAAGGGCTGTTGAATTTTAGAATAAGAAAGTGGAATGTTTTAAGTTTATATCGAACTGGTGCAGTGAAGCAATTGCAGGGGTCGATGCAGATTTTTATTCTTGGGGCCCATTTTGTGAAAAGTAGAAGTTATTTTTGTGAATTCTGTTATATTTTTGTGAAAAATAACATTTTGTAACGAAAGTTGAAATCCAGTTACTAAAATTTGAACCAAGAATTTATGAACAAAAACATTCTTTAAATCCCTTTGTTAAAGTTTTTGTTTTTCGCGACGTGGTTTTATTTACAAATTACACATTTTAAAACAGTTTTTATGAAAAAGAATGTTACGTAAAGGGTCTATTTTATTAAAAAGAATTTTGTGAAGGGGCCTGTTTTATTAAATTTATTTTTGTGAAGGGGCCCATTTTATTAAATTTATTTTTGTGAATGGGCCCATTTTATTAAATTTATTTTTGTGAATGGGCCCATTTTATTAAATTTATTTTGTGAAGGGGCCCTAAATAGGCCCCAAATTTTGTCTGGATCGACCCCTGAATTGCAGATACAGATGGATATTTATAGACTAGATATATTGGCCTTGCAGGAAGTTACATGGAAGGACAATGGAATAAGAGATATTAGTAATTTTACAATTTTTAATAGTGCAAGCACAGGAAAAAACACATGCGGACTGGATTCATAAGAAAATGCCTTGAAGAAAATATTATTGATTTCTGCGATGTGAATGAGAGAATATGTATCTTGAGATTTTTAAACATTTCAATAGTATATGCATATGTACCAACAGAAAATATCGAAGATGAACTAAAAGATACCTTTTATGGAAAACTGCAGAAGGAATTTGATAAGATAGTAACTTATGATGTTAAAATAATAGGAGATTTTAATGCTTAAATTGAAAAAGAAAACACCTTTATACCAACAACTAGAAAATTTAGTTCACATGATTTGTGTAGAGAAAATGAAATAAGAACTGTGGATTTTGCTGCTTGTAACTACCTAATCCTAAGTAGTACATATTTTAAACATAAGAATATACTACATAAAGATACTTGGATTCCTTCTTCTGAAAAGACAAAAAAAAAAAAATTGACCATTCAACGATCGACTAAAGACATGCTAGCAATGATGTGCAAAGTTATCGAGATGCTGATTTAAATACTGATCATTTCCTTGTTATTATGAAATACAAACAAAGAGTTGCAAGATTTCAAGATATATAAGTTAAAAAAAAAAAAATTACTACACAGGCAAAGAAAAAATGTTTACCAAAGTAAATTAAAGGAAAGTATAGCTACTGAATATGCTGAATTTAATGGGGGAAGTTATAATCAATAGTAAATGGGATAAATGCAAAGATATCATATTAAAACCTGCTGAAGAAATTGTTGGAAAGGAAGATAAGAGTGAAAATAGTGAATGGTTAGATGAAGAATGCTGGCAATTGATTAAGAAAAAGAATATGGCAAGAGAAAAAATCCTGAAGCATAGAACAAGACAGAGTGAAAATCTCTATAAAGCAATTACAAGGAGTGCCCAAAAGTTGAAGACCTATCAGAGACAGGAGATATCAGCCTAATGTATTTAAAGCTTTAACCCTCTGACTTCTGAGCAAAAGGGCAAAATTGTAATGTTGTTTTCTCTGTAATTTTTTAAAAATGTTAAAAAAAGTTAATATTTTCAACATGATATAAAAAAAAATAATTATGAATAGGGATATAATCCTTGAGACTATTAATTATAGCTTAATCTTTCAAAACTGGATTATATCTGAAGAATTATATTAATTTAAAAAATGCTTCTATTGCAGTGAAACATACAGCTTAGTGAACGGATATATCAGTTCATGGCAGCGAGGAGGTTAAGGGATAAAAAAAAAAAAGACTACCAGCCAGAATGGTTTTTTGTAAAGTCAGATATGAAAAACTTATTAGAGGATATGCAAATGTGGGCAGAATATTTTGAAGAAGCATTAAAAAAACAGAGAAGTGAGGAAAGAAAAACACAGTTTAAAAATGACGAATGTGATATGAATGAAGAAAACTGTGAACCACCAACTGTAGATGAGATAAATGATGCTATAGCAAAATTAAGAAATGAAGAGCATCTAGTGAAGATTTAATAAGTGCTGAACTTTTGAAATATGGATGAGAGAAGTTGGTACAAATGTTACATGATTTAATATAACAGATTTAGCATAATGAAAACATGCCAAACAGAAGAGTGCTATTATTATTATCCTAATACATAAAAAGAGAAATACCTTAAATTGCCAGAATTTTAGAGGCATAGCCTTATTAAATGTTACACACAAAGTATTGGCAAGGATAATTTTAGAGAGATTACAGCCATATGCTCATATGTTGATAGATACTATCAGTGTAGTTTTAGAAGAGAGGGTTCAACAGCAGATAAAATTTTTAGTATGTTAAGATGTATTATGTAACTCTTTAAACTTTAATATTACTTTACTGGATTTTAAGCTTGTAATAATTAAAATTACTGATAAGGAACAGTTTATATGGAGTAAGAGTTCACATCAAGCTGACATCGTGATCGTATTATTGGTGGTTCGTGATTCACCATCATTTAAATAAGAATTAAGTAAAACTATTACCTGTAGAACTTGATATGGGGATGTTGGAGACAGAGAAAACAAATAATTTAGCTGGAACATCTTTTTATTTCAGGATGTGCAGATCTTTATAAGGAGAGTGCATGGCTTGAAAACTGTAGGAACTTCTGATAAAATTGTAGACGCGATATTTAGTAAAAAGAACATGTCTTAATGAAAGGGATGCTGATCTGGTGTATAATTAAACGTTACTTAGGAAAAAGGTGGAACATGAGTGCCTTCCATAGCACAAGATTAATCTTGGCACTGAGACCACACGTGGTCCGTGCAACATAATGAGTCGTCCGCGTACTGCATAAAAACACAGCTATACCCTACGAAGCGAATCCACAGACTGACTTTTTCCCGTGCAAGCATTTTCAAAATCGCCGCGGAAAAAGTACGCCAAGCAAGGCCAAAACGATACTGCGCCAAAAATGGAACTCACGGCAAACCTGCTTTCACCAAGGAGTGACCAGGGGAGAAAGAGCGCTCGCAATGATGATAAACCTGATCATTCAGAAAACAGAATGTACGCTTGCAAATAGCTGGCATTTTGCCAAAACGGTACTATTGAAAAAAGGAAGATGCGTAATGACTGAATTTAGAAATTAAAACGATAAAAGCTGATAAAAAGTTGATCGATTGATCCAAACATAAGATAATGAATTTTTAAAGGGAAAACTTAAAATGGATTAAATAAGATACATTAAAATTAAAGATTGAATAATTAAGACTAAGGATTAAAGATATTAAATTAGAGACATTGAATTGGGAAGAATAAGAGACAATATATCAACATGATATATTACTCTGCCAACAATAGGAGAAAAACTTGAAAGAACCATAAAAGAACAAAATAAAAACTTATGACACACCGATAAACCAGGAATTCTAAAATAAAATTACGAAAATTAACAAAAATGACTGATCAATCGAAAACAGATGTGAATTAAGAACACTCACTATAATTATATAACTCCATATGTCGATTGAAAACAGAATAAGGAAATTAAAAAAAGAATGAGAAAATCAAAGATTAAATGAGAATACAAAACATTGATCAAGAATACCAAATATGTATGAAAAAACACTAAAATTGATCCAAGATTCTCATATTAAAAAATACTAAAGGCTGAGAAAAAAACATGAATGAAAAGAGTAACTTAAAACTTACAAACCGAATGAGATACAATAATGTTGATCAAAAACATCACTACGATATTGAATCTAAAAGAAAAAACTGACATCACTTGAATGTCTCAAAAAGAGAACTCTCACAACTTATCCGGATGCTAAAATAAATGAAGAAAAAAGTCCAAAAGTCAATCAAGCCAGCACGGAAATACATGGGGTTTACAAAGACATACCCTACAGGTGGGTACCTGAAGTTTGTATACCATATTGTAAAATACACCTGGTACAATTGAAATAAAGTTACAGAATACATGAACACATATTACAAAAGTTATAAACTTACAACAAAACCCTAAAAAAATTAAACCCAAAATAAAATTAAGAAAAAATTTAAAAAAATGGGGAAAAGTAAAAAGTGTGGTACCACAAAAAAATAAGGACAAAAATAAAAATATGTATTGTAACTCTGCAACATTATATAAACATACTTACTGCACAAAATAAATTGTTCCAAAAATTTATATGTATAAACACAAAAAAGAAAACATGATCATAAAAAAATTTTTCTTTTGAATTGACTTGGCATGCATGCACTATATTACCAACAACAACGGCAGCTGACAGCTATATTTATACTTTCATATGTATGCTTATCGCATACCTTATATTTATATATATCCTTAATAATTATCCATAACCAAGGATATAAGGTATAAAAAATTTGTTAAAGGTTAACGGATATATTAGTTTTGTTGACGTACACAATACTTAAAGTTTTACCAAAATTTTCAAAGGAGTACAGTGCAAAAATAAAAATTACTGTGTATTTTGAAATATGTCAACAAAAATTACACATTACCAAAAAATATACAACTATTATTTATCCACATAAAACTTTGAAATTGAGAAACTGTTGTATTTTTGATGATTTCAAATTTGAAAATTGTAAATGCTTATAATTAAAACAATAGAAAAAGTTATGAAAGAAAAATCTATCATAATGTAAAAAACAATCGTTTAAAGTCTGAAGGGACTGAAATGTGAACTAAATCACAACTAGGATAAAGTACAAATTCATTGCTTAAAATTTAAAGTTAAGTAGTAAAAGGAAAAAAAAAATATGATTAACTCTAATAATAAATGACAATAATTCCAATGTTACCAGACCACAGCATAAAGAGAATGAAAAAAATAAATGAAGCTTGATACCAAAAAAATTTCAAAACAAACGAATTGTTGAAAAATTTAGATTAGAAAAATAAGCTTAAAAGTTTAAATTTAACCGGGGAAAAAAAACTTTAAATGCACCACATGCTTTAAAGCATGAGATTGTAATTTATAAAAGAATACAGTAAAAAAAATATGATGCAATTGAAACAAAATTGTAAAAGGTAAATGAAGAAATTAATCTAAGTAAATACTGAGCATAATTTTAAATTATTACACGTTGCAAACCATATTGGGAGAAAAAAAACAAGCAGTCTTGCAGACACATGAAATAACAGTTATGCATAAAAAATTAAAAAATGAAAATTAGTTCCTTTTGCTAAAAAGTAATGTACAGTTTTCACAAGTATAAGAAACAAAATTATAGCTGAAAAGGAAAACATTGTATGTAATGACAAAAGGTAAGAAAAATTATGATTATTACTATTGTTATTGAAAAGTATGAAATTTTGCATATGTTTAACAAGAGTTAATGAAGTGTCAAATAGTTTGACAGTACTGCTCCATTGGGTACTACATATAACTCTGCCAACAAAATACAAATACACATTAGAAAAAAATTATTTATAGAAAAAACTTATAGAAAGAAAAAATAAATTATGGTAAATGTATCAGCTTCAAACAAAATGTTAAGAAATTTTGTAGTTGAGTTTCAGCCTCAACTTTAAAATGTTGTATTTTCTTGACTCACAGTCTTTCGAAAATGCTGGGTGGTGCGGATCAAAATTGTGTCCCTTGGAGTTATTATATGCACAATTGCTACAATGAGCATTTTTGTGACAATGTCCTTCTTCATGGTTTTCACCACACCATACACATAAACGTGGTTTTGAACAGTGTTTTGCTGTGTGATTAAAGGAATTGCAGTTAAAACACCAAATGATAAAATGAAACGCTTAGCTGGATAAAGGATATCACTAATACATAGAGATCTATGTTTTAAAATTACGTGAGCAATGTCACCAGGGACGTCGATCACATGATTGTATCTATTACCATCCTTACTTCTACATTTCTTCATTAAGGTGACTGCTGGAAAGTCAGTGTTAACAGTATTTCCTATGGCCTGGATTACTTGATGATCATTAATATTATTAGGAATATTGTAGACTATTACTTTAATCTTCTTGAGTTTTCTTGAATTATCGGATATGTTTGAGAGATTAATTTGATCATTAGAGATAGATGTAGTAGCAATTGATGAATCAAAAACAGATGTGCTAAAAGATTCATTTACAGGAATGATGGGATCTTTGAAATCTGTTTGCGTGTCTACATCACACGTTGAAATTTTTACTTTTTCTGTAGATGTACTCTGTTTTAATTTTTCGAGAATTTTCTTATTAACTTCTTTTAGATTTTCAGTGTCCTGAATGGCTTCCTTATATTTATTTTCTATGAAAAGTTCATGAAGCTCAATTAAATTTTTTGCTTCAAACTGAAAAGTTTTAATTATCATATTTATTGCTGTATCATCAATTGAAAATTTACTATTGTTGGATTCAAGTAAGTATTTTATAGTTTCGGGAATAGATTTGTGAAAATCCTGCAAAGCAATGCTGAAAACTTGAGCACTGTTCATCTTCTGATCCATAATTGATTTAAATTAAATAATGAGTACACTTAAAAAAGGTAAAGAAAAAACTTATGTATGGATCTATTCAAAACTTCAGAGAAAAAAAAATATACAATTCTTCAAAATACATACTTAAAAATTTCTTATATATATATCCACTTGAATTTGAAATCTTCTGTATTTTATTTTAAAGAATTAGTATTTCTTCAAATTTTATAAAATATGCACATTTATTACACTTATTAATTATTGATATGAAAACTTAGAACAGAGAAAATTTATAAAAAAATGCCATGTGCAACCATATTCCAGAAAAGAGCAACACTTGTAATCTAATTTCATCTTGAATTATTTTCATCAAAAATGACCAAATTTTGCTTCAAATGGGTTATCATCTTCATATTTTAAATAAAAGTCACTTATTGTGATACAAGACTGTATACGAAAAGTTCAAAACAAAAAAACTTGACGGCGAACCAATGCACTGTTTGTGCACTGGCACGTGCACCATTTGTTAAGATGTATTATGTAACTCTTTAAACTTGAATATTACTTTACTGGATTTTAAGCTTGTAATAATTAAAATTACTGATGAGGAACAGTTTATATGGAGTAAGAGTTCACATCAAGCTGACATCGTGATCGTATTATTGGTGGTTCGTGATTCACCATCATTTAAATAAGAATTAAGTAAAACTATTACCTGTAGAACTTGATATGGGGATGTTGGAGACAGAGAAAACAAATAATTTAGCTGGAACATCTTTTTATTTCAGGATGTGCAGATCTTTATAAGAAGAGTGCATGGCTTGAAAACTGTAGGAACTTCTGATAAAATTGTAGACGCGATATTTAGTAAAAAGAACATCTTAATGAAAGGGATGCTGATCTGGTGTATAATTAAACGTTACTTAGGAAAAAGGTGGAACATGAGTGCCTTCCATAGCACAAGATTAATCTTGGCACTGAGACCACACGTGGTCCGTGCAACATAATGAGTCGTCCGCGTACTGCATAAAAACACAGCTATACCCTACGAAGCGAATCCACAGACTGACTTTTTCCTGTGCGAGCGTTTTCAAAATCGCCGCGGAAAAAGTACGCCAAGCAAGGCCAAAACGATACTGCGCCAAAAATGGAACTCACGGCAAACCTGCTTTCGCCAAGCAGTGACCAGGGGACAAAGAGCGCTCGCAATGATGATAAACCTGATCATTCAGAAAACAGAAAGTACGCTTGCAAAGAGCTGGCATTTTGCCAAAACAGTACTATTGAAAAAAGGAAGATGCGTAATGACTGAATTTAGAAATTAAAACGATAAAAGCTGATAAAAAGTTGATCGATTGATCAAAACATAAGATAATGAATTTTTAAAGGGAAAACTTAAAATGGATTAAATAAGATACATTAAAATTAAAGATTGAATAATTAAGACTAAGGATTAAAGATATTAAATTAGAGACATTGAACTGGGAAGAATAAGAGACAATATATCAACATGATATAGTATTAGGAATATCCCAGAAAAATTCTACGAACAAAATGTTAATGTACACCAGTTATTTGTTGATTTTAAACAGGCTTATGGTAGTATATACAGAAATAAGACTTTTGAAATATTAACAGGATTTAAAATTCCTGATAAAACTGACAAACTTGTTAAACTGACATTGGAAAACACAAGTGCTAAAGTTAGAGTACAGGGAAGACTTTCAGGTGAATTTACTGTGAAATCAGTATAAAACAAAGTGATACTCTCTTGACAATACTTTTTAACTTATGTCTAGAGAAAATAATTAGAAGGATTTACAAAAACAGAAGAGTGACTATTATGAATTGCTCCTTACAAATTCTTGCATTTGCTGATGATGTTGACTTAATAGCCAGAAGTAAAGAAACCTTGATTGAAACAGATTACAAACTGGAAATGGAAAAGAAAAAACTAAGCTTTGAGATTAATAAAGAAAAAACAAAATACATGAAATTGAGCAGAAAGAACTCACAGACAACAGCTGTATTAGTCATAAATAATGAATTATAATTTAAAGAAGTATAAGTTTAAATATTCAGGATCTATGATCACTTGTGATAATATGGTGGAAGCAGAAATTAAAGCTTGACTTACAGAAGAAATTAGCTGTTATTTTTCTCTTTGAAATACACTAAAACCTCGATTATCTGAAGTAATTGGGACCGACCATCTTTCGGAAAATCAAAATTTTTGGATAATCGAGAATGCTTCAATTTTAAGATTAAGGAGATACATATGCAATATTTCTTATTATGGTAACAAATGCTTAATAAAAAATAAATCAATAGCAAAATAGAAACAAGAATAAATTACCTGAATTTTAATTTTGAACTTAACCCCCTGACCGCCCAGCAAAAGGGCAGAATTGTAATGTTTTTTTCTCTGTAATTTTCTAAGAAGTCTAAAAAAAGATTATTTTTCTAATCAGATGTAAAAATTTTTTATAATGTATTGGAGTACAAGCCTCGAGAGTGCTAATCATAACAAAATATTTTAAAACTGCATTATATTTGTAGAATTATATTAATTTAAAAAATGCTTCTACTACAGTGAAACCTATAGCTTAGTGAACGGATATATCAGTTCGCGGCAGTGAGAAGGTTAAGCACCTTTTACATACAAAACAATGATTTGAAAAAATGTTTTGTTTGACGCAGTTTCGATTGCCTTTGCTTTGAAACTCTATCACGGGGTTTTTAAATATGATTAGTTCAGTACTATCACAGTCTTTCTGCTGCTCCAGCTATGCCAAACCTTTTGTAAAACATTAAAAAACTTCAGAATTGCTAATTTGTTCGTTTTCTTCATTCCACTCCGCAACTTATGGAAGCTCAAGTTAAATTCAAAGGAACGCTAAGAAAGGGGATCGAATATATTGATATGTATTCGTAATTCAGAAAGGACTGCTTGCACACAAGGTATATGATAGTTTAACAAAAAGAAGAAAAAAAAGCTTTCAAAATGGATTTTGCACACAAGGAATGTGATAGTAAAAAAAAAAAAAAAAGTTTAAAAATGGATTTTGGTTAAAAAAGTTTCGGATAAAAGAGGCTCTACTGTATTGTGAAATCATCTTTAATTTTCTAGGTAATTAAAATTTATAAAACATTAAAAAACCTATAGTAATTTATGGTGGTGAGACCTGGACCACAATACAAAAAGAAAAAAAGCTACTCATTATGTGAGAAAGGAAAATCTTAAGACAAATTTTCGGACCACTTAAGGAAGACGATGCATGGCAAATCTGATCTAATTTGGAAATTAAATACATAAGTAACGAAAAGGACAAACAAGAAGAATGCAGTGGCTAGGCCACTTAATTAAAATGAATGATGACAGAAGTACAAAGAAGATATATAATAAAAAGTTAATGGGAAAAAGGAGTGTTGGAAGACCCAGAAAGAGATGGTTGGAAGAAGTAGAGAAAGGCAAGAAACTGCACAAAAGCAAGTTACAAATTACAAACTAAAGGCCGGAGATCAGAAAGTCTGGTGTGGCATATTAAGGGAGGACAAAATTCTTCACAGAATGCACAGCCATTGTGAATGAATGCATGTAAGAATTGCATTTACATTATCGTCTATAGGCAGTAAATATTTTAAGTGCATGTTTTAATTATGCTGTACTACTTTTAACCTAATGAAATTCCTGTGAGATGAAATCTCACAGTGTTTAAATCATGTTACTTTTTTTATTTCTTTTGACCTTATACATCGATGTTCCTTAAATTCATATTTATTTTTGCACGGACGATTCGTTTTGACCGCAGATCGGCAAGTTCTCTGATGTTCCGCAGCGCCTGGCATGGGGTGCTTCTCCTTTGAGTTTTGTACGATTGTGATGACGTCATCAGAGCAAGTCTCTCACAGCATATGCATTGAATGGATGTCGATCTTTATGGAGGTGTGTCTAATCGCCGAGCATACAACAAATAAAAATAAAGCTTTTTAAATGTTTTCTTTTGGATTTGTTCATTAAGACATTAGCTAATATTTTAAATTCTCTAATAGATTTAAATCTTTTCTTTCAGTAACTTTTGAAGCCCCGTATTCTTACTATAAATTAAAAATTCCGTTAATTTTAAATCAGAATCTGTTTTGTTGGTGTTGCTGTCATGACATAGTTTCGTTTTAAAAAGATTGCGGGGCTGCGGGCTCCCATCGGTCTGTCTACCAATGAATGTGGAATCCGGTGAAAAGCTTTTGCGTAAACGATGTCAGCGATTTTAATAACTCCTGTTAAATTCATTTGTGGATGGGTGGGAAAGGCATTTAGTTGAAATTCTTATCAATAGAAAAAGTCGCCTAGTGCTGCACATTACATTTTAAAGATGCTCGTCAAGAGGAATAAATTATTTTATCGGCCAACGTATTTATTTTTTTAAAAAATCGGTGACCAACGGGTGAAGGCCTCTTACTTCTCTTCTTCAAGATGAAATAAAAGATTGATTTATGCTTAAAGGTGTCCTCATCACTTATTTACAGATATACAAATAAGAAGTTTCCTTTTTCTATTTTTTTACAATTACTGACCTCAAAGAACGGAGGGTTTTATTGCGATACTACACAACGCATGTTAACTAAAAGGACTTCAAATTTAATTCTACCTTTTAATTAACGGCCCATAAATATGGATTATAATACATTACAATTTATTTCCATCACAATTCCTATATATGTAACTGGAGTGCATGATGTCTTTTCAATAGTGAATGATACATATAACATTGAATATTCTTTTATAGAGCTGTAGAAAAGAACTCATGTACATTATTGTCTATCTGTGATATTTACTGGAAGTATGTTTTTATTTGTGTTGTGCGTTTTTAAGTTTAACTAAATCTTAATACCTTTTGAAGTTTTTTAATTTTATAGATCATACACAGGAATGTTCAAATGAACTTGAATAAATTACGGCTTTCAAAGGTGAGTTGCTAAAAATGCACTTTCAGTTGTACTATGGGTTTTCCAGCTAAAATCAATTCTACTTCTTTATGTAAAATGTTTATAATGCAAATACTTTCATACGCAGGGCTTGGATTCAATCCTGTCTAATAGATCGGGAGTCGGCAGCACAGACAATCACCTCATCGAGTTCACGGATGAAATTCTAGGATTAGTTAAATCTTGATTCGCATATTAAACACAATCAGCCTGCCAAGTCATGTCTTGGTGGAAAACCCGATTTTAGAGGCTGACTCGTAGGTTTACCATTGTGTTTTCCTGCACCAAAAGGTATGACAACATAGAGGACTGGGAGCAGGAAAACACAATGGTAAACCTACGAGTTCAGCCGCTAAAATCAGGTTTTCAGGTGTTTTCACCAAGATATGACTTGGCTGACCGATTGCGTTTTAATATGTGAATCAAGATTTAACTAATCCTAGAATTTCATCCGTGAACTCGATGTGGTGATTGTCTGTGCTGCCGGCTCCTGGTCTATAAGAGGATGGTATAATTGACGAAGTGAGTTTTTATTCTAATTCTAAATTATTTCTTTATAAATACTTGTTCACTATATGGAAAGTTTTGTAACAATATTCTAAAAGTATGGGAAAGTATTTCATAAACTAAGCATATCAAATGATTTTTCTTTCTTGTTTTAATTCTTTAAAACAGTTTTAAGAAAGAAATTTCTGATGTTATAAAAAACATTTATTCATAAAGTTGTAAGCTATTGCTGTGAGTTTAATGTTAACTATAATCCAATAAATAAATTTGAAACAGTGTTACGTTTTCAAACCGCCAAAATTAATTTCTCCGTTTTTTAAAATTTCAAACAAAAATGAGAATTACATCTTCTTTGTGTGACAACAGAATTTTTTTTCTATCTTTGAAATAATCTCAAATGAATTTAATGTATTGCAATTCATAGCACTCTTCTGAAATATTTTTATTCTATTTAACATTTAAAGGAATGCTTTATTATTGAATTTTATCTATTTATTTATTTTTAAGTATATATAGCAAAAAGCAGAATTTTTTGTTGTGATTTTCAATAATTTATATTTAATTGGAAGTATCCATTGCATGTGCACTGTTTATTTTTAAATTCGTCTCAGCAATAATGGAATATATTCAAGCTATTAATTTTATTAATCTGATTCTTTTTTTCCCCCTTAAGCTATTAATCTTTGGACTTATATGGAGAAATAGTATAGCATATGAATGATATTCAAACTGAAATACCACATACAATTAGATCAAAGATAAATGATGTGCAACAGAGTTTAAGGGCATTGGTCAGTGAGATCTCAAATTCCCCTAGCTAATGTTAAACCAATGGACATGAAATGCATATGTATTTTAAAAATATCTCCTTGTGAAAATTAGTATTATAACTACTTTTTTCTGTATGCTACCTTTAAAAACTATCTTTTTTTTTTTTTTTTTTTTTTTTTTTTTTTGTTAACACATTTCTAAAGCATACATTTAATTTATAATCTTATGTGTTAAAATCATATGAGCTGTGAGTAAGATTTTAACACTTCAAATAAAATTAAGTACAGAGCCCCGATTATCCACGGAATTGAGTGGCAAAGGCACTGCGGATAACCCGAAAAAGACTGAAAATGGGGTCAAACACGAAAAAAAGAAAATTCAATGTAAAAACTATGTTTTAGTGTACAAAAAACATAAAACGTTTAAAATACATATGCACAGTACAGCAGAAACCTTTGCTTTACGTCTAAGTAACTAAAATAAAGAACAGTAAACAAGAAAAAATGCCATATAAACTGTACAAAAAGTGTGGAGTTACACTTTAAAAAAAAAAATCGATCACTTGTTTTTGCTTCTTGCTTTGGAAACACCTTTTCTATCTTAAAAATGAAACTATTGTTGATATGCTCCCATGGAATTTATCATAATAGTCTTATTTAATTGTTAAATATTTTCATTGCTGTGTTTATGTTTTGTTAATAAAATCAAGAAAAGACATCAAGACTTTATATCTGATATTTTAAACATGGCAACTGTGACAGCGTTTCTGTCCCATACCTATAATTTTTATTCAAAATTAATTTAAAACATAATTTTTACTTTTAAATCACATTATCCTCCCCCCCCCCCTCTTTCTTATGCTGAAATATGTAATTAAATTCATTTCTCAAAACCATTCAGCTTTTATTAAAAGGGTTTTGCTTTCTTCTTTCTAAAAACATCTTTATTTCCAGCCGCAAAGATTCATTCTTTTTTTTCCTTTTCCTTATCTGTCAGCTACCGCTCCCAGTGCAAAGAAATAAATAAGAATTAAATGGCACATCTGCTAGTATCAAGGTCTGCATTTAATTCCATCGGATTTTTGCACGCCACATTGATAAGAATTTTTATCTCTACTAATACGTGAACGTTGCATATGTTTTAACAATTAAAAAGAAAAATGAACAGATCTTATGGGAAGCATGTATTTATCGTGCTTTGTGGTCAAGCTAAAAGCCAGATGCCTGTGATTTCCAGAATTTTTCTCAGGCAGCGGTCTTCTTTGTAAGATCTGTTGTATAAACAAGTTTCGCTTTTCTGACGCATTTCTCATCGTATTAGAAGCGCTTGCTTGCAATCCCGGCCTCCCCCGTCCGTTTGTGTCACCACATTTTTGCGGTAATGTTTATCGCCAAAAGCCTTTGTTCATTTTCGTGCAGTCACCAAAAGTTGTAAATTGGCGATTCTGTGCAACGCCAAGATTTCTTGACTTCTTGCAAAAACGACACTTCTGTTTCCAGCTTTCGAGATGTAAAGTTGTCTAAAAGAAAAGGCGCTTCGGCGTCCCATGTATTTATGGGGGTCTCTCTCTCCCATTGTTCTTTAACTGAACCACCTAATGATTCTTTTAAATAAAGAGTAAGTCCAGTAAATTATTAGTTGGAGTTTCTTTTAGCATTTAGAACCCGGTCTTCAAATCGATGCTACATAATTTTTGGTGCATCGCCTATATTTTTTCTCCAACTTAGTTAAAAAAAAAAAAAAAAAATGCACGTTAGAGAGAGAAATTCACCCCCCCCCCCCCTCCCTTAAAATCATTCAAGTACTCTTGCAGTAATTTTCTTCAAATTCTTGGACTGGATATTTTTCAACCATGCCGGACAGTGTGCCTTCCTGGTGTGCCGTCATATCCTGCACTCATAACATCCTGCGCTCGATGGATGGATGCGATTTTCTCCGACGGACAGTGATGGAACCCATTCTAGTGTTTCTTCGCTCACCAGCTGGACATCTTCGAGCCACTCTTGTTTCGCCTGTATGCCTCCTCCCCCCCTCTGATGTTGGTGCGGTTGTTTCTTCGTTCCTGCTCACCATCACCTCCCCCAGATGATCGAAATTAGCCAGCGAATGGATCTTGTATCGTCACTAATCATAGAAAAAAAAAACGTGACTTCAGCGGTTCGCCTTGTGTGTGTTTGTGTCGACGTTTTGCTTTCTCCTTTCGACAGAATATCGTGACCTAGTGTGTTTTCATTTACGTGCGTGTGCATTCAATGGTGCCTGGAGATTATTGTGTGGAATGTGAAAAAGTAAAAGGTTCGCGTGCATTGCGACAAAGGTGTACGTTAAATCTTATGCTACGATATTTTTAGGAAAGTGCCTTCAAAAGTTTTCCTTTTCCCAAGTGTTGCGTCAATGATTTGCATGTGTTACGTCAAGTATGTGTTGTCTTCAAGTGAATAATAATAAAAAATACATGTTGTCAGATCTCACATAAACGCTCTAATCAGGTGAAATTTTTTTGTAAAGGAAAAGAAAGTGCATCTTAACAGAATTAGTGCGTCCGAAAATATTTCAAATTATGTGAACAATTTTCTTTTAATCTGTGCTTCGCTTCTTGTGCATAAATGAGATAAAAAAAAATTGCTTTAGTTTCAGCATCAAATTTGCATCAGATTGATTTTTGTTTGTTGCTGATTTCTGCCATCTTAGCTTGTAAAAAAATCAGTGCCAATATGTTCGCAATAATAAAAGTGGTACACCTGATAAAAAAAAAGGAAAACGTGAAGTTAAAAAAAAAAAAAATGCAAAAACGTACAGAAATGTACCATCGTATGTGTGCGAATAATTCAACAAAATTCTACGGCTAAGTATATAAGTTAAATAAAAAAAAAAAAGTGTCTAGTTTTCACTGCAAAAGCATGAACACGGAAAATTCAATTGTTACTTTAAAACTTTAATTGTAATAAATACAGTAAATTAGTTATTATTATTTTGCTTTATTTTTATTTGTAGGTATGCGTTATGATTTATCAATTTTCCCTTTTCATGCTGTTTGGGTAAAAAAAAAAAATATATATATATATAAAATGATGACTTCTTACTATTCAGTATATTTGTTAGCATGAACAGAGAAGCTTACGAAATTTAAGCATTATATTTTAAATGTTTTATTTGGCACTTATAATTTTTGTCTTCTCTTTTCTTGCTTTATTTTGAAAGGTAAGTTTTTTTAAATTCAGTATTGCAGTGCATATTTATTTTATATTGATATTAAGTGATTAATTATTTTCCATACAGAAAATAAAATGTCATTTAGTTAAAATGTGTTTGTGATAGGCTAGGCATATTAACATTTATTGCCCTCGTTTCCAAAGGTGCATTATAAAATTTTCTTGGCTATTATTTGATAGTTATTTATTGATTTTTTTTTGCTTGTATTCAGCATTTACAAGTGAATATTATTTTTGCATGCATATTATTGGAAGATGTTGCAGTGATTTTGTGCTGTTTTCTATATAATATCTGAGGGTGTATAAATTTTTCTTACTGTATGAATATTTCAGATACTGCATACTTTTAAAATAGACAGAAATTTTTTTTTGAGAATTTCCATTTTTTTTCTTCTCTTTTAATCTGCTCATTCAAAAAAAGAGAAAGGGAGAGAAAATATTTGTTTTGAATTCTTTTTCTTGCTTTTCGCTCTAATACAGTAACTAAATTTTAAATTATTGTGCCATCTTTTATATTTTTTTAAATTCTTCTTTGGCTACTTTTTCCAACATTTTTGAAAAATGTCACAGGCCGATAGCCATCCAGAATTAGAAGTATCTATGGCTGAATTAAAATGTTCTCTGCCGTACATGTTTGAGGAAGCACTTAACAGATTTGCGGAAAGGGTAAACACAGAATTCCCTATACTACAGGAACAAATTGGTAGTAAAAACAATGACACTTTAGTTGAAAATATATCTTCTATGCATAAGAATTTTTTATGGGAATTTCAAATGTTGGGTAATTTTTTTCAGGTTATAAAAGATGATTATGTTAGGTTGCAGAATAAGAACAAATGTTTACAAATTGTTAATACAAAAATTTTGGAAAGATTGCACGCACTCACAGTGAAAGAGAAACATAAAGCTGAAATTAATGAGACGTCTTATCAAAATCAAAGCACATCCGAGGCATACAGCGAAATACTATCATCTAAGCGGATTGAAACAACACAAATAGATAATTGTGAAAGCAACAGTCTGACTGAAAATTCCTTGCAGCATAACTCAAATATTATTTCTGATTTGAAATGCCCATAACAAGATGTTACCACTTCTCCTATAAATAGTAACTTTTCGTCCCCTTTTAGGCATGATTTGAAGCCAATTTCAGTTATAATTTGTCAGTTGCCAGATAATTTTAATGTTCCTGATATTCTTTTGGCAATTTCTGACTTAACTGGTATATCCACACCTTCTATTCAATTTCAACAAAAATATAAGATGAAATATGTTGAGTTATTTAACTGGATATTTCTAATGCCCCCAAAGATAGCTAAAAGATTAATTATTCATGGCAAAATCAAAATTCAGTCTACTGGTTACCCTGTAAAAAGATACATTTCGGTAAAAAGATACGTTTCGGTAAAAAGATGTTTTACATGTCAAAATCTTCTTCATCAGGCAAAATCATGCACAGATAAAATTAGGTGTCCTGTATGTGCCTTATCACATAAAGATCCTCATTGTTCAAACAGCCCAAAATGCATTAATTGCATTAGATGTAATGAGGTAAACAACACAAAATTTAACGTTTTCCATACAGCTTTCTCACATAGATGTCCTACTGTAAAGAGATATATAAAAGAGCAACGGGAAACCTTACACAACTGCAATTCATTTCATTGAACACATTTTTTTTATATAGATATAAAAAAAAAAAGACCTCTTTACAAGATAAATTATTTTTTTTTTTCTCTTGCTGCATTTTGTATTGTGATGGATTCTTTAAAAAGAAAGTTCTTTTAAAAAAAAAAACATTTCACTGTGTTAGACAGTTATGTACATCTTAATAATTCACCATATGGCATTAGTGATATTTTATTTCACAGGTAACACTTAAATGCAAATTTATATATATTTTTTTAGAAATTATGTGTGTACTGTTAGGTATACCTTTTTCTCATTCGATTATTACTGCAGGAATGGTCGGATGATTAAAAGATTGTATGGGAGAGTAAAATACATTGATGCAGGTCATCAGTTTTTTATTTTCACTTGTAAAGGTTTTGGTAGTACAGGTGTACACACAAACACTGTACAGATGTGTCTTCTTTTTTTTTGCACCAGTTACACTTAAACGGTTTTAGATTTTTTTTTTTTCTACTTTGGTAATTTGATAGATACAAGTGATGGAAACATCACATTGCACTCTTTACATTCAGTTTTGGTTTTGGAATTTACATTTTCACAATATAATTTAATAACAGTTTCTATTTTTGTCTCTTACTTAACATTTATTTTAAAAATTGACGGTACATTTTTTTTTTTTTTTTGACAACATTAGTTCATGTGCTGCACTTAAGTTTTAGATAGACACACAATTGGTTCATGTGAAATCATACATTAGTTCATGAGATTATTTACACAATTAGTTCATGTGAAATCACATATTAGTTCATGAGATTAGTTACACAATTTAGTTCATGTGAAATCACACATTAGTTCATGAGATTTGTTACACAATTTAGTTCATGTGAAAACCCACATTAGTTCATGAGAATAATTACACAATTTTGTTCATGTGAGATTACATTTAGTTCATGTGAGTTTATTTTAGTTCATGGGTATATTTACACAATTTTAGTTCATGTGAGAATACACTTTGTTCATTAAGATATTATCATACATTGTTCATGAGTTTGTCACACTTTGTTCATTGAGATAATCTAAAACTTTCGCACTTTGTTCATATGTTTATACACTTAGTTCATGGTGTCAAGCAAAACTCTGTATCATTATATAATCTAGTGATATTAATTCATTAATTATGTAATTGAAATCACATTCACATTCACAAGAATGATTTTGGAGTTTTGTGTTTGTACACACGTACCGTTATTTTTTTACTTCTACATCTTATGTCAGGTTTTCGTTTTACACTACAGATTTTTTTTTTTTTGTTTTTGTTTTTCTCTCTTACCCTCTATATACTAATTTTTTTTCAGTTTGGGTAATGTCATAACTTACTAATGATACCATCACTTTCTTAATTACACAGATTTTATTTTTAGATTTACATGAAATTATCCTTCACATGACATTTTTACTTGACACATTCACTTTGCGGCAATTAACCTGTAACAGTTCCTTTTTAACACTTTTGTTATAGACTCCTTGCTTGTAAGTGGCATATAAAGTAAGGTCTCTTTTTACACTACACACAGTAAAATACAGTTTTTAAATTTTTTTTTAATATACTTGGTAGGATGTTTTTGTTTGAGGTGTTTAAAAGTTTTGCAGAAATTATGACAGATTTTAACTATTGTACATGGTTTGCACATACATCTTAATTTTTATACAGCAGATAATTAATTGGCTGTACATTTTTACACATACAGTTAATCTACTGTTTAATTTCATTGTTTACACAAAGCTGGTGACTTGTTGCTATTTTTATTTATAACATAAGGTAATTTTATTTTATCTGACATGACATTTGATATCCTTACATGTTGTTTTTTTCGAAAAATTTAGTCAAAGGCATAATGCTAGCTGTTACGTACACTTTAGTTATTTTTTTTAACGCTATTCAAATAGAGTCATTAACCTAAATCTTTGGCATTTTCTCACATTTGAAATTTTTTTAATTAGTGAGTGAAAGTCTCACGTTGTCTTGTGACGGATACATACACTCATATGACATGAATAATATAGCTTTTTTTTCTATGCATTTTTACTTTCTCTTTCATTCTTTTTACTTGGAACATGTTTGGCTTGGCATAACTTCTACATTTTTAGCGTATAATTATGCAATCTGCTGGGCACTTGTGCATGTTATACACACTTTTGTTACCTTAATACAGTAATAACTTTGGCAGATACAACTTTATTTTAATTTTAACCCTTAGTTAACCATTAAGTCATTTTTACAAGCAGTTCATGTGTTGCATATGTGTTTATGTTGCACAACATCTGCTTATTTAAAATACATTTTTTTGCATCCATATACATACATTACACTAGTTCATGTGTTGATTTACATATTTTGTTCATTTGATTTTACACATTGTACTTTGCTAACGATTTATTCGGCAGTATTTCTTTTTTTTTTTTTTTTCTTACAAGTAGTTCATTGAGTAATACACACTGGCTGGTTTAGAGTTTAACCAGGGTTTACACACACATTACAAGTAGTTCATTTGTTTTTTAACCCTTATTCACTACATTTTGATGATAACTCATTAATTATGTAGTTGAATCTCACTCGTTGTAAGTGTCTTGGGTTATTACACATATACTGTCTGTTTATTTTGTTGGCAATTACATTACAATTTTAGCTCATTCAGACATTAATACATAGAGTTCATGTGATATTATACAATTTGTTCATGTGTTTACTTACACGTTGTGTATGCTTGCGTACACTTTTGTTCATGTGTTGCATTACAAGTAGTTCATGAGTTTGGGAGTTTTTCCCCCCTCCCTCCACACACATACAGTTTCTCCTTTACTTTCCCATCTTTTAAATTTTACACCATGTTTCAATATTAAAATACTTCTTTTTATCAGTTTTTTTTTTGTGTTTGCATAATGTCATAATATATCAATGACAACATCACTTTGTCTATGTACAAAGATTTTAAAGTTACAAGGAGTTATCCGTCACGTGACATACTAAACTACACATACATTTCGAATTTGTTTATTTTTAACATGTTACATTTTAACACTTTGCTTAGATACTTCTTACTTGAAAGTGGCAGCTCGAGTAAGGTATCTTGTTACATTATATAACATTTAGATACATTTTTCTTACTTTTTTTTCATATTCTTGCAGGGAGTAAAAAAAAATTACTCTAGTGATTACACAGGCACTTCATATCATGCAGAATCTTGAACACAAGATGGGACATTTTAATTATTACACAGAAATGCAGGACGGCAGTGTGTTATTTTATCAAATGCTAAATTATATTATACTTTGTCTTCTTGTTACAGCGGGAACTTAGTTATAGTGCAGGTATCTAAAAAAATATATACCCTTATTATCTAAGGCAGAAGCCCTAAGCTGACGCCATAATACTTGTGGTCTCCACAAGATTTAGGGCTACACCTGTTTGCCAGTGTGCTACATGCACCCCTTTTTGGTAGTCCTGTGCCTTGTGCACAAATTTTTCTTTTCATATACGATTCATCTTTAGTGTAATACAGTACATTTTAACTTGTATTTTATATACATACATACAATACTTTTCTTTGTTTCATTTAAAAAAAAAAGTTCTTATTGGTGTGTTTTGTTTTAATTTGCTTGCATTTTGTATGAAATTATGATCTCATTGTAAGATCACATTGTGAGAAGTTATAAAATATGTCTAATGTAAATGCTTCTCTTTGGAATCATGACAAAACAAAAAGCTGGTACCAGCGCCACAAATATAGAGCCACATAAAAAGCATAGGATCCTAACTCTTCGTCAAATGTGGCACATTTTTTTTTCTCTTGTGGCATATTGAATTGATTAATAAGTTTTGTTTTAAATATGAGCGCTCAGTCATGAATAAATATTATTATTTTGAATTATTTGAAAGCAAGCAAATATGTTTATATACTACCTTTCTATTTTATTACTTAAATTACTGGAAATGATGCTCTAATAGCATTTTAGAGAAACAGGTTCAAACATTTTTCTGTTATTGGATACAATTTTTTTTTATATTTCTATGTAGATTGCATACTCTGTATGTGCGAAGGTGGACAAAGGATTTTAAGTAGATATAAAGCTGCAACGTACACGTTTCAGCTTTCTTCTGTGGTCAGGGTGAGTTATGTGACAGCATTTCTGTCCCATACCTATAATTTTTATTCAAAATTAATTTAAAACATAATTTTTACTTTTAAATCACATTATCCTCCCCCCCCCCCTCTTTCTTATGCTGAAATATGTAATTAAATTCATTTCTCAAAACCATTCAGCTTTTATTAAAAGGATTTTGCTTTCTTCTTTCTAAAAACATCTTTATTTCCAGCCGCAAAGATTCATTCTTTTTTTTCCTTTTCCTTATCTGTCAGCTACCGCTCCCAGTGCAAAGAAATAAATAAGAATTAAATGGCACATCTGCTAGTATCAAGGTCTGCATTTAATTCCATCGGATTTTTGCGCGCCACATTGATAAGAATTTTTATCTCTACTAATATGTGAACGTTGCATATGTTTTAACAATTAAAAAGAAAAATGAACAGATCTTATGGGAAGCATGTATTTATCGTGCTTTGTGGTCGAGCTAAAAGCCAGATGCCTGTGATTTCCAGAATTTTTCTCAGGCAGCGGTCTTCTTTGTAAGATCTGTTGTATAAACAAGTTTCGCTTTTCTGACGCATTTCTCATCGTATTAGAAGCGCTTGCTTGCAATCCCGGCCTCCCCCGTCCGTTTGTGTCACCACATTTTTGCGGTAATGTTTATCGCCAAAAGCCTTTGTTCATTTTCGCGCAGTCACCAAAAGTTGTAAATTGGCAATTCTGTGCAACGCCAAGATTTCTTGACTTCTTGCAAAAACGACACTTCTGTTTCCAGCTTTCGAGATGTAAAGTTGTCTAAAAGAAAAGGCGCTTCGGCGTCCCATGTATTTATGGGGGTCTCTCTCTCCCATTGTTCTTTAACTGAACCACCTAATGATTCTTTTAAATAAAGAGTAAGTCCAGTAAATTATTAGTTGGAGTTTTTTTTAGCATTTAGAACCCGGTCTTCAAATCGATGCTACAGCAACCAAATCTAGAAATATTCTTCTATTACTTTCGAATACATGAATTTTTCTGTTTATATTTATTAGTAGAGCTTATTGTATTTTCCTTGCTGTTAGCTTGAATTAAAAAAAAAAGAAATCGCTTCGCAGATAAACTGCACAGTGGACCATCCGCTCACGGATAATCGGGGCTTTACTGTATATATTTTAGAAATATTTTGACAAGTAAAACAAAGAAACATTCTTTAAGAACAATAAAAAAAAAAGTTTAAAATATCAATTTCTTGAGGAAATATCTTTAAAATATGAATGCATTCTATTCCTGCTTAAAATTAGCAAGGGAAACTTGAGATTTCACTGACCAATATCCTTAATGAGTAACTTTCACTTTCACAAAAATATTTTCTTTTTGTAACTTCCAAATAAAACATCTACACTTAAAATGTGGTCACAAAGTACTTCAGACAAAGTACTATTCAAGAGTCTAAAAATCTAGCAGTACAAACTCAAAAAGCTGTTGTAAAAGTTTGTTTAAAAAGTGTTTCTGTTTCACTGTGTACATCTCTCTTCCATAATGCATGGTTTTGTCTTCAACAGACATTTTCAGCAATTATACAAAACAATAGCAGTCAAACACAGTTAATTTTAATTGTAACTACAAGCTAAACTTCTTTATGTCAAAAATGAATGATACTCTGCTCAGACTATTATAGTTAAGAGAGCTAATCTTGGATTTTTGAATTGGTGCAATCTGAATATGTTGCAGCTGGCAATCTGAAGTCCTTTCTGAAACCATCTCTGATTTTTTGGGAATCCGACCAGGCCTTAATAATCTAGTCTGACAGGGGTATCACTTTGTTTAGTAAAATATGCATTTTTTCCTACGATAGTATCAACTCTTAATTCTGTGGTTATTTCTTTTCAATTTTCCTTATTCCAGGATGATTCTTTTAGAATCAAATCGCCACCAATCTCTCATAAATATGACAACATGCCAGATGTTTTCAACCTAACTTCTTGTCTATAGTTGATTTTATACTTTGACAAATTTAAATTGTTTGTGTGGTATGTTATCAAGCAATTTAAATTGTTATCTACAATTGTTTTCAAGAATTGTTAACTTTTATTTATTATAATTATTTTTCTAGGTCACATAAGTTTTAAAAATTATAGCATTATTTTTTTTTTTTAATGCACATTAGATATTAAGTGTACAAAATGCTTTAAAACACAAGGAAGGAGTAGAGATTCACAGATAAGGTTGGTGCTGTGCATTATTATATAGCAATTCATTAAACTGAGGGTAAAACAGAAGGAAAAAAAAACAAGCAAAATACTTAAATGATGTCAAATAAGTAAATTATCTAATATTATAACATGTTCACAGATCTGCACTAAAAAAATACAAAATATCCAGTTTTGATGATGCAGTGAAGCCTAGGTCAGAACATTCTGGTTGATCAGAGTTCTTTGATTTACTGCTGTTGAAATGCAACAATGTGGTACAGACATGGAAGGAGATAGCATTGTCACACGAGATTGCAATAAAGCAGTTGTTTATCTACATAACATCATAAAAATTATGAGGCATTGGTGATCATGGATTAATGTACAAGAATTAAGTCTTCAAATACCATAGAGAAGAAGAAAATGTTCTATGTCTGATGTTCTATTAATTAGTCAATTATGTAAAGATCATATTTTGGCTGTATTGGAAAAGACGGAATACCTTCAGGCTGGATTTTCTAAGGGAAAGCAATTCCATCTAAATCTTTGCTACTGTGCTCAGTAAATTCAAAAGCATTGCACAATCACCTTGTTTGGGTCAAGCATATTCGAACCAGCAATTTTTGACACTTAACCGTTATTTCACAGAAAGCAATGAAACTACATACTGAGTTGAGTCAGCAAGTAAAAAAAGAAAAATGGAAAATGAAAATAATAGTGGTAAATTATCTCGATAACTTTCATTTTGATTTTGAATCAATAGAAGATATTTTTATAAGTGACTGTATCACTTCCTAACATTTTTGTGCTCATGAAATAAAGGAGGCACATGCAACTTATACCCTCTTCCCTCACACACATGCAAGTTAAAAAAAAAGTTAACATTTAAACTATCTTATGATTTTTTGCTTGAAGATTAACCTTTCCTATAAGTAAATTATCTGGCCATACAAACTGTTTTCATTTTATGCACCAAATCTTCTAAATGCTATTTAGTTGAGCATTTGGCTATACAAACAGTATCAGCCAAATGGTGTGTACAGAACTTGGTTGAATATATTATTAACCACAAGTCTAATTCATATTCTTATCAGCAGAGTTGTATAATATAGACGCACACGCGGAAAATTTCCCGAAAAATTCAGAACTTTGCGGAAAAAAGTTAAGAAAAGAAAAATTATTTTTTGTTTTTGTAAGTTATTTTTTTTAATACCGAAAATTTAAAATATTCCCCAATTTTATGTACGATTTATGTATTGTTTGTCCACAATTCAAAAGTTTAAAGACTCAAAACGTTATTGTGATATCACAGACCCTTTTATTTCTATTTCCCGCATACCCCGATCGGTTTTCCATCAGCGGCTGCAGTGATTTTTTAGCCCGGCGATGGCAGATAAATCAATAATTTCGTAGTGTTTTAAGAGTGACTGGCATTTTGTGCGAAGAGATCACAATATTAAGGATTGGGCTGTTTCTAAATGCATTGACAAAATAATTGAAAAGAATTCACCTCTTCTTATTATGGATTTTTGTTTATTATTTTTTAATTAAAATAATTATTCATTAATTAATATTAATTTTGAATTTAAATAGCAATTATTTTAAACTATGGTTTTTAGTTCATATCATCAAAATAATATAACACGTTATTTTATTAAACATTAAATTAATTTGCAGAAAATTTTTGACCTAATATTTATGTGCGCGGAAAGTTTTTGGTTTTATACAAGTCTGCTTATCAGATTGACTGTAACCAAACTTGATAAAATAATAATTTATAAATAATAATAAATGAAAAATAATAAAATATAAATAATAATATGAAAAAATGATAAAATATATAAATAATAATTTATGACAAAATTATAAATACATACAATTTTCAAGATTTTTAAAAATAATTATTACCAAAGAAACTTTACCTTTATCTGTTCTTCAGTACATATAACAGCTTTATGAGTACCACAAAGATCAGCAGGTTTAGCTCTCTGATATTGCACTTCTGTGGGATCAGGCAAGGGATAACCTCTGTGATCTACAATCTGTATTCCTAAAATTGGCGCTTGATGTTTCAATTGCACTTCCTTTCCTATTTAAAACAATGATAAAAAAATATTTCAAATTCTGTATTTCATTTTTTTTTTTTCCAGCAACAGTTTGTTAATTGAAAATTTATATCCAAGAATTAAGATTACTAATGATAAGAGGCCTGAATTCTTTACCCATTTCCTTAATTTAAGCATTTTTTATTACTTAACTGTAAAGAAATTGAATTTGTGGTTTCAATTGCAAATTTAAAATATCAAGCAGTAAAAGCACATTTGATTTCAAGTACTAGTTTGAAATATTGTCTATTCACTATTTTATATAGGGTAAAAATACATTGAGAATTTATTTAGTTATCTTTATTTATACTAACTAGTTATGACCTGTGGCTCCATCCACATGAAAGTTAATTCGTAATAGCATTTTTTATATTACTAGTTGACCCGCCCGGCATTGCCCGGGCCCGTAATAATATTCTTAAATGAATCTGAAATTTTTAATTGCAGGTCCGTTCAGAGGGGGGTAGGTGGAGATGGTGCAAATTACCAGGGACTGACTCTTGTTCAGTTCCAAAGTTGTGTAAAGTCAAAGGTTAAGTTTTTTAATTTTCATGTCTCATACTTTAAACTTTTTTATTCCAAATTAACTGATGAATTTAATTAAAATGTAATTATATTTTATATAATTAATTTTTTTATTTAAAATCTTTATATGAAAAAGCAATTACAAATATAACAAAGTGTAATACTGAAAAAGAAATAATAAAATTGTAAGCAAATATTACTATATAGAATTTTTTTAAAGCACCATCCAGCAAATTTATTTTCTAATAGAGTAAAGCCTGTTTATGACTGAATCCTGCAATAAACGAAAAAAAAAATGTTCCAGCTCTCTCGCGTCCCCCCCCCCCCCCCCAAATGCTATTATGCTTTGTTCAATTTAAATAACCTGCATAAAATGGAATTTATCACTGGTCGTTTTGGTTTCCGTCTAAGCAGGTTTTATTGTATATTACTTCTGGGGAGCCCGTAATAATATTCTTAAATGAACCTGAAATTCGTATCGCAGGTCCGTACAGTCAAAACTACCTGTCCGTACAAAATTACTTACGTCATGACAACATTTTGTAAACTTCTTGCTGCTGTTTAATTCGCATTTTCAATACAGTGCTTTGCAGAAATTGCACGTTTCACCCACAGTTATGCATGCCCCGAAATGTTTAAATCAGTAATTTGGATTTCAGAAGCAACGCGCGCATGCTACAGTTATTAAGCCTATTTTGCCGATCGCTTTACGACGTTCTCGACCAATTCTATTTGGATTTCGAATCTATTTCGATTCAACTCGAATTCGGCTTCTTCTTCACTTTCAAGCATTCACCGAGATTTTTTACGGGCATTTCAAATGATATTATGAAGCTACATAATTGCAGCGAAAGATACTGCACCAAAACAGCGAAACGTAAAGAAACCCGATCGCCCTAAATCCTGCCAAGGACTCTTACACAATAACCAATCAGATGCGTTTCTCGGGCGTTGCCATTGAACAATAACAAATAATCGCGATTTCTGTGCCACGTACATTAGCGTAATATATATATAGATTGTTTAAAAAGTGAGGTAACAATAATTTCACATGATAAGGAAAATTTTTACTAAGTTTATTTTGAAACGTCTTTAAGAATTTTATGTAAAGCTTTCTATAAATTATGTGCTTTAATATCAGTAACAGTGGAAAAAAAACTATAAAAATGACATAGTTATGATGCTATTGTAGTAAACTGTTTGTTTTATGAACAAAAATGCATGTTTTTTTTAAATTATTTTAATGACAGGAGTATCTGAACTTTGTGAGATTAAGGTTCTACAATTGCTGTTTTATGAGTGCTAAGATGCATTAGATTGTACAGGGGGAACCAACTATTAACAAAGAATGAACTTTTGGCACAGAGAAAATCAGTGGCTGTTTAAATTTCCTCCAGGAATCTTTAACGTTTAAGTTGGTTGATTTTTTTAATTTTTACTGACTTAAAAGACAACATTCAAACATTTTACTTGGAGGCAATTCCATAAATAATAGGTTAGATAATCATAAATAAGATGAGTTTAAGCATCTTTATAATCGTCTTTTATTAATTGACAATAACAACCCATCTATATATACTGAATGTGACATCAAAAAAGTATTGTCAATTGAGATGAAAAGCAATTGCAATTTTTTTTTTTTAAATCACTGTACATTCTTTTTAATTTAGTGGTTTTTAAGTATTGAGTTGTTTTGGAATAACTTATATTCATGTGAAACTATATTTGTCAATTTTATTTACTTTACTTAAACAGGTTAAAATATTTTCTGTAAAAAACTAAACCTTCCATAGTCTGATCTCCATATCAGGTTGCCGTCAAATATGAACAATGCTAGCAATATGATTTCTATTTTATGCAAGTTATAAAAATGGTTATAGCAATGAAAAAGATTTTGCACCAAACTATGATATTGTCAGCAGATTCACTTGCGGAAGAGTCTACTTTAAAAACATAGAATCAACTTACTTTTTTTTAAACGTTAAGTCCAATTTTCAGGATTTAAGGGTCAGCAGTTACAACTAGTTGTAAACAAATCTGTCATTGTCATTTGATTTTTCTATGACCTATTAAATATTGCCATATTAACATTCAATATTAGCAATATTTCTGACAATATTAGTGAATCCGCAGACAAATTTGGTGTCAAATAGTAGCAAGGAATTGATTGTACACCATTAAATGGTTGCTACACACAGACACACACAAAACCAATGTTAGTAACACATTTTTCATTTTAAGCTAGAACATACCAGCTTGCTATGGATTCAATTATGGGAATTTCTCGGAATTGGCGATGTTTAGTCAAATAGTCAAACTGGCATCTGAGATTGTTACCATTCTCTATTACCTGATTTAAGCATAATTAAATATTTTTTTAAAAGGTTAATCTAACTGAACTCATCTGATAACAGAAATTTCCCCCACAGCTCTATAACAAAGCAGCATAAAATGATGTGTTGTATACTAAAACCACCGATGAAAAATTATCAAACAGTGCAAATCCTATCGAAATTTGCTCAATAGAATCTAACAAAACAGCTAAGCTTTGATAAATTGGATTCACCTGATTATAGAATTTTTTTTCATAGCTCTATACTAAGAAATGTAGAACAATGCATTATATACTAAAACCATTCTGAAAAATTAAACTAACAGCACAAGTCATGTCAAAATTCATCCAGTAGTAACTAATAAAACAGCTTATCTTTCATAATCAGGGTTTACCTGATTATAGAACTTCAAAATGCACAATGATAAAGGGTATGAAGGTTTATGACATAGTACATTTATGTTTCATTAAAACATTTCATTGTTTGATTAAAAATTGCAGTTAATTAAAAATCAATGAAAAAATGTATCAGCAAATAATCTCAAAGATTGCGGTGCAAAAACCTTGCATGGATCTACTGGTGCTCATATCAAGAAGAAATTTTAATGCGTTATGCACAATACAACTCTAGAATGTGCATTGAATGTTACGCTGGAAGTGGGTTCTAGCAGATAGATGTAATCGTAAAGAAATTAATAATGTTTAGTTAGAAACTAGAACACTATGATACCTTGAATTACTTTTTAATAATGTCCTTTTAATAAGACTCCAACTACTGTAAACTTTATTAAGATAACCTGTATTAATGTAAATTCTATCAAATTATTCAGCTATCAATGCCAAAGTTTTTTTTTCTTGATATCAATAAGAACTAGTCAGATGTGCTAAACCCATAACTTTTTTCTTTCTCATACATGTTAATATTTCAAAAAGCTGTTAATACTTCATTGTTATCACTTCAATATTACACCAACTTTAAATTTCATCTTAAGTTTCTGTTTTATTTTTCTATTTTTTGACAGACCCAGGCAACGCCGGGCTTTTCAGCTAGTATTTAACAAAATCATTATTTTTTGTTATTTTGTTGTACATCAGATGCTTCAGAATCACCGTGTTAGCTGGATGCAAATTGCCCATCACTGCATGAACAGCCAATGTATAATAAAACTATGAATAAAAAAGAAAAATTGCTATTAAGATGCCCCCTTCTGGCAGATTGATACCAAATTCACGGGGGACCTGCTGGTCATAGCCAAATACATGCACATGAAATTTGGCTCAATTCTAAGGACAACTTAATATATTTTTCAATGGTACAATAATGAAAATGGCACAAAAATCGGTATTACAGCACCTCCTTCCAACAGAATATTTCTAAATTCAAGGAAGTCCTGCTGGCCATAACCAAAAACATACACAAAAAAAATTGGTTCAATTTTATGCATAACTTCATACACATTTTGATGTTACAATAATGAAAATTACACAAAAATCGCTATTACAGCATTCCTTCCAGTGGAATATTTCCAGATTCAATGAGGTCCGGCATAGCCAAAAACATACACAAAAACATTTGGCTCAATTCAACGCATAACTTCATACACTTTTCGATGATACAAAGTGAGCATACATATATACGAACAAGTGGACTTACAAACTGACATTTTGTATAAACATGTCTTTTGTGATTTCTGACCTCTAAAAGATGTAAATTCGTCGAAAACCGGAAGTTGAAAAAATTTTAGATTACAATACTTTCTTCTTTAGAAAAAAGAAAGTAAAATTATCGTCTTAAGATAAAAAAAAAAAAAAAAAAAAAAGTTTGCATATTAAAAAATAATAAGAATTAACTACTATTAATAAAACATAAGCCATTTATTTAAGTAACAATACATGAAAAGGTAAAAATAGTTACTTTCATGAACTACAACATTGATATTTACGTCAAACAAAATATGACATGTGAATCCTTAAATAATCACACAATATTATAAACAAGCAAGCAAGGCATATAAAGAAATTCAAATCAAAGTTAATGTATTTAAAACAATAGTATGAATAAAGGTATAAGTAATAAAATATATATATGCTTTTAACAGTGTTTAAAACATGAATGGTTGCGTATCCAGGAAAATTAATGAGATCAAATTTAACATAAATATATTTATCTTTATTACATATTAATGCAGTATTTTGAAATCTTAACAAACTAGAAAGACTTTTCTCAAGTAATATAGTTAGGTAAAGATTAACTTTGCAATAAAAGAGAGAGACAAGAAAAGAATGTCAAACCTAGTTGGCAAACAACTGAATCAGATGTACGGCAATCATTGGCAGGCATAGTAATTGTATAAATGTAAATGCTTCCGTTACTAGTACCAACCCATAAAGTTGGAGTGGTGATTACATCTATTAAAATAAATAAATAAATAAATTCACAGAATAATTAGAAAAATCTGTTGATAAATTTTAATTTGAAATATTAAAAAGTATGACACTATTAAATAATAATAATTTTTTTTTTTTTTTTTTTTTTTCATTACACCACCATCATTTGAAATAATAATTCCAAAAATGGAATAATTTTTTGAGTAGTTCCAAGTAACTATTTAAACTAAAATAAAACAGAACAAAGAATTACATATCCTCTAAACCTGAAATTCTGACAATGTAATAATACCGAATCTTTACTTCAGTAAAATGCTTTTACTTAATCTGTAGTTTACAATTCACAAAGAAATACAAGCTTTGTTTTTATTAATTGGATCTTTTAAAAGAAACTAGCATGCTGTTGCCATTTCAAAACTTTCTTTTTTATCACTCTAATCATAAATTTAAATAGCACTGTTACACCCCAACAATTATGAAGTAGAGTGAATATCTTTATATTTAACTCAGAGTTACACTGATCAGTGAATATAGCATAGTAGCACACTTTGTGGAGTAAAGAAAGTCAAAATTGCATAAATTTTTAATTAATTTAATTGCATTAATTTGACTTGCATATTAAATTTTATAAAATTCTATCCCTTAGACCAGGCATGTCAAACATGTGGCCCGAGGGAGGCCCTGGCTTGCCAATAAATAATAATGCCAATAATCTGTCTGTGACCCACCAAGACTTTATCATCTTCCCTATGTTTAACTTCATGGTTAATGCAAAAAATACACTTTGATAAAACATATTTGCAGTAACCTTGGCTGAAATGTTGCGATTTATGACTTGGCAACAGTTGGAGAATATTTTTAATCAAAATATCTATCACAATTTCAGAATAGCAATCTTTGCTTTATTTAAAAACAGACGCTTCATGAATAAATAACGGGGAGATTACTAGTCATAAAAATTTGTATGTACTTTGAATTTTTAATAAGTCACAATCTGGCAACATTGCCATGGCATTAGAGATGACAAACTTTGGAAAGTATATTATATGTGTAAGGTCAGAAGTAACTTATTTTAAAATTTCAGCTACAAGAGATTGTGGATGCAAAAATAACCAATTGGAAAGCCAAAAAGAGCAGATCTTGAATCTGAAAATTAAAAAAATTATAAAATTGCTATAGTTTTTTTATTTTATTTTTTTAGAAATTGTTATGTGTTTTATGTTGAAACTAATAATTTATTTTATTGCTCTCTTCAATTTTGATCACATTACAAGCTAATGTGCAGTATTTATTAAGTTAAAAAAAAAAAAAAAAATTATTAACATACTGCGATAATTAAAAGTTTAAGAAAATTAAAAAGCAAGTAGTTTTTAAATGAATAGATTTGAAAGGGACACAGATGTTACTTTGGCATATACAGGGAATACCTAGTTCAACATGAGAATGTCAGATTTGAGCTGACTAATTATTTTCATTAGTTAGGTTAGTAAGCAGGTTATTGTTAATGATCCTTACATGATCTTTTTCTTTTTCATTTCTAAAGATATATTCGTACTCATACATTGTGAGATGAAATCTCACATTTTTTTCCACCTATTCACCGGTCTGCATCTGTGACGGTGTCGCGGCCATGCTTTTTTTTTTGTTTGTTTCTTTTCTTTTTTCTCCCGTCTCTCTCGCTGACAACCTTAGCGTAGACCTGTAAGTTGGCTTTTCCCCAGTGCCTGCAAATGCGCATCATTCATTATTCCTCCCTTCCTTTTTTCTCTCTGTGTTTCATCCGAGGCTGTAAGTGCGCGCATGCTCAGTAGAAAACGGGCGCTTGCTATGATTTCAAACGAGTGACGTTTCGTTTCACGAACGAATTAGATTGCGTTACTTTTGGTTTCGCTTTCTCATTTGTTTTCTGAATACCGGTGGCTTTTGAATTTGGTCAATTGCTTTAAACCTCTTGCTTAATTACTTTTGCGGGCCCCGTAGCAATGTTTATATACTGTCTCCCTTAATTTTTTTAGGCAGTTAAAGTTCTGACGGGATTGCCGAAACAACGATGTCAATATCTGTTTGTAGTTGTGTCATTTTTTATCAACGAAGTTTTTGTTCTTCAGTTAAATATTTGACATTCTCTCGGGAATTTTTTAATCTAAGTGCTGGTATTTTCAAGAACCATTTACGGGTGATCAAAAGGGAAAATTATTCATCTTCATCTAAAAATATACTTAAATAAAGATTGATTTAGTCTCAAGAAAGTGTAGTTCCTGTCTCTTCCTCAACACTGCTTGTTTCAAGTAAGATCGTTTTGATTTTCTCCTTTTAAAATGACCTAAAAGAACTAAGTGTAGGGTTATTGTCTCCATTGTTCTAAAAGAAGAATTTTTACAACAAACTAATTCGAAAATACGATCAAAACAATTTGTGAATATTCTAATATTCACGTCACAATTCTTGGTGCCGACTTTGGAGAAATTCTTGAAAAATGCACCCTGGAATTATGAGAGACAGAAATACTTATTTAATTTAAAAAAAAAAAAAAAAAAAAAAAAAAAAAAAAATTAATATGTTATAATTCTGTGATATTTTAATATTTTAGTCTGAAGCTGTTACTTTTTGAAGAGTTTATTTCAATATATTATTTTGTTGAACTTATATTTGTATTTGGGGAGCAAATTGCTCATTTTTATGTACTTTGAAGAGATTTTTTTTTGTTCTGAGAAGTAAATGGTAGGAAATATCTCCTTTTATTTTTGCAGAGCATGATTTTTCTTTCGATTGTATGAAGTGATAGAAGATATTTTTGTTCTTAGTATGCAAATATTTTTACAATGACCTATAATTTTACATTGTTTGAAGGGGCATATGGCAAATATTAAGGCACAATTTATTAGAACTATTGATGTATTTATATATTGTTGAGATTAGTAATTTATTTGAATGCTGTTTGTTTGAATTATTGCATTTATTTTTGAATTTTGTTGTATTTATTCATGATGACGTCAAAAATTAAACCTCTAAGAATAATAGTGACACCTTTTTCGGGTGATCCCGAACTTTTAGATTTTTTTGCTGAGCAAGTTAAGACGACCATTTCTTATTCTAACTGGAGTAATGAACAGGCACTTATTTTCCCCAAGTCTAAACTCTCTGATCAGGCATTAAAATTTTATGTTTCCTCTAATGCATGTAAAAAGGCAACTTCTCCTGAAGACTTGTTTGATATTTTTAGAAAACATTTTAAGACAGAGTCAGCTACCTCCATTGCTCTTAAATACAATAGTATAAAGTTTCTACCTTCAGAATCTATCCGGAATTTTGCTACAAGGTTAGATGATGTTGTTCGTAAACATTTTCCTCAGTTGCCTGATCCCTCCATTGAACAGATTCTAATATCAAAATTCACTGATCTCATCCCTAATAATTTAAAAGTTCACATTCTTACACAACACATAGATTCGTTTGACAAAATGATTGAAGCTGCTGCTTCATATCAAGAGATTCTTGATTCTGTTCAAGCACCTATAATTTCTAATTCGGTTCCACCTTCATACAGTATGTTACATAACTTACATGAACAACCTGATGATTCTCTGTCTCATAATAGTCATTCTGCGGACTCATCGGAGGTGTGTAACAAACCTCACTCAGCTACTTCAGGTGATAACTCATTTTGCGATACAGAGTCCAGGCACAATTCTTCCAGAAACATAAGACTTAGTCATCATTTCAAACATTCGTATAAACGAATTATTTGCCAGTGGTGCACAAGACCTGGACATTCAGCAAACAGATGTTTCAAATTGAAATCAAATTTAACTTCCAAATCAAAACAAGCATCTTTTAAAAAACGTCATCACAACTCCTCAGATGATAAACCACATTCATCCGACTCTCGACATTCTTCCTCTAAAGTTTCGACCTCCCGTCAGAACTACTCAAATAAAAATCCTCATAGGTACTGACACGATTTGGGGAGAAGTGGGTGTGGAGCTGCTTCACCCCTGTGTCATTTTTCTCCACAGTATAACTCTCAAGCTGTCTCTTTTGATAATGTAAATTCTGTTAAAGACCTTGCTGTTCCCATTTTTCAATGTGAAAGAACATTCTATAATTCAAACATAACTCCTGAATGTTTTCAAGAGTTATCTCCAGACATAAATACTCAACTTCCGTCTTTTAATGATTTTTCTGCCTTAAGTCGTGACTTTACGCCTTTTCAAGTCCAGAATGATATTATTGTACTGCAGTCTCCATTGACTAAAATTAACTATCCGATTTTATCACAGAGACTTGTGAAATCAGTTGCTAGTCAAACAAATAAAGAAATTCCACTTTTTGCAAACTCTGCTATACAAACAACCTCATCTGAAAATGACATAATCTTTGTTGAGTCCATCGAATTTCTTCTCCATGCGGAAAGTTGATCAACCTACCCTTCCAATTATTCAATTAACTATTAACAAGAATCCTGCAAATTTTCTTCTCGATTCAGGTGCAAGCATTTCTCTATTATCAAAATATTATTTTCAACGTATAAAACAGCATGTACATTATAGCAGAATTGCTTCAAATGTAAAAATTACCACGGTAAATTCTGCTGTTATTTGTTCTGGTTGTATAAACTTGTCATTTAAGATAAGGAAATTTTTCTACAAACATTCTTTTTTTCTCATTGATATTCCTGAAGATTCTAAGTTTGTTGGTATCCTTGGCTTTGATTTTTTGAAATCTCATAGAGTTGTTATTGATCTACATAATAGCCAAATTAAGATAAATAATAACCTACTTGACATCTTAGACTCTGTTTCTGCTCAAGAGGTTGATCAAACACAGGATTTACAAGTCAACACTTTAACTCAAAAGATTTCTCTACCTGAATCTTCCAATAAAAATGTATCAGTGTCTGTTAATTCCAATAATAAAGTATGTAGTTCTCTTCCTTCAAATAATTCTTGTTATTCAAGAAAGAAAGTCGTTATTCCACCTGACAGTACTGTATATGTACCTGCGGTGTCTTCCTTTCATTCTTGTGATCAATTTTTGTTTGAACCAAAGGAGTGTGAATTACCAACTTGTGCATATCAATCCATAATTTCTGCAGAACTTAGCTCGAAATCTAAAAACGCTAAAAACCTCAGTAGTTACTTTTATATTCCTATCACTAATAATGCTGAAGAACCCATTCACATTAATAAAGATTCAGTTTTGGGAACAATTCATGAGATAGATGAAATTCAAGAAGATTTTGATACTCAAAATATTAGTTCTCCCCATGAAATTAATTTAATTCAAGCTTCTACTGACATTTTAAAGTTAAGAAAATCAGAGTTTAAACTTAGTAATTTTAGCCTAAATCATCTACTTCCATATCAGAAAACAGAATTACAAAATTTATTAACTAAATATGATACAGTGTTTTCTTCTTCCTTGAAATCTTTGGGTCAAACGGACAGAGTTATACCTCATATCCAGTTTATCTCAGATGTTCCTGTTAAGACCCTGCCCTTCCCTGTGCCACAATCTATCCAAGAAGAGGCAAAACAGCAATTGGACACGTTAGTTGATGCAGGAATTATTGAAAGAAGTATTTCCGAATGGGCATGTCCAATGCTTTTGGTTAAAAAGAAAGCATCCTCTTCAAATGAAAAACCAAAATTTCGAATGGCACTTGATCTAAGATTAATTAATACCATGATTCGTAGTTCTTCTTATCCATTACCTAGAATTGATACTATTATTAACAATATTTCTAAATTTAAATACTTCACCACATTAGATTTTCCATCTGCATATCATCAGATAAATCTCCCAGAAGAATTTCGCAAGAAACTCTCTTTTACTACCGAATGGGGTACTTATAGTTTTTCTCATTTAATGTTTGACTCAGATCCGCAGCCTCTTCATTTCAAATGTTAATTGATGCAATAATCGAAGAAAGTAAATTACAAGGTGTTTATGCATATCAGGATGACATTATTGTTGCTGGTGATTCATTTCAAGAAATGATTCACAAATTAGATGTTTTGTTTTCAATTTTACAGAAACATAACCTTACCTTGTCTCCTGCTAAATGCAAATTTCATCAAACAGCCATAGATTACCTTGGTTTTCATTTGCAGAATCATACTATCCAACCAGTGTCTTCTAATATAACCAAAATTACATCTTTTCCAGCTCCAAAAACTAAGAAACACTTAAAAAGATTTATTGGTCTATGTGGTTTTTATCGCAGACTTATTCCCAAATATTCTAAACTTATGGATCCACTAATTAAACTTACCTCTCCAAAGGTTCCTTTTACATGGACGCCAGATCATAATAAAATTTTTACAGAAGTTCAAAACATTTTTTTCTCAAAACCTTTTCTCTCCTTGCCTGATTGGTCCAAACCATTTTACCTCAATACAGATGCAAGTGGTATAGCTATTTCCGGTGTCCTTCTACAAAAGCGAAATGGTCATCTACTACCTGTGAGTTATTTTAGTAAATCTTTATCTCCTTCAGAAAGAAAATATCCTGCTCTGAAGCTAGAATTGATGGCAATTGTGAAATCAATTAATGCATTTAATTTTTTTCTGTATAATAGACATTTTACGATTTTAAGTGACAGCAAACCTATTGATTATTATAAGTCTACTAGTTCACCAGTTGATCTGACTACGAGATGGTTGGTTGACCTTTACAATTATGATTTCACCTTTCAATATCTTAAAGGCGAGAGTAATGTGTTAGCAGATTATTTCTCTCGTGAAGATTTTACAAATAATTCTCAAGATCTTAACACTAACCCTGCTTTAATAAGAGATAAAAATATTCTTCCAGTCACTACAAAGTCACCAACTATTGAGTTGCATCACATAGATGATCAAAACCAACAATCTCAAGACCCAAAAATGGAAATTTCTGAGTCCACATTCCTCTGTGAACAACGTAAGGATCCTAAAATAATAAAAATAATTGACTCCATAACTTCAGATAAACCTAATCCTAAGTTCAAAAATTATTTTATTCATCCTGATACAGGTTTACTTATGATAAAACGTAAATTCTTACAACCTGAAAATTCGCCACATATTAAAATTATTGTGCCTCATATTTTAAAGTCAAAAATCTTGCATATTTGCCATATGCCTCACTTCGGTATTGGAAATACTTATAGAAGACTACTCAAAAAATTTTACTGGTCAGGAATTTATAAAGATACAAAAAATTTTGTTCTGTCCTGTGAGTTATGCGTTAGACATAAACCACAAAGAATACCTGCAGCACCATTACAAGAGATGTTCATCCCTTCTAAACCTGGTGAGCTCGTCTCAATGGATTTCTTAGGCCCTTTTTCGAATAAATTTTATGTGCTGACATTCCTGGATCATTTCTCAAAACATATAGAGTTACACCTGATCAAGATTGCTACTGCTCAGTCTGTTGTTAAATCCTTGACCAACTACATCACCACCTATGGTCCTCCGGCTTCTTTAATGTCTGATCTGGGCCCTCAATATGATTCACAAGCATTTGATAATTTTACGGAGAGCCTCAAGATCAGTATTGTTCATTCATCCTCTGGGCATCCTCAAACGCAAGGATCATCAGAGAGAATAAATACCAGCATTAAGTCATCAATTGCTACATTAGCTCAGGAGGGATATAATTTTCAACAGTCCCTAATGATACATAAAAGCCTATATAACGACACAATACATTCTTCAACTGGATACTCACCATCTTTTCTGCATTTTGGCAGATCTATATCCAATATTTTTGATCTTTTCGATTATCCTGATCTGGAAGCGTTATCATATCCGTACGATTAGTATCAGCATATGTCAACAATGAAACATGTGTACCAGAAAGTTTATGGAAACATGAAAGAGGCTCAACAGTTACGTTATCAACGCCAACATAAACGCGCTCATCTACGAAAGTTCCAGTGTGGTGATATCGTTTACATTAGAACTAATGATGCATTTAAGCCAAGAAACATTGGTCCTTATGTTGTGATAAATGTAATTTCAGATGTGCTTCTTTCTGTTAGGATTTTAGAAGATGAACTGGACGAGCCTTTTACAATAAATATTAATAGAGTAATACCTGTACAGAAACGCCAACAACACTTAGTGTTGCAAAGTCCTCATCCAATTACACCTCTACCCCACAACTATAATTTATGAAAAAGACATTAATATTTGCATTTAAATATGTATTTTCATAAATATTAATAGTTAATTTTTTTTTGTATTTATTTTTAGGTTTATGAGTAGTTGCACCTGACAATGTGATGATGTTACGGCAATAGTTTGTTCACCTAGTATTCTAAGTTCTAGTAAATTTCATTTATTTTAGCAAAAACATGATGGTAATATCCGTTCCAGGTTATCTGTCTATTCCTTTTTATTTTTTTGGTACCATGTTTCTCAGTTATAAATTGACATGATCAAGCTTATTACATAGAAAAGTATAATGATTTTGATAGTATATTTTTAATTTTTTTTCTTTTTTAGAGATCTCCACTTTTTTTTATTTTCATACAGCAATATATATATATATATGTACCATACCTAGGTTGATGAATTTTGAGTAATTAAATTAAATATTTTTGTTGAAGAGTAATTTATTGATGTTGACTTTTTTTATTTTAGAGGTTATACGTGTTGTTTATTGTTGTTGATATTATTTTGATATACATTTTATCTAATATGTTAATGGTAGTGAGTAGCTATATAAATATCTCCAATGAGTAAACAAATTATACTAGTACTCTTGATTTATGAGATACTTTGATTGATGAAAACTTGAATAGCTGAAGATGTAAGTTATTCTATAATACTCTTGGTCGACCAATTTTACTTATTATAGTTGCAACTGTTATTTTATATTATTTGAATAATACATTTTTCATGATATCTCTTGACAGCAAAGTTGTTTACCTTTTTTTTGGTGAAATATTAATGTTTAATATTTTTTTGATATGAGATCTTTTTAAAGATATACTACGTGCACAATTATTTTTATGGCATGCCACATGTAAATAATTGGAATACTCATATGTACATATTTATATTGTATATACTACATTGATGTAACATTTATGTATTCCTTTTCCTTCTCTTTTTCCTTTTTGATCACCACATTTTATTTTTAGGGCTTGTTAATTGGCTTTCAAAATTTTGATTTTCCTATCCTGATGCAAAAGGTCACCTTTTTACATCTGTCTGGCACATCAAAATTTTATTCGACGTTGGGGGGTATTGTCAGATGAAATCTCACATTTTTTTCCACCTATTCACCGGTCTGCATCTGTGACGGTGTCGCAGCCGTGCTTTTATTTTTTTTTTTTGTTTCTTTTCTTTTTTCTCCCGTCTCTCTCGCTGACAACCTTAGCGTAGACCTGTAAGTTGGCTTTTCCCCAGTGCCTGCAAATGCGCATCATTCATTATTCCTCCCTTCCTTTTTTCTCTCTGTGTTTCATCCGAGGCTGTAAGTGCGCGCATGCTCAGTAGAAAACGGGCGCTTGCTATGATTTCAAACGAGTGACTTTTCGTTTCACGAACGAATTAGATTGCGTTACTTTTGGTTTCGCTTTCTCATTTGTTTTCTGAATACCGGTGGCTTTTGAATTTGGTCAATTGTTTTAAACCTCTTGCTTAATTACTTTTGCGGGCCCCGTAGCGATGTTTATATACTGTCTCCCTTAATTTTTTTAGGCAGTTAAAGTTCTGACGGGATTGCCGAAACAACGATGTCGATATCTGTTTGTAGTTGTGTCATTTTTTATCAACGAAGTTTTTGTTCTTCAGTTAAATATTTGATATTCTCTCGGGAATTTTTTAATCTAAGTGCTGGTATTTTCAAGAACCATTTACGGGTGATCAAAAGGGAAAATTATTCATCTTCATCTAAAAATATACTTAAATAAAGATTGATTTAGTCTCAAGAAAGTGTAGTTCCTGTCTCTTCCTCAACACTGCTTGTTTCAAGTAAGATCGTTTTGATTTTCTCCTTTTAAAATGACCTAAAAGAACTAAGTGTAGGGTTATTGTCTCCATTGTTCTAAAAGAAGAATTTTTACAACAAACTAATTCGAAAATAAGATCAAAACAATTTGTGAATATTCTAATATTCACGTCACATACATATTTTAAGATTTTCAAAAATTATGTTAAAGCCCTCTACTTTATTTTAAAAAGTGCATTCATGGTGCATATTAAAGGTAATATATGTATAAATATATACAGTAGAACATCGTTTATCCGAAACTCTTTTAACTAAAACTCTCAGTTAACCAAATTCCTTGTGTGCAAAATCACATTCCTTGTGTGCAAAATCCATTTTGAAAGTTTTTTCTTCTTTTTTTTTTTAACTATCATATTCCTTGTGTGCAAGCGGTCCTTTCCAAACTTAAAAGTACATATAAATGAGGACGTGAGTTTCGAAACTTGCCTTATTCAGAAAATCAAATTTTGGGAAATCGTGAAAAACCTCTGACTACGTCCATTGGTTTCCATTGTAAACCAAGATTTTACAATGCCAGAAATACACGATAAAACTAGTTTTTTCTGCAGATTTTAGTATTTTTTCGATGCAAGTTCACTAACATAATAGATTGATAGAGAAAACTCGATTTTTTAAATTTTGGATCAGGCGAGTTTTGAAACTCACGTCCTCAAATACTTTCGATCCCCTTTCTTACAGTTCCTTTGAATTTAACTTGAGCTCCCGTAAGCAGCAGGGTGGAATGAAGGAAATGAACAAGTTAGCAGTTCTGAAGCTTTTGAATGTTTTGCAAAAGGTTTGGCATGGCTGACGCAGAAGAAAGACTGTGATACTGGTGAACTAATAATATTTAAAAATTCCGTGATAGAGCTTCAAAGCAAAGGGAATGGAAACTGTGACAAACAAAACATTTTTTCAAACCCTTGTCATATATGTAAAAGGTACTTAATTTTAAAATTAAAATTAAGGTAATTTATTATTGTTTCTATTTTGCTATTGTTATATTTTTAATAAGCACTTGTCACCATAATAAGAAATATTGCATATATTTCTCCTTAATCTTAAAATTGAAGCATTCTCGATTATCCGAAAATTTTGATTTTCCAAAATATGATCGGTCCCAATTATTTCGGATAATCCAGGTTATACTGTGTGTGTATATATATATACATATGCAGAAGAAATAATAGAAATAATATCCAAAGCAGTTAAAGAAATTTGGAAAAAATGTAATCTAAAATACATAAGTACCATTGTTAGAAAGATTCATGATATAGACAGAAATTTCAGCAGTCAAACAAAATCTAAGATTTCAATGTTTGTTGCCTATTATATTAATTCACGAAAGTGCAGATGTACGAAATTCCACTAAATTTACAATTTTCATGTGCAGACATGATGGGTACAAAAAATAAATGAGGAGCCTTTGGAATTACTCCTATGCTGGGTACAACCACACAAATCTTGGTACAGCTGATAATTTTGACTCTATTATGAGTTATAGAATGAGTTTGACATACCTTCCTTAGATGCTGAAATATAGCTAATATGAAAAACCATGTAAACACTGCATAGCAGAACCCACTGTTGAATGAACAAAGCCAAAGCTGAAACAATATAATTTTTAATAAATGTTTTACATATTAAAATTTGGTGAAATTTCATCCCGCAGAATTCCAGATATAGCGATCATGGAAATCATTAAAAGAACAGCAGTGCCATCTGTTGAGCAATATGCACCTAAACCTAATCAGTACTAATTTATGTTGAGTTTTAACTGAATTTATGAAGTTTGATGAAATTCCATCCCAAAAATTCTGAAATAAAGTTTCCATGGAAATTATGAAAAATACATCATAGCAATCCTCATGTGGGGCTATATACACCAAAACCTAATCGGTATGTACTTATGTCAAGGTCTAACTGAACATAAAGTTTGATGAAATTCCATCCCACAGATGACAAGAAATAGCTATGACAGAAATCATGTAAAACACAGCATAACAGTGCCACCTGTTGGGCTATAAGCATACCAAACCTAATCAGCATCTATTCATGTGAAGGGGTAAGGAAATATGCAGTTTTATTAAATTTCATGTATTAGTTCTTGAGATATAGCTATCACAGAAAATGTGAAATATAGAACAGAAGTATAGTAATAAAAATTTAGTATAAATGTATCATAATGAAAGAATAATGCTGTGTAAATATATTAGAAATATTAACAATTGAAGGATTCAAAACAAAAACAGCAGTTGCCCAAAATTCAAAACTTACAGAAAAGGTGTCTGGACAAGAGCTATTTCTATAGGAAAACCAAAACTTTCTTGCATGCTACATAAGGAGAACATGGGTGAATTTTTTATGTAAATGGTTTTAGTGTTCTGGGTAACGTTGTGAACAATATTATGCAGTTATTTTATGCTTGTGACTTTTGGACAAGGGTTATTTCAGTTAAGAGCCATTCATTTACCAAAATTGTTAAAGAATAATCAGTAATTTAACTACACACATTTATTTATTTTTTTAACTTCCAATATACATTTAGCGAAAGGAAAGATTGCAATCATGATAAAAACCAGATTATGGCAATATTCTGGATATCATGATAGCAATATTTTTACATTTTGAAGTTCCTGAATCTGTTTTTGCTATTTTTATATCTATTCCATATATAGGAGGAAATATTACAATTTCCTCATGTTTTTAGGTCCCCATAGTCTGTTTTTGCGATGATGTCAGTATGTGTCTGACTGAACACAACTGCATGCAAGCTACACTTTCGGTCGAGCTCCCATTAGGTGGATTTAAATATTGTATGTTGTTGGCAAATTGCCAACAACATGCAACATTTCTATATTTAAAACAAATTAAAACTTCCATTACATGACTATATAAATTCAAATTTCAATATTTATTTTGATTAAAAGGTCTTAATTTCAGCACATGTGGAATGAAAATATGTTGAAAATTGCATCATAATTTTAGGAAAGAAAGTTGAGCTTTATGAATGAAAGTTACATTTTCTTTAGCATAATGAGGTAATAAAAAAAAATAATTTTTTAAAAATTAGGATCTAAGTTTTTATTTATTTTTATATTGCTACTTATTTGAATGCATAGTATTCTGTAAAATGTTCGGAAAGTCAAGTGGAGTCACTCCAGATTTTTTTATTGTTGTTGTTGTACATGCATCCACGGAGGAAAGAGATAGATGGAGATGCAGTAAGGTGGCTGAGGGTAATGCCGAAAAAGTAAATCTAAAATCAGCTACGGTCAGCCCAAACACAAGCATGCTCTTTCATGAACAAAAGAAGAAAATTTTTAGTAATACGGTTTTTAATTCATAATGCAATGGAAAGCTGCTTTAAAATGCTTAAAAATAGGTAGATCACCTTTATTTAGAGAAAAAAATGCACAAGAGATGTCAAAGAATTTGGTCCCTGTTTCAGGTGCTTGTTTTGTTTGGGCTGCGTGACAGCATTTAAATTTGAGGGATAACATGCATCATATTGCAAACCTGTTTTACGGCATACTGCATCTCCATCTATCTCTTTCCTCCATGATATGCATCAGTAATAAATTCAATGGATGGATTTGGAAGGTCATCTTCCCACAGAGCATCCACTGTTGAATTAACAATCAACAGTGTTAGTTCAACACTGCCTATAATACCAACTTGCTACTGACAAGGGAACCACTTTTGGTGTTGCTCGCACCTATCATTGAGACTGTTGGGCCGTGGATCACTATGTTATCAAAATTATATCTATCTTCATTGGTGTAGGACGCCATCAGTAAAAACAGTTTTTAAAAGAAGTAACATATTTTATTTTTCAGAGGTTAATGTAATTTGAAGTAAAAACTTGTTAGTATAACAACACGAAAAATGCAATAACAACCATATGACTTTTCCATGGCTTGGCTGGCCTCATGCCTAAGTAGTAAAATTCAATTTTGTATTGCTGTACCAGACAGCTTCAAAAACAGCCATGTTCAACTGCAACTGCCACTGCACCAGCCACTGCACACCTCCAAGCAAAACAACTGGCTTAAATACTAAAAGAAAAGGAGGTTAAAGCACACAGTTAAAAGTTAATATGCAAATTTAAACTGCAAGTGTGAAGCAGTGAAACCAACTAACTGCAGGTTAACTGACATGAGATGGTTTCCCTGCCACACACCCAGTCAACCATGAAGCCAACCAACCATAGTCACATGTAAACAAGGTTGTGATGTGGCAAGTAGGCTAGTGAAAGTACACACTTTGTACAACTGTAAAATAAAGTTCATAGCATCTTCCAAGTAAGTAATTAATATTCAAAAATAGTAAACTGATATCTTACAGACATTTAAATGACCTTAAACATTTTTAAACAAGTAATTGAAACTTTACTGTTTCTTTGAAAAAACATTGTTATTGGTTGAGCAGAGAAACTGGGAAAACTAATTGGGAAAATATAGAAATGTGTTTTTATTTTAATAAACTTAACTTTACAAAAACATATACTTGAACTTAAGCCAACAGAGACCTGGTGCATTTTAAAGCCCTATATTAGGAAGTTTGAGAGTCGATAAAATTTTTCTGTTAAAATCACATTTCTTAATTTTACAGCAGCATAACTTTCTGATGGTTGTAGGTTGGTTGTATGGGGTTTTATGGCACAAAGTCCCATTAGGGACATGCTGCGCCAAGACAATGTCAGAATGGAAAAAATATATAACTCAAAAATTTGAGTAAAAGAAAACACTTAAGAAAAGGTGAGCAAAACAAAAAAGTTAATGAAAACAGTTACACATAAAAATAAAATCATTTAAAAGAGTCATTAGTTCATAGTAAAGAGACAAGCGTATAATTAAATACTGTGGAGTTATAAAGTAATAACTTAAAATATATATAAAGTTTAAAATGATGCACGAACATTACATAAAAAAAAAGTGTTAAAATCAGATGAGTAAAAGACAATGTAAAATCACTTAGGTAAAAATTCTTCGAAAACTGTATTTTCATCCTCAACACTTGAGTCACCGGATGCCATTTCCATTGCTTCATCAACATATTTCTTCAACTGTTTCGGATCCTTTACATTAGTAACAGATGATTTTAGCCCGTTCTTTTTTTTCACAGTGTTCTACTGTGAAGAACCCCGGATTGTCTTTGTTTCTTTCTGAGCGCAAGTTTTTTTGCTTGGATTGTCAGTTTGACTAGTATCAGGTCTATGTGATGTTTTTGCAGATGTAGCAGACTTAATCTTAGTCTGGAGTTCAGAAGACTTTTTGGATTGACTTGGGGATTTTTGAGACTGATTGATTTGGTATACTCTTTTTACAGGTTCTGAGGACGGTTGCCAGCGTTCTAATAATGGGGTTGCATAGCATTTACTACCACAACAAACATCACAGGTTTCTTTATTTGAAGTGGTGATTGATTGGGTTTTAGCTGAATTACTTGCAAGAAAGGAAGTGTCGGTCTGGGTGCCCATGTGCCTTACAGGTTTTGATTGTTCTTTAAGTATACTAGAGTAGGAAACCCCAACAGACGGGGTCCTAGATTCAACTACTTTACGGGCTTCAGGATACGAAAGTTTCTGAGTAATCTTAACAGCAATAATTTCCTTTTCACGGATCCAATTAGGACAGGAACGAGAATATGATGTATGATCACCTTTACAATTTGCACAGCGTTCTGGTTTATCGCAATTTTTACCGTCATGGCCGACTTCTGCACAACGTGCACAGGTAACAGTACCACGACAATTAGTATTGGTATGGCCATAACGCTGGCACTTAAAACAACGGAGAGGATTAGGGATATAAGGCCTGACTGGGCAGTTTAGATAGCCAGCTTTAATTCTAGTAGGTAAGGTATGACTATTGAAAGTTAGAATAATGTGTTTAGTAGGAAGTATTTGCCCATTGCGACGAATAGTGATACGGCGTACATCTATAATATTTTGATCGCTTAAATTAGATAGAAGTTCTTCTTTTGTGGAGAATAGAAGATCTGGTTCAGATATTACACCACAGCAAGTATTCAGAGTTTGATGTGCGGTAACAGAGACAGAAAAAGTACCGATAGATTTTGAATTTGACAGAAGTTGAGACTGCTTGGCCGAAGAAACCTCAACCAGTAAGTCCCCAGATTGCAGTTTTTTGAGAGAATGACCATCTCCCAAGACAGACTGGAAAGTTTTTGCAATAAGAAATGGAGAAGTTTTCTTGAAAGAGCTATCAGAGAGACTATCAGTGCGTTTAATTACAAAAAAAACGAGTAAATGCAGACTGTACACTTTGTTGCTCTTCACATGGGAGAGAAATAGAAGGAACATTAGTATTTCCATCCATAATCGAAAATATAAGAGTTCAGACCCCGGCCGCACCACCCACTACCGAGCCCAACAAGGGGATGCACAATCGTACACCAGTGCTAACCAGGGCCCATACGGTCACAAGACACTCCTATGCCAGTCTCCACCCTTAGCAAGATGGCTAGTAAGTACTCGCTCACTTGATCCCCAGCCAGTGACAAGTCAGCTGACCAGCCGATTGATGCATACGGGACCAATATGCACCACCCGTCTACCTGAAGCAGAGGCCAAAGCAGTGTGTTGGTTTCCCTCAACTGCCAGGATCCCCCTTTCCAGGGACACGGGTCGCCACGTACGGCAAACACGTGGGTGGTTTACAATTCTCCATGAGTCAACATGCAGGATGATATCGGCTCATACAGAATTGCCCTCACCTCCGAAGAGGAAACCACAACGAGAGTGAAACATAGAGGAAAGAAAGATAAGAGAAATAAGAGGAAAAGGAAAAAAGAAAGATCGCTCAGGAACCCGGGGTTGCGAAGCCCGTGAATACCTAAAGAAGGTATCCCCCTGGGGGGCATAACTTTCTGAAAATGCAATTTTCGAAACCACTTATCGGACTATTAACATAAAAAAAAAAATTAAGAAAATCATTTAAAAATACAAATTAGTCAATAATGAATATAAAATATTGCAAAAAGTTAAAAAATTTCTTCAAGAATCTACGAATTTGATTTTGAAAAATTACAACATTATATTCACAGTTTTGGTGGGGAAAAAGTTGGCGTTTCAAATTTTTTTTATTTTATTTCAAAAGTATTTTTTTTTTCAAAAGTAGATTTATTTAAAAAGTATTTTTCAAAAGTAGAGATTACCGGCAACCCTAGCCGAATGTCATAGTTGCTTGTCGCGTGTGAGCACTGAGCAATGGTTTGGAATCCACTAGAAACTAATGTCCGACTTAATTTCTATATTTAAAACACAGTATATTAGGCACAGTAAATTCTCTAAATTGTATAAAAAAATTACTTTATGATTACTTTTACCAAACAACATAACATTTCATTTTAAACATTCGAAACTTTATTCCATTCGACTTCAAAAGAAAATAGTTTATTTTGTATTTCACTAAAAAAAAAAAAAAAAAAATACTTTTCAATGATTTTGAAAGCTTTTCACAGAAATAGCTATTTATACATTTATCATCTGCATAAAAAAAAATAATTCTTGCTTCTCATGCAATCAATTATCAAACAAATCGCAATCTGATTTAATTCTATACATATCGTACATATACTCAAAGGATAAAGTGGGCGAAAATTTTGTGCTGCCATATTTGGTGATTTAACTCACTTTTGATAAGAAATTAACAAATAAAAACCCAACAATAAAAAAAAAGTATAAAAAATACCTAAAATATGATTTTAACAAAGAAATTTTATCAGTTCTCTAACTTTTACATGTAGGGCTAGAAAATGTACCAGGCCTCGATGCTGGGTGCGAGCAACACCAAAGGTGGTTCACTTGTGAGTAAAAAACTCGTATAATAGTGGATGAAAACTGAAATTTTCATGATAACAAAACTAAAAAACTAAGTACTTACTACCGAATGTGATTCTGGCAAATGAAAGAACACACAAAGTCCAGCAACAGAACTTATAATTTTTCATGGTACAACAAGAGAACCCAAACGATGTAGCTGATATAACAGTTATGAGACTTATCGATATTGAAGTACAGCATGGTACCCATAAAAATTTACCCTGAATTTTCACAATTAAATTTTTAAGCATTAACACGAATTGGTTCAATTCAGGGTGCAATTTACATTATAAACACAATAATATCTAGTAAAGCTATGAAATTAAAAGAAAAATAATTAAAAAAAATACATCTGATTTCATCAACCAAAAAATAAATTACTTACTATTAATAATGAAACTTTGTGCAAAATACAGGCATTGCACAGAATTGATAATGTCATCCGTGCATTGAGATTCTCTATCAGCATCAAATGAATTAAGTTCAGGTGATGGTGAACTGGCTAGGGTAGGATCTGGACTAGAGGCAAAACTTTCTCTTTTTATACTATTTTCTCTAGATCTGTAAAAAAAGTTAAACCAATAATTTTAGTATAACTTAATAATAAATATATATTCAAAATATTTTTTATGAAAATAATTAATAAGAATAAAAAATTCCTTTTTTCTTCATTAGAGAGTAATATAAATATGTACAATTGATTCACATTAGAGTACATTGTATACAACTTAGGGGAGAACCTTTGCACAGCACATTGCAACAGTCCTAATAAAGCATCCCCAGCCCATTTTTATATTATTTTTCATGTGTAAAGGAATGTTAATAAAAGAAAGTTACTAGAGACCACATATACCCTTGAGGTGACCCTTGTAATAACATTTTATATTGGAATATTACAGAGAATGTTAAACATTCTGTTACAACAGATTATTCATTCTATTTTCACTTTAATGGGATTTGAATGTATTATAAACACAGTATGCACAGTGCTACTTTAATAAAGAACACTGTTTACTATGCTGCACTAGTCTGCATCTACAATGGTGTACCCATTTAGAATAAAGATTTAAAATGAAGATGTTGCAATGAAAGATTTACAGCATGGATGTGGAAATATACCTGAAAATAGTGGCAAACTTATGGAATGCATGCCCATAGTAGCACTTAGGACAATTTCTCTGGTGCATGAAAAATTTAAATTTGATAATCATTATACATAGATAACATTTATTTTCCCTTTTGTAAAAATAAATAAAGTTTTACTTAACTTGAAACTTGAACAGACTATGGGGTTCATATAGACTTGATGGGGGGAAAATTCAAGGAGTGTAGAAAAAAAATCAAAGCCCAAAAATTTAAATGGACTTACCATATTTGTCCATGTAAGTCACATTCTCATGTAACACACGAACCCTAATTTTTAATATCTCATTTGGAGAGAAAAAAATAGGAGAAAAGTATTTCAAACAGGCTTTATTCTATTAAAATATAACGGTTAGTGCTAAACTTGCACAGTATTTAGAATGTATTGCTCACTGGTTTCATAAATTTGAATGCAAAATTGCCAGTCAACTATTTTATGCTGTGACCAATGGTTATATATACAGAGGCTGGTCAAATTCCAAATGCTCACCATGTATCACATGCATCTAGACTGTAAAAATAAATTATGATGGGAAAAAACAATGGAGCATAAACGAAAGCTACACATCATATTTGAAGATATACGTTAACTTTTAATTTTTTTTTTCTTCTTTAGATTCAGTAATCACTTGAACTTTACCTTTGTAAACATGAGAAGATTTTTATTTTACTTCCTTTAAAGGTGAATCTCTTTCACATGATACATACATGAAAAAATTTGGTGCAACTTCATTAGACTTTGCCAATACTTTGCATTCAAATACCAGGTAAAATGTGCAACACAACATATGTTGCAATTCTTCTAAGAGGCTTCAATTAGAGCTAATCTTCTGTAACTGGATTCACAACCAAAGTTGGCCTCAAAAATGAGCTATACTGGCAACAATTAGTTTCAAATATTACAATCTTTAAATAATAATATTATTATATAAATAATAATATTTAAATAATAAAATCTAATAAAATTACAATCTTTTTTTTTCTAAAAAAAAAAGGACCCTACAAAACAACCTAAAAGTTTGATTTTTTTTTTAAAGTTTTTTTTAAATTAAGCATTGAAAACATGAAGAGGTACTGTATTGTATAAATGATTCCTACAGATTTAAGGCGATAGACTGTCTAGCCTAATCAATTAATGAAGTGAAAGAATTTTAAGTTTGTAATACATAAGCAAATGTTGCTTAATATTAATTGATTGAATATTTTTTTTTTTACTAACTACAATCTCAATTTTCTGAAAAAAATAACAATACTTAGTATTCACTAATTTTTTTAAATTATGTGACCTTTAAAAGTTTTCATTAATTTCATTTTTATCAGTCTCATTCTAACATCCTAAACTTCAAATATGATGCTAGCAGCTAATGATTTATAATCATGGAAGACGGTAGTATTCCGAGTGACGCAGCCTTAAGCCTAAAATCGTATCGTATCGTATCATAGAATTCGTAGATGGCGGAACTCATATATACAGCTAACTCGACATCAAAGAAAACGCGAAAAGCCGCCTTTTATACAGCAGATATATGTCTTATTGTTCTGAATTTTCTAGAACAGTCTTATATCTGCAGTCTAATCGTATACTGAAATTTTTACATTTCTACGTGCAGTATATTTTGAGATCTAAATAGCCATTTTTAAAGTGAAAACGTTGGTATCATATCGAGGAAGTTCCTAATTTGAAAATCTCGAAAACGGTTCTAACGATTATTTTTAAATTGATACATAATATAAATGTGATTAAGGCGAGGTGAATAACACTTTTCTTTTTTCTGGGAAAACTCTCGTTCGTTAAATAATTCGATTTTTTTTTCTCTCGAAAATGACATGGGCGATTTTTTAAAAATCAAATAAATATGTTTCAGATGAACCAAATAACAATTTACTTGTTTCCAGCAAGACTCTTGTTCGTTTTATAATGTGCATGAAAAATCGGACTATATTTCTTCGCCATTCTATGGAAATTTCACCGAAAATGGATGACACTGTATTCATACACATGCTTTCTTTTTAACCACTTTTGGGAAGAAAAATTTTGTCTTCCCACTGGCTGAGTGGCTAAGGGCCATCGTTTACTGGTCATAAGATAGGCAGTTCGATACTCACTGATACGTGTTTTCACATGTGAATGTGTTTTTTTTTTTTTTTTTTTTAAGTCTGCTAGTTGACCATTATTCTCAGTTCCTTTGTAATTTTTTTAATTGCTATTAAGTTAAATAAAATTACAATTATAATGACGCCAATTTGATGATGATTATTTCTTGGCAATTTTTCAACAATAAAAATATTACCATAAATTTTATAAATATATTTCATTTCAATCACTTTACAAAAAATATACATTAATAATTATTATCTGAATATAAATCACACGATCAGAAACGTAAAAAAAACAATTCATTTCAGCTCTTCTTTTTATAATATCATTTTTTATTATTATGACGGTCAATCAATATATAATCACTGACATCCATATTATTATTATTATTATAATTATTATTTTCCTTGCATAAAAGCTATTGTGATGTAATAATATCTTTTATAATAAATAATTTAGTTGAAATGTTTTATTTATAAATATCAATGAAGTTTGATTACAGTTTACATAATAAGCATATCAGACTTCTGGTGTCGCCATCTTTTGACGCAATTGCGTAGTATTATAGAGAAATGTTTGATAAAAACGTCTATCCATCTATGTAACTATCCATCTATGAAACACCATCTATGTAAGGATTTAATAATTATAAATTAACATTTTGGATTTACTAATTTAAGGATAAAGTGTTTTTAAAGGAATATCAAGTGAAACCCTCTGTGTGATCTGCGATTATACTTACCCAGTTGTTTTTATATACAAACTGCTATAAGGAAAATTGTAATAAAATAGTAAAAATTAAATCTGCATTAAATTCCATAAGTATCTTTTTTTTAATCATTTTATCACTAACCTCAAAAAAGTAATGATATCAATGCAAAAACCCTTGACGGGTTAAAAGTTTCTGATGCAGCACTTTATCTTATGCTCTAAGAATTTTAAATATGGAACTTAAAAATACTGATATCAAATTTTGAGTGACGTTATGCTATTTCTTAAAAAATATATTTGTATTTATTCCATCATTTTATTTTTGTTTTATTTATAATCGCATGTGCAAAAGTTATGTTCAACATGAAAAGCTGCATAAAATTTTATTCGCTGTTGCTTTATCATTTACATCTCTCATAAATTCAAAATATGAGTTTTAAAAGATATGATATAAAATTTAAGTGACGCCTTGATGTGACTTTAAAAGGTTTGTTTTAAAATTCAATTTAAATTATTTTTGACTTGGTTAAAATAATTTTTTACATCTACACAATACTTTTAATTTTCCAATTCACTGTTAAATATATCACTTTCATTGAATCTATACTATGCATTGAAATGTATTTATTTCAATAAATTGATTTATCTTTTGTGTCACGCTATTCAAAATTGTGAGTAAGATTTATGTAAATGGTTTATTTGCGTCAAACTATCCTTTTTCATACATTTCATGTAGTTTGGACACAATGACGCAAATAAACCATTTACATAAATCTTACTCACAATTTTGAATAGCGTGACACATGTTATGGGTTTTTTTTTCTCTGAGCAGTTAAATTTCCACCTAGATTGAATCCTGTATATAAAATCATAACAATAACTTCTAGCTGAATTACAGAATTACTGTAAAAGAAAACTTTAACACTAAGATATCAATGCCACACTTAAAGAATTTTAAAACTGCAACAAAATACTAAAGCAAATACAGGGTTCTCAATTTATCTGCTCAGATCAACCCCAACAATTGTCATAGAGTCAGAATATTCATGCATGACCAGAGAAAATCACTTAAAAGGAGATGAATATAATTAATTAAATGAAATTTAAACATACCGCAAGACAAATTACTTAAAGGAATATGAATGAACTGAAAAGGTAGATTAATTTGAGAATTTTGAATAAGTTCACAGTCAAGAGCTGAGATATGAAAACAAGCTTCAAAGTCATACATAAAAAGAATCTAACTCTATGGGCTGAGATCGTAATGTGGCTAAATTCATTAAATTGTAAAGGTGTGTAAAATTGAAAATTTTAGTTAACTTAAGCTGTTTACCTTCATTACAACAAAAAAACTAGAAGAAACACTGTTCATATTCTCTATATTCTTCAATTTATTAATGATTACTTTTAAATCTTTATTTTTAAATTAATATATCATTAATTTTAGAGAAACAGACCATTTCTACTTCTTCTTGGGTTAATTTGAACTGAAACATTTATTCTCATTATTTCTGTTTTTCAAAGTATATTTACTTATTTAAACCTAGTGAAGTTACTTTATTGAAGAATACTTTTAGCAGTGCGAAAATAGATACAAGTCAAGAGAATAAGATTAAAATTAAATTTAATTCTTCATAGGGAGTTTAAACTCTTATACATACAGGTGTTTCAAAACTTATTTCTCAAGTTAACACAATTAACAAATGATATTGTAAATATTCTAACATTAATAGGACAGATTTTTATCATGTTGACATTTTCTGGCTTCAATTATATAGATTGCAACTTTTAAAACAAAGATAATCAATCATTACGTTATAATGGAACAAGAGAAAAAAAACTTAACATACCCAATGTAATCCATAGAAGGTTTCCGACATGGTACACCACAAATTATTCTATTTTCTTTTAACATAGTTATCTTAACACAATTTTTTAGATGACTTTTCTTTGACGACCATATCTTAACTGGCAGTGTTTTTTTTTGTTTTCTGTAGTAAAAAAAAACTCCTTATCTTGAAAATAGTTTCAGGGGGTGGGCTACACCCCACACACTTCCTTCGGTACGCAGCTTTACCCGATGAGTTAGGAAATCGTTTTGGAATTTGAAGTCAGGAGCCAATCTCGCTCTCCGTGGAAGTAGCTGGAATTGTTTTGCTTCAACTTTAAACTAGCCGGCATCCTCCGTGATATATTTCTAGGATAAATCAATGTTTAGCAAAAAAGGGAGCGGAACGCTAACGTCTTGCTTCGCATGCTCACGATTTATCTTGGATCTCTATTTCACAGAATCTGATATCAGGGCATTTTTTTACTTGTCCGATGCTCGGTCAGCAGCCAGGTATATCCAGCTTACCAGTACAGTCGAAAGATGCACCTTCTAAAGCCGCGCTGGCTTACCGTTCATTTTAAAAAAAAGCGAAAAGCACTTACAATTCAATTCATACTCTTTACTCGCAAGAGTAGATCTTTTCTGTCCTTGGTCTCAAAGGCGAATCCTTAATAAAAATTGTTTCAGGCCTCGACAAAAGAGGGGGGGTTTCCCGGGCCCCTTTGGCCCCTCAAAATTTTATGTTGTTTCACATCTTACTGCACTCAGGACCCCTCTAAAAAAAAAACGCTACACGACCAACAGACCACGCACTTGCTTCTCGCGTCCCCTCAATTCTTCCCGCGTTACTTCCCAGGAAGCAATAAAGGGTGGAGGCGAAAACTGTTTTCATTGGTCAATTTCCCTACCTAATGCCAAGAACATCTCGTTGCTATGTCCCTCTAACCACGGGGAGATCACGTGAACTCAAATCTCAGAAGCCCAGGCAATACTTGCACCTGCTTAAAAAATTGTTTTTCGTAAACAAAGTCATAAAACTGCATTGTAAAAGGGGCTGGTATGCTATGAGAAAAATAGCATTCCCACACAATAATCCTGTGTTTAAAATGTAAACGTGTGTGGTCCCAATTATTTCTGAACACAGCTGACCATTTATCCCACGTTTGCTAGTAAAAGAGAGAAAAGGGAGATTTTTTTTTTTGTGAGAGAGTATCCCAAAAGAAAAGGTTTTATTTACAGAAAAATAGAGGAATGTTTTTGAATAACAACATTTACATGTTGTAACATAATTTAAGTACGAGAAATTAATAAAAAGAAAGGGTGCTTAATTTATTAAATTACTTTTATTTATTTATTTATTTTTATTAATTTTAGAAAACACAACTGACTTTAAACTGAACTCTTAAAAATAAAGAAAGTGTACAATGAAAAATTTTGACTAGAACTAAGCTATTAATGATATACAAAAAAATGGGGGGAGGGGGCGCGTGCTGTGTACAAATAATATATTTTAAAATGAAAATTTCTTAAAAATAAGTAAATTACGCCTAACAGGATTCCCCGTCGGTTGAAAAAAAATCAATTTTTTTTGAATGAAATACAAAAAAAAAATTATTTTTTGAATGTCAAAGAAGAAACACAAGGCCAAAAATTTCAAAACGAAAAAAAAAAAAAAAAAAAAACCCAGTACATGTCCCAATGAGTCACTTACTTAATCTCGGTGAATCTACTCAAGGATCTTTGACCATCAAAACAAACTAAACTTCAGCCCGAAAGACAGATCAGAGTCCCGTTGTACATTCGCCACTACTGCAACACACTCCGGAAATGTGAAACAGTAGTTTGACTACAGCAAACTTCCCAAAAGGTCCAAAATTGTAAATGTTAGAAACAAAAACTGAGATACCTATACTACGTATAAAAATTATCTACTTTTCCACACACAATTCACAGACGAAAATCACCATGACTGCAATTTATTTCTGGACAATGGCGAGCAAAGTTAGTATATGAGATCGCCGACTTGAGAACTACCACTAGAGCTCACTCTAGTTACACCGTACCCGAACTCCACTCTAATAACACTAACCAAATATCCCCAACTTTGTATAGCAATATACTTACTACCTATTCCGGGGGATTAATTTTGACTTATAGCACTGCCAGCCAGATATGGACACAAAATATATATATGCACAGTTATATAAACAAAACATAAAATCAATACACTAGTGCACAGCTGGACAATAGAATACACATAAACAGAGACAAAAAAAATTAACATTAGGTATATATTGTTGACAAATACATATCACTCGGAAAAATGTGGATTAGAGTTCTTCAGACTGGTGAAAAATTGTTCGTTTGAATTTTAGAAACACATAAGATCTTTCTGAGTTTTACAACTGCACTTACAGGGCCACTGTGCATTTGGTAAGTGTATGCCGCAATGTGTGTTGCAGATAAGAACACGTAAAAATTATATACCAACTTTGGTTATCAAAATTTTGCTAAAATATCCACAAACATTAAACAGTTTGATACACCAACTGTGGTGGTGAATAATTATACCCAAAATCGAAAAAGGGAAGGCAGAAAACAACAAAAAAAAAAATTTAAAAAAAAAAAAACCGGTATACAGATTTAAAATGAGATGAATTAATGTAAATACACACCAAACATTTTAATACTTACATTTAGATAAACAAACCTCAGTTCCAACCTACATACTAGAAAATTTTGAACTAAAACCCCTTTAATTCAAAACAAGAAAAATGTTTGAAATACATACACCTGAGTTGTAAACAAATAGTATACTTCTATACTTATACACTAACTCACACCTCAGATACACTAATCTGTGTAATTTCAAACAGTATTTAAAAGTGTGTATTCCCTAAAGAATAACAATTCTAGTACCTACCCTAGAAAACCAAGTAAAATTACACACTAATATACAAAATTTTATACATAAGTACTTTATTACGTATATTAAATAAAATATACCTATCCTTGCTAAACCATTACCTTAAAAAAACAATGCATATACATAAAACACAAAGCGAATAAGAAGAATTTGATGCATGCATAATTCCATTAAAAATGTACAGAAAATTTTCAAAGTTCAGAAAATACAGCTAAAAATTCGGAAAAATGCATAATAAATTAAACAATGTATGTGCGGAGTACGTTTTAATATTAAAATAACCTAAATACACACTAGAAATAATAATAACTAAGTTAGAAAACATCTAGTATATTGACAACAAACTTCCGTTACCCGGACACAAAATCAAAACAAGTTTAAAGTTCCTCAAAAAATTAATTACGTACTAAAATGCACAAAATAACATTAAAAGAATGCTAAACATATATATATATATATACAAAAAAAATATTAAAATAAAAACTATTCTAGGCAAAGATTAGTGCTTAAAAAGTTGCTACACTCTATAATTTGGCTTATCTCTCCTTTCACGGAATCCATATTGACTGGTCGGGACAGCATTCGATTTAGTTGGTATCGATTGTAAGTGACTAACATTCGAAGTACGCGATGCATCCGCATTACAATCCGACGTAACTTGATTAGCTGAATTCCCTCCCGGTGCTGGATCTGAGAGCTGAACGTCGCCTGAATTTTCCTCATGCGTATCGCTGGAAACTGGGGGGGAAGAATGATGAGCCATACTTTCGCTATCTGCCTCTGCTGAACTTAAGGGCGATTGCTCTGCGCTGTCTGCTGTATCTGGCGTGCTCCGTGGGGTCGAAAAAACTGGGACGAAGTTACGTCCGCGCCTGCGCTTCCGTGGTGCAAGAAAATCGAAGTTGCTTGTCGAAGGGACGTCAGTTACAATCGGACTGGACTCAATCGATATAGAATCGACATCCTGCTGTTGTTGTTTTGGTACAAAAATGGGATTTCTGCTTTTAAACTCCGTTAGTCTGTCAACATGTACAACTTGCGTTTTAGATAAGTTAGATTGAAGAGCAATTTTAAAATTTACTTCACTTAATTTTTCAGTTATAGTGTAAGGACCATTATTAAATTTAGAGAGCTTTTTTGACTGACCTGGCTTTACGGAAGGTGTGAATAACCAGACAGAATCCCCTACTTTGAAATTTTTACACACTGCAGTTTTTTCACGATACTTCTCTTGTTTTTCTGAAACTTTAACAAGACTGCTGTGTACTTCCGTGTATACTTTTCTCAATGCAGGAAATAAGAGTTCACAATATGAAGGAGTATCATTGTAATTTAAAGTTGTAGGGGTAGAAAAAATTTTATACGGAAGGTTAAGATTTCTTCCAAACATTACTGCAGCGGGGGTTAAGTTTGTGGATGAGTGTACTGCTGTGCGGAGGGCTAAAAGAGCAAATTTGAGTTTTGTATCCCAGTCTGTTTGATTTTGGTTGACGATATGACATAGGGCATTTTTCAATGTCTGATTTTGTCGCTCCACTTGTGCATTCCCGCTTGGATGAAACGGGGTTGTCTGAATGTGTTTGGTGCCAAACTTCTTATAGACTTTCTCTATAGCTTCTGATATTAAATTTTTTCCTTTGTCAGTTGTGATATATGAAGGTGCTCCATATCTTGACACGAAGTCAGCAAGGGTATCAGCTATCATATCTGAAGTGATATCGGATACTGCGTATGCTTCAGGCCATTTTGAAAACGCATCAATATATGCAACAATAAACTTATTACCCGAAAAAGTCTGGGGCAAGGGACCCAAGATGTCCAAATTTACCTTTGAGAGTGGGAATTCAGGGGTAGGCATTCTTTGCAATGGGGCGAGATGTTTTGCCTTGTGTGCACGTCTCTGTTGGCAACTAATGCAGGACTCTACTAGATGTTTGACATCAGCGGACATGCCTGGCCAGTAAAAATTTTCGCGAATGCGATCAATGGTTTTCTGGAAGGCTTGATGACAAGCAGCTAGAGAATCGTGAGTTAGTGCAAACACCTGGGGGATAAGTTCTCTTGGTACCACAAGTCTGGGCAATTTATTCAGCACAAGAGAATCTCTAGTGTCCTCGCCCACTAAAAGATCATCTTGGAAGAAAAATCGCATATACTTGGGTGCAATTTCCACCCCTTGGTCTAATTTCTGAGCAATCTGTATACACTTTTTATCTGATTTTTGCAATTCCCTGATTTTCTCTAATAAATCAGATTGTGGCATAAACATATTTCCTTTTTCCACTTGAATACAAAAATTGCAGCTGGTCACATTTTCAGAAAAATCATTCTCATTTACATACCTTGATAAGAAATCAGCTACACTGTTACAACGACCTTTAATAAATTTAATCGTAAAGGTAAAATCTGCAAGAGTGCAAACCCATTTCGCAATTCGGGATGTTGGGTCTTGAATTTTGAGCATATATGTAAGTGGGGCATGATCTGTATAAATAAAGAAGTGTGTGTTAGCTAAGTAACACTTAAAATGTGAAGTAGCCCATACTAGAGCCAGTAATTCACGCTCCGTGGTCGAATACCTCGTCTCAGGGTCTTTTAATTTTCTACTGGCAAAGGCGACAGGATGTAAACAGTTGTTATCATCAAATTGCGACAATACTGCTCCAAGAGCTGAGCCACTAGCGTCCGTATATAAATGAAATTCCTTATTAAAATCAGGGAGGTTTAAACAAGGTTTAGATATCAAAGCATTTTTTAAATCTTCAAATTCTGCCTCTGCTTCCTGATTCCAAACAAAACGACCATTATCTTTAGTTAGTAAAATTAAATTTTTGGCTCTTTTTGAAAAATCGGGAATGAATCTCCTATAAAATGATATTGTACCAATAAAGGATCTAACTGCCTTACGAGTTTTAGGTGGTTGGAAATCTTTAATTATTTCAATATTTTTATTGATTGGTGCAACTTTACCTTTTTTAATCTCAAAACCAAGATATTGAATTGTATCAGATAAGAAAAAACATTTACTAGGTTTTAACTTTAACTTATGTTGGCGAAGTCTACTGAACACTAAATTTAATTTTTCAAGGTGGGACTCTACATCTTTCGAAGCAATCACAATATCGTCGATATAAACTAGGATACCTAAATTTCCTAAGTCACCAAAAATAGCATTCATTAATCTTTGAAAAGAATTGCCAGATGTCGATAATCCGAAGCAATTCCTGGCCCACTCAAAGAGTCCTTTATGGGTGATTATTGCTGTTTTGTGTCTATCCTCAGGACGCACAACTTGCTGGAAAAAACCACTCGTTAAATCAAGAGTTGAAAAAAAATTTGACCCAGAAAGTGCATCAACCGAATCTGTTATATTCGGGATGGGATAAGCATCCTTAACTAAGTTTTTATTAAGGGCTCTGAAATCGACCGCCAATCTATAAGAACCATCCGCTTTCTTAACTAAAAGTACAGGGGAGGCGAATTCAGACATAGAGGGGGCTATAATTTCAGCTTTTAAAAGGATATCAAGTTGACTTTCTAACTCTTCTCTAAGCTTATGTGGGACTCTATATGCTTTACATTTTACGGGTTTATCTGAGGTTAAATTAATTACATGGGGGATAGTGTCACAGCCTGGTAAGTCTAAAACTGAAGCTGCAAACACATCTTTATTCTTATCTAAAAATTCTTGCATCTTAAGTTTGAGGGGGGGTTCTAAATGATCAAGATTGATATCTGTGCTCCATGTCAGGTCAGCATGGTCAAAATCATCACCTGGGGCGGGTGTATTTACATTAAAAGCAAAATTACATTTATCATAGTCACAATCAGAATCATCGATACACTTTCGAACTTTGGCAACCCTCATTCCCTTCTTAAAAGTTACACTATCATCCGAAAAATTTGCAAAAGATATGTACAGCCCACGTTCCTGAGAACAGACACTTCTAGACGATAATACACTATTACAGACTTTCTGTACCAGAGGTTCCAAAATCACATTATCTTTACTTTGAATAAAATTATCTCTTGAACATTTAACTTTTGCTATAACTTTAGAATGGGGAGGTATAGTTATTACACTGGTGAGTACCGCAAAACTAATCTCATGATTTTTTGAATTTTTGTCCTCATTACATGTATCGGTACTTGTTTCACTCAAATGTGCAACTTCACTATTAGTCACATTGACCTGGCAGACAGGATAAACACTTTGCATTTCCCTATTTTTACTTTTTTCCTCCTCCTCATTCATTATATCTGAGCTTACGTTAGTATTTACATTATGAATATTTACATTAACACTTATCTCATTTTCATTCGAATTGTTGCAACCTATATTACTATTTACATCATTACTGTTACTAATACTACTTATACACCCTACATACAGTTTATTATTATTTACATTATCCCCTACATTAAAAATCTCATTCATATTTAGGGAATTTTCTACATTTGAATTTATCTCTGAGAGATCCTGAACAACAGAGCATTCATCTTTATTTACATTGCTTTGACAATTATCACCAATTACAGCTTTACTCATTTCATTAATGTTTTTCTCCCTAACCTGTACTTTCCTATCTTCCTTATCTGCTTTTAATTCTAGTTCATCTTTATGATTATACTCCATGTTGTTCAGAGTTTCCCCAGAAGCTTTATGTTTAAAAAAATTCTCCTTTGGGAAATTTGTTTGACATGCTACAGATTCAGTTTTGTAAAAATTGACATTGTTTATTTTACTATATTCACATTTGCTGTCAACCAGTGGGGAAGGGAGGGAGTTTTGCACACTATTTTTACACAAAGTCTGCTCGTTTACATTCAAGATAATGGATTTTTGTTGACAATTAATAATGGCACTATATTTACTTAGAAAGGGCATACCCAAAATGGCAACAAATTCATTAGCTAATTTTCCTGGTACCACGAAAAATTCTGCCTGACAGTTTACATCATTGAACTTAAAGTTTAAATCTATTTTTTCTGTAAGTGGAACCTTTTCACCTGTTACCGTTAAAATCAGGGTATTGCATGGAGTGGTATTTGCAAATGGAATAAGATTAAGGCCTTGCCTGGATATCAGATTAATTCCTGAGCCAGTATCACATAACACATTTAAAAAAATATTATTTATAAAAATTTTCATTGTAGGCAAATTGTAAACAGACAGGGAAAAAACATTATATACAGAGGGAGGAATGTCGTTAGGCCTATCATGAGTCAGTCCGACTGATTCTGACTCAGCCCCTACTCGTTTAAACCTATATTTTCCTGAGTTACATTATTTTGGCCCGTTTCCTGTTGTGGGACATTGTTGTCGCCACCTCTACCTCTTGTATATTGCCCTCTACCTCTATAATTATTCCCTCTCTGAGAGTTATCATACCTTCTACCTCTTTGAGGCTGTTGGTATCCAGACATACCCCTATGACCCTGATAACTCCTATTGTTACCTCTCCAAAACTGGTTTCTGGGGTTTTGGGAGCAATCTCGAGCAAAATGGTTGAGACCCCCACACGTATAGCAAGAAAAATTTGAAAAATTTGTTTGTTCTGGGTTCCACAACCTTCTGTCATTATCTGTTTTCTCCACTAAACTATCAATTTTCGCAGTTAACAATTGTAATTGTTGTCTTAGCTCCTCAATTTCCTGCTTCTGATTGTTTACATTCGGTTTTTTAGCTTGAGTAGCCGCGCAAGCTATATTGATAGGTTGCGGTTGAGTTGCCTGTGCCAAATCGTGGGAGTATAAGGGGTTAACACTCCTACAAGCTTTTTCCTCTAATCGGGCATAAGCTAAAATTTCAGCAGGTGTTTTTGGGTCTTTTGAAATTACCCCCTTCCTGATTTCTGGCAATAAATTTCCCAGCAGCATGGAGTGTAGCATTGCATCTCTACTTTGCTGCGCTATTGTTGATGATACCCCATCCATAACAAGAGCCCTTAGGGAAAGATCAGAAGCCCTGTCAAAAAATTCTTGAACAGACATAGCAGGTGTTTGCTTAAAATTTAAAAATTTAGCTAAAGCTACATCTGGGGTTTCCTGATGAATGTACCTCTCTTTAATAATTTTAACCAGTTCTGCACTATCCTTACCCTTATGCAGTTTCAATAGTTTAGCAGCTGTTCCCGAAACTCTGCTTAATAAAGCAAACTTTTTCTCCCCCTCATCCCAGCCGAAAAAATCTGCTAATTCCTCCCACTTTTCAAGAAAGTCAGAACATGAAACTGTTGATTCACCATTAAAAGGGGGGATGCTTGAAAGGTTGTCGACTAAGGCCGTTTTCTTTTGTACAAGTGCAAGTTCTTTTGTAGCTTCATCTGCCATAATTAAATCTTTATATATAATCTTAACGTTAGACAGAAATAAAAGTTAAACTGTAAACTAAAATTACGTCCCTATGCAGATTTAAGAATTATACCCGGTACACAAGGGCACATTACAATTAAAACACTTACACAAAAATAAAATTATGTAAAGTATGACAGAAAAATTAGTATTTGAGAAAAGAAAAACTTCTTAGGGGGGGGGGGGGGGCATATACTTAGAAACCTCACACCTTGGAGCATACACTTATACATATATATTATAATACACAACATATGAAAAAACACACACATATATATATATACCTATTGTCCAGCTTGCCCCTAAATTTTTGGTAAATGAATGACTGAATTATCACTCGCATGAACTCTGTACAAAATGTGTATACTAACTCAATGGCAATTACCAATAAAAATGAACTACCTAAACTTTTAAATCACACCCGCACAAGAAAAAAGGACAATTCTGGAATTTTGCGAGAGGAAAACATCGAAAATTTGTAAAGTATAGAGTTCTAAATTCAGTCAAACAGTTAATTCCCAACCAAATACTGTAATATATAAAATCACACATAAATTCAATACAATAACCAGGCCTTTAATAACATGGCACCATTCTTGTTATGGGTTTTTTTTTCTCTGAGCAGTTAAATTTCCACCTAGATTGAATCCTGTATATAAAATCATAACAATAACTTCTAGCTGAATTACAGAATTACTGTAAAAGAAAACTTTAACACTAAGATATCAATGCCACACTTAAAGAATTTTAAAACTGCAACAAAATACTAAAGCAAATACAGGGTTCTCAATTTATCTGCTCAGATCAACCCCAACAATTGTCATAGAGTCAGAATATTCATGCATGACCAGAGAAAATCACTTAAAAGGAGATGAATATAATTAATTAAATGAAATTTAAACATACCGCAAGACAAATTACTTAAAGGAATATGAATGAACTGAAAAGGTAGATTAATTTGAGAATTTTGAATAAGTTCACAGTCAAGAGCTGAGATATGAAAACAAGCTTCAAAGTCATACATAAAAAGAATCTAACTCTATGGGCTGAGATCGTAATGTGGCTAAATTCATTAAATTGTAAAGGTGTGTAAAATTGAAAATTTTAGTTAACTTAAGCTGTTTACCTTCATTACAACAAAAAAACTAGAAGAAACACTGTTCATATTCTCTATATTCTTCAATTTATTAATGATTACTTTTAAATCTTTATTTTTAAATTAATATATCATTAATTTTAGAGAAACAGACCATTTCTACTTCTTCTTGGGTTAATTTGAACTGAAACATTTATTCTCATTATTTCTGTTTTTCAAAGTATATTTACTTATTTAAACCTAGTGAAGTTACTTTATTGAAGAATACTTTTAGCAGTGCGAAAATAGATACAAGTCAAGAGAATAAGATTAAAATTAAATTTAATTCTTCATAGGGAGTTTAAACTCTTATACATACAGGTGTTTCAAAACTTATTTCTCAAGTTAACACAATTAACAAATGATATTGTAAATATTCTAACATAAATAGGACAGATTTTTATCATGTTGACATTTTCTGGCTTCAATTATATAGATTGCAACTTTTAAAACAAAGATAATCAATCATTACGTTATAATGGAACAAGAGAAAAAAAACTTAACATACCCAATGTAATCCATAGAAGGTTTCCGACATGGTACACCACAAATTATTCTATTTTCTTTTAACATAGTTATCTTAACACAATTTTTTAGATGACTTTTCTTTGACGACCATATCTTAACTGGCAGTGTTTTTTTTTGTTTTCTGTAGTAAAAAAAAACTCCTTATCTTGAAAATAGTTTCAGGGGGTGGGCTACACCCCACACACTTCCTTCGGTACGCAGCTTTACCCGATGAGTTAGGAAATCGTTTTGGAATTTGAAGTCAGGAGCCAATCTCGCTCTCCGTGGAAGTAGCTGGAATTGTTTTGCTTCAACTTTAAACTAGCCGGCATCCTCCGTGATATATTTCTAGGATAAATCAATGTTTAGCAAAAAAGGGAGCGGAACGCTAACGTCTTGCTTCGCATGCTCACGATTTATCTTGGATCTCTATTTCACAGAATCTGATATCAGGGCATTTTTTTACTTGTCCGATGCTCGGTCAGCAGCCAGGTATATCCAGCTTACCAGTACAGTCGAAAGATGCACCTTCTAAAGCCGCGCTGGCTTACCGTTCATTTAAAAAAAAAGCGAAAAGCACTTACAATTCAATTCATACTCTTTACTCGCAAGAGTAGATCTTTTCTGTCCTTGGTCTCAAAGGCGAATCCTTAATAAAAATTGTTTCAGGCCTCGACAAAAGAGGGGGGGTTTCCCGGGCCCCTTTGGCCCCTCAAAATTTTATGTTGTTTCACATCTTACTGCACTCAGGACCCCTCTAAAAAAAAAACGCTACACGACCAACAGACCACGCACTTGCTTCTCGCGTCCCCTCAATTCTTCCCGCGTTACTTCCCAGGAAGCAATAAAGGGTGGAGGCGAAAACTGTTTTCATTGGTCAATTTCCCTACCTAATGCCAAGAACATCTCGTTGCTATGTCCCTCTAACCACGGGGAGATCATGTGAACTCAAATCTCAGAAGCCCAGGCAATACTTGCACCTGCTTAAAAAATTGTTTTTCGTAAACAAAGTCATAAAACTGCATTGTAAAAGGGGCTGGTATGCTATGAGAAAAATAGCATTCCCACACAATAATCCTGTGTTTAAAATGTAAACGTGTGTGGTCCCAATTATTTCTGAACACAGCTGACCATTTATCCCACGTTTGCTAGTAAAAGAGAGAAAAGGGAGATTTTTTTTTTTGTGAGAGAGTATCCCAAAAGAAAAGGTTTTATTTACAGAAAAATAGAGGAATGTTTTTGAATAACAACATTTACATGTTGTAACATAATTTAAGTACGAGAAATTAATAAAAAGAAAGGGTGCTTAATTTATTAAATTACTTTTATTTATTTATTTATTTTTATTAATTTTAGAAAACACAACTGACTTTAAACTGAACTCTTAAAAATAAAGAAAGTGTACAATGAAAAATTTTGACTAGAACTAAGCTATTAATGATATACAAAAAAATGGGGGGAGGGGGCGCGTGCTGTGTACAAATAATATATTTTAAAATGAAAATTTCTTAAAAATAAGTAAATTACGCCTAACACACAAAAGATAAATCAGTTTATTGAAATAAATACATTTCAATGCATAGTATAGATTCAATGAAAGTGATATATTTAACAGTGAATTGGAAAATTAAAAGTATTGTGTAGATGTAAAAAATTATTTTAACCAAGTCAAAAATAATTTAAATTGAATTTTAAAACAAACCTTTTAAAGTCACATCAAGGCGTCACTTAAATTTTATATCATATCTTTTAAAACTCATATTTTGAATTTATGAGAGATGTAAATGATAAAGCAACAGCGAATAAAATTTTATGCAGCTTTTCATGTTGAACATAACTTTTGCACATGCGATTATAAATAAAACAAAAATAAAATGATGGAATAAATACAAATATATTTTTTAAGAAATAGCATAACGTCACTCAAAATTTGATATCAGTATTTTTAAGTTCCATATTTAAAATTCTTAGAGCATAAGATAAAGTGCTGCGTCAGAAACTTTTAACCCGTCAAGGGTTTTTGCATTGATATATATATTTACTTGAATTTTATAATACTTTTCATACATTATTTAATTATTTATTAAACCGTGGATATCAAGGTAATTTTGTTTATAGTTTTTATATGAATATTTTTCTTTCTTTCTGTTTTCTCTTCCCCCCCCCCCTTTTTTTTATGAAAAATAATTTTTATTTAATTGATAATTACATGCAAAATATTTTGCTTAAATATTTTAATATAAAATTAGCATTTAAAAAATATATATTATTTAGTGTTAAATTAAATTTACGACAGTCACAAATTTTTGAAAAAAATAACACTATTTAGTATTTTTTATTTTTTTTAATTAACTAGGGGGCTCCGCCCCCTACGAGCTACGCTCGTCAACCCCGGTTCAGACACCGCAGACTCTAACAGCACGCTAATTTGATCGGCTTTATAAAGATTTCGGAAGACTGAATTATAATTTGACGTAATTTTCACCAAACTTTTCTTTCTCTTTTTAATATTCATGTAAAAATACTTTTGTTAGAAATGAAATATTATGATCATCTTAAAATATCAAATAAATATCTCATGCAATTTTTAAATTTAAACTGTTTTGCTATTTGCCATACTTTGTTTTTTTGTTATTTTTTGTTCATTTTACGTAATAAGTGTAATGTGACGTAAATTCTCCTATTTAAGACTTCTAACGCATGTTAATGAATTTATTATTTTACAATATTCTTTCTCTTTAAAATTCATGTGTAAATATAGTTTTTATGACGTAATTTTCAATGAGTTCCTGCTTTTTATATTTTCTGTTTATAATAGTCACGTGTAAAATAAATTTTTTATTTGAAGCAAACATTATTGTTTGCACTGTTTATACAGTTGGCAACAGTTTAAATTAATACAATTTTCTAAAATACGCAAAAAATATCTCTCGAAATGCTGAAAATTTGAATTTAAAATAGAAATAAAACCTCAAAAAATGATTCAAATTAAAAAACTAAATGCAGTCTGCACACCGGGAAATTCTGACGCATAAAATGATCTAAAAATGATTAAATTTCTATGTACATTTTTGCACCTATAAAACTTTTTTAATGGAACGATTTTGTCCAACTTTGGCATTAAATATTTCTTAAAATAATTCTTCGATTTGAAAACTGTCTGCATCAGCGTGTTTATCAAACATTTCTCTATAATACTACCGATTTTCATATTTTTGTATGCAATCAATTTTTTTAATATTGACAAAGAAAGGCTATGCTTAAGCATTCAAATTGGATGTCGATCTGCCGGGAATATCTACGCAGATTTTCATTGGTCCATTTCCAAATCAAAACTTTTTTTAATATATAGAAGGATTACTTTATTTATTTTAACTACATGATCTTTATGATTTTTCATTAAGTTTACTTTTATCAGTTTGATTCTAAAACTCTGAACTAGAAATTTGCTGTTTGCAGTTAATAATTTATAATTATTTTAAATTACTTGAACTTCCTTTTGCAATATTTAGTTATTAAACGATGTATATCAAGGTGATTCTTTTACGGTTCCTTTAGGAATATTTTCCTTTCTTTTTATCATTTTTTTACGGACATTTTTTTATGGTCATTTTTTAAATAATGACATATTTTTCTTAGTTCGTGAATATATGTATACAAAATTATGGAATATGTATACATATGGAATATGTACGAATATGTATACAAAATTATGGACAAAAATATGGAAACACCAAAAAAAAAAAAACATATTATCATGCCCTGAAAATCACTTCTTGCGGAGCTCCCTACTTATTGTTTTGGTGCTGACAGGCTTTATGAGTTCGACATTTAGTTCAGCAGTGATTTTTGCAGCTGTCGTCTTGTTATTTTTCGTCACAATCAACTTTATTTACTGCCTGTCACGATCATCCAACACACACTTTTGTCCTCATTGTGATTTAACGAATGATGTTTTTCGCTTTTCTTGTATTATCGCTTGTCTTGGTATAAATCTTCGATACGGTGCCTCTTGAAACATGAAAAACTTCGGCTATCTTGGTAATGGAAGCACCCACCATACAAGCACCAACAATTTGTTTAAGTTCGAATTCACTTAGTTCAGATGCAATGTGCTCAAAACTACATAGAACACTGTTCTGACAACAACTGACACTTGCAATGTATTGAGGGCATTGTACAGGTGATGTTAGTGGGAAAATACAACAGTGCCACCCACAGGATTGGGTAGAATCAACATTTACGTTCAAACATGCATTTCACGAGGTGTTTCCATATTTTTGACCAACCCTTGTATATCTTCTTGATAATGGTCACAAAATATAGAAATTTTTTTTAATACAAAATATTTAATATGAAATATGATTTTTTTCTTAAATATTGTTGTTTGTTAAACTTTACTCAATTTAATTATAAAGCATTAGGATTTAAAAAAAAAATAGAAATCGTAGAAGTTCTCTGTCTGAAATAAAATATCACATTATTGAAATGAATTATCGCTAAAAAACATACAGAAATCATTCTGTCGGGCATTAAGATCAAACTTGCGTTCTCTACAGATATTCACTAGTTGAATCTGACACTTGGACCTCTGGGCTAATCTCATTGCGTTCTACTTTTCTCTAAAATTGAACAAGTTCAAGATTTAAATTTTATGCACGCACATTCATGTCTATTTTGGTATTATAGAATTAACTTAACATCTTAATATATATGATGAGAGAAAATGTTTATCTATTATCATCACAGAATGGTTGAAAAAAGGTTTAGATGTGAAATCCATCGATCAATTTTGTCAAAAATGCATACAGTTCTTGCAATAGTGGCTCGTAAAATATTCACCAAATGGGAGCTCAATTGAAAGCATAGTTTGGGTGTTATCGTGTTCATTCGCACACATACATACATACATACATAGCGACATCATCGATAAAAAGCACTGAGGACCTAATAACGTGAAAAAATTCTAATATACATGAAAGGAAACTTCAAAATAACGAAATTATTATCTACAAAAAGCATTTATTGGTGAAAATTACATAATGTTTAAAGTGTAATACTTGAAAAGATTTTTTTTATAGTGCCTAAAAGAAACTTTTCTTATAGACATAATAATAAAAGTCTGGGAGGCAGCAACATTTCTTATTTAATGATTTGTATAAGCTGATTTTCAAATGTGTAATTGATCTTATTTAATGAATCATCCAATTACAGAAGATTGCCACTGGTCATGATAATATGATTCTATCTTTCATAAAGGGGTAATCTTTTTTAAATAAAACAAATTAGCATATTTTTAGAGTCTGTGGGGGTCTGGAAGAGTGCTGTCAAGGATAGCTCGAAGGGGACAGAGCCCCTAGTATTATTAAAATTAACAAAATATGAACCAGATATAAAGAATTCACCATCAAATGTAAAAAAGCAAAAATCACATTACTAAATTATTAATACATTTTCGTATTCAAGTTGGATTATTATAAGTTAAATGTTGTATTACTGAAGTAAAAATTACTAAAATAAAAATTCATAAATTATTTTTTTTCTTTATTACAATATGTGCCATTTAAATGAATTAGATTTGCAAGTCAAAATTTCAATGTTATTATCAAAGTCATTACCAATTTATTATTCATTGATAATATATATATAGTAAGTATAATAGCAAGTAATACAAGTTAAGTACAAGCATCAAATTTAGCACACATTCAGGTCATTGAGGCAGAACAGTGGTGATATGGTGGAAAAGTTGAAGAAAATTTAAAATAAATTTTATTATTTATTTTTCAAAGACAAATTATATTTCTAGGGGAAAGAAAAAAATTAATACAACAGCACAAAGATTATTCTTTAGAATGGTATCAATGATAAGAACTGAGAATATTTTGTATTTGGCAGATTTTCATTTTTTGTTTTTGATTTCATTAAAGTCTTCTCTCTCAAAATTTTTGATTTCTACTTCTTTCCCAACACACAAAGTATAAAATCTTTCTTAAGTAAATTCTTGAGTTAAAAAAAAAAAAAAATCCGGCTTGCCTGTTAATTAGTAGCAACAATAAATAAATTTTCTTCTCTCAAAATGTCTGTTTAGCCCTTTGCTGCTTCAGCATGGTTTTAAAATCTTAAAAACTATTTTTTACAAAACTCTTTTAACATATTAGTTATTTTGAAAAAAACATTAAATAAATTATGATAAACATTAAAATTTTTCAGTTCCATTTGTTACTTTGCAGTAGCAATAAATAAATAATCATCTAAATACCTTTTACCATGAAATATCCAATACACCAGTGGTGTAGCTAAGGGGGGGCAGCCCCGGGCACCGAGGCCAAGGGGCGCAAAATTGAGAGAAGTTTAAACAGAAATTATCTCACATATTTTGACAATAAATTAAAAAAGTTTTTTATTTTTTTTAGTTTGTGTGTGAATGTTTTCTTTAGCAAGATATTTTGTTACATCCAACTAGTGAAGAAATTAAAAGCTTCTGTAAGTGTCTCTAAGGATGGCTCAATACACTTGGTACCTAAGATAATTATGTATTTGAGTTGAGGCGCAAAATGATTAAATAGGGGACACCACATTTAGAGGAGCTTTAAACCGAAATTATTTCACATATTTTGACAATAAATAAGAAATGTCGACCTTTTATTTTGTGTGTGTATGTGTAAATATTTTGAAGAAATTTGGTGAGGATGGGGGGAACGGAGAGATCTATAATTGAGGTGTTCAGAAGACAATTCGATTAACTCCATTTTGAGTGGCGTTTTTTTAAACAAAGGAACATTGAAAAATTTCTATATATTTATTCAGTGATAAAAAGTTATGCTTGATTAAAAGAAAATTAATGAATTCAATCAAAGTATCCCAAGAAAAAAATATTATATAGATACAATATTTTTATAGTTACAATAAGTTTAACAGCTTATACTGAACATTTTCATTTGACGGAGTTAATCGGTTTGTGCACTGAACGGCTCAATTGTCAATCGCTGATGGAGGGTTCTAATTGTCTAGCCTCCAGTTTATAAATCAAAAGGCCTGTTGACGACTTGGAGTCTCATTTCTGGTATCAAAAGAAATTTTCCATTTGTATACTGGCTGACCCGTCGGTCGATTTTTCCAAACAAGCCGTGAATGATTAAAAGTTCTATCCATTGCCATTATTCATATAAAAAGCCATATTCATATTTTTAAAAAAATAGAATCTCTCAAAATGAATCTCTGGGATGGGTCCTCACTGTCTTCGGCAGCGTAGACCGGGCGTGCTACGCACGTATCTCTAACCACTAAAAACCTCCACTCGAATTTATCCCTTTCAAAATGAATCTCCGGCTTTTTGAGTCGAAAAAAAATTCAAATTTTAAAAGGGGTTAAAATGAGAGAAAAGCATTCTACAAACATTCTAAATTACGATTTTTTAGCAATTGTTAAAAATTGAAACTTGAAATTTGACGTGGTAGATATTTATAAGATACATATGCTATCTAAAAACAGTTTAAAAGAATTACCAAATTTAAAAGGGTGAAATGAATGAAAAGCATTCTAAAAATGTTCTAAATTACGATTTTTATGAAATATTAGAAAATACTAAACCGATTTCAAAAGTATTGATTGCAAACTGATAGTGACAGTCCCTGCTGTAACATAGGCTACAAGAGTCACTATCCTCAAGGGGTTACAGGAGCAAAAAACGTTCTAAATTACGATCTTTGTGATCTCAAAGTCGTTAGAAATTTGAAATTTGGCATGATAGTTACTTATTACTTATGAATATAATTTCTGCTAAGAACAGTTGAAAGAAAATTCGAAATTTAAAAGGTGTGAAAATGCACGAAAAGCGTTTAAAAAAACTTTTGAATTGAGATTTCTATGCAATTGTTAAAGATAGAAAATTGAAATTAGGCGTGCTAGATACATAAGATATAAATAATCTCTAAGACTGTTACTAAAAATTTCGAGATTTAAAAACGGTGAAATGAGCGAAAAGCGTTTTAAAAATTAAAAAAATTAAGACTGCTATATGGAATCTGAGGAAATACCAGACCGATTTTAAAAGTAATGGTGGCAAATTGATGGTGACAGTCTCTGCTTCAACATAGGCTATATTTTTTGTCGGTGTCGCTACCAAAAGATCGATGTAGAAGCAAAAAACTTTCTAAAATTATAATTTTTGTGATATTGAAAGGGCTAGAAACTTTAAATTTGGCATGAGACTGACTTATAAGATATAAATATCCTCTAAGAACTGTTTCTAAAAAATTCCAAATTTTAAAATGTGAAATGATCGAAAAGTGTTCTAAAATTTTTTTTTTTAATTTCAATTTTCTTTGGAATTGCTAAAAATAGAAACTTGAAACTTTGCATGGTAGCTACTTATATGATGTAAATGCTCTCCAAGAACAGTTGAGAAAAATCGAAATTTAAAAGGATGAAATAAGCGAAAAGCCTTCTAAAAATGTTTTATTACGATTTCTATTGAATTGTTAAAGATAGAAACCTAAAATTTGGCATGATAGATACTTACAAGACGTAAAATATTTTTAAGGCTGTTCTCAAATCCAAAGGGATAACTTTATGACACAAATTTTCATTCATTTTTGTTCGAAAATGCATAAAACTGGCAGATGTTGTTATTTAGAAACTATGTAATCAAAAGACGTTTTCAGTTTTTTTTTTTTTTTTTTTTTTTTTTTTTTTTTTTTTTTAACGCAATAGATCTTTCAGAAAATACTATCAAATTAGGCATTTTGAACCGAATTTCCGGACGAAAGTTGAAAAACCAGTCAGAGAAGAGAGAAAAAGTCTTGTCACGCGATCAAAATCGCTTATAACTCAATAGGTAATTTAATTATCAAAAAATGACAAAATCATTTCTATTCCAAATCTCTTCCAGAGTCAGGTTTGTCAATTTTATACCTTTACATTTAAAAATGAGCCCATCATTGTGTCAGAAAGTTTCGCACTTTTTGAGCAGTGAAGTTGAAAAAAGCCTACAGTACAGTTTCTAAAAGATTCGAAATGAGCAAAAAACTTTTTAAAATATTTCTAAATTACGATTTCTGTGGAATATCAGGAAATACCAAACCTATTTCAAAATTTACATTGGCAAATTCATGGTAACAATGCCTATTCCAACATACGCTAAATTTTAGTTGGTGTATTACCACCAGAGATCTGGTAGAACGTTACAGTAAAATCTTGGAATATGGATATTTTTAATGCGTAAATGCTAAGAACAGTTTCTAAAAAATTCAAAACCTCAAATGAAAACTTAAATGAGCATAAAAGCTGCAAAATACATTTAGAATTTGAGTTCTCATTAATTTAAGTCTCAATTTCTCCTAATGCAGTGTAATAATGAAGTGTAGTTAAACTATCTCTTAATTAGTAATTTTTTAATTATTCCTAACAATGTAATTTTTTCTAGTAAAAATAGGCACACAAATACCAGTTGGCATTATTCGACTATTACATGAGCAAAGCCACGGGTTTTGCTAGTCTTCTATAATTGGGTTCCATGTATTTTACTTTCGCATGTTTGAGTAAAATTAACCGAATTCTTAAAAACAAGGAAGAGTGAAGCTGCCTTTTCTTCCTGGTACAAGTCAAAAAGGCTTTCTTTTCGTTTTGAGGGAAAATAATACGGTTATTTTTTTTATTTAGGGGGAGGGGACGCAAAATTTCTTCACGCCCCGGGCGCCAAAAAACGTAGCTACGCCACTGCAATACACTTCTGCAGCACACAAAGTTTAAGATCTTTAAAGTCCTAATTCTTGAAAAATGTCAGCCCTATTTATTTATTACTTTGTAGTACAAAACAAATGAATAAATAATCAAATTATAACATTCTACAAAATCAAAGATGGAATGGAATAGTGTCCATAAAAGCAGCTCTACTTACCTAATTATGAAAGGTATGAAGAAACCAGCTAAGGTTCTAAATCATCTGCTATGAATTATTTATTTCAAACAATGAAAATTGCAGGCATTTGTGTAAGGCATTTTTTTTTTAGTTTAAAAAAGTTTTTTATTTAAGAAGTTAATTACTTTTTTTTTTTTTTTTTTACTAACAAGGGAACCACTTTTGGTGTTGCTCGCACCTAGCATCGAAACCTAGTGCGTTTTGTAGTATGTAGTTTTGTAGTTTGTAGTTACATAAAAGTTAGAGAGCCGAAAAAATTTCTCTGTTAAAATAATATTTTATATACTTTTTTATACTTTTAATTTTTTATTATTACATATTTATTTGTTTATTTCACACCAAAAGTGAGTTAAGTTGCCAAATATGGTGCTACAATTTTCCGCCCGCTTTATCCGAAGAGAAAATGTACAGAACATTTTACTAGAATTATATCAGATTGCGATTTTTTTTTATATATAATTGATAGCATAAGAAACAAATATTACGTTTTTATTTTTATTTTTTTTCATGCAGATGATAAATATATAAGTAATAAATATAATTCTATAAAAGCTTCGAAGATCATTGAAAACTATTTTTTAGTGAAATACAAAATAAACAAACTATTTTCTTTTGAAATCGAATGAAATAAAGTTTTGAATGTTTAAAATGAAATGTTGCTGTATTTTAATACAGCAACGTCCTTCGGTAAAAGTAATCATAAAGTAAATTAATATTTTTACACAATTTAGAAAAAATACTGTGGAGAAATATCTCGGACATTGCAATTTCTAGCTATTACAAATTCAGCTATGACATTTGGCTAGGGTTGCTGGAGAGCTCTACTTTTGAAAATAAACGCCAACTGTTTCCCCGCCAAAATTATGAATATAAAGTTGCAATCTTTCAAAATCAAATTCGTGGGTTTTTGAAGGAATTTTCAAACTTTTTTTTCAATATTTTATACTTATTATTAACTAATTTTTATTTTTAAATGCTTTTCTTTAAAAAAATTCAATGTTAATAGCCCGATAAGTGGTCTCGAAAATTGCATTTTCAGAAAATTATACTGCTGTATAATAAAGAAATATTATTTTAACAGAAAAATTTTATCGATTCTCAAACTTCATAATATAGGGCTTTAAAATGCACCAGGTCTCAATGCTAGGTGCGAGCAACACCAAAAGTGGTTCCCTTGTAAGTATTAGGAAGGTCTGCCTTTAGGATCTATGCTTGCCAGTGTCTGTCCAAGTAGGATAAAATATGCTAATTTGCTCCATTTTAAAAAGATTACCCAAAGATTGAATAATATTATCATGACCAGTGGCTATTTTCTGTAATCAGATTGCCATTCATTTATCTTTGATTTGACTGGGGGATTTTTTAGTTCCCAAGGATACACCTACCACTGTTCTGACAGCTGTTTTCATGATTGACTAAGTAAGGTCAATTACACATTTGAAAATCAACTTGTGTAAAAAACAGTTAAGTAAAAGATGTCTCTGCCTCTCCGACTTTTATAACATTTAAAAGAAAAGTTTTCTTTCAGATGCTATATAATCATTTTAAATAAACCATTTAAAATATGATATAATTTTATCATTAAATGCTTTTTGAACATAATAATTTCATTATTTTAAAGTTTTCTTTGTTTTTTAATTTCCAGGTGTAAATATATTTTTTAATTGAAAATTTTTTGGATACATTATTATTTGGGAGTTTCTAAAATCTGGCAACAGTAAATAAAAACAGCTATTTCAAACTATGAATCATATTCATTCAGATAATAAAAACTGTTAAAAAAAAATTTTAAGTGTTAAACAAATTTAAAAATGATGTGACACAGCACACCATAATTAATATATCAATATGAAATTCTGTTGTCTTCATTTCTAATAGAAATTAATTAATCACATATTAAATCTTATATATAGTAAAGATAACGAATATTAAGTCTTGCAGTACTTGAATTTTTATTTTTTTCCCCAATCACTTCTAAGAGAGAAGTCTCTCCACCAGCATTTGTACATGGTGATAAGTGAAATTTTTTTGAAAAGGAGATAAAATAATTGTTAACCCTCCACTTATTTAAATCCCTGACTGATGAGCAAAAAGGAAAAATTATAAAGTTGTTTTCTGTGTAATTTTGTTTTAAATGCTAAAAAAAGATAATTTTTCCAACATGATATAAAAAACTCAATTACGTAGATGCACATAATCCTTGAAAATATCATTATTCAGGATTTTAAAACAGCATTCATTATATCTCTAGAATTATGTTAATGTAAATAATGCTAATATTGCAGTAAAACCTGCAGCTTAGTGAACGGATATATCATCAGTTCACGGCGGCAAGAAGGTCAACATGCTATTTAAATTTATCATAATCATTAACATATGGCAAAGTGGATTATTTCATCATCACTTATCATTGAAAGCATTTATGGCAACAATTCAGGGAATTTTAACCAAACCTTATGCGCCTTAATAATTCGGTTGACTTCAGTTTTTGTGGTTTAAATTTCATAGTGATATTATATTGCTTCTCATACTTGACTGTTGTTCCATAACTCTTCAAAACCAGGAGGCTTTTGGTAGAAAGGAAAAGTGTTGGTGGTTTACCCTAATTAATAGGATCATATTTGATTGAAAAAATATTTTTTTAAATACCCAATGTCAGGTTTTCCCAAGGGAGGAGTCGTGTAATTCTGTGGGTGCAGTCTCAACTTTAAATTGCACAAAAAGAGGTAAATGTTTTGCTTTTTTCTTCAGGATCACCTACACAATTGTGTAGGTCAGGTCGTAAAGGAATAAAAGCAAATTTCCTAAAAATTGATGAAATTTCTTAGACTCTTGCCTGTAAGATTTTTTTTTTTTTAGTGGGGCTTCAGAATTTTGCATGTGAATCCTTCCATCCCACCCTGAATTTCAAACCCTGACTATAATATACTTGTAAATTGTATGCTAATATGATCAGATGAATGAAAACATAAGTAAAATGTTCATTATAAAGCATTAAAGAATCCACATTATTTTATAAACATAAAGAAACAAATAAATGCATGTAGAAAAAGTAAGACAACATACACTTCTTGAATATCACTGCTAAGAGAACCAGCACGTTCCCTTTTCAGTGACTTTGTTTTCGTGAACTTCAGCTTTCGAAATGATTCCCTAAATGAATTTTTTAACGACAATGTTTTTGACTTTGGAGAGATACTTCCAATAATTGCAAAATTATCTGAAAAAAAAAATTATAAAAATTAAGAATCATCAAAGACATACTTAAATTGGTTCCCAACTATAGAATTCAGAAATATACATATACAGTTACAACTAAAACAAAATAAAGGAAAATACAAAAAGTATTTTAAATAAATAAAAATAAATAAGTTCCTCACCTGAAACGTTTAAAGTATATCTTGACATCACACACTTCTTTTGGACAATATCATAAACAATAAAACCATGAGTAATGCCAGCTGCAATTCTGTAAATAAAAATAAGAAGGAGAAAAACATTTAGGCCTACAACTTTCAAATCTGTTAGAAAAACAAATCATTTTAAATCTTGGGCTTGTACATATATAATGTTATCGCTTTAGGGGGAAGACGGGGGTTTAGTACTTGATATCATAAGATATCTCAGGGGGGAGGGGAGGGTTGTCTTTTCATAGTTTTGTTACTTTTGATCCAACAACAAAAAAAATTTTTTTGGTAACCTTTTTTTTACATCAATACAGGCCCTTTTTTTGGCCTGTTATTAATTTTTATGAAAATACAAAGTTATTATTAAAACCATTAAATGATTATAAAATCATTTCATTCCAAAATATTTAATATTCCAACATTCGCTATTCCTATTCTTCTGCTATGTGTGCATAAAATTTGTTGTTAGAGAAACCAGCTTCGAAATGATACTAGCCATATTTACTACAAAAAACGGGGAAGAAAGTTGTAACCTGTTTTGTTTATAAGATGTTCTGCTTACCCCCGTTCAGGGGGCAAGTGCAAGAAGATAATATTACTGTTAAATGCATTATGTAACAAAAAGTTATTATTAAATACTTTTAAATAGTATTTCTTTAAAGTGTTATTTGATATAAAGTTATTTCATATATGTTATGTTATAACATCTTTTTCATTAAAAATATTTCTTTATAAATTTTAAAATTTATTTAAATTAAATCAATAAACTTTTTAATTTTAAAATTTTCCCTTTAAATACTCATTAATTTTTATAAAATTCATTTTCATTTAATTTTCACTTAAAAACAATTTTAATTTATTCTCCAGAAAAAATCGTTAAAAATAATCACACACTCAGTGTACACACTCGTATTATTTCTTAACTATATTGTATTGTTCAAAAATACATTCTATATTATATATTCAATAAATTGTTATTTCAATACTGTCATTGTTATTGCATCCTTATATACATTATTTAATCTTTTCTCACATATTTGTATAATTTATATTGGCATGAATTCATAAGCAAGAGAACTTAATTGGTTTTTGATTAAGAATGAAACTAACAATAAATTGGAATATGAAAAATAATATATAAATATGCTTCTGTCTCCTCGAAAATTGGTATAATTTTGGGTATGAAGAATTTACAGTTCAGGTGAGTAACATTTTGCTACTTATGCCTATTTCCATCATGAAGATTTTCTTTCTACATTTATTTGCTTTTATATCTTCGCAATGTACTGTTTAATTATGATCTTTTGGCCATTAAATAATAAACTTTCTCTTTTCTCATTCATGAAGAATTTTCATAATTTTTATATCCCAAGTTTTAATTCCCCCCCCCGTTTTTTTAATTAAAATACAATTAAAATTTAAATCCCTTTATTTTCCTTTTCTTTTTTTTTCATTACAATATATTACTGTGATATCTTATTAATTTCTTCTCTTCATTTAAATCAGTAAAATATGTGAATAATAAATGTAAAACCATAGCTGTATACTATTGCAAACATATAAAAAGAAAACTGAAAGAAAATAATTGTAAAAATAAAAAGAATTTTTAGACACTGATAACAATATCATTAGGGGAGGGGTTCAAGGAATGATAACATATGATATCATGAGGGGGGGAGGGGGTCCAAAATTGTCAAAAAGTTGATAATGTTATATGTACAACCCCCTTCATTTAAAAAATTTAAATGTCATAAATATTTTACTAATTAAATACATAACATTTACTATCATAGATGAAATAAGAAAGAGCAATTCTGCACCAAACATTGATTATGAAAGATTTTTTAACACTTCCAGAATACTTAACAAAACTTCGCTTTTTAATAAGGTGAAGGAGATACCTAAGTAAACAATTTAAAAAATGCTTAACACATTTGAAAACCAGGTTTCAGCAATTGTGATCCATAGCCAGAAAGGTACTCAAATTCTTTTGTAAACCATATGTATGATCTGTAGATTTGTATATATTTTAGATAGATTGCTAATATTTAGTTTAATTAGAAAACACATAACATTGTAGAAAATTTACCTTCAGCAGTTCTGCTGTCTTTCAGAACAGTTTGTTTCAAGAATGGCTGAAGTTATGAAGCTGAAATTAATATTAAATAATAATATCATTGTCTAATTGTTGTGTAAAAATGTAACTCAATGCAATAAAAAGTTACAGGCTTGAAACTATTTTTTTTTTCTCATAGAAACTCCCTCTCAAAACCTATATGCTAATTTCTGCAGATTTAGAACTTTGAAATTTAGCACAAAGGATTGTCTTATAGTACATGTAAAGAAAACAATCTGAAAATCATTAATTTATAATTCTATGCTGATTTATTACATGACAAACTCGCCTGACTGTTTTATTGTAAGATTTTTGTTCTATGTATATACATGGTACACATTATAGTACATAGATAAATTTACTTTCAATATCCTGTGTGAGGTGATTATGAAGATAAGGAAAGACATTAAATGTGAGAGAGGAATGCAGAAATTTAAAAGTGCAGAATTTTTGTGTTAAATAACGCAAAAAGTTTGCCGTTCTCCACTTGATGCTATTTTTTTTTTCTTTAAGCATGAGAATACTTTTCTTCGCCCTGGTCTTCTATGGATCAATCTTTCTTTTATTATTATTATTTTCTTTTCTTTCTTTCTTTCTTCCTTTTAATTACATATGCTATAGTGATATATATTCTTCATGTGTCAGTTTTTTATGCCCTGTAAAAGTAAATTTAATCTCTAAAATATTTTAATGTAAAATTAAATCACCCTCTCTCCCCTCCACCTCCTTCTAATGATAAAAATTGGGAGGAGGGTATAGAGAACTTCAGTGTGAGTAACATTAATTCGCAGGTGAAAACTGAAAAATAAACAATTTAGCCTGCTTTGTCAATACATGGTATGCAGGGTTGCCAGACTGTATGTTTTTTCCATAAGTTGTATGTTTTTTATGCTCATTGTATGGTGCCCTATACAATGATTTCTTCCATGGAAAAAAAAAAAACTTACTTTAATAATTTCAAGAATTTTATCAGTTTTTCTTTTCAAATTGCTTCAAAAATTTCACTTTTGATGCAATTTTTGTAGCAAAAATGTGATTGCAAAATTAATTAAACAGTGTTATTACAATAATTTAATACAAATGGAGCTTTAAAATAACAATTATTTAATAATTTGTTTTTAAGAAAAATTCTGCAACGAACACTTTATTTGCACATTCAACATAGTTCAGAGGGATGGGGGAAAACAGTAATTTGATAAAACAAAAACTAACTTATGACAATAAAAATCTTCATTTGTTTTAAGAGAGATATCTGACAACCCTAGATGGCAGCTGTATGTTTCCAGAATTTATCACTTCTGCCAATTGCAATCATTGTTTCATTGGTTTTATATTGAAGTGAGAAAAGCAATAGCTTGTTCTTTGTTTTTGTGTTAATTACAAAAAAGAAATAAAATATTTCGCATCAGAAAATGCCTTTCTGTAGAATAAAAACTCTGAATAAAATTTGGCATAAAAAAAACTGTGCTTCATTACATTGTACTTCTAAAGAATTCAAAATTGATCAGAAAAATTTAAGAGATTGGATTAAAAATGAAAGATTTTGGAAAAGCCAAAAAGAAACGAAAAATCGGATATGGCCCAAAACCCTTATCTGAAGAGCTTAATGATGAACTAGATATTTTTTTTTCAGAATGAAAGAGAGAAAGGAAGAATAGTAAGTAATCCAATTCTAAATGAACAAGTAATAAATATTACAATAAAGATCGGAACTCTTGAATTTAAAGCTTCAATGCAATATATTGTGGATTTCAAAAAATGACACAATATTTCCATAAGTACCACTGATATCCAAAAATCTCCAGAATACTTCCAAGACAAAGTTAAATGTTTTTTTAATTGGGTGAAACGAATGAGATTTAAAAATTATTATACAGTTGAACTCGCTTATAGCAAGCGTGAAGGGACCGTAATATTTGCTTGTTATAACCAGGTGCACGTAAAAAACGGGTTCGTGAAAAAATTGTAAAAATTCATGCATACTTACTTTATTATACATATTTATTTATTACCCGACTGCCAAGAAGGATTATGTGTTTCATGCGTATCTGGATTTCTTTATACCCTCTAAACATCCGAACGGCTGGATGAATTTTAATGAATGAGGTCTCTATAGATTCCTTTTAACTGTACGATGATTATAGGCTAGATTGTGTTTTTATAAATTCAAAATGGTGCCGTAAAATACAAAATAGAGGTAAAGATGAAATTTGTTTTTTACGCACCATATTGAGTAGCATATCATTGGATAGGTCTTTCAAAATGAAGACGATGCTTCATTGACTATTTTACAGTCAGAAGCTCCGTTTAAATATTACACAACCTGGAAGTTGTGTAGGTAGGATCTCTAGCTTTATTGCAACTCTAACCTTCATAGACATCTATAGGCCTCATGAAAACAGTGTTTATAGATAGGAACTAACAATTAACTACAACTTAAAAGTCATCAATACAAGTAAATAAAAAAAATAGGTAAGTCATATAAAAAATAGTTTAACATTGATGAAAAATAATTAATTAGTTTGCTTTTTACGCAGTCAGGTTTTTTGATTTTTTAAATTTAATTTTTACTTGTTTTTTATTTCTGTACAGTAGAAAAGAAGTTTGTTAATTTGCTTTGAACTGTCTTATTGTCTCTTTCTTGTGTTATTGTTCTTCGGAGAGGACTCATGGCCCGAGAAACATCGTCTGCACTCCTGGCTTCGAAAAAAGTTTAAAATTTCTCTGCGCACTCAAAAGCCATTGAGTATGCTGGGGTCAATTCAGCTTGAAATTCTTGACATTCGTCATTATCATCATCACTCTCAAGATTTATGACTGATCACTAACTTTTCGTTGACTTCGGAATGCTAAAGGAATTCTTCCAAGAAACGATTAGCTGAGCTGGAGAGGTGGAAGTCAACAGAAATTTTAAGAATCACAAAAATCTTACTCGCTATAACCGGGGTTTGCTCGTTAAATGCGAGTTATGATCCCATAGACTTAACATTGTACCAACCAAGTATTTCTGATTTCCTCGCTAAATCTGGGCTCGTTATAAGCGAGTTTGACTGTACTGAATTTAATATCCCAAATATGGACCAAACAACATGCCATTTTGACATGCCGTCAAATAGGACTAATAATGTGAAAGATGAATCAAACATACAGATCACAAATAGATAATGCACAAAGAGGGGCTTTACAGTGACGTTATGTGCAAGAGTATCAGGTGATAAAATGCCAGCATTCTGTGTGTTAAAAAGAAATGTCAGGCAAAATATCAGCAAGTGCATTAACAAAATTGGTTGTAACAGCAAACGTACAAGTGACAGTGATGGAAAATGGCTGGATGTCGACTAAAACTCTCAAAAAATGGATGTGCAAAATATGGTGAGAAAGGGAGGATGATGTACACAGTCTACATATTTTAGACTAAGCTTCCATCCACATCACAAATGATGCTGCAACAAAGCTTGCAGTATTGGATACCAATTTGGTTTTAATTCCTCCCGGCTGTACACAATTGTTCCAGACTGCTGCTGTTTGATGGATAAAACCTCTTAAAGACAGATTACGAGAATATTGGAATGCCTTTATGAGACAAGGTAAAACAACAAAAAAGGGTAAGCTTAGAAGCCCATCTAGACTAGAAGTGCTGAGGTGGGTGTCCGGAGCATACGAATCTGTATCCAGTAATTTGATAAGGGCATCATTTAAAGTGTGAAATAACAAATGCTTTTGACAGGAGTGCAGATGGAGATTCGCTCAGCCAAGCTTCCAATCCAACAGAAGCGACTGGTGATGAGATTCATGATTTAATTTTCGAGGATTATATTTCAGATGAAGATTTTGAAGGATTTTTGTCAAAGTGAGTATTTTTTTTCTTTTTTCGCTTAATAATTGAATTTATATGTAAGCTTATCTTTTTTTTTTTTTCATATACTAAAGTAATAATAATAAACATAGCTTTTTGGATTAATTATCTGCTAATTTGGACTATGAATCTTCTTTAAATTTAGCTCAATTTGCATTTGAAAAAATTAGCAACTTGTAATCTGGATTTTATGTAATTCTACAAGACTGATGAAGTAAATTTTTTTTAATAATTTTATTACGCTTTCATACATTTATTTAATATTTAAAATTAATTTAATAACTAAAAAGAGTTTATCTATTACTATTATTTTTTAACTTAACTGATTTTGAAATAGTAAAAGTTATACTATTATGTAGATTTTGCTAATTAAATGTTATGATCTTTCTTTGAAAATAGATGGCAACACAATGCAAATTTTTATTACCTGTTATAAAAGACAAATATTTTAAAATTATTTTAGTAAAATGTGATTTATATACCGTATTTTCGGGTGTATAGCCCGCACCCAGTGTATAGCCCGCACCCCTAAATCGAGCAGTACCATAAAAAAGTTCGTGTATAAGCCGCGGAGCTGCATCGTTGTATAGTCCGCGGGCTATACACCATCTACGAATGTATATTTCGACCAGGGTTTATGCCGCATGTGAAATTTCCGCGGTAATCACGAATAGCGTGCTAAACAGAAACACATTAATAAGAAAAATTAGGAAATCATAAAAATGAAATTATTAATTAGAAATAAATAATTTAAATGCAAAATTCGAAATTATTAATATAATTTAAATAATATAAATACGAAAAACTACACTAAAACTGCGTGAAATTTGCAGCTTAAATTCCGGCATATGGCGCGCATTATTATCTTGGTATATCGCGAATGATTTTGCAACAAAAAATTAAACTGAAATTTTAAAAACCACAAGCACCGAAATTACAGGGCTCCCACTAGATCCGTTTTTTTTTTTTGCTTCAAGTCCGTATTGGTCCGTTTTTTCATTGTTAGGTCCGTAAAGTCCGTTTTTTGACACTTTTAACCGACTTTTATTTAAAATTTTCCGATGTTTGGCATTTAGCAGAGCATCGCGGGAAAATCGCGCTTTTCGCAAATATATTCCAAAAAATACCATTAAATTTCGTTAATCTATCACGAAAAGAATCGCCAATTTTGTCAAAGGATTGCGAAAATGCGCAAATTTCTTCAAAAGATCGTGAATTTCGTTAAAAGATCGAAAAAAACGCGGTCAAAAGATCGCAAAAAAGACTAATTTCCTCAAAAGATTGTGAAAAAAAACGCAAGTTTTATCAAAGAATAGCCAAAAACGCGTTTTTCGTCAAATGGTTGCAAATTACAACAAAGGATCGCGAAAAATACGCAAATTTCGGCAAAGGATCGCGAAAAATACGAGAATTTTGTAAAAAGATCGCGCGATCTTTTGTAAAAAGATAGTGTTTTTGGAAAAAAACGTGAATTTCATCAAAAGATCTCTCAATAAAACGCAAGTTTTGTCAAAGAATCGCGGAAAACGCGATTTTCGTCAAAAGGTTGCAAAAAACACGCGAATTTCGGCAAAAGGTCTCAATAAAATGCAAATTTCGCCAAAAAATCGAAAAAACACGCGAATTTCGTCAAAGGATCGCGAAAAAACGTGAATTTCGTCAAAAGATTGCGAGAAGAATGCGAATTTCATCAAAATATCGCGAAAAAAAAAACGGTCAAAAGATTTCGGAAAAAAACACGAATTTCGTCAAAAAATCGAAAAAAAAAAAAAAACTAATTTCGTCAAAAGATTTAAAAAACTTTAATTTCGTCAAGAGATAGTGAAAAACATATAAATTTCATCAAAGGATCCGGAAAAACACGCAAATTTCTTTAAATAGTCGTGGAAAAATTCGTGAAATTCAATCTGTCTTAGAAGGTTTGTAACCTCTACCAATAACAATGGATTTAAGATAATGAATTTCAGAATTTGAATCGGAGCAAGCGTTTTCTTTATAACAAATTATACTTTGAACATTTATTAATTAGTGACAATTGAAGGAGAGGAGGGTTTCCTTGTTTATTTTATTTTACGATTTGCGAAAATAGTTTCCTTTTGATCTCTTTTTTTACAAAATATGTGCTCCCTTTTGGTCCCCTTTTTTACTACACCAGTTGAGTGGGAGCTCTGGAAATATGAAATTATTAACTTGATATAAATAATATAAGTACGATATTCAAAATTAATAATTCATTATAAATAATATTTAAAAGAAAAAATCCCGTTAAAATTGAGTAAACTTTTCTATACACTAAACAGCGTTATGAGAACGATTCAAAATTAATAATTCATTATAAATAATATTTAAAAGAAAAAATCCCGTTAAAATTGAGTAAACTTTTCTATACACTAAACAGCGTCATGAGAACGATTGGGCGTTAGCAATCTCAACTTTAATTAAGTATCTTAAATAGCGTGCTCGAGCGACATTAAAATGACGACGTGCTAAAATGACATTTATTTTCACAGTGCCATATATTAAAATTATTTACAAATAGGTAATAAACGTATTATTTTTAATATTTAGCGCTATGTACAAATAAAATAACATTATCTCATCCCTTTTCTTCAATTGAATAAGATATAAAAATTCTCATTTTAATCATTTCTAAAAGAATCTGTAGATCGGGAATGCAGATGTTTTGGATTTTTTTAAGAGGGGAGGGGGGTATTAAAAAGAAACCTCGCACAATAATTCATCGAGAATTTTAAACGGAAAAGCATGGAATCTGCTGGCATATCTATCAAAGTGATTTGAAATCGAATGCGTTTTTCCATTTTCGATAAATGTATTATATCTTAAGTTATAAGCGATTGCTATTTGATGATGACCTTTCCCGAGCTGTCTCATCTGGAAATTCAGTTAAAAAATCAACTTTCAGCATTTTCTAAATGTTTTTTCCCTTATCAAAAACTGAAAAACGCTGTTCGACTTCGTTAAGTATTAATAAATGCGGAAATAGTTTTATACATTTAAAATTAAAAATGACTTATAGTGAATGCAGCCGTTATTTATGTGTGTATGCGTGTTTTATAATAAAGTTATCAGAAACAAAACAAAACTTTTTATTTAATTCGAATCGGTTTTATTTAATTCCAATCAATTTGCAAGACATTTCATGACCTACTTTTATTATTTCTTTGCACGTGGAGCGATAAGGATTATAAACATTATATGATTCATGCTAACCACTACGAAAAGATATCACGTGCGATCCTAAAGCTATTTTCTTTTTTTCCCCCCTTTTTCTATCGCTCTGTTTGGAACTTTTTATCTGTCAGAATCTCGAAGAAATAAATATAGATTTCAATTAGAAGATATTGCTTTAAAAGCATTTATACACGAAGTGATTATCAAGAAAAAAAAAATACTTACCATCACTGTGCTGTTTCTTAAATACAAGATGATTTAACAATGCAATTTAATCTGATTTATTTTATGGTCGTTTTTGAGAATATTTGGCGTTATTGTAGGTAGATGTTTTAAAAATACTTCTTGCATGAACATTTAAAAGTTATATTTTATATTTATTTCAATCACTTGGTACAGAATTGAATCCTGCATTGGGTCGGGTAATCGGATAGTACCCGAACCCGACTAAAGTTCGGGTCGGGTTGGCAGGATTTTTTTTTCTTTCTTTTGACGTGGGTCGGGTTGGAATTTGATTCGTTCGAGTTAACTTTTTTTTCTCTCCAAAAGATGATGCTGAATATTTGTTAAAATGGTAAAAGCCGAAATAATTTGATACAAGAAAAACATAATTATAGACTACTTTTCCGTAAATGCATTAAAATATGGATTAATTTTCCTTCATTTTAGTTTCTGGTTTTAATATTTCGGTTGACAAAATTTGTTCTTGTCGGGTCTCGAGTTGACTTTAAGTAGAATTTTCGGATTCGGATAGGATACAATCCGGACCTTGCAGTTCAGGTTCAGAGTAGAGTCCAACATTTGATCTTGTAATCTGATTTTACCTGCTATTGTTTTGTTATGGATAGAGGGGGGGGGATGTATTTTTTCTAGAAAAATACATTTTTTACAAATAGATTATTTTCTTAGAAAATATGGAATATTAAGCATTTAAAAAAAATTATATCCACTAATTTGTTTTATGTATCCTATGAATATTGTTTTAAATCATTTTTATAGGATTTTCACTTAAAACGTACACATTAGAGATCTGCATGGACCTGGTTAATCTCTTTTTATTAGACTCGGGCCGGACCGCGATTGAGCTTAATTTTTATCTGCGGCCGCTCCGGGCCGGGACTGGAGAACTCCCTTTTTTTTTTTTTCGGGGCCATGTTAAACCGGCAGGTTTTTGCGAAAATAACAGTGAAATTTTTCCTTTGTTCGATGAAATCTTTTGAAATTTATTTCATTTTATTAAATTATAGAGAAATATATTTTAAAAAATCTTCCTAGAACTTCAAAATTATTTTTTCTTAAATATTTTTCTTCCATTTTAAACTACATTATATTTCTAATGAGTTATCATTTAAATGAATTTCTCTAAGTAATCAATAATGTTGCCATTCCATATTTCATAGATTGTGGACATACTAGTTTAAGCTGCAAAATGTTCGCATGAGTATGTAAAAAATATATCTTAAATAATTTTATTTATAGGATCCCGGACTTGATTTAATTGATTTTTCTTGGCTGGGTGGGCCAAATTTTTAGCATAAATGGTTCAAGTTTAGCCAAGGCAGGGTCAATATATTTCGATCTCCTGGGTCTAAAAATTTCGGATCACCCACATTATTTTAAAATCTCATTAATATGAAATTTCTCATCTTTGGTATCTGAATTTTTGGGAGTGAAAAAAAAAATTTAATTGCGCGTAAACGCCGCATCACTAGAAACGCCGCATCGCTTGAAATTTCAATTTAAAACACGTAAACGCCGCGGCGTTTCTTCCGTAAATTACGGTACTAAAATCTTTTTTTTTTTTTTTTTTTTTTTTATAATTCCATAATAATAAAACCAGATTTTAACTTATTTATTATTATCATTATTTTTAATCTGGAAAAAAAGTCACTTTTTTCTTCCCTTTAAAAATAACAAAATTATTGTCAGAGGTAATTCAAGAAATATTTTCGTTTCTCTACGCCCCACCAGTAACCGAGAGGTTCTGCTCTCAAAAGCTGGTAGACGGGAGGTCCTGGGCTCGAACCCAATCGCGCCCGTCGGCCTAATCGTTTGGAGTTTTCTTCTAAACTTGGATTTTTGTGCGTAAATACGGGTTAGGTTCCATTAGAAAGACCCCCATGGAGGGCATCTCCGCTTCTCCGGGTCCATTTCGTAGATAATTAGCTATCATAAGGAACACAATACACAAATTTTTCCACAATATTTTTTTTTTTTCATGTCAAAAAGTAAATGTAATTATTGTGCTAATTGCATACATTTCTGGCAAACATTAAATACCATTTATCTCAGTTTAATTTTTTGAATTGCAGCAGCAGATAATAGGTAAATTATCACAACAGTAACTTTGAGAGAACTGGATGTAATATACAACTGGAGCCATTAATGGCATATAACCTTCTAGAAAATATGTTATTATTTTAAACAATAATTACTATAAGTAATATAAAACTACTGTATAAAAAGGCACACAGTAATTCGCTCAAAAATATTTATTTTAATCACTGGAATCGGAAAATCCTTCAAAATCGGAAGTTTCCGAGTCCGTCATAAACAAACCAATAATATCTATTTCTAAAGACAGAAATAAATAATAATAGCATTTAAACAGTAAAAAAACATTACAAACACGGGAAAATTCTTTAAATTTCGCGGCATAGCGAAAAAAATTTACAAATTTCGACGATTTTTGAAATTTTTTCGGGTTTAAAAATTATAGAAAAATCACGATTTTCCGTTTCTTTTTTAAAAAAAATCTTTGTATAGTCCGCACCGTGTATAAGCCGCAGCGGCTGTTCCAAATGTTTTTTTCTTGTATAACCCGCGGGCTATACACCCGAAAATACGGTATATTATATATATAGTAATAATTTTCTTTTTTATATTTTTATTAACCTTTCAAAACTTGAAATTAATAATAAAAACAGAAATTGTAATGATTTTTTTTTGTCAAAAAAATCTTGATTATAAGCCCCCCACCCCCATAAAAGTAACTGTTTTTGATTTGAAAAAGGCGGTGGGCTCACAATCGAGATTTTACTGTAAGTGAGAATTTTGCATTAATGAAGTTACTATCAAGATGCGATAAATAGTGAGATTTTTATCTCATGGCAAAAGGGTTAGAAGGTCTCATACCTTACTGTCTGCCTTCAAAAAGCTAAGCAGAGTTTTAACATGGTGTCTACAGAAATTTAAAGAAAAAGTTTCCTGCTTTCCCTGACTATCTTTATCAGACTTCCCTGATTTCATTATTATCAATACACATACAGTATTTTTTAATATAAGCTGCTTCCTTGTAAAACACACTTATTCAGTTTGCTAATATCTCATGTGGGAGAAAAAACAAGAGAAAAACATAAAAACCGTTCAATATTCATAAAACATTGGTTGACAGTTTTATAAATCTGAACTCAAAATTTAGTCCAACAATTTCATATAGTGACCAATGGATATATAAGTTGGCCAGAAAATTTCCTTTATGCTTCTATATCATTTAAAATTTTCAAAAATGAGCAAATTGTCTTCAATATAAGTGCTATTCACAGAAAATGAGGACATATGATCTATCACCTTAATTTGTGTTAAATATCAAAAACTCATACCATGTACATCTTTTTAAAAATATTGGGATCGACTAATCAGCATAGGAAAAATATGGTATATAAAATAGATGAATCAGTCTCATTGGCAAGGTGTAAATGCAAAAATTTTTGCATATATGAAATTTCTCTGATTTTCAAGTATTTTTACAAAATTCCCAGACTTTTCCAGATTGATAAACCTCCCTGATTTTTCCATGATTCCTCCTAAGTCGCTATTTTTTTTTTAAGGTGATTTGGTTAAGATCCGATGTCATGATTTTTATTTAAAATCTTTTAAAGGCTGACTCATTTAATTTCAAAGAATATTGGATTCTTCAAGATTTTACTTTAAGGAATTTCCTATTTGTAAATGCAGAAACCAAGAGCGGAATTCACAAATTGCCTTTCCGCATGTTTCAATAAACGGATTTTGTCTACCAATTTCAAGATGATTATTTCAGTCTCCTACCATTCAATGTCTCAACATTCCATAAGTAAGCTTCATCAATTTTATATTTACTCATCAATTATTTCTTTTCATGTTAACTGAAAAAAAAAAAAAAAAAAAAAAAAAAAAAGCAACATAGCAATTGCACTGGGTTATTGTTTTATAATTGTTATATTCACATTGTAATGCAACTCCAGTAACAATCTTGGCTCATTTACATATTTTATTTAAGCATCTAAAATAATAATATTTCTTTTTCGTTGCAAGTCACTTTTCAGTTTGCACCTCCTTTAAATGTGGCCCTGGTTTCACATATTTATTTTCTACTGTACTGTTGAAAAATATAAATCCATTGCATGTGAAAAAAATGCTTGGTCAAACTTTGCAATCTTGAAAATCAGGAAATGACAGGAAAATAAGTGTTGAAACAATTTCAAAGCATCAAGTTTTATTTAAAAACAATATTATATCAAAAGTGAAGACATGAAAACACTTTAATTTAAATATGAAACATTAGCAAAGTTTAATTTTTAGAATTTTAATACTAAAAATACAAATTTAATCAAGATTTAACCTAATTTTAAACGAGTTGAAAATTATCATGCCTTTCCAAGGAGATTGTGCTCCTTACTTAATACCACAGTTGGACAGACATAACACAGTACATTAAAATCTAGTTAACCTAGAAAACAAACATTTCAGCTAAAAAGTCCTTTCAGCATGTGCCAAGGGGAAGAGGTAGCTTTCATATTTCTTGGTTTTAAAATTTTGCAAGTTTTACTCAAAGTTAATTTTACTTAAATTTTAAGAAGCTAAAATGCGACGAACCCGATAAGAGAACATTCGTTAATACTGAATTTAATTGAGAATTGTGCCAAATTAGTAAGCTATCACCAAGTTGGTGCCATTTATGGTTACTTATTTTTGGTTGCCAAATTTGGCGATATTTCACCAAGTGTAGCCAAGCTTAGCAAGAATTTGAAGTTAATGGATATTGATAATATTTAAGCATTGTGCGGCAGTGCATGGTGCAAATAGCCGCTATTTTAGAACAAGATGGCAGATGAAGCTGGCCAATGAACTCGATCAATACATTGGTATGTACTATGCATACACTTAATCTCATCCAAATCCGTTTATAAACATGAGAGTTACAGCATGACGAAAATCAGATTATTTCAAAATGTCAGCCACCCTAGAAATTCAAACTGCTATATCTTAGCTATTTTTAAAGATAAAGAAGAAACAAAATATGCTCTGGAATCCTTGTATTAAGGTCAAACTCTTAAGAAAAAATATTTTTCAGTTTTTAATTTATTCACACCGTTTTTTAAATTAAAAAAAAATTATTTCTTTTAAATGGCTGCCATTTTTAAACAAGATGGCGGATGAAGCTGGCCAGCGAACTTGGTCGAGACATTGGTATGTACTATGCATACAATTAACCTCAGCCAAATCAGTTAATAAATATGAGAGTTATCATGTGACAAAAATCAGATATATATATATAAGTCACATTTGAATGGAGGATGGTTTTGGAGTCTGGGTGTCATGATCGGTGAAAATATACCAAAATTTTCCAGAAATGCTTACCTCTGGATGGCTACAATAGGTATCTTTTTACTTTTTGTAATGAAAGCTATCTAAAATGCACTTTCAGCAGTTCCTGTCATTGGCAGAAATGGATGCAAATTCTGCTGTGCAGCCATTTATACAATCTATAGAATTTATACACTCTACATACTTTCTGAAGTTATCACTGACAGTTGATAACGTAACTGAATTTTTTGGGGTGCCCTTGTAAAGTAAGTATAAATGCTCCCTGCATGCTTTTTTTTTTCCAATTGGCATGCTGCATTGATCTTCAATAACAGGGATCAATTTTATTCAATCTAAATTCATATAACATCTCTAAAATATGCTTCATATAATTAATAGACCAACTGCTTTTGTGTGTCTCTGTAAATACGCCATAAATGCTACACACACCATTTCTTATAAAAACGCTGTAGTACATCTGAACAAAGCCTATTATTTATATTATGTTTGAAGTTGTGTACCATTATGACAAGGAACTTCAAACAATTATCATCTACATACCATGATGCATTCATATTTTTATGTGTTCCTGTAAATAAACTATAAATGTTTTACACTCCATTTCCAATAGAAAACAGGTCATAGTAAAACATAATAACATACATCAGGTTTGTGGCAATTAAAGTACACTTATTAAAGTTAGAGTATGGGCAGGCAGATGAATGGAAATCATAAACACTTTTCAACTATGTTAGAAAGTGTCAAAAATGGCATTTAGCATGAACATCAAACAAGAAAAAGGTATGTAGTATGTACTTAACAGAAAAATTTTGAAAATACTATTTGGATGCATTTAAGAACTTCTGATTATTAAGTTAATCAAAAAAATTATAGATCTTCTGATTATTAAGTTAACCAAAAAAATTATATACTTTTAATCCTTACAAAATAGTTATTTTTATATACTTACATATTCCATTCAGCATGAAAAACTAATGATGTTATTGATGCAGGAGGTGTTAACTGAACTACGCACTGAACATGAAATCCTTTACTATATTTCCGTTTACCATGTTTTACAATAAGAGGTTGGGGATTACACCATACTGTACTGTCCCATTGTCCAATAGTAACATGTGTTACCTAGATAAAATAAAATGAATGAATGAAAAATGTCTTTTAAGTACATAAAAAATAAAAATCTTATATATTTAATTTCACGGTAAAATTAAATATATTACATTTTGAGCAATTAAATTAGTTTTATAATAATTTAAATAAGAACTGGTTCAGTTTTTAGCTCAAATGATACTTTCAAAGTGCCTCAATGTACTATACTATATATATATATGTTTACACAGGGCTCTACTAAAAGGGGAAGAAATCTGGTAGTCAACAAAAATTTCTGGTAGCCACTAAAAAATATTTACTCCTTCTCCACCGTTACCGGTTTTGCCAGTATTTTATTAAATCATGGATTTTTCAAAAATTCTTAAAATAATTTTATGAATTGGCTGAAAAAATATAATCTTGACCACACAAATAATTAATCTTGAATAACTTCAACTCTTCAACTCAACTAATAAATTAATTCAGAAAGTTAATATAAATTAAGTTTCTTAGCACAACCTATAAAAATTATAATTCTGAATATATATATATATATATACATACTATGTTTTTAAAATCTATGTTGCAAATATTAAGGGGGTCAGTTTTATAGTCAATGAATAAATTTCTTTATTATTTATACTTTTTAAATTTTTGTTGGTAATTTGTAATGGTTTTTGATGGTTTTATATATATATATAGGAAAGGATAAAGATTAAATCTTACCCTTTTTTTAAACTCCAAATAAACAGAGTTTACTGAAAAGAGTGAGTTCCTGAATCAGTTATTTAATCTGCCAGCTATGTCTTTTAATTATAACCAATGGCCAAGACGTCATATAAAAATATACTTACATCATAAAGTTTTGACTGGATAAAGTATGCAACATCATAAGAAAAAAAAATTATTTTTTACTAAATCATAATTTTGTTTTTTACAAGACTAGGAGGCTCTACTCTTTAGAAACAATGCTCACTAATTCCCATCCAGACCCTGCAAGCCCTAAAAACACACTAATTTGCTCTCTTATAAAAATGTTATCTGATTACAGAAGATTGATTGATATTATTATGACCAGTGGCAATCTTCTGCAATCATGTTGCTAATCATTTCCCTCTGACTGAGGGATTTTTAGGTTATCAAAACCAAATCCACCATTGCCACAACAGTTGATAGCTGTTTCTGCATTTGATTAAGTAAGATGTATCACACATCTGAAAATCAGCTTGTATAAAATGACTAAGTAAAAAATATTGCTACCTACAAAACTCTTATAATAAAGTTTTCTTCTGGACGCTAGAAGAAAATCATTTTAAATATGATATTTTCAAGATATTGTTTAACTATGGCATAATTTTCCCCCATTGAATGCTTTTCGCACATAATAATATTTTTTTTCAATGTTTACTTTCTCTTTTATTATTCACATGTAAACATATTTTTCAATTATAAAATATTTGAAAATATTTTTATTGTTGTTTATTTTTTTTAATTTGGAAACAATAAAACAATAGATAAAAAAATTACTTTTCGAAATATGAAATAAATCACTATTGAGATACTGAAATCTTACTCAAACAGGCATGAAAGCAGGAAATAGAAAAAAAAGGTGGAAATTTTTTTCCCATCTACACAATGGCAGCAAATTTTTGTAATTTAGATATATTTTAACAGGAATTTATACAATAAAATGAAATATAATTGTACGTATGTTTGTTGTTTTCTTTTTGTAACTTAGGAAATACATAAAAATAAACTAACAAAAGATGTATAGGTTCACTGAATCAAAAAAGAGACTGGAAGGCAGATTGCTAAAAGTGTAAATCCAAATATATATCTGATGAATTTATGTGAAGTGCAGGGATTAATTTTTAAAAACATATATTCTAGATGGATTGGTTGCTTAAGAATTTCTCTCTCTTTTCTAAGGGAAAAAAAATTCTCCATGCTAAATACATGCACATCAAAGTAATCGTTGCTCCAGAAATACATCACTGAAACTATCCCAAAAAGTTGTATAATTGGGATAAAATATTCTATTTAAAAAAGAACCTTATGTGCACTTCCTTTCCCTTTTAAAGTCTAAGAAAACTTCATTTGAGAACGACACCTCAATCAACTTCATTTACATAATTTTCAGATGGTCATAGCATAAGCTGACCTTTGATTTAATAGCTCTTCTACACAGCAGTTCAGAACTTCTAAGGGTTTAAATAGACAAAATGTCTGAAGAGTAAATTTACCCCCCCCCCCCCCCCAAATATGCTTTCAAAATTTTCTTTGCATTTTTGCATCAATCCAGAAAATGTCCAAATTCGTATTTAAAAAGATAGAATTTTTTCTTTAGGAGGAACTCTTTCATCCCTGCTCAAAAAAATTAATATTAAAATTTTATTCTCTAACAAAATTTTTCATAAACAGCACCAGTCTATTAGTGATTAAGCTGGTAATTGATCAGCAGAAAAAGCTTATTTAAATATTGATGACACTAGATAGTCAACTGGATATTTAAGTCAGGGCAAAAAAAGTAAACCCAACAAACTTTGAGCCTGTAACTCAAGCAGTAGTAAATATAAAAAATGCTTAAAGTGATCCTTCTACAGCATTAACAATTGTGCATCTTCTGACATAAATGCAATGATAAATTCTCAAATGCTAAACATTTATAACTGAGTGAGAAATTAGACTAGGTATCTTCAACTGCGGTCCTCCATGAGTCACCAAGCTACTGCTATTTTAAAAGTTTAAAAAATTGTCTCATTTAATTGCAGAAACTTTGGGATTAAATAAGGCAAGGATTACCTTTTGGAATTTGGCAACTGACTTTCAGAGAAAAAGGTTACCTCTAGATTAGACAATTTACCAATGTGCATAAGATTGTTAATAATGTGTTTCATAAAGATGTAACCTCTAATAAAAAATATAAGGTTAACAATTATGAATATGATGAACAAAAAAATTCTAGTGCAGCTTTAAATCACGATAAGTGTGCTATCAATAGTTAGGAAAAATAGGTTTAATCTGTTTAATCTTCTCAGCATGTGACTATATTTTTACATATCTGTTAAAGGCTCGTAAAATAATAGCTATGCAAAGCATCAATATGAGTTTTTGTATTTGAATACCTTACATATTCATTTTGCTATGCATTGGAGAAAAACAATACGGATTTCAAATTTGTGTTGCTTCAGCTTCAGAAACAACATGGTGGAAAAAGACAATTCATATGCTTAGAGAGTTAAGGTTGAATATAGTTAGTGTTGAATGCAGAAATAAAAAATTGAAGAATTATAAAAAATAAATAAATGATAATAATAAATAGGTATCCAGATAACTAGGGAAAGAAAACATATATCAAATAACAATAAAAGTATTGCATATGTTGTTCAGCATAGATATAGAATGTTTTCTCCAAAGTATTGTCGCTTAAATTGCTCAGCAGTTTTAATGATTATTCAGCTAGAATTTGAAAGGGTTGCTATTAATTAATTAATTTTTTTTTTTTTGCTTATATATAAAACTGGCTGTTTTATTCTTACAACTTGTTTTACTTAGAAACTTCCACGAATATGAAAAAAAAATCTAGAAAGAATACAAATTATTACATATGTTTGTAAAAAATACCTACATACACATACATAAAGTCTTGCTGCATTATTTTGATACGTTAATCATTTTAAATGTTTTAGAAATAGCTATAGAAATGTTTGATTTGAAACAAATGATATTCCACAGTTGTTTAAGAACTAATAACAAAAATTAATTTCACTAATAATATGCAGGGTTACAAAACTGTTCGGAAAACTGATAAATTAAAAAATATATAATGAAAAACACACTTACAATCGTTTCTTTTTCTGCTTCCATATCAAGAAGTTGTAACACCAAAATTTGACCAGCAGCACCTCCTACTATAAGAGTTCTACTTACATCATTCAATACAATTTTCTGAACAGCAAGGCGTTGATCATCTGCTAAAGGACTAAAGCAGCCAACCTAAAATTGTCATTTCATAAAATGAGAAAAATCTTATAACAAGACAAATGTTGATATTAGTCATTAGTTGTATTTTGACTTATAAAAATATCCGATCCACGGGAAAAGATTAATTTGATTTTTGGATATCCACAGGCAAATCAGCACCCAAATAAGCCAACTATTTGGGGTCAGTCTTCACTAAAAATCTAACTCACGAAAGAAAAGTTAATAATTTGACATGGAAAAATAAGCTTTGCTTCTTATCAATATAAATACTGAAATGATAGTGCATTTTTTACAAGAAAAAAATTGCCACATAGTCAGTTACCTGTCCTGTGGACCATATTCTTGTAGTCTGCCATAATGCAAAATTAAAGGTTCTGGTTAAAAATTAAAATAATAAAACTTTGTAAAAAATCACCAGAAAATAAAAACAAAATATACTATGTTTTGTTTTTATTTTATGATGATTTTTTACAAAGTTTTATTATTTTAATTGCTTTATATCGCCAGTTTTTGTGCTGTTTCGATAAAGGTTCTGGTACTGGAAAATTTAAGAATGCACCTCTGGTTATAAAAATCAGAAGAGTGAGGTGTTTTCATTGGTGTTATGATGAAAAAACCATTTCTATTCATAAAATTAAAACATTCTGCTATGATTGCATAAAAATGATTACTCACTATCACTATTTTACCCCCACTTTTTATTTTGCCAACACTGTGCAAAGTTTCAAAATTATTAGGGATTGAAGAGTTGCTAATTTCTTCTTTATTATGGGCTGGTAATGGAACACAATCGATTGGCCTACTTACAAAATAAATTAATTAAATCCAATAATAAAAAAAAAACTACATCATACTTAACAACAACAAAAAAAAAAGTATGCTTTTGTTTATAAAACTGAAGGTTTTACTATGATTACATCAAAATGACTTTTTTTTTTTTGGCTTTATTTTGAAAATGTAGAGATAAATATTTGGAAAATAAAACTATTAACAATATTTCAGAATATACTGTATTTGAAAGAATTTTTTTTCTTTATCCAAAGAAATAAAACTGTAATTCTGTGACATTGGGAAGCAAATATCAAGCACAAAAAACCAGTAAAAAGAAATCTCTCAAAAAATGAAATTGGATTTTGAAAAAAATTCTTTGGCCTATTTTGAATTTACCCTTGTAGGAAATTTGAGTCAAATTTCAGGTGGACCTTCCAGTCACTAGGCTAAACTGTTGGCAGGCAAACAAAATTTTCCTTTTATTATTACAAATGATATCTCATCCACAATTCCCCCCTTATATTAGAAAAGCATATCTTTTAATAGAAAACTTGTTGCATTTTAGAAATTTTGTTTCATGATTTAAGCAAATTTGCTTATACATCTAACTGTAAAATTGATTTTTTCCCCCTCGGTTTGAATACCAGCTCTTTAAAATCAATTTGTTCTAAAAATTGGCACTGTTTCAATTACTCAATTATTAATCAGATAATCCAATCAGGCTCCATAAAAATGTTTACATACATTAAAATATTTTTTTCATTTATGCTTACATTTTTAAATATATCTAAAATAAATATATCTACCATAAACAAAGTTTGATCGATGATCCTTTTTAAAGTGAAAATTTTTTTTAAAACTTTTATCAATATAAAAGAAATTGAATCACAAATTTTAAAACAGAAAATAAAATTATTGTGATAAGATAAATTAAAATTTAATTTGAAAGTCATAAGTTTAATACAGTAAACTCCCAACTCTCCGGCCTAATGTGGTGGAAGGCTAGGCCGGATAACAAAAAAGCTGGATAGGCTGGAGTTTTATAAATATTTACTCACTTCCTGCACACCCCCATTATATTAAAAACACATGTTACACATTTTAAGATAAATTTTATATATACAGTACATTGAGTTTCAAAATAAACAAAACATTAACGTAAACTGTAAGCCTAATTTGCAAAAAAATTAGTAAATCTTATTTTACTGTTTATTAATAAATGATTGCGCAAATATGAAAAGTTATGCATAAGATAAAAGGATCAAAACTTAGTTTTTAGACTTTGAAAATTAGTTTATAGATGACTGCTTCTTCCTGTTAGCCCTCTTCCGCGACACAATGTCTCTCCATTTACAAAAGCAAATAATATCATCTGGCATCGCTTCCTCCTGCTGACTCGTAGTTTCTCCTCCATAGTCACTACAACCTTTTTTTGTTTATCAACCATTTCGTTAATCTTTAACAAATAAACTCGAAGCACACCAAAAGATTATATGAAAGTAACCAAGTTAAGTGGAAAATAATGTCCGCACTTGTTAACAACCATTGAACAACTGACGAAACAGGTTATCAAGCCTTAACATCTCCCCTCCACTCTCCCTTCCTGTCTGTCTCTGCTATTACATTCAGCAATCACTTCTTGCTCCTTCTTGCCGTGAGTTAGCACTTTCTTATGGAAGGGAACCTGCCTGTCTTGACCACTTGCAACATTCCTCTTTTTTTACTAGGCCAGATAGTACGGAGGGCCAGATAGTCGGGAGTTTACTGTAATAACAGAAATTTTAAAAAAAATGACTTTTTTTTAATTTCTCAATAGATAAAATAGCAAACCTTTCTAAAAGGTGGCCATTCTTCAATAGCATCATCACTTTCTTCATCTGCATCATATGTAATGAATACAAGTGATGTATCAAACTCATAAATTAACTGTAATGATGATGGAGTAGCATTCCAAAGTTTTACATATCCATTTTCATGCCCGGTGACTAGAATATTATTGACTAGATTGTTGCCGGAGATGCTTATTCCACCTTTAACAGGCCATTCCTAGATTGGAAAATAAAAAAATAATTATTACTAAGTTATAACATTATTTAAGGACACGAGTTATTTAAAAAAGTAATTTACTAAAATAAAGAAATAAGTTTAGAGCCTTAATACAATATACAAATTTTAAAAAATTCCTGATTTCTTACAGTTTAAGTAAAAAAGAGAATAATCAAAATAGGTACTCAAAAAAAGAGGGGGCGTGGTGAGTATCACTTTTATTATTAATAAATAATTATAAATATAATTAAACCAAATGCAACCTTTTAAAACTATATTTGTCAGCAGCAATGATTCTTAAGCCTTAAACCAAAAAAAGTTTATAAGTCTACAAGAAATAAAGTTAATTAAAATAAGCTTTTACAATCAATCACATAAAAAATACATGACACAAGATTGTAAATAATGTTTAAATATTTTATCATTAGAGATTTTAAAATGTGAGATATCTACAGATTTATTTTCTTAATTTCAAAACTCTTTGATGTGCAAGCAGTTACCTAGCGAAGGAAAAAAAAAAATTGAAAATCAATCGGAGAAATGTTGGAAGAGAATGGAGTATTAGGCAGAGTCGTCCATCCCCTTCAAGAAAAATTTCCCAAACAAACCTTACAATAACAATATGCAGTCATATATTACTATTTACATGGTAACCATTTTTGCTTGTTCAATAAATTTTGAGCACGTGGTTCTAATACCAGCAAGGACAAAAGAATAAAATATGCCGCTAGTGCAATATCATCCATGACTAGATTTGTCATGTGTCACGATTTACACGGGACGTCCGGATTTTCTGGGGTTCCAAAAACCCATCCCATTTGTCATATACTAGAGTTTGCCAACCTTGTACACTTATACATGATATTTCACTAGTCTTATTCAAATACTCATCATTTCCATTCTCTTCAGTTCAAGTATCTTTTCAACTTGGTATTTAGTTCAATTTAATAGTTCACCAGCATTCTTATTTTTTGTTTAAGTCTTTACAGAAGTTCTGATTATGTTACTTTCAGTTTGCCGCAACTGCCATTTTTAACTTTTATCAAATATCAACATCGCTACAATACATTTGAACTTTTTCACCAATAGATGGTGTCCCAATCTTGCCACTCATTGTGCTTGTTCCATCTGCACCAACCAATGATGTAATATGCACACATAATCTAGTCAAATGTGACAGAGAAGAGGCGTTAACATCCAGTCAGCTGACTGTGGCAAACACACTACTTAATGGGGATATTCCCTCATGTTTCAGTGTCTGGTTTTTCTTTGAGAATCATATCACATAACTGTCTGATTTATACAGAACAGTATTTTGTCTAGTGCTCAGGATGTTTATCTAAAGGGATGCCGGTTGTTGTACATTAGGGTGGAACTAAAAAACGAAGTTTCAAATTTTATATTCTAATAGTGATTATTTTTTTCCTTTTTAACTCCATAAAAAGAAAATATTTTTCTTTTAATTTTAAAATGATATTTTCCGGTTCCTCAAAGCACCTGATTTTCCATTAAAAACGAAAAGAAGCCAATAATTGCATGAAAAGTTTTTTAAGCTTATTGTTAAATTTATATTTTGCAAAATTAAATTAATTAAGTATTAATGTCCTGTAATAAAGAGAATAATTTAGTTTGAGTGCCTTAGAAAAGTTAGCCCCACTTTATTTGACTTTTGTAGAAGCCAGCGTCATGGGCGTCGGCTTTCATTGTCTCTGATTTATTTGGCTGCGACACATAACAAGTTAGTCCGATTTAACGGGTGTTAACATAACAGTTTCTTTAATTATTTTTCGATAAACATTCGGTGTCAAAAGTGACAAAGTCTGTTAACGTACCTAAATCTAGATAATTGTTGAAGTGTCCTGTATTTTGTGAACCAAAACAATTAACATTAGACTGTCATCTTTGACGAACATATGAAGAAGTTATGAAACATTATTTTTGGGTTCAATTTAACTTAAAATCTGACAGCTGGAATCTGGTACACACTATTTCTAAAATATCTAAAGCTGTTGATGATACAATTAAAAGTGTATTGCTGAGAACTTCAATTCCAACGATTTCTGATACACAAATCATAAAAAATGATTAGAGACTAGTGCGAGAAATGTCAAAATTTGAAGAAAAATATTAAGATTAGAAAGAATAATCCCACATCCAATATAAAATTGCAAAATATTAGGTAATCCTGTAAAAAACATTTCTTTGTGTAAAAGCACTAAATATTATCGTGTATCAGAACAAGAATGTCACTTTCTCAAAGACCAAAGAGAGATGGGGTGATGACAATAGGATCAATCGATATAAAAACTACAATAAATGTGTAGCAAGACTGGAAATGGAAATATCAAGGAAAAAAGTTATTTTAAAACAAAAAAAATGATGATTTGATTGAATGATCGTCAAGTGTAAAAAAACAGTTCGGAAGGAAATAGTTCAATCGGTTGTTTTTCTAAACCTGAATTTGATAATCAACACGGTGAAAGAACCGGAGTATTAGACAGAACTGCAAATATTATTGCAAATGGCACCTTAGAAGATATGGGTATTTCTGATGATAATAAAGAAAAGGTAACTGAAAGAAGGACTTGAAGATGACAAAGAGAAAAGAAAAGGAAGAATTTGAAAGAACAGGAAAGACGAAATGAGTTAATTTTAGAAGGTTAGTATTTTTATGGCAGAAAGGATAACGCTATGATAACTGAAGCAGAGGGAAAAAAGTATAAAGAATCATTAAAGACGAACATCTGGTCTCAGTTCAAAAAACAGGACAAAAATATATTGGTCCTATTTCATTGACATCTTCTTCTTATATTAATATAGCCACTGCAATTTTGATGTATTTTCAAAATAATAATACAGACATTTCAAGTTTGAGAGTTATTAGGTGAAACAGAAATGCCTTTAATGCAGGATGCAAATCTGGAGTTGTTAAAACATCGGAAGCAATACCCTAAAAATTTTATAATGGATAATTTGATTATTACATGCAAATGAACTTTTTTCTTAGATACTTATTTCAACATCTTGCTGAAAAACTACGGGTACAAAAGGATTTTCTGGACCAGTAGGAAAGCGACTTGAAAAAATGCGAACATATTGAAATTATAGACTATAAAAACATTGATCCTATCTTGACGGTCTGATCGGATGAAGAACTTAAAAAAGTACAAACAGGGGATACACCTGAATTTTAGATTTTCCTTCTCATACTCAAACAGTGGAAACGTTTGTCAAAATTGTACCGCGAGCTGTGTCAACCGTCTTTAAATATTAAGCAAAAGACGGCTTAATCTTGGGAAAGTTGAATTCCCACAATGTAATGACAAAGTTTGCCTAAAAACACAGTAGGTTGAATATGCAATTTAATTAATTCATAACAAAGGGAGGTAAGGAGGGTGGAAGTCAATATTTAACCACCTCCTCGTGGTGACTTCTGGATAGTATTTGCTAAATAAAAGTAGACATGAGCTAACAGCTACGTTGTTTACTTTCAGTTACTTTATACTGAAATTTCAAAACTTTGACCTCCTTGAGGAACCGGAAAACAACTTAATTTAAAAAAACCTTTTCAGCCAAAAGTTTAGACATCCAAAAAGGAAAAAAGTTTTCACTATTACACATTAAAATAAAAAAGTTTTTTTTTTACCCTATACTTAAGTTCCACCCTATTGTACATCAAGCTCACATATTTTATGAATTGGTTTTTATCACTCTGGAATATTAGTTTTTTTTTGGGGGGGGGGAGGGCTGAAGACCATTTATTATATTTGTTCTTAATGGTTTCTTTATCATTTCTGAAATGTATTTACTTCAGTTTTATACATACGAGAATTACAGCATGACAAAAATAAAATGGTTCGAAATGTCAGTAATCCTATAATTTTAAACCGCTATATCTCAGCTATTTTTTTATATAAAGTCAAAATAGTAAATGCTGCAGAATCCTTGTATCAAGGGTATCACTTAAAGAAAAACTTTTTCAATATCTAATTTTTTTTATACTTTTTTGATTTTTTAAAAATTCAGAAAACTTTAAGTTGCTGACATTTTCAAACAAGAGGGCAGGTGAAGCTGGCCAACAAACTCTGTTGGAATCCTGGTATGTCCTGTACATATGCTCAGTCACATACAAATCGGTTTATAAATATGAGAGTCATAGCATGACAAATATCAGATTGTTCAAAATGTCAGCCACCCTAGAAATTCATTGCCATTTTTTTAAGATAAAGGTAAAACAAAAGATGATATAGAAATCATTGTATAAGAGTCTTAAACTTAAAGGAAAATTTTTTCCCATTTCTAATTTTTTTGTACATTTTTTTGTACTAATTTTTTTGAGTTTTTAAAAATTCAAAAATTTAAGTGGCTGCCATTTTGAAACAAGATAGAGGATGAAGCTGGCCAATGAACTTGGTCAAGACCTTGGTATGTACTGTACATATGCTCAGTCAAGAGAAATCGTTTCATAAATAAGAGAGTTACAGAATGAAAAAAATCAGATATGTAGGTACAGTAGACTCCCTCAAATCCGCACTGCTTGGGACCAGACGTTGTGCGGATTTTAGAATTTTGCAGATTTCTGGTCATTGCTTTGTTTACATTTTTTAAGCAGTAATTGGAATGTAATAATGCAATCAAAATGATAATGATTGCTTACAATATAGTTGAATATTAAAATAATTAAGTAAAGTAATAAAAATTAAGATGAATTTAAAAATGATTAAATTATAAGTAAATGTCAAATAAGTAATTAATAATGTATAACTAAATATGCACCATAAAAATACATTTTACTTGAATTTTTCAATGCAATTTGTCTCATAAAGGTACCCTACTAGTTCACATCAAAATCATAAATTAAGGAAGTTTTATTTCAGGTTAAGCCAGACTTAATAACCAAAAAAGCTTGATTAATACATAAATATATTTGATAAAAAGATTGTGATTATTAAAGATATCAGCAATATCTTGAATTTTTTTAGAAAAAAATTATACTTCCTTCATGAAAAAGCATGAGTTCAGTCATATTAATGAGAATTACATTTAAAATACACCCAAAATGATATAAAATTTAAAAAGTCTGTAATTTTGACCCTACATCTGAACTGAAAGTTTCGTTGTTTACATCTGTTATGATGTGTGGATTTTAGGCAGTTGTGGATTTGAGGGAGTTTACTGTATAAATCAACATTTAAAGGATGGTTGGTTTTGAGGTCTGTGGGTCATGATATAAATACAATAAATACAATAATGGTGAAAATAAATACATCAACTGAAATTTTCTGGAATTGCTTTCCTCCAGATGGCTGTAATAGGTAGCTTCTAACTTTTTGTAATGGAAGCTATCTGAAACATAATGTGTAAGAACCCTCACAGCATCTTTAGTGATTTACAACCAAAGCTTTTTCTTTATAAAAAAAAAAAATATTTCATGTTCCATTCGTTTAATACAATCTTTTCCAAATGCAAACTTGCATGTATGTATGTATGGAAATGTCCATTTCAGTCTTTGATCTGATTTGAATTAGAATCATTCAATAAGTTTAAAAAGTAAGCATGTTCTTATTAAACTACAACAAATATACCAATAAAAAAAGTGACATACATTTGTTTGATATATAAATAAATGTATCTGGCCACCAAATAACAAAAAACTTAAATTATGCATCAATATTAAACCTAACAACAACACATAAATATTTTTAGTTAACTAATACTTTCGTTAATCCTATGGTTAAATCAAGATTTGTTCATTCAAATAAAATAAATAGTAATAATAATTGAAAACTATGGTTTAAAAAAAATAACTTTTTTTTTTCATGTTTTTAAAATTACTGAAAAACATCTTAAATAAAAAAAAGAGATGATGACATTTTTGAAATGGGGAAGAAATAGAAACTAATGTATCAGACAAAGGAAGTAATCTAAAATATTTATTTTTATTATTTATAACTATTCTTTCATTGAATGCCTAGCAAAATGAATTTAAGAATATTTTTATAAACAAATTTGCATGCCCAAAAGTACAGCTTCTATTTACAGCTAGCTGATTTTTAGATTTTTAAAGATTCCCAAAGATTTGCATGTTTTATAAAAACAGATATTTACTGAAAGATCTAAACTGATATAGTCAAAAACAAAACCGAGAGCATAAAGAGCTGCATTCGATCTGAAGATTACAACATTATGTTTTTATTATTATTTGTTTGGTTGTTTTTTTCAAAAATATAAAATTACAAGTACTGTATATACTCGTGTATAAGTGGAAGAATTTTAGAGAAAATTTGGGACTTGAAAATAGGGGATCGACTTATACACGAGTTACTAAAAAATATATATATATTTGCAGATAATCGGCGATTGGACAAGTCTTTTAAGTAATCACATATGAGGTTAAGAAATCACATCTAGGTTGGACAGTGAGATAAAAGTAGACAATGGTCATTTCCCTTTGACTGACAAAAACCATTCAACAATAATGTCCCTGTAATTGTTCTGCACTCATTTTCTCTTGGGATTGAATTCCCTTCAATACAGGGGCATTCCTTTCAACATTTTAACCACCCTTTTAAAAAGAGTTCAACTTGAAAATGCTTCTAGATATCTCTTCTAAAAGTCCTACAATACAAAAAAGTGTTACATTTTAGCAGTCTAAGAAGCTGTTTACCCTTGTAAATAAGGCGTGAATAGATTTTTAAAAGAATTTTTTCTTTTTAAGTATCATTAAATGGATGTAAATAGGTTTCAAAATAGTTTAAGCTTCTTCAGTTTTACATAATTATACAGTTTTAAAACATTGAATTAAAACAAAAAGGTCTGATTAAAAGCGTAGAGAAAAATTTTTTTTACTAATTTAATGAAAATTTACTATTATTTTTTTATCCTCGATTACAAATCATTTTTCAATATACTACCAGAAATATGGTTCGACTTATACACGAAAATTCAATTTTTTTTTAAAATTTTGCTTAAGAATTGGCGGGGGGGGGGGGGGGGGGGTCGATTTATACATGAGTACATGTGGTAGTTAACAATAATAGTGGGTGGTTTTATTATTTCTTTTCCCCACCACAGAAATTGAAAATTTATTCCATGTTGTTGAATTAAATGTTGTCCATAAAATCCATAAATGTTGTTTACAACATTTTGACTCTTTAATTTTATCAAATTAAAAGATTATAAAAGTAGGCACAAATTAAAGGGAAATAAAATCTAGCCATGACTATAATCAATAAAAAAGAAAGTTAGAAAAATTAAAATACTATGAGTTACTTACAGCTTCTGAAAATCTGTTTGGAATTTCAGACTGCAAAAAGTTTTTCATCTGCTTCCACATATCTTTATGTACATCTGGACAATACTGGAAACATGTTATAGGAGATGAATGTAAAATCTGCAAGTAAGGTAGTTGAAAAGGCAACCATGAATCAGAATCTAAATCTATTGCTATAAGCTCTTCTTCCAGCAGTATGATGAGAGAATGAGGGTTGTCAAAATCTACAGAATTAAAAAAAAGTAAAAAATATTTTTATTTTCACATGCAAATTAAAAAAAGTTTACTTTTTCAGAGTTACTTGATATCAGCTCACTATCTATCAAAATAGAATTTTATCTTAAATAGCAATTAGGTGAATAAAATTAAAATAAATTTTAATCTTAATTTATATACATTAGGCGTTAAAGTACTGAATAGCTATCACAAATTGTAGATTTCCAAAACAATGAATCCTCTAATTACTAAGAAAGTCTATGTCTTTATGCTTTAATAAATAAGATTTAATTAGTAATTACAGACATTATAAAACTGTAAATTAGTGATTTCATTCACTAGTAGCATACAACAACATTAAGTACAGTGGTGGGAATCAAATGGTTCATACTGGTTCAGTAGAGCTGTTACTAATTTATTTCTTGAGTTTGGGAAAAGTGGTTGTTAAAGCGGCACTTGTAATATGTAAATCATAAATTCATATATCTGCTATCTTCTAACGTTCATCTGTGAAACAACATATTCTAAACATAACATTGCGACATGTTCTTAATTTGTTTCAGCTTTGCTTTTCAATTAAAATTTATAACTGTGCTTGTGTTCTGTAGAGAGTTTCTATTATGAGAGTAGTGACATATACACAGAGCACACACATTTTCAAAGTTTTCAATGAAATTATGGCAACTTACATCACTGAACTTAGTAATAGTTAATCACTTCACTTATGAGAGAATATTACAGAATGCCATTCACACTTTATGAAAACGATTTTCACAGTTAATTTCTGCGCATGAATGACATATTCTTTGGAATAGTTTGACTCTATTTTGGCAATAGCTCAGGCTCAAAATTTCCATCATAATGTAATTTACTGCAATACAACTATGGCAGTATTCTCCCAGACCTCTTGGGAAACTTTCCAAAGTCTTTTCAATGTCTGTGGATGGCATCTTTCTAATACTAACTTTAACAAGACAAAATGTAGAAAAGACCATGTGCATAGGGTCATTAGATGAGTTAAGATCCATTTGTGATTCTTTCTTTGCTAATATGCAGCAGTTGAATGGATGTTTTGTCTCACATGAAGGTTTTATTGACATCACTTGAATAAAAAACTGCAATGTCTTCTTCAAAAATGGATTTTAAATATACTTTATTGATAATAAAGTGAATTTACCATAGCTTTACTTGATATATTTTTTAGCTCTAATTTACATTCATATCAAAATCCAGCATCAATCATGAATACTTTTGGAAACTTTACATTAAAAACTTTTCTTTGCCTGAAACTTTTCTTTACATTTTTTTTTTTTTTAATATAGCGGGGGTTTTTTTTTTTTTCTACAATCATTTAAACAAAGCCATGCTTCAAAATGTTACTAGAAATTCACATTTATCACCAGCAACATGCTTGTTAAAGCGAATGTTAGAAAGATGCTATCCATAAACAATGAAAAGACTATGGAATACTTTCTGAAGAGCTGTGGGAGAAAACTGGCATATTTTTTGCAAAGAAAAAACTCTATGATGGAAATTTTGAGACAGAGGTATCCAACTAAGAGCTGCCTAACAGATTCTCAAACTGTTGCAAAAAATATGGCTTTTATATGCAGAAATTTACTGTGAAAATCACTTCTATAAAGAGTGGATGATCTTCTGTATTTCTTTCAACTACAACTTTCAAATATTATCTTGACAATAATGGCAAGCCAAATCAAAAATTAGTGACTTTATTGACAAAACTTAGTGCTAAACATGTATTTAAAAAAAAATCCAGAAATTAAGACTATAATCCACAGGGAATGAATTATCAAGAATTTTCCAGACTTTCAAGAATTTATAAGTATTTCTGGTCAAAAACAAACACTATAATATAAGAATGCTTGGAAGTCAGCAAGTTAACAGTTTTGTAACATGGTTTTTATATGTTGGAAAACATTTCATATTCTGCATATGATGCCGTATTTTCTTTTCTTGTTTAGACTTGAAAAAGTCATAAAAAAAGCAACCCAGTTGCTAAATCATTTGAATCTCACCACTGATTATGTACATTAATATCTTGTAATAATTATATAAGTCAATAATTAAATATTGCTGATACTATTAAATATATAATTCAATATTAAATATTGCAGCTTGCATATATTTAAATTATTAATAACTGAATTTCATATTAAATTGTTAACACTGGTTAAAATTTATAATTATTAAATAATTGACACTCTAATTAGGAGCATAATTTATATTTTTATGCTTTAATAGTTAAAATTATAATTAATTTAGTATTCATTCTAGAAAAGTTGGATGTGTTTATGATGGCCAATTATCAACAAAAGGGATATAGATCCTAAGGGGAAGGGGTGGAGTGCCTTCCATAGGGGTCTTTCTAAGGGAACCTAACCCGTATTCATGCAAGGAAATCCAAGGTTCGAAGAAAAACATGGAAAACTCCGAATTATTAGGCGAATGGGCATGATTGGGTTCGAACCCAGCACCTCCCATCTACCAGCTTTGAGAGCAGAACCTCTCAGCCACTGGCGGAGCTTCATTCGAAAAAGAAAAAGCGCAGGTGTAAATGAAAAAAAAAAAAGGTACTAGTTCAGTACAAAAGGGCATTATTTTAAGAGGAAATATATTACGAACATGTTTAGAAAGGATAAAAAAGAAAAAGTATATAATTTTTTAGTATGATAAATAAACTGATAATTGTTAATGATTTTATGAATTACAAATTGAAAAATGCAATTAAATTACAACAAGATTTAATAATTTCCTGTTTTCTTCAGAAGAAACGAAGTTTTATAATTTTTGCATGCTCTAGGGCAAACAGATTTAGAGATACTGTGCTATGTGGCAGGGCTGCAGAGTCGGTGGGAAAAATGGACGACTCCAACTCCAACAATTTTAACAGATCCGACTCCGACTTTGACAATGCAGACCTGCTTGTAAAATGGATACTCTGACAATGCAGACCTGCTTGTAAAATGGATGACTCCCGACTCTGGGAATTTTAACAGATCTGACTCAGACTCAGACTTTTTCGGTCAAAAATGGGCCTTTTATAATTTTCTCTGACTCTGCAGCCCTGGTATGTGGGCATGAAAAAGTATTTAAACCTGAGTGAATGATATACATGATTCAAAATCTAGCATGTATGTGATTAACTCCAATAATTGATGGCCTACTAAACCTTCAATTATTTTATTTTATTTATCTATTTATTTTAAATAAACTATTATAAAAAGTTTTTGAAATTTTAATGAAAAAAAGAAAGTAAGTTTATGTATTTGTAGTTACCTGATTCATCAGAAACATCAGAGATAGTAAAAAAATTTATCACTCTGGAAGACAAGTCAAGAACCTGATGCTGTTCGCCACACATGATTGTCACAGTAAATTTGTCCCCATAGCTTGATTTAGGCATCCCTCCAGAAAAAATGATGAAATCATCACTATTGTAGAAATAAATTTATATTATAATGATGTAGGTTCATACAAGAAGGGGACATGATTGTATTTAAATAAAGTTATTTTTTTTATATCAGTAAATGTAGATGCTTTTAATAAATCTATAATATTATAATAGCAAATTTTTATAAGTCATGTAACTACCATAAACAAATAGGGAACTAATTAATTTGCTTTTCATATGCCAAGCAACCATTTTTACACACTTTTTTTTTTTTTTTTTTGAAGTACATAAAAGTTACACTTTTAAAAAAAATCAATAAAAAAAAAACAATTATCGAGAGATGAACTGTCTAAAATGTAGAATTTAATTGATTGTGATTTTTACAGTTTTTAAAACCAAGGCAAAGAATATGCATTTCATTTGCCTGCAGAGAATAAAATTAGAAAAACATAATTCACCAATGAAATTAGTTTCAGTTTTAGACAACTCAACTCAATTTTTTTTTATATATATAATTTATTTTGGTAAAATTAATTTATTTGATAAATTTAAATATTTATCAATCTATTAAAATAACTATTCCAATCAAACATTGCACTCTTATTTAAATCTGATTGTCTGTTACCCATTGGATAAAAGATATGCCATAAATAAACCTTAATGTAGTTTTTTTCCTTTTTTTTTTTTGCTCTATTTAAACATAAAATATACATGTGATTCACAGGTAAGAACAGCCAAACTGCAAAACTGAATTTTGTTTTAAATTTCCTCCCACACATTAAGAAATCCCCCACCTCTCTTTGAGGCAAAATGATGGAGCAAAAATTTCAAAGAGGATGGAGATTCTCAATGAGTGAGATTAAATAAAATTATGTAGATGAAATCCTCTTACTACAAAATAAGAAATATTGCAAAATTAAAAAAAATAATAATTTTAAAGATTTTAAGCTTTACTGAGTGGGAATCAGAGGAGAAAGATGAACTTTTAGAGAAAGAGAGTAATTTTATATATTTGATTATTTACTTATTGTTACTAACGAGAAACAAATATAACATAAGAATTAAGATTTTCAAGATGTTAAGCTTTTTGGGCTGAGGAGGGAGGGCAAAGAAGGGAAGCAAACATTTCATGCAGGTAGGTTGGCAGGGGGCGAAGGATTTTAATGTTATGTAAAAACATTTGGGAATGCACCAAAAAAGTCAACAGATTCAAAATTATCTTCATTAGACTTTTGCATCAATTTTTTCCACAAAAAAAGTTTGGGGAAAGGGGGCGAGGGCTTATATTTGGGGATGGAAAGAAAATCAAAACTGCTTAAAAGTGGGTGGGGGGCTTTACTTTCGAGAGAGGGCTTACAATTGGGATTTTACGATAAGTAAGTAGAGTAAATGTGCTCTTGAAGAAAATTATGTTGAAGATTAAAATCCATTTTTGACAAAAAAAAAAAAAAAAAAAAAAAAAAAAAAAAAGGCTTTTTTTTCATTGCTAGTCACAGGATTTTTCGCTCTATGTAGTAAGTGTACAATTAGATCAGTAAGTGCACAATATCTGTTAAATTTGCATTTAGGCATTTATTTATTTATTGATGAAGTTTTAATTCTGCTATGTAGTATTAGCTGGAGACAAATGCTGAACTATTTATATTGTTTTATGTGAAAATGGTTAATCTTCTGTAATTAAACTATACTCAATACAGATATATATATAAAAATCAGGCTTGAAAATTATTTTAAAAAACATAAAAATCTAGATAGAGGTTTAGTTTTCCAACAAATTGCAGCTGAAATTGCATGTATTTTCTTATTTGACAGTATAAAAATTTAAAATGTACAATGCTTAATAATTTAAAAAAATGTAGTAAAAGCGAAATTTATTGGTTAGGTCGGTGCAACTGCCAGTATGATATCAGCATTCTCAAAGACATGTTTTTGCATTATATATATATATAGATAGATATATATCTATGAATTATATAGGTAGATAAATAGAATAATTTAAAATTTTATAAAGTGACCTTATGAAAGATTGATTCATTTTGTATCTTTCCTTTCAGTTCAAAATCCTAATTATTTTCTAAGTTGCAAGGCATTGATCAAAAGCACTTGGAAATATTAAAATACAGTGTTGCCAACAAAAAAAAAATGAATTTGAACGTCCAAATTTTACCAGCAAAATAATAAGAAATGTTTTGTATTTTTATTTTTCCCTTTAGTTACATAAAACTATCTTTATGTACCATTTTCAATTTTTTAAGTATACCACAAGTAGCTGATCAATTTTGATCACATAGGCATTGAATGTAGCAACATTTTATATTCTATATCTCTGAATCTGTATGACAGAAATGAAGAATGCTGCATAGTAATAATCTTATTTAATTTAGATAACAACACCTCAGCTGAAAATCTGAATTTGTTTTCTAAACTAATTCAAGTTTTGATGAAATGCTTTGCTTTTCGGCTAGTTATTGGCTGCTAAAATCTGCGACTTTTGAAGATCAATATATCAGAACATATAAAAAATAAATGCATGAGATTAAGCAAGCCGAATATATTGAACCAGTGAAATTATATTCGTAAATCTCAATTATCTTTTGAGAAAAAGGAAGTCGAAAATGGCTCAATTTTTAGTGTAAACATAATATATGATGTGCTATATGAACAGGACCTGTGCACTGCTGAGCAGTATGATTATTGTAAGGATATGGAAATTCTAAAAGTTTAACATAGCCTAATGTTTTTAAGAAAAATTTTCAGTGGTAGTTCTTATTTTTGTCTACTTAACATGAAATATAAAATAGAGCTGAATTACTAAATATAAAGTACAATTTGAATTACTAAAAATTTAAATTACAATGATAGAATGCATAAAAGTGAATAATTACCCTCCTTTCACAGATTTCCAAAGCAACTTATCAATGGACTTGCAAGCAAAGGGACCTAAATGCAGGAGAAAATGTGACATATCAATATATAATGCCAATATATAATGTCAATATATAATGTGATGTAATATATTAATTTTAAATTCATGGTAATAATTCAAATTTAAGCACTAAATATTTTTTAGATTTATTCTAAAATTTAAAACCAATACTGAACACCTAAAATTGTTAATTACCATAGGGATTCATTGGAACTTCAACTGGTTTTGATGGGTCTATTGTACTCCAAGTTACATAGCTTCCATCACTATAGGAACTCATAAACTGGATACCATTATGATGCCAAGCTACAGATTCTAAATTCTGAAATTGCAAAATATAATTTTATAAGATAGATTTCAGAAAAATTTATATAAGCATAGTCATAACAATTTGAAAAAGTAACTCAGGTTGACAGAGAAGCAATTTTTAAACAATTCTCGGCTATGAGAAGCTGTTATATGCAAAATGTTAAATTTTTATGGTTGTTTAAAAATTTATGCAACAAAGAAAAATACTAAATTAATTTATTCTCCTTCTAGAAGAATACATTCATTAAAATTATTGCTTAGCTGTTGGATATGGGTGAGAAGATTGATTTATATAAAACTGCCTTTTTAAACATCAACAAATTGCAAAAAGAAGTCTTTTTTCCCAAAACTGCTTAAAAAAGAGAGCTGTGACACCTCCCTTGGATAGATAAAGGAAATCATGTGAATCATTCAAACAAGTACTCTGAAGAGTGAAGAGAGGATATACAATTGGACTTCATTATCCCGACACCTTGTTTTCACGTTACTCCGCTTATCACGTCAGTTTTTCAAAGTGCTGATTTTCGATATATGCAGTGCTGTAGTTGGTGGGTGGGAACGCTGTTCTCAGAAATATTTGGTTTGTTACTAAAATATATATATATATATATATATCACGTATGAGCACAAAACTTTTTTCTTTTTATTTCCAAGGAAATGAAAATTTATGCCAGTTTGAAAAAGATCCATATCCACACTATTAAAAAGCTGCAGCTTTTGCTGCATAGTCACTCCACTGCTTTTATAGAACATCTCTATTCTGACCAATGAGAATGCTTCATAACATCGGCAAGTAATCGTTTTCTATAAAAGCGGGGGAGTGTATGCAGGCAAAGTTACAGATTTTTAACAGTGCACTCACAAAGAAAGGGGATCTGTTATCTCAATTAAATTTCGATTCATAATGGAAAATGTTAGTATGAGATTGATTAAATATTACTTTTAGAAGAATGCTATACAAATACAATACCATAAAAACTAGAATATAATCATTAGAACTGTTAATTAAAAAAAGTCGGCCTTTGGCTTAGAAAAATTCCGTAAGCAACAATATCTACTCAATGAAAAGGTGAGTTCTCCCACAAATGTTTTTTTCCAACTACAGCAGTGGATATATAATTTTGATGTAAATAAAGCTCCGATTTTACGTTGTTGAATAATTTTCAACTTCGGATATCCCAGCAGTTTAGGAAAATTGTCCCTTTTTCATAATTCATCTTACAAGCATGGAAATCAAGCAGTAATAAATGTCTTAGCTAAACTTTTCACAAAAGTGCCTAAAATACCCATTGAGATAAAGGAGAAACTATTTCAATCCTTTATCTGAATAAACAAGCCACACACTATGAATGACCCACTTAAGTCAGTGAAGGAGAGATTTCTCCACCTCTTCCTGTGCATTCTCTATCCCCCCCCCCCCCTCATGATTACTCACCCACTGTGTTTCACACTGAGGGAGTGCAATATGTACTCATTTAGGGAATGTGAGAGAGGAAAAACAGATGGGTGTCGTTAGACTTGTTCTTGTGGTGCATATGCAGATGCGCATTCAAACCATAAAACATTTCATTTCCACACATCATTCATAGTGTTTAAAACTGTTTACAGCAAAATGGCGAGTAAATTCGGTTCATGGATGCTGGATGAAAAAATTATGATAAAAGACTATGAAAAGTCTGGATTATCAAAGACTGCATTAGCTGAAACAAAAGGAATTCCTGGAACGACATTTGTGAGTATACTTTCTGCTGGAGTCACATAACATGTTCAACAAATTTTACTCGAAATTTACATGCTGAAGTTCGTAGTATGTACTCATTTAGGGAATGTGAGAGAGGAAAAACAGATGGGTGTCATTAGACTTGTTATTGTGGTGCATATGCAGATGCGCATTCAAACCATAAAACATTTCATTTCCACACATCATTCGTAGTGTTTAAAACTGTTTACAGCAAAATGACGAGTAAACTCGGTTCATGGATGAAAAAATTATGATAAAAGACTATGAAAAGTCTGGATTATCAAAGACTGCATTAGCTGAAACAAAAGGAATTCCTGGAACGACATTTGTGAGTATACTTTCTGCTGGAGTCACATAACATGTTCAACAAATTTTACTCGAAATTTACATACTGAAGTTCATAGTATGCATTCATTTAGGGAATGTGAGAGAGGAAAAAGAGATGGGTGTCACTAGACTTGTTCTTGTGGTGCATATGCAGATGCACATTCAAACCGTAAAACATTTCATTTCCACACATCATTCGTAGTGTTTAAAACTGTTTACAGCAAAATGGCGAGTAAACTCTGTTCATGGATGCTGGATGAAAAAATTATGATAAAAGACTATGAAAAGTCTGGATTATCAAAGACTGCATTAGCTGAAACAAAAGGAATTCCTGGAACGACATTTGTGAGTATACTTTCTGCTGGAGTCACATAATATGTTCAACAAATTTTACTCGAAATTTACATACTGAAGTTCGTAGTTATTATTATTGTTATTTTATGTTTTTAAAATTGAGTAATTAAATGTATTATTATTCTTGTTCTTATGGTTTATGTATGTATATGTATTTAAATATATGTAAATAAGAGAGTCCAAATAGAAGTTTGTTTACAAGTGCAAGAGAACCAGTTTGATATCTGTAACAGACATCTTTGGGGTGTTATACGAGTGTCGCCAGTGTATCGAACAGGGAACAATGACTGGACAGTTTATGTCAAAAATTTATGGATATATTTATGGCAAGTAACAAAGTTAGCCCACACACTTGGCGATCATGTGAGTGCATCTTTTAGGGGGTCTTGTCTTAAGGAGGAATCCTGAGTAGAAGCGCACAGCCTCTAGAGAAAGTCTCAGCGAATAAGCGGTGATGAGGGGTTGCGTCTAAAAGAGGGGTCTGAATATTTTGGACTCTGATTGCACAGGGAGTTCAGAGGCTCCTACTCCTAACTGTGTAACAAAGTGTTACATAGGGGTATGTAGTAAGCATCAAAAGCCAGAGAGAGAGATATATCAGGATAGAGATATTGAGTCAGAATTATGTCAGAGTTATATATCAGAGAGATGTAGAGTAAGAGAAATTTATCTTTAGAAGGATTAGTTAAGATCGTACCTGATCGCAGTAGGATGATGGCCGCAGCTCTTAAGCATTCCGGAGTTGGTCAGGTCGTGAACCGACCGCAACAGTTGTTTTTTCTGTAAGCTTGGATCGTAGTAGATCCGAGGCTAAACATCGGTCAGCTAGTTGGATTAGCTTGACCACATCGTTTAGCTCGATTGAGAGTTCTAGTGTCATGATAGCATCGAATATAAAAAAATATTAGTTTGGTGCGATGGATTTAACCATAGACTGACTTTATGTCCAAGTGCCCTTGCCTGTAACAGTATTGAAGGGAATTACTACTGCTAATATGATGTTTAAAGGTATTTCCAATTTTATATTTTGTTCCCAGTATTTTGAATATGTATATGTATATTATAAGTAGGGCAATGTATGCTCAAATGGTAGTCATGTGTCAATTTAATATTATATATAGGAAACTCAGAAGTATTTTCATAATTTCAATTTCAATAACTAGTTTGTTTCGCTTGCTTAGAGTGAGGGTGTCGTATGACACACCCTTCCAAATTTGTAAATATTTGCTGTAAATAAATATGTTAGTTGTTAATTTGGGGTATTTTCTTTACAACCAGGAGTCTTATTTAATTATTTTATTATTATGAGTTTTATTTCAGGTAAAGTTCGGTTTTTAGTAAGGATTATCAATGCTAAAATTTTATATTTTCAATTTAGTTAGTTGGTCTTTTCTCGACCGGGAATACAGTTGTTGTGTTTGGTCTAAATGTTAACTTCTTTTCGAAAAAAATTCACAATGCTTTGGGGTAGTGTTGAGGCAGTTGCCTCCTGCCTTATTTGGGATAATTGGGAAGTCATTTATCTCAGAAGTTAGATAGGACCCTGTAACGATCACATTTTATTATGTTATTTTTATTATGTAAATTATATTTGTTTGTATTTAACACTATGAATATTTCAGATAATGAGTGATTAGGACTTGTTACCCTTAATTCACTCTAGGGGTAATTGAGTGTTGAGTCTCCCCTTCTCTTCCGTGCTTTCACCCCCCTATTTCCCCCCTTATAGTATCCCCCACCTTCTCAACTTATATGACTGGGTAGAAGCTAGGTGGTATGATTTATGAGCCCAGATCTGCCCAGCACTTTCTTCAAAACAAAGGCTCAAAAATTCTTTATGCGTTCAAGATGGAGATATATGGAAGAAAATTCGAAAATCAAACTACGAAGACGTTGAAGAAGCAGTTCTTAAATGATTCACCTATACAAGATCTCAAAATGTGCCGATTTCGGGTGTGCTTTTAAAAGAAAAAGCCAATGGAAATATTGAGAGAAATGCGTGTTTTGAAGTTCTCAGCAAGTAATGGGTGGATCAAAAAATTCAAGGCGAGGAATAAACTTTCTTTCAAGAAAATGTGCGGCAAAGCAACAATAGTAAGCCACAGTTAAGTCAGTGAATGAAAAGTTTCTTCATTGAAAGATATATTAGAACGCTGAACTTCAGATGATGTTTTTAATTTAGATGAAACAGGTCTTTTTTCCAACTCTTACCAGAAATGACTTTGTGTTTTCAGTCTGATACTTACTCAGGAGATAAAAAGAGTAAGGAAAGGGTAACTGTTTTATTTTGAGCAAGCATGTCATGTTCTGAAAAGGTTAAGCCATTAGTTATCTGGAGAAGCAAAAAACCCCATTGCTTTCAAAATATGAAGTCTTTGCCAGTGTACTACGAAAGTAACCAAAAAACATTGTCTTTGCCAGTGTAATACGAAAGTAACCAAAAATCATTAATGTCATCAGAAATTTGGGAAAAGACCTTAAAATCTCTGGACAGAAAATTTCACTCTATGAATCGACAAGTAGCTTTCATAGCAGACAATTGTAGAGCACATGTTGAAGTACTCGGCCTAAGCTCAATTCAACAGATTTATTTGCCGCTGAATGCTACTGCAATTTTGCAGCCATTAGACCAAGGGATCATTTTGAACTTTAAGTGGAAAACTACTGGTTAAAGACTGAAAGGTCATTGATGATGGTCATGATTTCAAACCGTCTCTTCTAAATGCTCTAAATTACATTCATAAGAGTTGGGCTGATGTATCTTCTAAGAAAATTCATAATTGTTTCAAACATGTTGGTTTTACAGAAAATAATCCAAGTTCATCAGATCCTGAGTGCATAGAAGGTAAATGACAAAGAGGACCTCCCCATACGTGCCAACATGTCATTTTTAAAAACCTTACAATTTTTACGACGCATTCTTCCGTATTTAAAAAAGTACATAACAAATGCATATGCACTGAAAAAAGGAATATCATTTCATAATATTCTGAGTAAAAAAAAAAAAAATCTGAAATTCACCTCAAATTTCCTGAAAAGTTATAGCAGGGGAGGGGGGGGTGGAAAGGGCGAATGGGGAAATCCCCTCCCGCCACTAACTATGCATTTTTTCTGCGGCCCTTTGACGAAATTCGCCGTTTTTTCGCGATCTTGCGACGAAATTTGCCGTTTGTTCACTATCTTTCGACGAAATTTGGCATTTTTTCATGATCTTTCGACGAAATTTGGCGTTTTTTCACGATCTTTCGACGAAATTTGGCGTTTTTTCACGGCCTTTCGACGAAATTTTCGTTTTTTTTCGCGATCTCTGAAAGTATTTTTCGCGATCTTTCGACAAAATTTGCGTTTTTTTTCGCATTTCTTGGACGAAATTTGCATTTATCCTGAAAACGATTGGCAAAATTTACTTTTTTTGGCAACCTTTTGTCGAAATTTGCAATTTTTTTATGTCGGAATTTTCGGATTGGTGACCGAATTTTTGAAATTTTCAGAAATGAATATGAATGCCTTAAATTTTAGGAAAATTCAGATCAGAATCACCCATACCCTTGATGAAATGGGCGTTTTTTCCGCGATCCTTTGACGAAATCGGCGTTTTTTCCGCGATATTTTCACGAAATCGGCGTTTTTTTCGCAATTCCTTGACGAAATCGGCGCTTTCTCCACGATTCTTTGACAAAATTACCATTTTTCCACGACCGTTTTTTCCATGCGCAAAACCGTACAATCGTACTGCTCATCCGTACAACCGTACACTTAGTACAAAATCTGTACATTGTACGGCCAAACCGTACAAGTTGGCAGCTATGCATCCCTCTTCCAATATTGTTTAGAGAGTTGTTAGATCGCGAAATAGATATAACGGGGGATGTCTAGATGTATATTGATTTTGATAAGAATGTCACCACATCACCAGATGCAATGAGTTCTGAAATTCTAAAAGAGATACAAGAGAAAAAAAAACAGAAATTTCTTCAGACTCTGGGAGCGAAAATTATATGGAGCTAGAACAAAACAAGCTTCCAACTAAAACCGGAGCATTGCATTGCACTGAACGATCAGAAACTATCTAACATCCATTTCTAAAACAACGGATATTGGTTACAATTCACTGTATGATATTGAAAAAAGATTTGTAGGAAGCATATCAAGGGATAAGCAAACCTTAATTCACCAATATTTCATGTAATAATAAAGAAGTAAGTCATCAGAAAATTATTTTTATTCTTTTTTATTTTGTTTTTGTGTTTATTTTGTTTAATAATAATGTTTTATTGCTTAAAAATGCAAGAACAGTTATGAATTTTAAATTGTCTTAAATTAATTAAAAATACACCTTTTTATAAACATATTTTTCTCCAACTCCAGTTACCGTGACACTCCACTTATGACAACACTTTTTTCCGATCATGAGAGTGTCAGGATAACAAGGTTCAACTGTACATCAGCATAGCCATGAAAAGCAAAAAATGCTAAAAAGCATGACAAAAAGCACTAAAAAAAAAACAATAATTGCAAAGGAGAAAATTTACTGTATTATGCTAAAAGTTGGAAACAGAATTCCTTTTCCACTAAAAATAACACTAAAAATTGTATTAAAGATCACTAAAATTGAAAATAGCAGAGAAGAAAATTTACTATAAAAGGCTAAAAGTTTAAAACAAAATTCATATTAGTCCAAAAGCTTAAAATTGAAAATAAGTGGAGGAAAAAATTTACTATAATAGGCTAAAAGTTTAAAATAAAATTAATATTAGTCCAAAAGTTTGAAGCAGAATTTTTTCTACAATCACCATGAAACCCAAAACATCACATTAAAAATCAAGGAGGATAAAATTTACTATATTAGGCTAAAAGTTTAAAACCGAATTCTGCTTCTGAATATGTTAAAAAGTCACTGCGGAACTCGGAAAATGGCTAACATTAACATTAAAAATTGCTAAATATTTAAAGATTGGTAAAAATTTACTAGAGTGGGTAAAACATTATAATCGAAAATCAATTAAAACTGTGAAAAATATAATTCTTTCCATTCTAAAACCCTGGCTAGATGGCATCAGAAAAAATATTGTACAAGCATTATTTATTAGAAATTTTGAACTAAAAAAGAAAAAAAAATCCTAACAATTACTGCACAATTAATTCAAAAAGAGCATCTTTAATAACCATTAATGTTTAACATTTCTCATAATAATCTAATCAAATCCAGATTTAATATAACAAATCTAAGAATTACAATGATAAAAAGGACTACAGAAATTATGGTCTGCAAAAATCTGTTTGGCTGGTGCTGCCATCTACAAACAATATGATACATCAGCAAACAAACACTAAAAATCACATAAAAAATTAAATTAAAAAAAAAATCTAAAATCGGGCTTCGAGACGCAAAATTATATACATAGGGATATTTTCTTATCAGATTTTGTAGCTCTACGTCTCCAGCGGTCTCTTCAGAACACTGTCGACGGACAGAAACATTCACACACAAACTTCTTTCCACATTGTTATAGATATATATCAGTTTCTAGAGGTCATAATATAAATTCTACTAATAGTCCTGATATAGAGAAACCCATTATTTTGTTTATAGTTTTAGTAGAATTAGCATAATTTATATTACAATCTCTAGAAACTTATATAATATACAACATATTGAATTCTATAGAGATACATAGATGATATTTTCAATGGCAACATACAGATAACTTATTTAATAACTTCTTAGCTGAGATAATCTTGATTCTAAAATTAAATTTACTTTGGAAATTGAACAGAATGGTACACTCCCTTATTTGGATGTGCTATTAATCAAAACACATCATGGCATAGAATGTATTGCTTATAGAAAAGCAATAAACAATCAATAACATAATGTTTCCCTACAAAGTTCCTGCATTTAGACATTTCATTAAGAGAACCTTTACAGTCTGTACTCCTGATCAGTTAACCAATGAAATAAATAAAATATGTGATATTGCTAAAAATAACAGATATAAAGAAAGCACCATAAATAGATTAATTATGACCATGGATAAGAAGAAAAGAAACTCCAATGAGCAAAATTCCAAGTTAAAATTTATGAACCTTATAATATTTTCCAGGATTCTTTGAGAGATTAAAATATACATATAACAATTACAATATCTGTCTTATTGCATAACCTTCCAGAAAATTATAAAACATATTCTTGTAAGAAAATAGATACAATAGAACCTGATCAAGTATCGGAAGCATATGAAATCACAAAAGCAGATGGAACATTGCAATATGATATAGAAATGATGAGAATACTCTGAGGATGAGTACACAGTAGAGCGCCGATTATCAGAACTCCAATTAACCAAACTTCCAATTATCCAAACAGCATCTCTCAAAAAAAATTTCTTAACCGAACTTCCAATTATCCGAACAGCCTATTTTTCCCTCCAAAAAATTTTAGCCGAACTCCCAATTATCCATTGGCTTGGAATAAAATTTTAAATAAAGAAAAAATGGTACTTTTTAGTTATCACGTTGACCAATTTACTGTCGCCAAATTGTAAGACTAAATGCTAATGGTTGATCGTAAATGTCACATTCACTTGACAACACGTGTTTACGTCATCAAGTGATTTTTATTTCGACGTTTTAGTTGTATTTTTATTAATGATATACTAATTTATTTGTTCTTTCGTTATTGAACATAAAAATTATGTCAATTTGTATAATTTGGTGATTTATATAATTTGGCGACATTGGTCGACAGGATAACTAACAAGTACCGAAAAAACTGATAGTGAATCAGAAAATGAGGAATGTAAAACAATGAGAGAGAGTGGAAGAATCCTAAACTGTGACGAAAATGAAATTAACAAGTGGTTGAATAGTGAAGTACATGACTCTGGATATCAGATTTTAAATGATGATGAGATTGTGAATTCATGATGAAAAAGAAATTGAAGAAAATGAAAACGGATGCTCCGAAAATAACTCAGGTTCATCACATAATGAAGCCTTTGAATGCTTAGAAACGGCTATGAAATGGATCGAACGGCAGAAGAACGTTGATTCTGTTCAACTAACGTATTTAAGAAGAATTAGAGATATGGCAGCATTGAAAAGAATGTCTTTGTTGAAGCAAGCAACAATAAAAAGCTTTTTTGCTTAAATTATAATCTCTGGAATTCAGAAAATGATAAAAAGAGAAAAAAAAATGAATGATAAAAAAAAAACAAAAATAAACAAAAAGAGAAAGAAAAAGAAAAAAAAAACCAAATTAATAAATAAATAATAATAATAATAAAAACACACACCAGCACTAACTGGTGCTGCCAGTCCTAAGCTTAGATAATGTGTGAAGGTTTTAATACAGTCAGAAACATCCCTTAAATTGTTTGACCATTTATCTGAACTTTTGCTTATCCAAACTAGGGTTGGTCCCGACTTGTTCGGACAATCGGCACTCTACTGTATATATATTTCCTCCCAAATCAGGTAGTAATTGTATCTAAAAGGTAATTTACTGTATTTATAAATAATATATTATACGAAACAAATACTGGAGAAATAAAATGATTTATTTCATACCTGACTACTAATAAAAGTGCTGCTAACAATTAATTTTTTTATATCCCATAAAGCTATTAGTCCATACTGGTAACCAATAAGAAGACAATCAGGATTATTAGGCTGACTGGAAATTACTTTCACAGCACCTTGTTTTAGTTTCTTCTCATCTGGAATGCTATTAAAAAGGAATAATATAAAAATAACTTTCATAAACTTCACTGTTCATAAAAAGAATTTTATAATGATTTAATTTTTTAATATATTGATTAACGAGAAATATTATACCAACAAGGGAACCACTCTTGGTGCTGCTCGCCCTATCATTGAGACCCGGTGCATTTTAAAACTCTATATTAGGAAGTTTGAGAATCAATAAAAGTTTTCTGTTAAAATCATATTTTTTTACTTTACAGCAGCATAACTTTCTGAAAATGCAATTTTCGAAACCACTTATTGGACTATTAACGTAGAATTTTTTTAAAGAAAAGCATTTAAAAATACAAATTAGTCAATAATAAGTATAAAATATTGAAAAACATTTAAAAATTCTTTCAAGAACCTATGAAATTGATTTAAAAAAATTACAACATTATATTCACATTTCTGGCAGAGCTTTCCAGCAACCTTACCAAATGCCATAGCTCCTTGTCGTCACACTTAGTTAAAATGTAAAACTGTCTGCGAACTCAAATAATTTCTTACAAATTTTCTGCAAAAAAACGCTGCACTCCGCCTGAGTCCTATATCACCGCTAACAGCAAAAATGAAAAGTTATATGCGAATGGAGTGCCACTAAGCAACACCACTAAGAGAAAAATATTAATTTACAAGCATTATTAAAACTCAGTCAAGAAATGTAGTATTGAATGGTATGCTTAAGGGTATTCTTCACGGGCAGCCGCCATTACAAAGCATCCCATGTTAACCTATGGAGAAATTTACTTTGCTCTTTGTGAGCTTAATATTTTAAATAAAGGGATGGGAATTGCTGCAATCGATAAAATAGAAGGTTCCTCACTAAGAGTATTTGCCATAATATTTTTAAAACGTTTAAAAGTATTTTTAAAGTTGGCTTAAAGTTGGCGAAATTTGCAAAATCAAGAAGTTTATACTTTAAAAAATTATAAAAAATCATTGGAGCATCGTAGAAAAAAAAGAGAAAATAGCCATAGAAGCTGCAAGTTTCTTCTTTTCAACGATGAAAATTAACAATTATTTTTTTAAGAAATAGCAGAGTTATCGGGAATTTTTCCTCACAAGTAAGCTGATTTCTAAACGTGCGGAAGGATACATTTATCTAGAATTGCAGCGGATGGTAGGTAGAATGGGGAAAGGGAGAAATTATCGCGATACGTATCAAATTACAAAATAAAGGGAGAAAAAAGAGGGTTGACCGAGCCCAATTTATTGTTTTTTTTCCTCCCCTGGTCAGTTTAGAATCTTTCAGAAAGGGAATTGCTTTTTAGTTCAAGATTTTTTTTCTGTACTGTTGTGACCAGATCACTATTACATTTTATTTTTAGACTTCGTTTCTAACATTCGTAACAAATTATTCGTGCAATGAGTTCCCGACACTCTAGAAGCGGACATTTTAGAGCAAAAACGAAAATGTCCAAAAAAAATTTTTTTTAAGTAATTAATACATACATAAATATACATAATAGTTAATTAATTATAGGTGTTTATTAAATATACCTAATTATTAATTAATTATACGTGTGGCCCAAGTTGGCTCTCTGTGCCTCTGCCCAACACTTGTTATTGTCATATAAAATAAAATGTAACTAATTTATTAACGACACAGAATGATTTTCTAAAGATACGAATTTCACATATTAAAAAATGTTTTAGGTATACATATCTGGATTATCTTTTATGATGATTTTTGTAAATGATCAACTGTTATACTAAATCTTTCTCAAAGAGTATTCGAAAGTCTTCTGCGGTTTTAAACTAAAAAATTCAAATACTGTTAAGCATGCAGCTTTTAATGAGCACGTGAAAAGCATATTCAAAGTTTTGTCCTACGTGCATTCCTTGCTTTATAATTTTTATTTCAGTCATGGCTGATAATTATGAACAGTGAAGTTCTTAGCAATCAAAAAACAGTTTCTCATTTGAGCCTATACAGCTAAAATCAATGAGTAACGTTAAAATTTTCTGAACGAAGAAACGAGATTTTTCGAATACTGATAATTTCGGCCGAATTTCCGACAGCATTTTCTCCAAAAATGAATTTTCGGTGAAACTCAGATTTTGAGCCAAAAACGTATTTTCGGTCGATCTCTAATTTTATTTACATTTGCGTTTTGAAATAATAATATTACTCCGGAAATGTATTGGCGAATCTGAATATCAATTGTTATACTCGTATTTACTCTCGATTTCATATAACTTTTTATAATTTTACTATGTGTACGTATATGAATATATATACATTTTATGCGTTATAGTAAGTTTTTTTAATGCTATGATTTTTTTTTTCCTTTTTCCATTTATTAATTTGAATATCAACTGATATATTTATTCTCGATTTCGAAGAACTTCTTTTAATTTTATTATGTGTACGTATGTGCCTAGGTGTATTTCTTATATGTCATCCCAATTTCACCCAAATTTTGAGTTTAAAATCCAATAATATTACTCAGTATATGTATTGATACCACCATCACTTTTTAGATAAAGTATAAAGTAACGAGTCTATAAGTTATAAAACAGAAACTCTTTAAATTAAACTTTTTGAGTAAATATTTTATTTTTACTGGGGTAGCGATGGGCATTTTAATTTCACTGGCTCATTGCAGGCAATAAAGAAGTAGAAAACACTTCTAGAACACTAAAAAACTTGGTACGATAAAGACATAAGTGTAAAAAGCAACGTAAAGAAAAACAAACAAAAGTTAGAAATGAGAATCAGCCACCTAAAGTACCTATCAAAAGTCAGAATAAATTTAGTGCATCCCGTTTCTGAAGGCTTCATAAGAGGAGCCCCTTTACAGTGAAAAAAAAAAAAAAATGAGAAGCAGCCTGTCGCTATCTTTCTTGTTTGCATGCCTAAAATATACAATATAGAATATTGTGGCACAACGTTTACCTACAATTGCATTAGTTAAATAATAATATATTAGTCTATTTTTTTCAACGAGAAAAAGAGTCCTTAGAAATAAAATATTTTTTAATAAATATATGTTTGTCCAATTTTGGGAGGGGTTGAATCGCATAAATCTCTTTTTGGATACGACCACTTTCAAATTTAAAATATTACGAAAAATCTTATTACAAAAATATAATAAGAATTATAATCTCCTGTAATTCGATTCATAACCAGGCTTAGCATGAAATATGGGCAATGCTGGTAGTAATGTTGTTTCAAATAAATGAGAATTACAACACAAGTTATAGAATTGAAACTAATGATTGAAATCCATGATGCAAAGGAAACATTTTACTTTATAAAGGTGTGCCATATACCCATATGATATATGTTGCATTTAATTTAACGTTTTAAGTTAAGTTAAAGGGAAAATATATATTTTTTAAACACTCTTATTACTCTTTAAAACTTTCTTTTTTATTAAAAATCTGAAATTATGCTTTGTTAAAAATCGCAAAAGCATAAGGCGCTGATAGAAATACTTTAAGAAAATTAAAATTTTAATCTCATTCATAATATATTTAAATTTTTAGAGAATCTTTTGTTCTATAGCTTTTCATTATGACTTTACTTATTTATCGTACTTCGCACATCGAAGATTTTTTATTTTGTCTCCCAATTTTTAAGTAAAATAATTATTTTCTACTTTTAACTTCACAAAAAGTGTATTTAAAAAGGTATTTTTTTTTATTTAATTTGCTACATTTTAGTATTTATTATATTTCGGATTGCGTCAGAATAATTATTATTGTATTAATTTTTCATTGAACACTTTCCTCATTTAATTTTTCGATTACTTTATTTAACTTGTACTTTACTGTAATTTAACATTACTTGTATTGATTTAATTTAATTTAATTTTATTTTATTTTGAAATAAACACATTTATGGTCAGGGTTCGTTGATATATATCAATGGATATATATCATGATATATATCTTGATATATATCCGATATTTATTTTTAAAATATCAAGATTTTTGATATTTTCGATATTTTCAAATTCTTGATATTTATTTTCAAATATCAAGATGTTTGATATTTTGTATATTTGATATTTATTTTCAAAATATCACCATTGTAGGTAATTTTGATATTTTCTACAGTCAAAGCAAATGTAAATGAAATTTCCACCTGTTATTGACTGTGTCATTCTGTAGATAATGAACTTTTGCCTCTGGCAGTGACTTTTTTAGGAAAAGAAGAAAACAAATCTTTTCCAAGCTTTATATTTGAAACTCTTATTTTTAAATGTAGAACTAATAATTATGTGAGACAGTTAATTCAGAATAGCCATTGAAAGATAAAATGTAATTTAGATAATCATTTATATACAACCCGGGTTCGGTGATATGTATCAATGGATATCTATCCAGTATTTATTTTCAAATTATCAAGATTTTTGATGTTTTCATATAGTTGATATTTATTTTCAATATATCAATATGTTTCGTATTTTCTGCATTTTCTGCGCAAGATATTTTTGATATTTTCAGTTGTACTTCGTAATATTTCAGTGTAAATGAAATAAATTTTCGACTGTTTTTGAGTGTGTGAATCTGTAGATAAAGGACTTTTGTCTCATCTAGATGTGACTTATTTAGTCAAAAAAAGAAAACAAGCATATTTTTCAAGCTTTATATTTGAAACTTTTATTTTTAAATGTTAAACTAATAATTATGTGGGACATAATTCAGAACAACTATTGAAAGATAAACTGACAAATTTAAATAACCAATTATATACAACTTCATTAGAAAAGAATCTTTTCTCAAGCTTTGGTTCAGTTGAGTTTATACTATACAACATGTTATAAGACATTTTATACTTACATTTATGTTAAAATTTTCCAATTAAAATTTTTTTTTGTATTTACAATTTTGTTTTAAAAAGTCTGATTTTTTTTTTTTTTTTTTTTTAATACTTGATCTTGATACTGAATGCTATCTTTAGTTTTTCTTTATAAGTGTATACAGCAAATTGTTATTGTTTTTGATTTTTTCATCTTCAATTTTGTTCTAAGTGGGAAAAAAAAAGAAAGAAAAAAAAAAGAAAAAGAAAAATGCATTTTTAGAATATTGTTTGATTATGTTTTCATGTTAAGTGCAATATATTTTAATTTCTAATCTATATTATGCTCAAAAACATTCATTATTATCAGTAAGTTGGCTGCTTTGAAAATATCGGATATATATCGAAAATATCGGATATATATCAAAATATCGGATATTTTCGAAAATATCATGATATTTACAAACCCTGTTTATGGTACATTATTGACTTTTCTTTCTTTTATTATTTTGCAATGTTGAATGGAAACTGATGGATGTATTGTGGAAATAAACACATCCTTTGTTCGTCATCACTTTTCCTTTGCTTTATTCTTTGCCATTGTTAAATCGAATTGGTCTCAAATCAATTAATTTAAATTAATTGGCAATGACGTACTGGAAATTTTAAAATATTATATTGCCGTCACAAGCATATAACTGTATATAATGTCAGAATTCTAGCATATCAAGAAATGAGTAAAATATCGATTACAAAATTCAATTTTTACATCTATAAACCAAGTAAAGTTAAATTAAAAGAAAAAAAAAAGCTAAATTGCATTTTCGTCAGTTAATGCAATTTAAGAAATCAGAATAAAATAATTTAGAGTTATAATATCAGCTACGAATAGTAATTTGTTCCTGGACGTTGCTAGGTATTTTCTCGCATCTAGGCAAAAATTAAAAATCTGCCCCTCACTATTGCTACCACTGATGTTTGATTTAAACTTACTTTTTATAAAAAAAAATTGCCTTTTAACTGTCTATACAATATTGCCTTCCTAGGTGACTTCCTAGTCATGCATATTGGTAGAAACGGTACTTCTTATTCACAATATCAAAGCATGAGAAATATTAAAAATATATAATTATATAGATATACGGTGTGCGTACAAAGGTAGAAAAAAAGTATGCCACCTATAATTATGCTTTATGATTATATCCTATCCTATCCTATAATTATGTTAAAAAAGTATGCCCCAAATCATCATATGAAAATGACACTGATACCAACTGATTTTTAATAACACCTGTAATTAAATGTTATTCAATAATTAGAATTTGGAGCTCTTTACATAATAAAAATTGTACTAATTTTTTTTTCTTTTCAAATGGTACTTTTGACTCTATGTTTGAGTTCCTTCGATCAAATGAGCTCGAAAAAGTACATAATCTATACACTTTTTTAAAGATTTTGATAGAATTAGAAGGGATCAAAGTTTGATGATGCTATTGTTAAATCCATGTGATAAAATTTAATTTGTATTTTCCAATAATAATAAAAATAACCCGATTTTGTTTTATTTTATTTTTTATTAAGATGCAATGAATGGACCCAAACATAATCTGAACACGTTTGTAATTTCAGAGACATATTTATAAGATTCCGCTGGGTGTACTAATTTAAAAGGTACACTATGACGCAAAAGTTTAGACAATGAAGAAATTCTTACATACTTTGAAAAATATTTATTCAATTTTCAAATCACTGCTTGAAATTAATGTGCTGTACATATAAACAATATTTATAACAAAGAAAAGTGGAATTGTGCATATTGCAATAAATTAAATGGTAACAAAAATAAACTGCTGTCTCAAAAGTTTAGACACAAATTAAATAAAATCGAAATAAACAATTTTTAAAATCTGGTTGCGCATCCATGCTTATGTATTACGTCATATACACGAGATTGCATGGAAGAAACTAAATCTTTCATAGTTTGTGGATCGATATCGTACCATGCATTCTCAATAGATGTCTTAAGTTCCTTTTCAGAAGAGTATTGTCTAGCGTTGCTATAAACTTTGCGACACATGATGCTCCAAAGGTTTTCTATAGGGTTAAGATCTGGGCTACATGCTGGCCAGTCGAGAACTCTTATATTATGGGAATTAAACCAAGATTTTGAATGTTTTGCAGTGTGAATTGAAGCATTGTCTTGCTGAAATTCCCACTGAGGACCCCCTAGAAGCTCAGCAAATGGCAGTAGGTTTTCTTCTAATGTCTGTGCATAATGCTGTGAAGTTTGACGACCACTGGTGAAGGTCAGAGATACTTGTCCATTATAGCAAAAGGCTGCCCAAACCATCACCGAGCCCCCTCCTTGTCTGCGACTAAAAAAACGTCGAGGTTCCTTCCGCAAGTCATGCCAATACGATAAACAACCATCTGGACCATCCAGATTCCACTTTTTTTCATCGCTAAATATGACTGACTGCCATTTCTCTCCATATGACATATGCTTTCGAGCCCACATAAGTCTTTGTAACTTATATGGTTTCAGAGCTGGTTTCTTCTGCATTTTGCTATAAACGATTGTTCCTTTTTCCAAAATTCGTCTACGAATCGTATCCTTTGATACAGAGAGTCCCGATGAGCTTTGAACTCCACGTACGCTCATTTGTTGAGTACTCGCTAGTCTTTGTATCAGGCGATCCTCTCGTACATTTGTCACACGCGGCCTCCCAGACCGACATTTTGCTTTATATTCGGAACCACTCGATAAAACTCCATAAATAGATTTTTTTGACCTATTAATAATAGCAGAAATTTCAGAAACGCTCTTCCCTTCACCTTTCAACTGCCAAATCCTTGAAACCTCATTCACTTGAATTTCTTTAGCTCTTGGCATGTCGACTATGAAGCGCAATCGTTTGCAGAACTTAAGTACTCCAAATTTGTGACATCATCGATTCTAAATTTGCATATGCCAGCGAATATTCAAAGAAATTTAGAATAGTGTCTAAACTTTTGCGACAAGCACATTTGAATTTTTATGAAAAAAATTAGTATTATAGCAAATAAAACGACTGTCTTTTGTACATAGCATTTTAAATCAGTTTTTGAATATATTTACAGGTTTTTGTAATTCTGACGTCATAATTCTACATTTTAAAGCTGAATGACGTCATTGTCTAAACTTTTGCGTCATAGTGTACAATATTCGAATTCATTTTGTTTTAACTGAAAATTGGTGTGTCTGGATTAATTCTTAGTTATTAACGAAAACAAATCTCAAAACTACTACCTACGCATTTTTTTCTTAAAAGAATCAACGTACTCTAAAATATGGTTGTGTAAATTTATATCTCATTCTTATCATTAGTTTTAAAAATCTAGAAAACATTTACTCATCAACTGTTATCGTTTGTATCCACAAGAATAAATAAAGAAAGAAAGAAAGAATTTCATTAGTGGAAAATTTTATAACGTTTTATCTTGTAAAATGCTAGTTTATTTTAGTTTTAACTTTTTATACAATTTTAGAGTTTGTTCTAGAAAAACAGTGCAATGCAGAAGTGGGAAAATGTCAAAAAGGTTAAAAAAAAAAAAAAAAAAAAAAAAAAAAAAAGACACGAAGGAGAAGTAAAGGGCATTATGCAATCCCTAAACAGGGCAATGAAGAAAATGCAGCAGAAATAATGCTAAAAATTAAGTTTGGTAAACAAATTTATCTGAACAATATTGAAAACCCCCTTACAATTGTTATAAAATGTACTACCTATCCCAGTGGTTCCCAACGTGGGGCGTATACACATATTACTTTTCACGTCACATGTGTTTTCACGTGACTTTAGACATATGATTTTTCACATAGGCACATATGACTTTTCAAGGGGGGGGGCCATTTCAAATTTCTTATTAACAAATTTTCTGTCATTTTTTTCTACTGAAAGGTGTCACAGTCTAAAAATAGAAATAATAAATGAAAATTTTTTAAAATAACTGAATAAAAATTAATTTTCGAAACGATCCCATTTAAAAGTTCAATAATACACTGACACCGAAATAATTATGTGAATTTCTTTGGATAACTTGACATCTTATATATATAAAAAGATCATTTTAAATTTTCTGGTTTTAATATTATTTTAAAAAATTGCACCTCTTTTTTTTACTATTTATTTAAAAAAAAACTTGTACATCTATTCATAGTGTAATATGCCCTATGAGGGAAATTTTACATATGAAATTTTCTAGGGTATATCTAAAATTGACTATTTGGACATTGTTTAATCTAAAAAATGTTTTGAATGATCTAAATGAGGTGCTACATTTATGAAATTAATAAAACCCCGTGCGCATCACGGAAGGGAAGGGTTGAAAGTAAACTTCTTACGGTTCTTCTGCAGTTCACATACAGAATATGACATTCATGACATATGCATTTTAAAATTTAAAATTGAGGGAAACATAAATGGTGGCCAAATAATAGCAATGGGGGGAAAAGCCCGCTGTCAAAGAAGTATGTTATGAGAGGAAAGAAATATAGTAACTTAAAATGGATAAAAGCGCGAATTCGAAAATGTTACTTGTGAATTATGTTATCCATTCAGTGTTGGCAATTAACAAATATCACTTATTCTTAATGAAGTGCTAAAACCCATTATAAAATGTATCAATTCTATCAGATGTAATACAAAATATGAGAGAGAATTCAATAAATTTTACGAAAATGAAAATGTAGACTATTTATCACTTTTAAATTTGAGGTAAGTTGCCAAAAAACAATAAAACTGTTGTAGATGTAAATGCGAAGATCAATGGCGTAACTGCATTCATGGAGTTAGGTTAAAAGCATACTTGTAATTAAAAAAATATATATGATTTTGATAAATTAAAGAATGTGAAATCACTTATCAGAGTTAATGCTATTTTAGGATACATCCGGGAAAGTGGAAATTTATTTTTTATGCGACAATTTTTATATGATATAGAAGGGGGGGGGGGGGGGGGGAGATCATGATTTTAGCGATGCTTAGGTGGGGCACGGGAAAAATGGTTGAGAACCACTCATCTATCCCCTCCTCTAAAAAAAAAGGTAATATTTGGCTTTTAAGTATTTTAATTCAATTCAAGGATAATTATAAATGAAAATGAAGATGATCAGAAATGTAATTATAGAAAAGAAAGAAACCCGACATGTGGAAAAATCGGCTTATCCGACCTGATGCGTGAAATTACTGTGAAGTATTTTGATTAATTGAAGAATAATTATAAATTAAAACTCTGATGATTACAAACGTACTTAATAAATAAAGGAAACCTGACCCACAGTAAAATGGGTTTACCCGATCTGAATTCCTGCATCGGGTCGGGCAACCTGATTTTAGCCGAACCCAACTCGATCAGCGGTTTGTGTCGGTTCGGTTCTATCCGATTTTTCAATAAAAATAAAAAAAATTAATATTTTTTCAGATCAAAAAATATATACAGGCATTCCCCGACTTAGGTAAGTAATGCGTTCCATAAAGCTTTACGTAACTTGAATTTTACGTAAGTCGAATTTTTAAGTTGCATAGGTAATATTTTGGTAAGAAACTGCAATATTATATATATATATATATATATATATATATAGGGTCTTTTTTCCTTCACGGCACTCGGGTCGGGCCGGGCCATACTTTCCTCTGAAGGCTTGGGCCGGGCCTAATTTTTTTTCTGTACAGAGCCGGGACTGGTTTCATTCCTAATCAGTCCTAGTTTTGACCCATCTCCTATGAAAAATCATTGTCTCAGCGTGGCCTGGTCCATTCAAAGGTCAGTAAAATTAACCCTGGCCCAAAAAGTTTTGCAAAAAAATCCACACATTTTTAAATCTTTATTATTCTACACTTATAAACATTAAAATTTATTCTTTTTAAAGAATAGTAGATTTATACGCTTATTTAAATATAGTTAAACGTGTGAATAAGAACCTGCCTATGACGGAACCCTGTTTTAAACAGGAAAACGTGTTGATCCATTCAAAATTAATATAATAATGTATAAGATAAGAATATATAATATATTTACACTTGCTAAGCAGGGAACTTGTGTATAACGCATTTTTTTTTTTTTCTATGTAATTGAGTCTTAGAAGATTTTACTGTATAGCATTTTTCAGATTTTTATCACTTCAATACATGGAATAGAGATTAACAATGTTAATGATAACTGAAACATTTACATACAAGAAATAGAGATTCATTAAAAAAAATAAATATCGCAGTTCTATAAAGATGAAGATTATAAACATGAAAAAAAGGCTAAGATAAATATTTTTGGTCAGAACTCCTCGTACGAGACAAATTTTTAACTAAATCGACGTAAAAATCAATGTTTTGTAGAAATTCACTCGGGCTGAACTTTTACGCTTTTTACCGGACCGGGCTCGGGCCGAACTTTTAATTTTTATATCGGGCCGGGCCGAAATTTTTTTTCTATGAATCGGGACGGGCCCGGGCCTGGAAATTTCGGCCCGTGCAGACCTCTAATTTTCATTGTGGTTTAATTTCTTTATCATATTACTTTCAGCGCCTCACAGTTTTACGATTTTTCGTTTTGATAAAATATTTTTGATTGACAAAAAACTAAGTATATTATAAAAACTTGCTTTTTTTTTTTTAAACTTTATTTCATATCTCATAATTATAATCGTAATCAGATTTTTTGTTGAACACTTCCACTATTTATTTATTTTAAAAATGAAATTCTTGGATTCATTATGTTGCTGAAATAAACGCATAGAACGCTACGTTATCGGCTTTTCGTTTTTATTCTTTTTCATTGTTAAAGTGAGTTATTATTTGTTAATTTAATTGCAATGGATCTATTACTCGATAATTAGGATTAAAATACTATATTGCCACAATGGAATGTACAGTGTTACTGCTAGTAAAATATAAAAAAAATCCTAACAGTGTCTTCTTTAAAAAGAGATGTGGTCATGAAAATTTCCTTCCGTTTTCCTTATTTCTAAACCGATATATTTTTCTTTCTGGCGTGGCTCTAATCGACTCTCATCCTATTCTATTAGGTCCAATGCGGGTGACAATGAGACCATATGTGAGAGGAGGACCCATATCCTCCTTCCCCCCACCCCACACCCCCTGCCCTGGTAAAAATACAAGAGAAAAGAAAGTTGACCAATGTTTATTTTTACCTTTTCGTAATCTTGGGGAGAGGAGAGAGGGAACTATTTTTTTCTGCTCTGCCTTGAGCGCATGCAAAAAGTGTAAAAAGTCTTTATGTGGGGATCTTATGCCTTTTAGCACCAGAGGTCGCGCTACTCGCACGCGATCGGAGATCTAGACGAAGAATCCCCTTAATACAGACAACTAATGAATGAAAGAAAAACTAATGACAGCACTCAGAGTGCAGATCTGTGGTTAGAGAATTGAAATCTGATTCTAATACTCTTCAGTTTAGCTTTTATAAATTTCTGCAAAGCAATTTTTTTCTGCTTGATCCCAGCAGCAGAATTTTTTTGTGCAATCGGCAACACAAGTAGTAATTTTATAAACAGTCTGCAGAACTTAAGGACAAACGCCCTCTTTCCGATCCCTCACATTACGTTACATGCACTCAACCCCACCCCGCCTCCCTCTAGTTTTGTGAATTAGACTTTATAGAAAAAAGAAGAATATTTACTGGGATATTAAAACCGAATTTCCCCTTTTGAATGTAAAAAAATTGCCGCAAATCGCGGAAAAATGCTAAACAAGTGCATAGACATTCACTAAAATTTCCCACCAAATAAGCTTTATTTAAAAGAGATCAACATTTAACATTTATTTTTTAACCCAAAATTTATTTTTAATCTGTTAAATTAATCTGCAAAGCTTAAAATAATCTGCAGCACCACTTCGGTGCTGAAAACTGTTTCTGCTACCAGCCCTGGCAAGAGACCAAAAAAAAAGCATCGTACCCAGAGTTCCAGCATAAGTACCACACTTACAATATTTTTAAGTTTTAAACTCGTATGGACCATGTTGCTTTTTCCAAAAAATGTACTGCACCACGCATATACTGTATATGCAAAACTGTACTGTACATGGCAAATAATTTCTAGCAAACTTTTTTTTTTCCAGTTGAAAAATAGTCTGCACACCTTCTCAAGAGTCTGCGACGTGCGTCGCACTGATTCTTCGCCCAGGGTCTTGATATATATATATTTTATAAAGAAATTTGTAAAAAAAACCCATCAAAACTGTCTGCAAACTTTGAAATTTTTCTGTGAATGGCATTCACGTGTTCGTCTATATTATCTGACTCTGCTTGTCGTGTGTGAATGAGTAGCTGTTTGGACTTCACTAGACATTGTAATTTCTGACCTAATTAAGACACAGTAAATTTTCTAAACTGTAAAAAAATATTAATTTACTTTATGATTACTTTTACCAAAAGACACAACACATTATTTTGTATTTCAATAAAAAAATAGTTTTCAATGATCTTGAAAGCTTTTAACAGATATATATTTACTATTTAAACATTCATCATCTGCATAGTAAAAAAACTAATTCTTGTTTCTTATGCTATTATCAAACAAATCGCAATCTGATTTAATTCTGATACGTACCACCGTACATATACTAGACACAAGAGGGATAAAGCAGGTGAAAAATATTTAGCGCTATATTTAGTGACTTAACTCACTTTTGGCGTGAAATAAACAAATAAAAATACAATAATAAAAAATTTAAAGTATAAAAAATATGATTTAAAAGATAAATTTTATCAGTTCTCTAACTTTTATGTATAGGGCTTCAAAATGCACCAGGTCTCGATGGTAGGTGCGAGCAGCCTCAAAAGTGATTCCCTTGTAAGAAACAATATCATAATAGCAATAGAAAATGAGTTATTATTAAATAAGAAAGATTTAGAAAAATGAGGATTTGTTATGAAGGATTTAATTCATATTCATAAAAGTGCAAGAAAATCTCCCTAACAATATTTAAATCAACATAATTTCTTTTTTATCCAGTTTAAAAATTCATATTTAAAAACCTTATTATATCAGGTATAGTGAGGGAAAGCAGCGATACCTTGAGCATAAGAGCAGTGTGGCTCTGATAAGAAAAACCCTGAAATTAGTCCTGTTGCCCGGGGTGACTGGTCAGTTGACTTCATTTTAGGGAAGTCCAGCTTTCCTTTTCTCACCAAATTTCCCCTATTCAAACAGTCAATTTTGTGAATCATCAAAGCTTTTTTAGATTTTCCAATAAGACCGGTGCTATAAGGATGCTGCCAAATATGGTAACTGCACTCTAACGAGAACACCATAAATGTGAAATTGAGAAAGACTTATTCCACTGAAATTGATTCTATAATTCTGAATTGGTTTACTCCAGTTCGTCCAAAAAACATTCCTATCAGTGAGCCTTTGATTCAGGAAAAAGCTTTAGAAGTCGCTAAAGAACTAGGATTACACGATTATAAGGCTTTGAGTGGGTGGGTGGATGGAAAAATTCCAATATCGGCACAACATTTCTTTAAAAAAATATACGGAGAAACAAAATCTGTAGCTCTTAAAGAAGTGGAGGATTGGCATGAACGACTGCAATCAATTTGTGAAGCTTATGAGGTGAGAAACATTTTTAATGTCGATAAAACCAGGCTCTTTTCAAAATTTTTCCAAAGATTTTGAGTTTTAAAAAGGATGACTGTATCAGCAGAAAACTGTCAAACCGGTCGAATCACTATTTTGTTATGTTGCAATGTGTTAGGAGAATTTGAAATTCCTCTTATTATTGGAAAATCTCTGAAACCCACGTGTTCCCCAAATCACATTCAATTTAATAAATTTGGTATTGTGTGGAGAGCGAATAAGAAAGTGTGGATTATTCTGACCAGTCTGGATGACCTGTCCTTTAGTGATCAACTGGTTAACTTCCTTTCATAATAGGATGAAAAAACATTAAAAAAAAAGTTCTCTTGTTTTTGGACAATGCAAGATCTCATCCAAAACATTTGAAATTTGACAAGGTTAAAATTGAGATTTTTCTCCCAAACACAACTTCAGTATGCCAGACACTTGATTAGTTTAAAAAAGGATAACCTTGTGCATTCAGTGAAAAACATACAAAATAAAACTTACACATGGATAAAAAAATACATATAATTTATAAAATAGTTGTAATGATAAAATAGAGTTTTCTGTAAACAGATTAATTTTAAAGAAATATCTGGCAGGAAGAAATGACATTTTAATTTTTCAGTCAATACAACTTAAAAACAGAATTTTCAATTTTTTTGTTTTTGTTTATTTTTTAATTACTTAAAAAAATAGAAACAACATTTGCTATAATTTAAAAAATAAATGTAACAAACAAGTTTCATTTTATCAAAAACATATTTTTGAAAGTTTCAATTATAATTAATAAAAACTTACTTCTGTACTACAACATCTTGATAAATAACACTTTCAGCCATTTCGAACGTTTCAACTCGCAATGTATAAATATTACCACACATTGTGCCTAAGTATAAAATTTCTGATGTACAGTTTAAAAAAAGTGTAGTAATTTTTTTCATCCTAAAAAAAAGTAAGAAATATATTAAATATAACATAACAGAAAAAACTATATTATGGTAACATTAACAGCATACAAAAAAAAATACAACATACATGCCATTAAGAATATATGACTTTACTTCTTCCAAAACCCAAAGTCCATCTTTTACATTTAGTTCCCATAAATGTAGACTATTATCAGAACACAAAGATATGACACGAGCCTAAAAGTGAAATGTTAGAAATTAATTCAACATTACAGACAGATTTCTTGCAACATAAAAAAAAAAAAAAAAAAAAAAAAAAATGTATAATAGCAATTTAAAAATTGCAGTAGCAAAAATTGCAAAACCTAAATTTAATGTCAGATTGCCAACCTCAAAATGACATCAGCATTACACACAGACAGTTTGTCCTTTATTATAATATAGGTATGATTTTATTTAATTACCCTGGGTATCTTTATTTATTGACAGTTAAAACATAAGATATGCAAAGTTTTTAAATTTTTTTTAAAGTATTTGGTTTGATCGAATATTTTGATATTCGGCCAAACTGAATATTTAATACTATGGCTGAATACATGCCGAATATTCAGCGCATCCCTACTTTTTATCCCTTAAAAGCTTTGTCAGTATTAAAGAATTAAAACATGCAGACAATCTTTAAATCTTCTCTTTAATTATTTAGTAAACAATCTAACTTTAGAAGTATTACCAATTAAGTTTATTTTAGATTTTAATAATTTTCACATCATTTTAAAAATTAAGACATTATATCATTTTAATTAATGATTGCTTTTAAAAAATCTGCTGATTAAAATTATAATTCAAATCACTTATTTAAATTAACTGGTTAAAATCACTGACACTCTGTGAAACACAGGAGAAAAATATTTTTTTTTAAATTCATGAGGTGAACTCAGACACCACAATCAGCCGATTGATGTATCCATTTTTATATATATCTAAACATAATAAATAGCATTGTTGAACCTGAAGAAGCATTCCTTTCACTTCCTTATTTAAAATTAATTGGAATGGGAGAGTTATACTAATGATTTATAAAATATATATTTTATTACTAGATGTCAAATGTTATATACTCTATTTAGTTAGGATTAAAATATAAAATTAAAATATAGAAAAGTGTACCTTGCGAGGAATGAAAATTAAATCAACGATACACATCCTTTGCTTAAGTTCAGCACAAAACTGCACTCCTGGAGCACCATAACTTAATAATATTAAGAAACAAATCCCACATTCATCATGAAATTATAAATTAAATAATCTTAAACATCGAAATATGTACACAAATTACTAAAATTGTCACAAATTAACAAAAAAAAGTAAAATAACATCTTAAAGAAGAAGCAAGTAATTAAAATAATTAAACAGATAGGTATAGTTGTTTCTATAATTAATTTTATTATAAAGTTTTTATAGTAAGTCACATTTATATTTACTATAAATAAAAATTAAATGTCTTCCTGAAACATAACATTGTGCTAGCAAACACATAAAAATTGTTCTTTTAAAACATCAAATGTAACCTAGTGAACATTCATTTAATACAATCAGGGATGACAAAGATATGGCAGGCATGCCCGAAGTGGCATGTACAGCAATTTCTCTGGCATGCAAAAAGTTTAAATTTGATAATCATGATATAGACAAAAAATATTTTGTTATATTATAATACATAAAATTACTCTCACAAATAATCAAATTATTTTTTGATAACTTAAAAAATTTCCTTTTTAGGTGCATTTGTAATTATATAAATATGTAGCACCTATAGTCGTCGTTTGGTTTGTCTGTCTGCCCGTACATCTGCATATAACAGAGCAAAAACTACCTAACCGAATGGTCAGAAATTTTAAATATATAATTGTTTCAAAATTTTGTTGAGTCATTTAAAATTTTATGAAAATCGGATGTATAGTTTAATTACAGGGCAAGTCAAAAGTTTTCTGTTACATTACGGCCAATGGGAAAAAATTATTTCCACTGCATTTTAAAGATGTTACAGCATTTCGAACAGAATGAAATTGATATGCACTTATGCAGTGCACTAAAATATACATTCAGCATAATATGCTGTGCAAAAAATATTTATAAAATTAGTTTTAGTATGAATGCACCTCATTTGTCACATTTGACATGAAATTTCCAACTTGTTCTGTAAAGCTATGCATTGATAAAGAATTCAGTTCAAATTTTTCATTAACAACCTAGAGAATTTAGATTAATACAAGGATAGTTCAGAAAATTCAGTTGTTTAACACTATATACACTGAAAATAATTTTAGCATATGAAAAATTAAGTGCTGTCTATATCTAAAACCTTCTGTGAGATTTCAATTATACCTGTGAGAAAACTATCACAACATTTTTTTTTTAATTGTGCATGTAATTTCTGATCACATACATTGTTGTTTAACACTATATACACTGAAAATAATTTTAGCATATGAAAAATTAAGTGCTGTCTATATCTAAAACCTTCTGTGGGATTTCAATTATACCTGTGAGAAAACTCTCACAACATTTTTTTTTTTTTTAATTGTGCATGTAATTTCCGATCACACACATTTTCTGTTTTCACCAGCATTTTCTCTGATCAACCATTCATTGCTAAGCCTACTATGCGATTTACCAATGGCCGTCTTTCAGCTCTCCTCTTGCATCATGTGCCGATCAGAGTGTTTTCCACCTTGTATACAAGTGCTCGCTTTTCAACATTCTTCTTTAGGAGGAGTGTTTTAGTTTGGCTTAAAAAGTTATTTTTTAATTTCAAATCCTTTCATGTGTTTCTCAAAATTTTTGTCATTGTTTAATTATCAAATGGTTTTAAACTTACTGTTTTGGCACTTTTATATTTCACCATGGACAGGTATTTAACACTGTGCACTCAAAATTTGTTCAAAATTTGATTTGATGATAGTAGTCAGCATGATGTAAAGAATTCAGTGTGATGGTTTGCTGCATTGACAGCAAGTCCCCGTGCTTGTTTAAATAAGCCATTGCCAATTTAAAATGGTTTCTTTAAGGATTCCATCAACTGGGGTGATGCTTTGCTGTGATTTTTATTAACAAATTTTGAATGGGCCTTATGCAGGTGAAGTCAGATGCCAGAGCTGGCGGTATGTTGATTTGTTACTCTAACAACTGTACCGCTAGAATGCCAGTATGCACAGGCGCAAACACAGCCAGAAGACAACTTTAGCCTCAACCAAGGTTGTGTGCATAAATTTCAACCAAATTTTTTTTAATTTAGTGAATGTTCTCGCAGACAGAATAGCATTTTGAATTTATATTACAATATATTAAATATCTACTTCTACAACAAAGTATTTTTTGCACTATTATAACAAATAAGCAATAATAACTCACACTCCATTGAGTGCTATGCTAATGTTCAGCAGTAAATACCGCCAGCAGACAAATTTTAGCCTCGATCTCAGGTTGCGTGCATAAGGTCCATTCTTCAAGATTTTTACTGAACGATTCTCAACAATAATATTTTATATAATTTTTTTTAAATTAATTTTTCAATTAATTTTCAGCAGTGAAATTATTCTTGAAATTATTGAATATATAATACGTGAATTATCACATTACTAATGAAGCATAGAACCAACAATGTGAAAAATGTCCAAGCCGGGAATCAAACCTGGAACCCTTGGAATAGTGCTCCAAGTGGTCTACCCAATCACACCCGCTGGCCTAACCATTTCGGAGTTTTCGTGGTTTTCTTCGAAACCGTGGATTTCCACGCGTAAATACGATATTAATTATAATACCAGGTGCCATTAGAAAGACCCCCCCTTCCCCACAGAGGGCACTCCCCCTAGGGCCTATATCCCCCAAGTAGATAATTGGCCATCAAAAATCAACCAACCAACCAAGTGCTCTACCATTTAAGCTACGAAGATGATGCTTAGCTTAGCATTTCCCACATATGTTGGTAAGACTGCAACTGCAGCACAAGATGGAATAGTCTAGAAAAAAAAAATATATATATATATATATGTGTGTGTGTGTGTGTGTTTACCGATGCTGGGTTTGTTTATGTCTCATGTTTTGCTGCAGGTTCATGTGCTCATGAAGACTGTTCCATTAAACTGAAGAACATAAATTAAAAACTATAAAGTAAACCACTATCACTGTGATGTTTGATATATTTTAAAATAAGTAGAAATTTTTATAGGAATTTTATATTATTATATCATTTAAATATTTATAATATTGAATATAGTTTTTTTTATATAAAAAAGCATTTTCTTTCATTTTTGTTTTATTTATTTACAGTGTTATTACTATACTGTAGATAAATTCCAAATATCAGAATGTAAACAAAGAAATGACCTATAATCTACAAAAATCTATAATCCGTAAAACCCCTGGTCCCAACCTGTGCGGATTAAAGAGAGTGTACTGTATAATAATTAATACATTCTTTTTAAAGTTTAATTGAAACTAAGAAATACATTCAGAATTTAATATTTGAATACGAAATAATATTTTCAAAACAAGTACGATTATTAATATTTAAATAGATATTTATTTCATCTACATCACAACAATATTAATTTTCACAAGACAAAATATATTTTAATAAAGAATTAAAAATATTTCCTTTTTTAAATCTTTAACATAAAACAAATGCTTTCAAGACATTTGCCTGGTAATATCATTATAAATTATGCATAAAGTTTAATTTCTGATTAAATATTTTTTTCTGAAAAAAGATACATTCGCAAATATCCATACTGAGTTCCAATGGCCAACAGACATAGATAAGGATCCCAAGCCAATGCACTTGGTTTGTAAGGAAAACCAAGAGTAGAAATCTGTAATTAAGCAGAAAATAAATATATTTCATTCATTTTGAAAAAGGTTTAAGCACTATTTTTTTATAAAATACATAATAATGACAAACAAATAAACATGTTATCTACACATAATAAAACACAGTGTAACAAATCCAGGACGAACCCATCAGTCTTACCAGTCTTCGATAAGATGGAGCCATGTTAGGCTTAATTTCGATTTGAGATGTGTATGAGGAAATTTATCTGCCTAAATAGAAATATTTTCTACCTGAAATCCCTTCTGTTCAACTTAATTTTCTATAAAAGATTCAAAATTAACAAAATTTCAATGATTTGCACTGTTGAAAACCCATTTCAGAAATTGAGTTCAAAACAAACGTAGGGTATGATCCATGTCAGTTCAGGCAGCCAAAGAAAAAATCTTACCTTCATAGTCTCAGAAGTTTTTGAATTGAACATATGTTAAAATTCAATAAAAAATAAGATACTTGTATATTTTGGTTTTGCCCAAAAAAATTCCTGGCCCAAGATACAGGCCGCCAAAGATGGCATCCTGGGCACCATTTCCAATTCGCCATTTTCGATAAAAATTTTAAACTGCTCTATCTCTAGAACGGTGCAAGATATTTTGTTGCGGTTTTTTTTATTTTAAAGATAATATTCTTCTGTTTAAAATGATATACCCAATTTTGAAAAATGTATTCAACTTTTCTTGTGGCAACCTTTTGAAAAAAAAAAAAAATTTTTCAAAAAAATTTTTTTTTTCGAAAATGCCAATCCTAAAAATGTTGATTTTTTTTGCTGTTGATCAATACCATTGGGAACTATCTTCACTGTAAAGGAGAACTTCCACTTTTGAGTTTAACAAATTTTAGAAACATTTAAAAAATTCAGAGAATTTTACAGGAACTGTATACATACAGTTCCAGTAAAAGTCACTGAATTTTTGCTTATTTGTATCATATTTGTAAGGATAAGCCTACTATATATCCTAAACAAGTTAGAAATTGCAATATCAAATGTGGCAAATGAGGTGCGTGCATAGTATTAACTAGTTTTATAAATATTCAGATCTTGGTGCAATAAGTGTTGCACTCTTGGGCAAAAAGGCATGAATACAAAATTTATTATAATACCATATATTAAATTCAGTAATACGGAAGTAATATGAATCTATCTTAAAAGGACTTAATCGCCATGGCAACCTAGAATCATTGCCTATCATGGTATATCATTGAATCAATTATGTATTATAGGATTTTTAAATAGAATGAAGAAAACTTTTATTAATGTCTTTTATGTTTTAATTTGATTTTCATAGCATTTAAAGTGATACATACTTTATTGCAGAGGTTTACAAAAAATTACTTCCTGTGTCATAGAAAGTGCATAGTGTTTACAGGGGCACACAAAAGATTTCGGATACTTTACCTTATTGAAAATACTGTACATTAGCGATGATTGCTGCATTTTTAGTTGCGATATGAGTTTTTAAATTTAATTAAATATTTCCATATTACGTTGTGTTTATAAAGGATGTAGATCATATACAGGGCTACACAAAAAAAATCGTAAGGGTATTGCTGGAAGTGCATTTTTAGTTGTGTTTGAGTTTTTAAGTTTAACTAAATTTTTCCATATTATGTTGTGTGCATAAATGCTGTAGATCATATACAGGGCTACACAAAAGAAATCTTAAGGGTTTACTGAGTATGAATGAAAGTAGCTTAAATGTGATTTTTAAATGAGTTATGCATTTTTACGCTGAACTACATTTAGTATACTAAGATATGTTTGGAGAATATAGATAAAATGATATACAGGTCCACGCAAAGAATTAGATACATGGCCGTCTATGGATGATAATCTCTGGAAGTGTGATTTCACTGGTTTTAAGAAAGTTTTAATCTTAATTAAATATTAGCTAAATAGTGGCATGTATATAAAGATAGTAGGTAAAATACAGGGTTGTATGAAAGTATTCAAGTATGCTTCCGTCTATTGACATAAATTTCTAAAAGTCAAATTCCGACCTATTTATGTGTTTTTAACAATTTCCAACATAGTTGAAAGTCTTTATGGATTTGATTTGTCTGCCCATCTGTCTGAACTCTAACTTGTATTAATATAATTTGTATTGCTGTGTAATTGATATATGTTATTGAGATTGTTTTACTATGTTCGGTATTGAAAATAAACTATGTATCACTTCAAATGCTATGAAAATCAAATTAAAACATAAAACACATTAATAAAAGTTTTCTTCATTCTATTTAAAAATCCTATAATACATAATTGATTCAATGATATACCATGATAGGCAATGATTCTAGGTTGCCATGGCGATTAAGTCCTTTTAAGATAGATTCATATTACTTCCGTATTACTGAATTTAATATATGGTATTATAGTAAATTTTGTATTCATGCCTTTTTGCCCAAGAGTGTAACACTTATTGCACCAAGATCTGAATATTTATAAAACTAGTTAATACTATGCACGCACCTTATTTGCCACATTTGATATTGCAATTTCTAACTTGTTTAGGATATATAGTAGGCTTATCCTTACAAATATGATACAAATAAGCAAAAATTCAGTGACTTTTACTGGAACTGTATGTATACAATTCCTATAAAATTCTCTGAATTTTTCAAATGTTTCTAAAATTTGTTGAACTCAAAAGTGGAAGTTCTCCTTTACAGTGAAGATAGTTCCCAATGGTATTGATCAACAGCAAAAAAATCAAAATTTTTAGGATTGGCATTTTCAAAAAAAAATTTTTTTTTTCAAAAGATTGCCACAAGAAAAGTTGAATACATTTTTCAAAATTGGGTATATCATTTTAAACAGAAGAATATTATCTTTAAAATAAAATAAACCGCAACAAAATATCTTGCACCGTTCTAGAGATAGAGAACTTTAAAATTTTTATCGAAAATCGCGAATGAAAAAGGATGCCGTGGATGTCATCTTTGGCGCCCTGTATCTCGGGCCAGGAATTTTTTTGGGCAAAAGGAAAATATACAAGTATCTTACTTTTTCTTAAATTTTAACATATGTTCAATTCAAAAACTTCTGAGACTATGAAGGTAACCCCCCTGCCTGAGTTGATATGGATTCAACCGTAGCGTAAAGCCGTGTAAACAAGATGAGCTGTAGCGAGTCATTCCCTTTTTGATTCATTGAAAAAAAATAAACCATGGGGATACAGACCTGTCAACCTTTGAAAATGAGAAATCGTAGCACACAAAATTTAAATTAATCTGGAGGTTGGTTGGTTGGTTTTTCGAGTTACACAGCCATCTTTTGACATTCTTTAAAGGAATAAAGTTTCAGTCTTTCAACTCAATATAGTAAATTTTTTCCTTTGAAAATTTTTATACGATTTTTAGAGTTTTTTTTTTACATTTGTAAAAGGAGCCTGGTTCCAATTTTTTACCCCAGTGCAGTAAATTTTGATGAAATTCGGGATTTTTTTCCTGCGATCATTTCAGGATATTCACAATTTTTCCGCAATCATAATTCACATTTTTCTATCACGATTCTTTGTTGAAATCCGCACTTTTTACCATGAACATTTGACGAAATTCGCATTACCACGATCGTTTGTCGAATTTTGCATTTTTTCTGCGATCCTTTTGACGAAATTAGTGTTTTCTTTCTGAGATCTTTCGATGAAAATTTGCATTTTCATACTGATTTTTCGATGAAATTTGCATTTCTTACCTGATCTTTTGATGAAATTCGTGTTTTCTTTCTGCGATATTTTGACAAAATTCACACCATTCAAAACACAAAATCTCAAATCTTCCAGGGAGGACATTCCCACCCCCTCCGGGCCACCTCTTGAAATCAACCCTGCATTTTACCACGATCCTTTGACGAAATTTATTTTCTTCTGCGATCAATTGACGAAATTGATTTTTTTATATACGGTCATTTGTCGAAATTCGCGGCAGTTTATCGCAATTTGTGTGATTTTGCACACTATTTTAAACCTTGCCCCTCAAAGACACCCCCCCCCCCATCCTTTTCAGAAATTCTTAAAATGGCACCTTGTTTCTAAGGGAGAGAATTCCTGTATAAATATTTACAGAAACACGATTCACTCGTGGTTAGTAAACATAAAGAGAGTGTTTTATGTTAAGAAGTTTGTTTTGCAGTCCAGATTTTTTTTTCCCCATGAGCATTTTTTAATGTCCGAATTTTGGGACTAATGACCAAGTTTTTAAAACTTTCAGAAATGAATACTTTGAAATTTTGGAAATTTCGCAACAGAATCACCCCTGAAAAATATGCTGTGCGGGATAAAAATCGCAACAAGAAACAAAAAATGTGTTTGTGTTTTTTGCAAAAATTCGTAGTTTAAGACCGATTTTCGTAGCATCATAGTTTATAGGTCAAAATCGTAGCAACTACGATTTTTTCATAGCAGTTGGCAGGTCTGGAGATATGAAAATTAAAAGAGACAGCATAAATGATGTCATTTAAAGCTGTTCTCTCTGCTTACTCATGTGACATCAGCCGCGGGTCAACAGAAGAAAAACATTTTAACAATGCTTCTTCTTTTCAGGGGGGAGTTCTTTTTTGTTAAGACACTACTGTAGATTCATTTCATGTGATGCAAAGATCGTACAGAGAAAAAAAACATGCTGGGTATTAAAATTTACCCTATTTATTAATCAATATACACATAATTTTTTTTTTTTTTGGGGGGGGGGGAGGGGGGGGATTAATGATAAAAATACAATTTCAAAGTGTTATAAAAATTTAGTATTAAATAGTATTATTTCAATAGTTGCAGTAGACTTTTTTAACTATGCAGTTTTATTGCATATTCGTTAAATTTGTTTTATTAAGATATCTTAAATTTGTTATGGCATATTAGCTGGAAAGCCTGGTTTACCCAGAAGTATTGTAAATGCTAATAGTGTGTACTCATTAGAACATAAATTATCCGAGCTTTGCTCATCTAAACGCTTCCAAATTGTCAATTATTTTTATCAGTTTTTGAAATTTTAAGTGAAAAACGCAATTTTTACCCATCGTCCTAGGACGGGCATTTACACTAGTAATTCTATAAAATACTAATGTAATCGGTAACAAATCAAACTTAGTGCAATAACTGTAAAGGTTGAAATACATCAACATGCCGGTATCTTTTTCAGCTTATTTGATGTGATCAATGTTTTATCGAATGACAAAAGTGAATAGACGATAATAGTACACTATATTAAACCGTGCCCCTCAAAGAAACACCCCCCCCCCCCCATCCTTTTCAGAAATTCTTAAAATGGCAGATTGTTTCTAAGGGAGAGAATTCTTGTATAAATATTTACAGAAACACAATTCAATCATGGTTAGTAAACATAAAGAGAGTGTCTCTGACATGTTTATCACCTCTCCTGGGGAGACTTTCTTTCACTGATTTTGTGGGCTTCGGTTCAAAATCTTTGAAAAGCAATATAAAAAATCACAACTGACCACAGTCTTTGGAAAAGAGAGCGTAGCGAAATAATTTATGACCCTTGTTGCAGTATTTGGTCTATAAGCAGCTTAAAACATTAATTCAGATAAAAGACGTAGATCATTTTATGACAGATTCTTTAGCAAAAATTTTTATGTGCATTTTTGTTATAATGGCAACTTTATTAAGGAATTGAAACTTATTTGAGTTTTCTGTTCAACTGGTGTCTTAAACATTGTTATTTAGTTTATCATTAACACGGCTGTCGAACAGAAAATGTGGATGGATTCTTAAGAAAACGAAATCTAAAAAAAGCCTTGCTCCCTTCTCTTCCCCTTTAAAAGTGAATATTTTTGGGTTTAAAAAAAAAATATGCATTTTTTTTCAGCCCTGATCATTATAAACATAGAAAGAATTACACTAAGGATGATTACCAATTAACTAATAATGAAAGAGATGTAGATTTTAAAAGCAAATAATGATGAAAAATGCAAACCAAATACAAATTAAGAAATCATAATAAATGTCAAATTAATAATAGGATACCAATGATTAAGTCATCAATCAGGAAAGAATTACCAAGAATATGCTCATTTAAATTATTCTCATTTTTAAGAATTACAAACTGCAGCTATGTGAAATAAATATTCAGATAAATTAACAACAGACTGGTCAAAAATAAGAAAATATTTGGAAGTACATAAAAAGTTGAAAATATGGACAAAAAAAAGATAAACCTCTGTATTTTAACAACTTTAGTTTTTGCATTGCTGTTTTAGTTAGTTTTTAAAAGGGTCATTCCATATCAAATCAACCAAAAAAAATTATTTTTGAACCTTCAGGATTCAGATTTTTATAAGTTTTTGTTTATTTGTTGTGCCTGTCAAGTGGACAAGAAAAACCAAAATTTCCGATTTTTTGAGTTTTTAATTTTTGAGTTATCGACTTTCAAAAAATGAAAAATTGCTGAAATTTGACTCCACTTTGACACGTTTAAACAGCTGTAGGCAAAAAACTATTTGACTTAGAAAGCTCAAACTGGTATCATTCTCTTCTGCTTTTTACGATCTTTAATTTGATATACAACATGATTAAAGTATTTAAAATTTAATTTTTTTATTAAAAAATTAAAAATTTTAATTTTAAAATTTCAAAAACACCCCATTTAATTTTTTTGAAAAAAATATATGTTTTAAAGACATCAATTGACTATGTGTATGCCAACTTTCATAATGGGATGACAATGGGTTCCTATGGAAATTAATATTTTTGTATTATCACATACGAAATTTGCTATACTTGTATTTTCATGTCAAAAGCGTAACTGTAAACTCATTGGTTAATGTTTGAATTAGAGGGCTGCACAGGTTGAAATTCACAGGCCCGGACCTGGTATAAAAATTAAGTTTGGCCTGAGCCTGGCCCATAGAAAAAAAATTAATGGCACGGCCTAGTATAAAAGTTTGGCCTGAGCCCGGCACGGTATAAAAGTTAACAGTTTGGGCACAGCCCCGGCCCGTACAACAAAAATAATGGCCCGGCCCAGCATAAAAGCTAAAAGTTTGGCCAGCCCAGCTGAGAAAAAAAGTTAACATTTTTGCCCAACTCGACTGAATTTCTACAAAACATGGATTTTTACGTCGTGTGATTAAAAATTGTCTCGTACGAGAAGTTCTGATCAAAAATACTCATTTTAGCCTTTTATTATTATTCGGGTTTATAATCTTTATTTTTAAAGAAGGGCCCTAAGGGTGCGATTTTTTTTTTTTTTTTTATGAATCTCTATTTGCTTCTAAATGTTTCAGTTATCATTAATATTGTTAATCCATACTCCAAGTATTGGAGACTTAAAAATCTGAAAAATGCTATAGAGTAAAATCTTCTAAGACGGAATCGCATAGCAAAGAAAAAAAACAAAACATTATAGACAGGTTCCCTTCTTAGCAGGTGTGAATGTATTATATTCTTTTCTCACATACGAGTATTATTATACAGTAGACTCCCTCAAATATGCAAATGCCTAAAATCCGTACATCATCACAGATGTAAACGATGAAACTTTCAGTTCAGATGTAAGGACAAAATTACAGAATTTTTTAGTTTTATAACATTCTGTATGCATTTTAATATGTAATTTTCAATAATATGACTAAACTCATGGTTTTTCATGAAGGAAGTATAAATTTTTTTTCTGAAAAAAATCCAAGATATTGCTGATATCACTGGTAATCACAATATTTTTACCAAATATATTTATGCAGTAATCAAGCTTTTTTGGTTATTAAGACTGGCTAAACCGGAAATAAAACTTCCTTACTTTATGATTTTGATGTGAAATTATAAAGTACCTTTAAAAGGGAAGTTTTGTTGAAAAATTGAAGGGATGTATCTCATCTTTATTATGCATATTTAATTATACATTATTAATTATCTTCTTGACCTTTTAATAAGTTAATCATTTTTAAAAATATCTTACTTTTTATCATTTTAGTTTATTACTTAATTATTTTAATATTTTACTATATTGCAAGCATTCATTATAATTTTGATTGCATTATTACATTTAAATTATTGTTTAAAAAATGTAAACAAGGCAATGACCAGAAATCTTCAAAATTCTAAAATCTACACACCTTCTGGTCCCAAGCTGTGCGGATTTGAGGGAGTCTACTGTATTAATTTTGAATGGACTTTCACATTTTTCCTTTTAAGACAAGATTCTGTCATAGGCAGGTTCTTTTTAACAGGTTTTGCTGTATTTAAATTTTATTGCCTAGAAATTTACTATTCTTTAAAAGGAATAAATTTTAAAGTTTAATCGTAGAATGACGATTTAAAAATATTATGCATTTTTTGCTAAAATTTTTAAGTTGGCCCAAATTTTACTGATAGCACGGCCCAGACCACGCTGAGACAATGATTTTCATACAGGCTGGATCGAGACAAGAACTGAAAATTTTGACCTGTGCAGACCTAGGAAGAATGAAGCCAGCCCCCTGGCTGGGTTCTGAAAAAATAAGTTAGGCCCGATCCTTCAGAAAAAAGTAAGGCCCAAGCCTAGCCCGGCCCGAGTGTCGTGAATAAAAATAGCCCAGACCTCTAGTTTGAATACTACTACTAATCTATGAAGTAGTTTTTGTATTACAAGTAAATATGAAAATTTAATCTATTAAATATATCAGGTAATAACAATTTGCGAAATGTTTATTTATTTAATGACAATAGAGTAGACATACTAATATATGGTTTACTTTTAAATTAAACAATAAAGATATTTAAAAGGAAATTAACTTACAGGCTCAGTGTAAAATTAACCCTGTATAATCAATTGCAAGTGAATATAAAATAAGCTTCCTAGATTCAAAGGGACCAGAAATTTCATTTTTTTTATTCACAATCGAATGATATATTAAATGTATCAGGGGACATCTTTTTGCAAAAAGTTGAGCTGTTACTGCAACTGGGAAAGTTTATATTCTGAGTAATGAAGTTGACTTCGTTTGTAAAATTCCTATCTTAAAAGTCCTTGAAATGAAATTATTTTGCATATTTATGTTTTTAGTTACAAACAAATTTCAATTTTTAATAACATTTTATAAAATATTAATTGTGTAGCAAATATTATGAATTAATAAAGTCATATGTGCACTGAATGTTTCAAATCAGCTGCTTCATGAATTAAGCACAATTGGTTAGCAGGTGTTAAAACAGTCCTACCTCTTGATAACTACACCTAAAGCTTCAAATATCAAATTCCATTGAAGCTAGCTAATACGTTTATATATAATATGTCAAGCAATTTTAGTGGACTGTGTGTTACAAGTACCTGATCTCCATTAAGATAATTTGAAATTGATTATAAAGACTAGAGAGTTAATTAGACACAGAGCCTGTAAGTTTGGTTTTTTTTTGCATATTTTTATTGTTTAAAAGTTAACCATGTATTAGAATGCCTGCTCTATTGTCATTAAATAAACAAGCATTTACAAATTATAACTTGATATTATATTTAATAGATTAAATTTTCATATTTATTTGTATTACAAAAACTACTTAATAGATCAGTCGTCATATTCATTCAAACATTAACCAATGGGTTTACACTTTACAGTTACGCTTTAAACATGGAAAACAAGCAAATTTCATACGTAATAATACAAAAATATTAATTTCCATAGGAACCCATTGCCATCCCATTATGAAAGTTGACATACACATAGTCAATTAATGTCTTTAAAACATATATTTTTTTCAAAAAAATCAAAAGGGGTGTTTTTGAAATTTTAAAATTTAAATTTTTAATTTTTTAATAAAAAATTTAAATTTTAAATACTTTAATCATGTTGTATATCAATTTAAAGATCATTAAAAACAGAAGAGAATGACACCAATTAGAGCTCTCTAAGTCAAATAGTTTTTTGTCTACAGCTGTTTAAAGGTGTCAAAGTGGAGTCAAATTTCGACAATTTTTCATTTTTTAAAAATCAATAACTCAAAAATTAAAAGCGCAAAAAATCAGAAATTTTGGTTTTTCTTGTTAACTTGACTGACTCTACCACTGCACCAAAAATTATAAATTTCTGAGATGTCAAGGTTCAGACCATTGGTTGATTTGACATGGAATGACCCAAAAGTTAAAACAATGTATACGTAATTCACAATAATTGACGGCCCCCTTAAGAAAATACAGAATTATCACACAATGGAAATGCATTAAACCAATTTATAGTGATATTGTTTTTAGATAAATTTTTCACATCTTCATTTTTATATATGCTATGTATTTTTTCAGGAATGGAAATAAGATTTGGTCCTAAAAATTAATAATTTGTATGAAATAGGTTGAAAATTGCCACAAAAGTTAGCAGATACTTTTGAGTTTTCAAGAAAAATTATTTAACATAAAATACAAAATTGAAATGCTTTATTTTATTTGGTTTAAAATTAAAAAACAAAAGACCATATCTTTGTCAATTGCCTATTCATGTTCTTGAAATCCTTTTTGGTAAAAAATTTAGAATGTTTTATATATTCTTGTTGTGGATGTACAGATATTTCATTGGATTTTTCAGAAAAATTACACTCAATTTGAACCTAGGCAGAAGAAAACTTATTGGAAAAGTTGCTCAAATATTGTGGCAATTTTTTACTTAAGGGACCGTGGACCTTTAGTTGAGCAAAAATCGTCCCCAAAATAGAAAATTAGTTTTGTGCATATAATTGTTCTCTGGTTTGTTCTGGTCCATTTGCCAAAAAACCACATGTAGATGCGATTATTTTTCGTAAAGTGGTAAGCGTTTGAATTTTGAAAAATAGCTATTTTTCGACCTTTTAATATACTTTAAATTTGCTTTTCTTAAAACAGATTTTTCAACATTTTTAGATTTTTGAAACTCTCCAGGGATCCTAATTTTTGATCAAAATTCATGAAATTAATAAGGACAAATCCTGATATTGTTTACAAAGAAACTAAGCATGCATTTCGAAATTCAACTTCATTAAGATAATTAAATTTGATTTTTAACGGATTAAAAGGCAAAATTTTGATGAAAATCAGTATCTCTCTATTCTAAAAAAAGTAACTACCGCTGTAACTGCCACCGGTTTTGAATTTTTTGTGATCGAAGGTTTTCTTCATTAATATTAAGAAAAATAATGCATACAAAAATATGAAAATCGGTGGTATTATACAAAAATGTTTGATAAACACGCTGATGCAGACAGTTTTCAAATCGAAGAATTATTTTAAGAGATATTTAATGCTAAAATTGGACAAAATCGTTCCACTAAAAAAGTTTTATAGGAGCAAAAACTATACATGGGAATTTAATCATTTTTAGATCATTTTATACGTTTGAAGCTCCTGGTGTGCAGATTATATTTCTTTTTTTAATTTGTCTCATTTTTTGAGGTTTTATTTCTGTTTTAAATTCAAATTTTCAGCATTTCGAGAGATATTTTTTACAAAATTTAGAAAATTGTATTAATTTAAACTGTTGCCAACTGTATAAACAGCGCAAACAATAATGTTTGCTTCAAATTAAAAATTTATTTTACACATGACTATTATACACGTAATTTAAAATGTCTCATTTAAAAGAACTTTCTTTTCGCTTTGTTGAAAAATACCAGGAGACAAAGACTCTGTTTACTTAATTCCTTTTATATTAGCTTATTTTGAAATGTTGTTACATGTATCTACGTCATCAAGTTACTTTTATTTCGATGTTATATTTGTATTTTTATTAATGTTGCACTAATTTATTTGTTCTTTCGTTATTTAAAATAAAAATTATCTCAATTTGTATAATTTGGCGAGTAGTTTGGCGATTTATATAATTTGGCGAAATTGGTCGATGGGATAATCAAGTAGTACCGCAGTGGATTTGGCGTTAAAATTCCCCAATCAAAGAGAAATGAATAGAAATCCGTTTATAGGGAGATCGCCACTGTTTTTTAAATTATAATTCAATCTTTCGAAATCTTTTTAAAGCCAATCTAATTAACGTGCATTTAGAGTCTGCAGTGTCTGGACGGGGGTTGGCGAGCGTAGCTCGTAGGGGGCCGAGCCCCCTAGTGAAATTAAGAAAAAAAATTCTAAAAAATTAACTATACAAGAGATTAAAAAATCAATGCTTAGATTTGTTTGTGATAGAGTTTTAAGTAATTAAAATGCAAAAGCAAGAACATATCTCAAAAATTATGACACATGGAGCATTTTAAAATTTTAATTATTTTAAAAAATCTTAAAATTATAATAAGATTGAAAAATTCTTTTAAGGTGTTTTATATACTTATGATGAAATGTATATGTGCACAAAATTTTATCTTTCTATGATGAAAATTAAAAAAAAAAAAAAAAAAAAAAAAAAAATTATGTCCACCGTCCCCTTAATTATACACCATTGAATGCATCACAAAGTTCAAAATCTGAGAAGATCAGGCAGATCATTAAAATTGGCATCAGAATTAAAATACATTATTATCAGAATTATTTTTTTAAATACAACATATCTATTACAACACTGGAATCTGGTACAGGCCTCAATTATGAAAAATTCAACACTTTTATTTTTGCTTGGGGGTCATTCCACAGAATTTCGACAAATATGGGTTGCCAGACAATCTTTTATTTTTTTCCATATTTTGTATGTGAAAAACAAGGAAGCTAAAATCGATTTGCAAACAAATTTGATACTTTTTTGGGCCCTTGGCACAAAAGAGAAACTGACAAAGTTGAATTTAGTGAGAAAAGCATTTCCAAAAGAACTTCTGGCAACCTTTACTTGTATTTTTAAAACACTATCAGACTGTTATATCTTTATGAAATAGTTATCTACATATCAAATACATAAACAAGCTGTTTTATATTAAGACCATTTAATACATACATTGAAAGCAATTTGTTTAATTTATACACAAATAAGCCATATAATAATGTAATACTAACTATATAACATAAGTAAACACATATAACAAAAATTTTGTTGTTAACACCTCACTTTTGTGATTGTTTATAATGAAATCACACTTTCTTAAAAGGGAGTTATTTTATCACTCTTATAACAAAGAAGTGCTATATATTCTGTCTTAAAAATCTTCAGTTAGAGGAGATTGAACAGTATGATTTTGTACTTTTTTACAAAATTCAAAATTTTATAAAAGACTTGCATAATTTTTAATTACAATACTGATAAACAGACTTGTATAACACCAAAAACTTTCCACACACTTAAATATTGGGTAAAAAATTTTCTGCAAATTAATTTAATGTTTAATAAAATTACATGCTATATTATTCTGACGCTATGAATAAAAAATCATAGTTTAAAATATTGCTATTTAAATAACAGCAATATTAATAAATAGCAATATTAATAATTATATTATTCTGACGCTATGAATCGAAAATCATAGTTTAAAATATTGCAATTTAAATAACAGCAATATTAATAAATTATTTTAAAATATTGCTATTATTATTATATTGCTATTTAAATTAAAAATTTATTAATATTAATTAAAGAATAATTATTTTAATTAAAAAATAATAAAGTAAAAATTAGGGATTGACCGAAGCAGCAATTTTGCCGAATACCGAAGCTTCGGTATTCGGCAACCGAGTACTCGAAACTTTCTAATACGCATTTTTGCACATATCAACTTTTTTAATAAGCTTTAATTGAAATTAAATTCTCAATAATTTAATTCAGTTACATTTTCATTCTTAAATCTAATTACACAAAAAAATTTAATGAATTCTTTCCACTCACAAATTCATTAACCCTTTACTTATTTTTTTATCACTAGTCAATACCCAAAAATAACCTATGAAAGTATTAAACTATACAGGGTATTATTAAAAAGAAGGATTATCAGAAAAACAAAAGTTCATTCAAATACAAAGAAACAATGTTGTCATTAAGCTGATTTACTGATTGTCTAAGTCTAATTATAAATATATTGAATAAGAATGTTCTCAAAATACAAAAGATATAATATCAATTTGTACATTTAACTATTTTCTGTCAAATTATTGATATAATATTTATATTTTGATTAATATTTTAACATTGTGGTGATGAAGAAAATAAATTTGAGCGATTTTGATATAATAGTTATAAAAGCTATAGGATAGGCATAGGGATATACTTATTTGATGTGTGTATTTTCTTTAATATACACCTTAGATATACAGATATGATCTCTGATATACTTATTTGATGTGTATGTTAAAGAAAATACACATTAAATAAATTTAAATTAAAAAAAATAACGTAGAAGTAAATAAAATTAAATGATAAGGGAAAGATGCGCATCTTCCTTATTTATTTTTTTTTTCTCTGTTGTAGACAGTTGTTTTAACTTCACCCTACGTAGACTATTTTAGGAAGGAAAAAGTTTTTTTTTTAATTAAAAATGGCCTTTGACTTATTTTTTGTAGTACAGCTGAACTGTGAACTCATGCACATAATATTGAAACTCATTATTTAACCTATTCTACTGCTAAGTAAAAGAGAATTCTTCTACTTCTACCGAAGCCGAATATTCGGTTTACATGCCGAACCACCAAATACTGAATCAACTATTCGGTATTCGGTCAATCCCTAGTAAAAATCCATGATAGGAAGGTGAATTCTTTTCAATTATTTTGTCAATGCATTTAGAAACAGTCCAATCCTTAATATTATGATCTCTTTGTGCAAAATGCCAGTCACTCTTATAACACTATGAAATTATTCGATTTAACCGCCGTTGCCAGGCTTAATCACTGCAGCCGCTGATCGAAAACTGATCGGCAACAAGTTTTAGTCTGCGGAAAATAGTAATAAAAGGGTCTGTAATGTCACAACAATGTTTTGAGTCTTTAAACTTTGAATTGTAGACAAACAATATATAAATCGTACATAAAATTGGGGAATATTTTAAATTTTTGGTATAAAAAAAAGTTACAAAAATGAAAAATACGTTTTCGTTTTCTTAACTTTTTTCTGCAAAGTTCCGAATTTTTCAGAAAAATTTCCATGCACGGCATTCATGTGTGCATCTATATTATACAACTCTGTTGATAAACCAAAAACTTAAAAAGATCTGAAGTCTACACACTTTTCATTCAGATCATGCAAATGTTCTGGATTTATCTTTTTATTATTATTATTATTATTATTAAATGGAGTACTTTGAAAATTACTAAGACACTGATCAAAATGCCAGTTTTTGAAATAATATGTATCATAAACAAAAAGAGATAACAGTATTGACTTTTTATATGTGTTATTAATACTTCTCAATGCCCAGAAAAAATAAGCAGTCTGTTATCTCTTTTAAGTTATTTAAAAAGTTCTCCAGGTCTTGAAAAGAACCATTTAAAGTTTTTGATACAATAAGAAATACTAACAGTTGATTTACAAGTACTTTACGTCATCAAGTGATTTTTCATTTGACTTTTTATTTGTATTTTTATTAATGTTTTACTAATTTATTTGTTCTTTCATTAATTAAAATAAAAATTATGTCAATTTGTACAATTCGGTGAATAATTTGGAGATTTGTATAATTTGGAAAAATTGGTTGACGGGATAACCAAGTAGCACCATACTTTCAAAATAGATAATTATATTCTTTCACAAACCTCCATGATAATATTTTATTATTATTATAATTATGATTATTAATGTTGTTTTTGTAATTATCATTATTGTTGTTATCAATATTTTACAAAATTACTAATTTTTTAATTTATATGCTTACAAAAAAAAAAAAAAAATTTCTTTAAAAAATGCAATATCTAAGGGTTTTTAAAAACTGGTTTAATGAACGATATACCAAAAACCTGTCAATTTACAATCAATCAGTGGAAAAAAGAATCATATAAAGTGCATAAAAAGCCTTTTTCAAAATGAAAAAAATAAGAGACACAAGCAATTTAATTGAGATAATTATGTAAATATAATTGCTCTTGGCATGGAGTAAATTTAAAGCAGGTGGCCCTGCTGATCAAAACAGGTCTTGGCACTTTGTATGTTTCAGCAGCTCATAAACTAATTAATTTGAAGAAGAAACCCAAGTGGTAAAGATAATTTATAACTGTTTAGAACTATTTAAAAATCAGGGGTATGTCCAGACTTTCCTCCCAGGGTCCAGTTTTTGTGAAATTGTGAACAGCTTTTTACATTTGTGAAAAATCTAGCCATAAATTTTGTGAATTTGGAATGTTCATTCAGGCTCTTGTTTGTTTATACATTTTAAAGAATATATATGTATGTAAAATAATATTTTCTTTATATGTGTAAAAGTGACAGATTTTACTTTTAAATGATTAAATTTGTGAAAGGTTCAGTTTAGAGATGGAAAAGTTTTGTGAAGAGTTTGAAGAACTTTCAAGGTGAAAAGTTTTGTGATGTAAAATTTTGTGAAGGGTCCTTACCTATAAGTGTCCTCCTGTTCCTTCAATGCATTTTCTTTAATCTTATAAAGTTTTCAAATCATTTTGTGTTACAAAAATCTACCTTATTAACATTTTAAAAACTTTTATCTCAATACAATTACTTGTAAAAAATTTTTCTTGTATATCTCAAAAAGAAGAAGAGAACCAAATTCTTCTCAATTAAAACTTAGGAAAGAAAGATAATAGAAAAAAAAATCTTTGCAATTTCATCTTAGCAGATTTTATCATAACTAGGGGATCAAACGCAGGCTACAAAACAAAGGTGCAAACCATTTTTTTCCCCCCCTAATTCTTATAAATGCTTTACATTTAATATACTTTTTTTTAGATTGCCCCTTTTTATACCATCAAAAACAATTTTAATATCAAAAATGTCAATAATGCATTCAAATAAATTTCAAAATTTATTAAAAGCAATATTTTTGTATTAGCTGCATTGCCATGAGTTAATAGCTAATGAAATCTCAGAAGATTTTGCTACTTACGGCACCCTTTTTTACTTTGATAATTTCATTGTCTTAAGTGCATAGTTTGATTACATGTCTGTTAAATTTGTGTTTTATTCATATTACATCATTATTTTTATTTTTTTAATGATAAAGTTTTAATTTTGATCTGGAATATTAGCCAGAAACAAATGTTGAACTATTTATAGTGTTTTAAATGCAAACGGATTAATCTTTTGTAATTAGGCTGCACATGATAGAGATGGATTTAAAAATTAAATTAATTCAAAGTAATTTTTGCCCTCTGAACAATACACTTTAATCAGTGTTGATGATTTTTGAATTTTACAAAAAAAATTTAATTACTTTTTCAGCACTCCCTTTAAAAACTCAAATGGTCTTAATATCTAATCTTTGTTATCCAAAAATAAATTTTATATTGTTGTATATTCAGGAACCATTTAAAAAAATAAAAATTATAAAAGTATGAAATAGATTCTCCTACATTTACAATAAGAAAAATCAATAGAAGTTAGTTTATGGCAAGCTTTTGATTTGTCTGCTAAATTAAGAGAGAAAACTTCCCTGAAGTCCTGCCTTATAGAAAAAATGGTTGATATGGTAATGAACATGTGACTTTAAAAGAGGTTAGAACTGCTCATGCAGGGTTTTACTTATTTATTTTGTGAATTATTAAGTGCAAATTCTTTTTATTTTGTTTTTTCTTATTTCATGCTTTTTAATGAATTTTTTTTTTTTTTAACAATTACAAATTTCAGGATTTTTTTTAAACAGAAGATCTTCATTATAGTGATTGTTGTCAACAATTTTTAAGGCACAATCAGAATTTCCTGGTCTTTCTTTCTTTCTTTTTTTTTTTTTGCGAGCCAGAACCATGAATGACCGAAAGACCTGTCTCCATTTGATTTTTTTTCTCATTAGTATAGGGCTGGCCCCGGGTTTAATTTTTCTTGACAGGCTCAGGTAAAGCTCAGGAAATGCCTGACAGATCTGGCAATACTTAATAAAGTACTACTTACTTTTGAAAAAGCAAAATATTCCTCAACTGACTTTATAGATTCAGTACTAGACTGCTGGCTTTTACTTCCCTTGAATTTGAACATCTTTTTTAATCATACAACATACTGCAAAAGAAATAGTGAAATTAGATAATTTTACATTAGGAAATTAGGAAATCATTTGAAAAACTTATTTCTGAAAAAAAAAGTAGGGGAAAAACATTCATACACTTATGTTGTGTTCATAGTTAACAGTATTTAGCATGACCAAGGTTCATGTTTACTGGCATTTTACGAGCAAATGTCACAAAATCACGAAATATGACAAAAATTTTACATTGAGCCAATGTATAATTTGCAAACTGATCTACCTATTTTCCTCTAATAACAATTGAATTACTCTTTTGCAAATACGTCAAATGTTATTGTCTGCTGTTTCAAAATCCGTTCCTGTTACAACTCTCTTTCACCAGCAATAAAAGCAATTGAGAAATGCTGCATTGGTTTAATTGGTGAATTAAAAAAGGAAAAGGTCTTCCAAAAATACAATTTTGGCCTGCATATGCTAAGGGGCAGGCCACGAACCGAAGAGACATGCAGCATAGCATGTAAGAGTGAAGAGACAAATTTTGAAATTCAAACCTGTTTCTTCTTTATTAACAGGATGGAAACAGGTTTGAATTTCAGAATTTGTCACCTGACTCATGCATTGCACCATATGTCTCCACAGTGCGAGGGCAGCTAAAGCATTAACTTTATTTAGAATTTCATATTTCCTAAAATTAATGCTTGATAGATCCTACATTCCATGGCTTATTTGAAAAAGATTATGTGAGCATATACAACAAAGTTGGGTCCAATTTTCAATATCTAAAAGCCATAAAGAATTTTCCTGGAATGAAAAATAAACAGAATGTAATATTTTAGTTTTTATTATAGCCAGTTGTTTATGTTAGCTGCTAGTAAAAGTCTCTGATTACAGTAGCCACTATTATGTGTACAACATAACAATGTTCTAATAAATGCACAGGAGTTTTTTGTTTGTTTATGAAAAAATGACTTTCATCAATCAGGATATATAATTAAATTTTACAATCTATACTTGTCTATGAGAAATTAGCATGTTACCACATTTAGTATAAAATTGTGATTGTTGTCTGCCTAACCGATAAGTACCTATTTTATTTATATGTGCAGGTATGGAACATAGCAGAAACATCTACAATCTCACATATATATACACTGAATGGATATCAGATATATGTTTATGAAAAATTAATGCTTGTTGCTTTAACTACCAGCCAGTGATTAATAGCCCAGTTTGGCAGGATTTATGTAATTTTCATCGGGTAGGAATCAAAATCTCTTTAGAAAAATATTTAACTTATATTAGATGCTTATATATATTAACTTATATATATATAGAAAAATATTAGATGTTTACAACTTACTTTTATTCTTTCTCAAATTTACCGAATATGGGTTTCCAAAACTAAAATTATGTACATTAGGGGCCTATAAATAGTTAATATGTAATTTTTTTAAAAAGTAGAATAACAATTATCTGTTGGATCTTTATTGCATATTTTTTAACACAATTTCGGGGATAACATTTACAATATAAATGTATTCAGTAAAATATATAATAAATACATTTCTGACTTTTTTCAGCATAGTTTTGGGATGTTTTCAAAATCAAATTAGTTTGAATTGAATATATGTATGTATCCAGGCAAAATTGGGGCCCCTAAAAAAAAAAAAAATAAATAAATCCATTTGATAAAACAGGTTCCTTCACAAAATTTCATTCCATAAAAACATACTCTTCATTAATTATTTTTATTTTGTTAGGTTTTAAAATGTGTAATTTGCAAACAAAACAAGTTCAGCAGAAAGGAAAACTTTAGCACAAGGCAGGGATAGAAAATTTTGAAAATTTTTACATGCCCTGTCGGATATGTGGTAGAAAAAAATAGATGCCCAAATAAAAAATTTATATGCCCAACTTTTTGCACTTCTAAATTTCTTGGCTGTAATTTTAAAAATGGTAAATATAACTTAATCTATAAAACTATAAAGGATATATCAAATATATTTTATTCAAGGGAATACGAAACTTTTATGATTAATTTTTTTTTAAATAAATGATTCTCATTTAATAAATAAAATTTACATCACATAACAAATTAAACATTGTTTTGCTATAAGTTACATTCTCTGCATTCGATTGCGAGTGTAGAGAATGTCCACTAATGTGTTATGTACCTTTGGCAGTAGATTGCCAGTGCGATAGCCAGTGAGAAGTCATAGACGTACAAATGTCACATTCAGGCCATCAATGCTTATTTGCCTTAAAAGTGTTAAGTCATTCATAGTTTCTGTCAAGAAGATAGAACAAAGGGAAGTTTTAACTTGATTCATACAGCTAAAAGCCCCTTTCACATGCAGATGTACTAAGCAAAAAACAAAACATTATTTCAACCAATAAAAGTATAGTTGGTGACATCTTGTTTGAATTATAGCTGCAAATAGATATTAGATGTCTTTTCTAACTTTCACTGATCACAGATAGCATCTCAAATGCCATAAAAAAAATGCAGTTCCATTCGGGCATATTGATAAGAATAATGCATGCCCGATTGGAAATTTTATGTGCCCCGGGCAATAGATTTTTCGAGCCCAGGCAGAAGGACTTATAGTTTTTATTAATATATGATTGGTTTGAACTTGAGTGACTGGATTTTATCTTTCATTACAAAATGTTATTTTTTCACAAAATGAGCCCCAAGAAAAAAATCCTGCATTCATCCCTGGTATGGTCAGCTAATGTTCAGTAATAGTCAACAGCCAAGGTTGATGTTGAACATGAGTGATACTGGCAACTACAGTCAAACCTCTATTTAACGAAGTCGCTAAATCCCGGAAAAAAGTTCGTTATATGGAAAATTCGTTAAATAGAGATTCACCTTTTAAAATACTTTAAACTACATAAAATAGATTTTAAATTCATAAACACTAAATAATTTTACTAAAATTAATCACATTTTTTTAAATAAATTATATCGATTTGTTTTATTTTACCTCTCAATATCCATCATCAATTCATTTTTTCTATGTGTTTAAATCTTTGAAATCTGCAAAGAAAACAAAACATTGTCCGGGAATACACTGTATTTTCTGTTTAAAGTAAATAGTTATACATTAAAATTAACGAATTTTAATGACATTATCGTATTTATTATTATTATAACAAATAATTTTTACCATACATTAACATATGCGTCCTTAAATATAATTTCTGAAAAACTCTGTTAATTTTGCCTGAGTTTTTTATTTAAAAAAGTGCTTTCTCTCATAATACGTCTCGCATCTTTGCAATGCACCCAAAACCCCTTCATGCGTTTTTTCTTCTAACTATAATCCGCGTCGGATTGTTTCAAATGATTTTAGCATTTCACCATACGAAGTTTTGTTAATTCCTGCATAATGATCATTTCCATCATCATGATATTCATCTTCATCGCAATTCATTGCTGCATTGTTTTTATTTTTCACACTGTCGAAAATATCCAATTCGGATAGTGTTTCCGAGGTCTCAATTTCAGAATTAAGTGAAATACAATCTTCAATCAGCACATCATGGTTAATTTCTTCTTTTTTTTGTCATCTGTATCCACATTTTCTCTAAGGGATCCACATTACTCTAAGGGATTATCGTCTTTGTCCTCCGTACTTACCGAATTCTCACTGCTGACAAAGAAGGCACCTTGTAAAACCAGTTCAAGGCCATTGAACATCATAAAATGTGTTTAAAGAAAGAATAAGCTTGAAATGTCCAGAAATATTTTGAGGAATGGGGAGAAAAAAAAATTTAGATCACAAGAAAAAGTTCATTAAATAGAGAATGCACTTCGCTATTTGGAGGTTATTTTACGAAGAAATTCGCAAAATGTTCTTGGTTCCAAGGAAAAGTTCGCAAAATAGAGAAATTCGCAAAATAAAGGTTCGTTAAATAGAGGTCCGACTGTATAAGATTTAAAATTAATATAGATGCTGCTAATTAATGGATTTTAACAATGTACTTAATTTTCAGCCAAATCCTACTTGCTAAAATACGGCTATTGTCTGCTGACCTGATTACAGAATTTTACATGTATTGTCTGTAAATACATTTTATATACCTCTCTATCTGTATATAGGTAGTTTATAGGTGAATTTAATGAGGAATAATTTATCCATATATTGAATATTGATACTTATGCATTACACATTTATAAAGATACACTATGTCAACAGTTTAAGCATATAATACTAATTATATAACAACATACATATATATATACATATTGTTCTTTCTACTTTGTATAGTTATTGCTAAGTTCCTGAATTAAAGGCAATTGCAGAAGTATTTATAGATATACTGTATAATATGATTAGAAATAAATATTATATTCATAAGTATAATAAGTAACAGGATATACTAAATTTATTACTTCTTTGTTATGACGATATGGGTGATTTTTTAAAAACCTTGGCAGCAGCTTATAAACAGCTATAAAAACAAACCTGATGAACTATTATATGCTTATTTATGTAATACGTATATAAAAAATTATGTTATAAAAAATGTTATATATACGTATATAAAAAAATGTTTGTAAATAAAAATAGATAAATGACTTCTTTGCAGTGGTGCCAACTTGTATGGGCCCATGCCCACCCAATAATCTGAATTCTCTGCCTACCTATTTCCAATCGATTTCATTATTTATTTATTTATTTTATTGCTGAAATGAAATTTGGTTTTATTGACGTTTTCAAAATAATTTTGTTTGAAAGATAGTCATTAATAAGACTTACAGGAGCACTGAAAGCCCCTACAGCGAATTTATAATTAAATTTCTCTCACAAACAAATTCCCTGTATATTTTGCTATCGGCTTTAATGCAACCCTTGAAGTGATAAAACACTTAGGTGACTAACCTGTATGCCTTTCTTGACTTTTAGTTTTTTGCAGTTTCACAAGAGTTTTATGTTATATATAATATTATTTAGTATATTTATCAGAAAGAACTCATGAGAATATAATTTAATAAAATTAATTATTAAATTAGAATAATTTTATATTTTTTGCTTAGAAAAAACATAATTTAAGTTCAAATTACCATCTTTAGTCATTAGCTCTTCCCTCGCTTCTCTCTCTAAGGGAAAAAAATTATATGTGCTGTTTTACTCAAAAATTTTTGAGCTCATCCAATATTTTTCGAACATTGGCATCACTGCTTCTTTGTATTAATAACTTATATAAATATTGAACATATTATTTCTTGTGTGTATAAAACAGTGAAAAGACCGACAGAAAATATGTAGTATGAAAATTTTTTTTCTCTTGCCAAGGTAACTTCCTTTATCTCACCAAGACCCTTATAACAACAAAAAGAGTCTTCTACATTTCTATTAGTAAGCCAAACAAACACTCCGCTGGAAATAAAAATATCATTGTAAATATCTTTGCCATCAACTTGATGTTATTTAATAAATGTTTGTTTGTAAGTGTTTTATATTATTTTAGTTTGTTTTTATATTATTTACCAACTTATGTTGTAAATTTCATAAATAGATATGTTAAGTTACTGTTTTAGACACAATTGGTAATCTCGCTTTCTGATAATATGTAGTACCAAAAATATGACTCAGACTTTTTGCAAAAAACTTTAATTAAAAAAAAAAAGCAAAGAAAAGATAAGTGCTGTTTTTCATAATCAGTTGATTATATGGAGAATATTAAAATTATGAAGAGCATTAACATTAACCTTCGAAAATTCGACTTCAGATATAATTTACAAACAGGTGACCATATTCAATGTTAATATATTTACACCAATAAACCATACATTTCACAAAGCACGCATGAATAAATGTTCTCAAATATACATATAAAGAATGAAGAAAAAGAAATTTAATTACACGTATTTAAATTGTGTTTTTTCATAAAACTTTTCTTAAAATAAGATAGCCCAGCAATTTTTTTTTAAGATAACTTTGATGGGGAAACTTTTTTCAACTCCTAGTTTTACACTTCTAAAACGCTAATCCCCAAATATTAACTTTGAAAAAATTGATACATTTTATTTATTAACGATCTTTCAATGATAAAACAACAAAGATTTTAAATGACATATTTTTTAATTATTTATATTTTGTAAGTAGCATTTTACATTTTAAACTTTTCATAGACAATAAAAAAAAAAGTGCAATTTGTTTTAAAATTTATCCTACCATCTGTAAAATAAAAGCTGCTAATTTTCAACTATAAGAAATTAAACTTCTTTCACTGCGAATAAAAGTGGATAAAAGATCAAAATATTTCGTTAAGTATAAAAGTTTTTAAATAAAAATTGTGAAACTTGCGGAACAGCATTGTATTTATTTACAAACATATACAGAGAGCAATTCAGTCAAAATACGGAATGTAACTGCAAACCGCAAGATTTTGTCTACTGTCAAAATCATTGAGGTGATGTCTAATGAGGTTAATGTCAACTCCTCGCAAAGCTGAATAAAAGAGCCTTTATTTATCAGGGATTTGTTGCTGTTGGCAGTAAAATTTATTCAGTCAAAAAGGTGTGGAAAGGTGCGTTTTCACTGGTCGTTCTAATGACCTAAAAAACCCTAGTGACCCAAGATCTTAACCTAAGAGCGTTTTCACTGGTTACAGATAACATCCTCACGCGAACTAGGACTGGATTATTTATCAATATATCATTAAATATTGATATATTTTAATTATCGCAATAACAATATCGGAGTTATGACTCTAAGAATATATCCCAATACCGATACCTAGGCTTTTACTATAGCGCCTAGAATATATAGTGTGGAAATCGGCTATCCCTGTATACTTAAAAAAGCGCTAAAATATTGTATCCCTTAAATGTGCAATGATACTGCTGCAATATGCAGATCGCAGCGACATCTGCAGGATATTTTCTGCAACTGCAAGAAATTGCTATTCTATACAATGTAATACTAGTAATACGAAAATCCCGCAGATGTCGCTGCGATCGACACTTGAAATTTTAGCAGTATCGTCGCACATTTAAGGGATACAAATTTTTAGCACTATTTGGATAGCATATTTCCACACTAAGTATTCTAGGCGCTGTACTTTTACTCTAACCCATACACCCCAAGAACCTTTTTTTTTTGCCGACCGCGACTTCAAACACCGAAAAAAAGCGCCGAATATTCAAAACTATTAAAGAAATATCCTCCACTTTCAATCGTTTCCTTAGCGCCATCTATTCCCCGCTTCTTTCAAAGCACAGTATCCCCCTCCAATGATTATATCTGTCTTTGGTTAATACTAACTATTCCAATATATCCCCAATTACATTCTCTACGTTCAATCGTTTCCTTAGCGCCATCCATTCCCCGCTTCTTTCAAAGCACGGTATCCCCCTCCAGTGATTATCTGTCTTTCGTTAATATTAACTATTCCAATATACCCCCAATACATTCTCTACGTTCTTATGTTTCAACCGCAAATTTCATTCTCAGTAATGTTTCAATCGTTACTGAATAATGAATGCTTGTTATCATACACGTTTTAATTCTGCTATTGCTATTGGTTTAGACATATCAAGGCCTATCTAGATACGTCATATATTCAATAACAAACATGGACAAATAAAATACGTGCTGATTACTTTGGACTGTTGGACTACGTACGTAGTATCACTTATTATACCTTAGCAGTTGAAAAGATCGTCTGTAAGACAACCAATCAGAGTCTGCTAATGGCAAAGTTTTTCTTTCTGCTTTTTTTCGTTACATTGGCGAAGCTTCTCTGTTCGTTCATTGGTTGCTTTTAAGCTGAGCTTTCTAGCTAGAAACGTCTATGCTGCGCTCTATGATCATTCGTTTTATCTTTTCTGTAGCATTATCGGTAAGATAAATGTTTCATGGGTGAATTTATTATATCCTGTTTTGAAATTTTAGTTTAAAATGTTCATTACTATGGTTTTTAATGTTTAATTAAAAATTTTTAATTTATTTTTTTTATTTAAAAAAGCAATTTTAATTAGTATAAAACTATTTTCAATTGTGATTGGAGGACTCTTATTTAAAAAAAAATATTTCAATCTTCCATTCATGTAGTGAAAGATATAAATACTGCGAAATTTGATTTATTTTTATTTATTAGCCCCCGATATGCTATTACTTTCGGGCAACAATTAAAGTGGCGTCCCTAAGAAGTACTACATTACATTAGCCAACGTAAAACGAAGCATATGTTTCATTGTACGGTTAAGGGGTCAGTTTACCTTTTCAACAACTTTGTTTATTTTTAAAAATATTGTTCCAATGGTGAACTCACTGCATTTCAATGTTCAAATAACAGTGAATTTTGAAAAAAAAATTAACTGCATATTTAATTAAAAATTTTAAAAAGTAAAAAAAATGCATTTTTAAAATCGCTACTACTTTTTTAAATATTGATATTTTTACCCAATGTTTTATTTTAAGATTTTCAAATGTGTGTTACATAACACTGCGCATGGATTTTCAGTTACATCTAATATTATATTTAATATAATTTTTTACTGACATACGTGTATATAGTGAAAAACGATTAAAACTAACACATCTTCATATACCTTTATTAAAAAAATAAAAAAAATACTGAAGTCTAATTCCATGAGCAGTTTTATCACATATATAATAAAGAATATACAGAGGTTTTTTTTTTTTTTTTTTTTTTTTTTTTAAATCTCTAACTCAAATACAAAAAATGCCTACGTTAAATCTATTTCAGTTTTGCCTTTGCTTTTCTCTTATTTTAATAATATTAAAATACGTAACATCCTTAATATACTCAGTAATTCATGAGGAAACGAATAGTTATAATATTATTAATGAATAATGTATAAAACATGAAGGATGGTCATGGGGGGAATGTACTACTTTTTGAAGAAAAGCGCTATGCTAAGCAATCAATGGTATAAGTGCAAATAGATATCGAACATTGGTTCCTTTTTCTAAGATATTTCTATTTTGTATAAACACATGTGCATTTAAAGGATGCGTGTGAGCAAATAGGTATGTACATTTAGGTATATACCTATTATATTAGGTATATAATAGGTAATACATTTATTCGTTGCTTTCTACATCTGTTTTTATACAAATTGCTGCGACCTATCTTTTATCTTTCGAAATTGGGTATTCTTTCTGTTTCTATACACTTTGATGTATTTATCGCAATATATCAACAATATCGATATTAATTCATCGATATATTGCGATATTAAATTTCTGATATCGTCCAGCTCTAACGCCAACCAATCAAAGGCAAGTTTTTACTGCGCAAGCATCTACTTACGGCTTTACTGTCTACAGATCGATCAGATGTCATGTCAATTGTAAACAAATAATTGTTGATTGCTGTTGTCATTGTTAGTAGAAAATATTTTGTAAAGAAATTAATCGAAAGTTTTGACTGTTTTCTCCACTAAAGGGTCTTAAAAACACCCACAAATCATTGTTTTATCAAACTTCAAATTATGGCAACTCCTAAATTAAATAAAAACACTAAGTCGCTATGATTTATGCATTTAAAAACACACTGAATAAATTATTTTTCACACAAGTATACGTGTATGTGTAATAGAGATCGACACAAATTTAATGTTGCTTTTTGAATTCCCTTTAAAAAAAACTAGATAGTACCCGTCAAGATTTGACGGTAAATAACTTGGATGTTCCATTAGAAAAATTCTTGAATTTTGAATTAGTTGCTTTTAAATTAATTATTGAAATCGTGACAAATTTTTATATTGCATAAATGATCCCTATTTCTTGAAAGCGCGCTAGAGGGTGCTGTCAGTCTAACTTATTGAATGAAGTGAAAGAACTTTAAGTTTATAATTTACAACCAATTATGCTTTCCTTTTATCAGAAATTTACCGAAAAATACTGGGCAGAGCATTTATTTTTACTTACTACAGTCTCATTTTTCTTGTTGAAAAAATAACAAAATAACAATATCTATTTTTATTTTTATTTTTATTTTTTTAACTACACGACCTTTAAAAGCTGCCATGCATTTTGTTTATATCAGTCTCTAAAAGCCTAAATTTTAAACTTGATGCAATTAAAGATTTATAATATATATTTTTTATTACTTGAATTTTATTTTACTTTTTTCTTCATTTTTTAAATATTAAACCATGGATATCAATATAATTTATTTTATAGTTCTTATATGAATATTTTCCTTTCTTTCCATTTTATTTATTTATTTTTTTACGGAAAAGAATAGCAAACTTTTCCATCTGACTCACACACTTATATATTCTTGATAATGATTAAAAAATATAAACAAAAGTTGTAGATCAGCTTAATTTATTTAATTGATAATTACATGCAAAATATTTTAGGTTAAATATTTTAAATATAAAATTATTTTTTCAAAATATTTTTGAGTGTCAAATTTTATTTAATGATAAACCATTCAAATAATAATAAAATCAAAATCATATAACTTCTCCTCTTATTCTCTCCTACAGTCTCCTCCTATCTCCTACCTATCTCCTCCTACAGTCCCATTTTTCTTGTTGAAAAAATAACAAAATAACAATATCTATTTTTATTTTTATTTTTTTTTAACTACACGACCTTTAAAAGCTGCCATGCATTTTATTTATATCAGTCTCTAAAAGCCTAAATTTTAAACTTGATGCAATTAAAGATTTATAATATATATTTTTTATTACTTGAATTTTATTTTACTTTTTTCTTCATTTTTTAAATATTAAACCATGGATATCAATATAATTTATTTTATAGTTCTTATATGAATATTTTCCTTTCTTTCCGTTTTATTTATTTATTTTTTTACGGAAAAGAATAGCAAACTTTTCCTTCTGACTCACACACTTATATATTCTTGATAATGGTAAAAAAATATAAACAAAAGTTGTAGATCAGCTTAATTTATTTAATTGATAATTACATGCAAAATATTTTAGGTTAAATATTTTAAATATAAAATTATTTTTTCAAAATATTTTTGAGTGTCAAATTTTATTTAATGATAAACCATTCAAATAATAATAAAATCAAAATCATATAACTTCTCCTCTTAATAAAATATGTCATTAACGAAATGAATTATCGCCAAAAAACAATTTGCCGGGCGTTGGGCTCGAACCTACGTTGTCTACGAAAGTTCGGAGCTTTAAGCTGGTGCTCTAGACCACTCGGCTAACCAGACCTGCTCAACCTTTCCTCTAAATGGAAAATCTAGTAAATTTAACTTCACGCATGCGCAATTGCGTGAATATTTTAGTCTTATCTTACAGAATCAGGTTTACGCTTTAATATATATGATGATGATGATGATAAGTAGAATTATATTTGTTAAATAAATCACAAATTAAATAAAATTTTAAGACAATGTAAAAATTTTAATGTTCAGCCCCGCTCAGGAAGAGATATTACTCACTGTTATTTGGGAATTGTTTTTCATAAATCACAAGAAAAGTTGACATTTAAGAATGTTTATTTTTATTTTATTATTTTTTTTAAATATGAATGTTTTTCTATTTTAGTTTTATACAAAAGTTCAAACGTTTAATATTTTATTATATTTTTTTAAAAATGGAGCATTAGTAAAAATTCCCAATAATGTTTATCTCTGTAGCAAAAGAAAAAGAAAAAAAGATTCAAGAAAAAAAAATATCTGTGAAAAAACTTCTTTAAAACTTAAATAAAATACTATAAAATAAAAAAAATAAAATACTATAAAAAAAAATAGAATACTATAAAATAAAAAAAATAAAATACTATAAAATAAAAAAATAAAACCTTTTTCATATTAGAGCGAAAAAGAATCTATTTTAGAAATTAGTATTGGGACTCGGGACCCATGAGCGCATACAACTCTACGCCTATGCGAGACTAGCATTTAGATACACTGGCAGATTCTCTTACCATATCATCACTACAATATAAAATTATCCAATGTAGTTACTTCTTCTTTTTGTGATCCCCCCTCCCCCCAAAGAAAAAATAATTCACAGTAAAAGGCAAAATAAATGTACTTAAAATTGTAAGTTTTACTTTACGATTTCACATCAGGGGTGCAAGTCTTCGATATAAGTTTTTTTTCTTTTGGGGGGAGGTGGGGGGTAACCCTTTTTTGTTATAGAATTGAGAAAAATAAATTTTTGTAAAGAAAAATCAAATTCAGTTGTTTAAATTCAAAGTAAACATTTAATAATCCTTTTTTTAAATGTTCCCCTGCTATATTTTTCTTGTGAGCTTGTTTTGTTTGCAAATTACACATTTTAAATCCCAACAATTTTTTCTTATTCTGTGAAGTTGCTTTTATGAAAAATAATTTTGTGAAGGGGCTTCTTTTATAAAGATGAATAAAGGGGTATAAATGTTTGACATACATGACTAACATAATGTTAAACACAAACTAACATAAAAGGTACTTTTATGTTAGTTGAATGCAAATCTTGCAATTTTTTTTTTCCTTCGGCAATAATACCTTTTAGTTTTCACTTGTATAAATTAGAAACAATGTATTAAAGTTGAAATAATACATTTTGGTTCGTCGTATTATTTCTTCTTATTATTATTTTATTCCCTTTTTCACATATTTTAAATGTATTTAATATATGTATTTTAAATGAAAAAATTGTATTTCAAATAAAATGAATGAGATGTTTATATTTCAAAAGAAATGAATGCAAATGATAACGGGGCCTTTTTTCCTCGTGAAAGAAGGTGGCTCCAAGGATTTTCCCAGATTTTTCTGGATGTTACTTAAAATACGAGTGTTTTTCGAAACACGGTTTTCTTATCACGTTTAGAATTCTTTTATGTTATGGAAACTATTTTATAGAAAACTACGTTATACCTTTTGCAGGAAACTGCGTTTTTAACAAGACGTCGAATATTTAAAAAGTTGCCGAATATCCCGGCAAATATGGCGGCGTTTCTATGGAGCCCACGTGTTTGTCGGATCATTCTCGTCACTCTTTTGTGATTTTGATGTGTTATTTTTTGAAGACTTATGTATTCTCTGTGTATTTCGTGATTGAAAGCTGTATTATTTTCTCTTCGTGTGCTTGTCAAGCTTGTCAGCTTGTCTTTAAATTATATCTATAACTCTGGTCCTTGGACCTGGATTTTCGTGACATAAGCTGCCCTCGATGACACAGCAAAAGTCACAGTATCAAGAAACCAAACCAAACCAAATGATAACAATAGGAACAATATTTAATGGTTTATCTCAGGGCCGAAACTAGAGGGGACAGAACGGAAAACGAAAGGGTTGTCAACTAGGAGCGACTAGGTATATCGTTTCCTCCATCAAACAGCGCATGTGTCAACAGATTCTTGGGTTGCTTCCTGTCATTGACTTGCAGTGGTGTGGTCGTAAAAAAAACAGAGGGTATGCGCTCTAAGCAGAGGGTATACGCTCAAGGCAGAGCGTATACTCTGGAGTGTATATACTATAGCTTTATTGAGAAACAGAGGGTATACGGTGTTCCTTTAAAAAATCCAGAAGGTATGCGGCGTATACCCCCGTATACCTTCCACTACATCCCTGTTGACTTGGCGATAAGATGCCAAGTACTTTGAGAAAGTATTGTGTAAAGCCAGCATATGGTACTGTGGTGAAAGGTTCGTGTGAACGATCTCGTCTAGTGGTTAAAGCTAGGACTGGTCTGGTTATGGTTCTGAATCTGTTACTAATAAATCCTGAGTTTGCGTGTTCTGTCCTTGCTGAGGACTTTCTTTTTTTAGAGTTTTTTTTTGTTTGTTTTGATCTTTATTAATTCAGTTAATAAAGATCAGTCGGTCTTTATTATCATTTCCTTTGCAATTCTTTTATTGCCAATTAGATAGTTAAATTAAATTATAACTAAGTTAAAAAAATTAATTTAATTTGTAAAGATAATTTAATTTGTATTAATAAATTTAATTTGTAAATAGAATTTAATTTTAAATGAATTTCAATAATTAAATTAAGAAACTCATTTATCTATTTTGTAATAATTAAAGTAAACATTTATTAAAATGCAATAATAAATCTCCTAAGCTTACTTTTTTTTTACCTTAGTAAGAGATAAATATAAAATTAGTAGAATTAATTTACTGAAGTTTTCATCTTTATCAGTTACTTTTTAATTTTTTTATCGTGAATACAGTACTGTTAATTATTTTTTTTAATTCACATGATTTAAAAGGTATTTTTTTAATAAATGAATTTCTTTAATACTTAAAACGTAACAAAATTATCTTCTTAACTTATATTAAAAATATTTGTTTTATGGACCTTAAATAACACACACACACACATATATATGCATAATAATATATGTACATAATTAGCAGAATTAATTTATTAAAATCTTCATCTTTTAAAATTATTATCTTTCATATATAAAAATATTTATTAATTTATCAGCTGCTTTATAATTTTTTATTTAAATATCTTGCTGTTATGAAATTATAATTTAAAATTCTTATCACTTATAAACTATTTTTTTAAATAATTAAAATGAATATTTAATAAAATCTAATTACAATATCTTCTAAACTTTCATGGAAAATATTTTTACGTACGAACTTTAGCAACATATAAATAGTAATTAGCAGAAAGAATTTATTAAAATATTCATCTTTAAAAATTAATTATTATCCTTCATATATGAATTACATTAATAATATGTGTTGCAATGGTAAATTAACCATTGTATACATTAAATTATCATATTTTAAATAATTCAATGAATGGTAAAAATGTAACAAAAAGAAACATATATATATCTGATTTAATAGTTATTATTTGCAAAAAGTTTTATTATATATAAATATATGTGTGTGTTGCAATAAAAGTGTAATATACATCATGCAAATATGAACAATAAAAATAATATTATATCAATTGCAATATAGATATATAAAATAGTTGTTGTTATTATTATTATTATTATTATTAATCATATTATTTTCTTATAATTTAACTAGGTCAATATTATTTTAGAGTTGTTGATAATTTTTTTACTACAAAGTCTATTCGCCAGTGCTACAGATAAATTGCCAAACTAGCAGACTTCATATAGATCTGAATTATTCGATTTGCTCCGAATTTGGTATACCGGTTTATTATGTTAAGGCCCTCATTAGTTTTGGGGGTTCATTGGTTAAGGATAAAGGGGAAAAGGGGGTTAGTCCACCCCTCTTAAATCAGATAAATGGGTTTTTCATGCAGAATTATTCGATTTGCTCCAAATTCGGTATACCGGTTTATTATGTTAAGGAGCTTCCCCGATTCGTTATGGGAATTCATCGGTTAAGGATAAAGGGGGGCTAGTCCACCCTCCTTCATTTAGATAAATGGTTTTTTTTGCAGGATTATTCGATTTGCTCCAAATTTGGTATACCGGTTTATTATGTTAAGGAGCTTCCCTGATTAGATTTGGAGGTTCATTGGTTAAGTATAAAGGGGGAAACGGGGGTAAATACCCCTTCACTTATTTTTTGAGGGGCATTATTCTTTAAAATAAGAGTATAATATACAATTAGTGTGAATAGCCTGTGTTGCAATGCCATCAGTTTAGCTGGGAACTTTTCTTTTTTATTTTACAAGTTGCTCTATGAAAGTAAAGACCAGAGATATATTTGCAAAATGTTATTAGTGGTTATTTGCAAAATGTTTTTATAAAATGCCATGACCTATGTAAAAATACAGTAAAAATGATAGAAAAATTTATTTTTACAGGCTTTTATTTAACTTGCCTTGTGTGTCCGTTCGCCTGAAAATATTGCAATCCAATTTATTTTTACGTTTAGTTATTTGCTTATTTTCTCTCTTTTTGTCTATTTTACTAGTGCGAAATAAAGGAGATGGGAAACTTATGTGAATTTCTTAGCTTAACCAGTTCAATTTCAATTTTTACTCAATCTATTATAGGAAAAATGTACTCTCAAAAGCAATTTTCCTGAAAACTGTATCTCAATTTACTGATTTTTATGCTATTTAAACTAATTTTTAAGAAGGAATTTTTTTAAACGTATCTCTATTGCATGCAGTCCGATTATTGAAGATTTACTTACTTGTAATTTAAGCAATATAACTAGTTCATCATTTGGTTCGAGCAAATATTGTATAACGAAATAAAAAACTAAAGAATAAATATATAAATAATAGAAATAAAGCACAAATGTGTCAAATAGATATGTAAGATATGTCAGATTACACTGAAATAATCTGAAGGGAAAAAACTGCTGTAATTAGGGAAATATTTGGCGATTTCATCGGATATTGATCACTGGCAGGCGACTAATACGGAAGAATTGTTTTAATTAAATTTCAAAACCTTGTTTGAACAATTGGTATTTTTCATATAAAAATGCTTTTTGATATTGTTAATTGAAGCTAAGAAACATATGTAAAAAACTCTATTAGACTTCAATTAAAAAGTGTTTTTGCCAATGTTCTGAATACCCGACATTGTTAAAAATTTTGTCCTGGTTTGAACCAACTTTTGGAGCCCCAGTAGCTGCAACCGTAAGATGGGCAAATAGTATTCCAATGTTTGGAGCTCCGGTTGAACTATGTCTCAAAACGATGGAGTGAGATTGAATGAACATATGGTTGTAGCTACTGCAGTACCAAAACTCGGTTCAAACTAAGATACAGTTTTTAACAGTGTACAGTACGTTCTGTAATTTGGGAAGCCCAGATTGGATCCTCTGTGTTAAGCGATATTCCGGGATATGTAAATTGAAACGAAAATTCGAAAAGAAAATCTGATCGAAACAAATTCAATTCACATTCCCCGAAATCACACTATGGCCGTACGTATAGTGGTAAAGTAGTGATTGCGTTGTAATTAAATATAAATAAATCTGAAAGGAACAAACAAAATAATTACTCACCCCTCTTTGGTAGAAACTCATATAAATAATAAAATCACTCTTGAAATGATTCGGACAGATATTGCACAAAAATCATTTATTATATGATAACAGATATTGTTAAACCGGATCCGGGTACAATACTATGGAATAGAGAATATCATTTCAAATTATTTAAATAAATATTATCTTATTGTAACAGGTGTTAATTCCAGTACTTATTTATATGGATGCACAGTCTTCATATCATACCACTATGTTGGAAAGTTGGGATATATATAAGAATAGTTCTGATTATGTTTTAATCCATTAATACACTTTTCGAGAACATTGAGATGATGGCATCGAATTACCATATATAAATTCAGGATTTTACGATAGTAGAGTGAGAATAGGCAACCAGTTTCTTATGAGTTTTAAATTGATGAACAGTTGTATTATTTCAACATTGATTCCGCCAACTGATAAGATGACATAGTTGAGGAAGCATCGAGGAGAATACGAAATTTAACATCTTCCCTTGGAACACGGACACTGTAGGAGGCACAGCTTAAATTCGACTGGACGAATGGAAGTGACATTTGAAATGAATTAAAATATGCTAGCCAAAGGATAAAATCTGAAAGACCTCCATCACATCTTCGGATTCAAGCAGAACGGAAAACATCCTTTTCAAACTGAGCAAAATGGGATAAAGTAACTTAGCGGAAATTGACGAGAAGGCATGAGCAGGACGCTATCATATCAGATATATCTTGGTTGAGGTCGATGAAGTATAACAGGCAATTAATGCTGACTTAAATAATGAATGGAAGAGTCATCATCAATGGAAAAGTAAACGCCCGTTGGGCCCAAGGCCCAACGGCAACAATGCCGAATAAAAAATCAAAAAAATGCCAAATACCAAATCGGTGTTTTCTCTTCCGACGAAAATAACGAACTCCCCTTTTTTTGAAACGCCTGCCGAAGATGTCGGCGGAATAGCCAATCAGAAAACTGCAAAGGTCGGAAATATATCGATAATGAATCGATGGAAAATGTTTTAGCGGCGGAATAATCACCGTGGAATGGCAACACTCTCACGAGCGGGAAAAGAAGGAATGTTCGCTTCGTGGGAGTTCTTGTGACGTCAAAAGGAATTTCCTGCCTGTTTTGAGATAAGAGAGAAATCCTTTTTAAAAGTTGCTTCTTTTGGGGTACCAAGTGAATGAAAAGCAATAAAAATAAAGGAAAGTGTAGGAGTTATAATTTCGTTTCTCTGGCAAACGATTTCAGCAATTGTTATGAAAGTTTATCAGAGAAATGGAAAAAGATAATAGAATCTAATAAATGTAATTTTAAATGAAATAATTAAGAATAAAGATTTAGGATTTAATATTTAAAACTTAGTAAAATTTGCTGTCAAAATTGAAAGATGGTAAATGGAAGTAGATTATTAAAATTAACAAAATATACAAAATTAAATTTATGTAAATTTAAGAAGGGGGAATGTTATGTAAAGCTTTTACAACATAACACTCTGGTATTTACCAATTTATGTGAAAGAGATTGAATGATGTATTAGGAAAAGCTGACATATAAATACATATCGGAACATGTGAATCAATACAAATGAGACATTACATTAACAACTAAAAGATAAACACAGTCTTTAATAAAGCATAGTGTGTTTATTAATTTTGAATATAAAAAAAAATCTATTACATGGAATTACTGATCAGCAGACGAGAAGGAGAGAACGCAATCAAGCATTCGAATCAGGCAGGAGCAACGATGGCAGATTGCAGAGAAAGCGCAGTGGAAGCACGACAAGCAGAGAAGAGAATCGATGACAGAGCTTTAAGCAGAGAAGACGTAGTTAGAAGTACAGCAAGCAAACAGTAGCGATGACAGGATTGCGAGCAAAAGAAGACACAGGTGTTTGTGGAACTCAAACAACAATAAGGCAAGCAACGAGGATACAGTATACATTTAAACTGTTTACATCAATGTACATTTTACGTGAAAAATTCAAATAGGAGATAAACTCATCCGACATAGAAAAGAAAACATAGTCCGTTGACATATTCTGTTGCTATCCCACTGCATCAAAGAAACAATAAAATCATGTGCTGACCTGATATCTTCATCAGAAATGGAAACAGCTGGAAAAGACGTTTTCATAATCTTGCCGAAAGTACTTTTTTTAAGAGCTTCTAACAAGACAGGCTCGACTTTAGTCTTCCAAGACTGAGCACCAGTAACTTTACCCATTATCCGGGCAGGCCAGTCTTTTGTCAAGATATTAAGTGCCATAAAGCCATACAGCCATATATCACATTGAGAGCCTTTCAAATTTTTATTACGAACTTTATCATAAAATTCAGGAGGGCGGTACTTCAAAGGCGCTATTAATCTTCGGAGAGGGACTCCGGTCATATGTAATCCGGAAAAATCACATAAAACAGCTTGGTCCTCAGCAGTTATGAGGATATTATCTTCTTTTAAATCTAAGTGAGCGAACCCAGACATATGCAAGTATTTTAAACCACACTGGCAATCAGATAGCCATCTTTTCACTTTTTTCATTCCCATTTTATCAGTCATAAAACTTTTGCTGTAAAGCACTTTATCCAAGACATAAGGTATTTTTGGCATGAAAAATAATTTTACATTCAAATGTGGTACGTCAATCATTTCCAGTAATGGTAGGATGTTTTTATGGCTTAATACAGGCCAAATACGTTCTTCAACATGCCACATTTTCTTATTTTCCACGATTTTTATGGCTACTTTAGCCTGTTTGGGTGAGATGGTTGACAATACTTCGCCGAAGCCACCTTTTCCGAGATGTTCCACACAAAGATATTCTCTTTGACGCAGGAAGTCAACAACAGTTTTTGGAAACAAAGTGTCTCCAGAAGACATTTTTATGCAAAAAAAGCAAATTATATCACTATCACAATCAAAGAACTTTTTTAATTAATCGCAAAATACATAGATTTACTTTAAACCATATGATAGTTTTAAGAGAATCATAAGCGACAAAATTAATTGTACAACAATTGTTACAATTTATTTCTTACTAAGTTTTTGCATACATTGTTGCATGTAGGAATATTGTTTGAAATAAATTGTTGCATTCCAAACAAAATGCCTGAAGGCATTGTTTCTTCAATTATTGTGCTATCTTTCATTGTTGTATTGTACTAATAATGGGTAGCATTGTTGCAGAAAAGGCAATAATTGTTGAGATTGTTTAAATTCTATTTGTTAAATAGAGTAACGCAAGCATCTCTCGAAGCCCAGGTTCCGTATGTAGTGTGACGGAGTAATTGTTGCAATTTTTTTTTGAAAAGGGGGGGCGGGCGTTGTACATGACAAATCTTGTAATAGATTTTCAAAAAAATTTAAGTGGTCTTGTACCTTTTAAACGCGACAAAATTTAACGAAAAAAATTCAAACTTTGAATTAGTCTATCTTCAAAACCTTTTTATGTATAAACATGAAATTTTGGATATTGATTAAACAGATTGTGTTTTGTAATATGCTATCATTAGAAATTTATTAGACTTTTACAGAATTTGTGTATTGTTGAAATCAAAGTAGCTCTCTTTTTTACTCCAGTAGTCATTGCGCGCATGATATCTTGAGAAAGTATGTATAGATTGTCATGAAATTTGGTAAAGATACTAAACAAATATAATATATGTGTGTTTAAAATGAATTACTTTTAAGTTCTTACAATGGTAATATTTTTAGTTATAACTATTTTTATTCATTAAAAATATAATATTTTTTTTTTTTACAAAAATATTTTTTTTTTTTTTTATATAGTTAATGAAATAATTTTGGCCTAAGAGTAGTTCATTTTAAACACATATATATGTTTAATATCTTTACCAAATTTATGACAATCAAGACATCATGCGCGCAATGACTTCTGAAGTAAAAAAAAGAGATATTTTGATTTCAAAATACACAAATTCTGTAAAAGGCTAATAAATAATTATGAGAGCATATTACAAAGCTCAATCTGTTTAATCAATATCCATAATTTCATGTTTATACATAAAAAGGTTTTGAAGATAGACTAATTCAAACTTTGAATTTTTTCGTTCAATTTCGTCGCGTTTAAAAGATACAAGACCCCTTAACATAAAGTATATGGAACCAAATTTGAATTAACATCTACATTTTCAAAACACAAATTATTACTATCATTATCATGAAAGGTTACAAATTATTAATATTAAACTTAAAAAATAAAAAATTAAAAAAAAATCAACTCTCTAGCAATTTTTTTTTTTAATGTTTAAGTTCTGCACCAGGAAATTTTAATCGAAATACGAAAACACAAACCACATACGCTTAAGGCTCCTGTGCTGTCAGGCGAAGATAGTCGTGAGCTAATACTAAACCTATGGGGAGGTTCTTTGCCAATATCTCGTTTGAATTTTACATTATATATATATAGTATATAAATATATTTTTTTTCATTGGACAGATGAGGTCGATACCTACAGTCGCCCTTTTTTATTTTTTTTTATGGTGATATTTTCACTTTCGGAACCCCTTCGTAAAGTGAACGTAACAACATTAAAATGTCGAAATGCAAAAAGGATATTTTCAAAGAAGCTTCTCATTGGTTTAATATCAAAATATGGTGCACATCATGTGCAGTGGTATCTAGGTCTCAAACACAACTCATTTCAAAGAAATTTTCGAAACCGAATTGTTCAAGAATTTAATAAAATTTCAACCCTACCCAGTCAACATACCATACTCAAATCAGTTGGCAAGGATATATCAACAGTTTATGTTTGTATATATAAGAGAGATATTGCAAGGATTATTTTCAAGGAGTGAAAAGGTTCCTTCATTTTCTTCGGGGAGAGGGGGGGGGGGATTAAATTTTGCTTTATTAAAACTGCTGAAAAACAAACATAGGCATGAAAGTGGCTAGTGTAAAAAAAAATGTGAACATTATGATTGACGAAACTCGCAATTTTTCTGTAGCTGACCAACGAAATTTTAGATTTTCCCACGCCTGAACGACAAAATTCGCGATTTTTCCACCCCTTATGAACGGAATTCGCGATTTTTCCGCTCCCAGTCAACGAAATTTGCGATTCTTAACTAACTGACGAAATTTTCAATTTTTTCCCGTGGCGAATTGTCGAAATTCACGACTTTCTCTCATTATAAACTGCCGAAAACCGATTTTGCCGTAGGATCGACGAAATTTGCAATTTTTTTCGCATTTAATCGACAAAGTTCGCGATTTTTTCTCTACCCGATCAACAAAATTTGCGATTTTTTCGCGCTCGATTGACAAAATTCGCGACTTTTCCGCGCTCGATCGATATAACTCGCACTTTTTTCGTGCCCGGTCGAAGAAATTTGCGATTTTTCTGCGATTCTTAACTGACTGAAAGCCTTGGCAAATTGGCAAAATTCGCGACTTTTTCTCTCGATAAACAGACGAAACTCGCGATTTTTCCGCGTCCGATCGATGAAACTCACATTTTTTTCGTGCGTGATGGACGAAACTGTTGATTTTACGGCACCCGATCGACGAAACTAACGATTTTTCCGTCCTCAATGAACGAAATTTGCAATTCTTAATTGACTGACGAAATTTTCAATTTGTTCCCGTGGTGAATTGTCAAATTCAGGACTTTTTCTCGCGATATTTGCCATTTTTCCGCGCCCAGTCAACGAAATTTGCGATTCTTAACTGACTGAAATTCTTGGCAAATTGGCAAAATTCGCGACTTTTTGTCGCGATAAACAGACGAAACTCGGGATTTTTCCGCAGCTGATCAACGAAATTCCCGATTGTCCCTTTCTCGATCATCAAAACTCGCGATTTTTCCGTTCCAGATCGACGAAACTCGCGATTTTCCCATTCCAGTTCGGTGAAACCTTCGATTTCCCCGTTCCAGATCAGCGGAACTCGCAATTTTTCCGCACCCGATCGACGAAACTTTCGATTTTTCCGCGCGCGATCGACAAAAAACCCAATTTTTCCACGATCGATCGATAAAACGTACGATTTCTTCGTGCCTGATCGACGAAACTCTTGAATTTACCGCACCCGAACGACGAAACTCGCGATCTTACCGCGCCCGATCGACGAAACTCGATTTTTGCGCGTTCAGTCACCGAAAATCGCAATTGGGTCATTCCACGTAAAATGAGCAAAAATTTAAAAAAAGTCGTGGCCACATAGTAACCGATTTTATTAAAATTTGATAAACAGGTTCATTTCATATTCAAATAGAGCTCTGCAACACATCTTTACAAAAAATAAATTATCTTAGCAGTTTTGGACGTTTAAAAAACTTGTGATAAAGAATGGCATGTGCAAGTTTGAAGTTCTGAATCTTGAAAACTATTTAACTAAAATGAATTTTTTTTATAATAATGTAACCTCTGAAAAATTATCTTCATATTTATTGAGTAATAATAATCTGGTAACACCATAATTAATCTTTAATTGGTTGTAAAAATTGAAAATTTGCAAATTTTGAGAAAATTAGAAACGCTATAAAAATCAAAGGAATTAAAAAAACATCTTTGAAATTGATGCCAGATGTAGTATTATATATGAAGATCAAATTCCCCAAGTTTGAAAGTTGCCATTTATTTCCTTCACCTTTAAAAAAAAAAATTCGAAACATTAAAAAAAAAATGACAAAATCGTAATTTTTTCCTCTTATAGATAGGGAAAAAAATAATGAAGGAACGGTCAGACATTATAGTTATTGCACAGACATAAAGATCAATAAGTCCATGATATGCTAAAAAAAATTCAACATTGCCTTTTGATTCCTAACATAGCAAAAATTGGTTCAAAAAGGTAATATTTACTACAGCCCCACCAGTGGCTGAGAGGTTCTGCTCTCGAAGCTGGTAGACGGGAGGTGCTAGGTTCGAACCCACTCGCGCCCGTCGGCCTAATCGTTCGGAGTTTTCGTGGTTTTCTTCGAACCTTGGATTTCCAAGCGTTAATACGGGTTAGGTTCCCTTAGAAAGACCCCCACGAAGGGCACTCCCCCCATTAGGGCCTATATCCCTCGTGTTGATAATTGGCCGTCATAAACACAACCAACCAACCGTAATATTTACTACATTCCATGAGCTATTTTTCTTTGAATTCGCGAGCGTTTCTTAAAATATTGCAGGTGAAAAGGATGTGTGCTGCCATCTATTTTTTGTATCTGGATTTAGTATTAGTATGTAATTTTTTCTCCAAACTGACTCATTTTTTTCTACTTTAATTAAATATAATCTTGAGGTAAAAATAAACTGAAAGCAAGAATAAAAGTTTCTATAATTAAAATATAGACATTTATGTATAATATCAAATCATTTAAAAGATTTAAAAAACTTCCATCACTTTCAAAAAAGTGATTGAAATATAGCATTTTACCCTCAACATTTTTTACTATTTATTTTTTTTCTCATTAAAGAATAAAAAGGGCACGAATAAAATTCCCGATATTTAAAATATACACTTTTAGCTATAACGTAAAAAAAAAAAATTAACTTTGTAAGAGCTGTCCTTCATGCTTAATCGAGTAATAGAAATATTGCATTTTTCCCTCAAAATTTTTGAAAAATAATTTTTTTCTCATTACGGAATAAAAATGCAATTACTAACTTACGCCAATCTGTTACTTATTATTCATTCCTAATTATAAATAATTTTTAATATAGTCTTTCCATTTCTAAGGCTAATAATCAAAATTGAAATTTTAAGCTTTTAGACAAAACCTCGATTTTGCATCCACTTTTAATAAAAATTTTAATACTTAAATAAACAATCCTGAAATCTATTATTTTAAATTTACTTATAAATAGATATGATCTACTTATATACTGATTTTCATTAAAATCTCTGACATGTCTGCCACTGCTGATTTGCTCATTTTGCATGGAATGACCCAATTCTTATTTGACTGACGAAATTTGCAATTTTCCCGCGGCAAATTGGCGACATTCGCGCCTTTTTCTCGCGATAAACTGACGAAACTTGCGATTTTCCCGTGCTCGATCAACAAAATTTGCGACTTTTCCGCGCGATCGACGAAATACGCGATTTTTCCGCGCCAAATCAATGAAATTCGAAATATTTTTCGACAAGCGACTGACGAAAGTGGCAACTCGGGAATTTCCTGTATTGATACAAATGGTATCGGCCGAGCGATTAATGATATTCGCTATTTTTAACTGACGAACGAAATTTGCAATCTTTTTCCGCGGCAAATTGACGAAATTCGCGATTTTTTCCCCTGCAACCTATGGTCAAAAATTTCGATTTTTGCCAATTATAAATTGACGAAATTCGCAGGCCACTTGTTAACCCATTGTGGGCCACAGCTTGTGCATCGCTATTGTATATACACTACTATAAGCACAAATGGAATTGCATGTAAACAGAACTTTTGACTAAAGAAATGGCACTTAAGATGTTTCAACTTAATTTTAAATTAGTAATTATAAACAGCCTGACATATTTTGTATTCTCATGAAAATATATTAAGAAACAGCAGAGTTCTTAAAAACTTTTTAAGAACATCTGAATTTATGATTATGTTCCTCGGGCCACAGGTTGAGTATGGCTGGTTTAGTGGCTCAAAATCCTATTTGGGACATGCTGTGCCAAAAAAAGAACCAATTGATTGGTAATAATATCTACTGTTAAATGTTATTAATAGATTTTGCTTTTGTCCATATATTAAAAAAATCACGAAAGTTGATTTTTCAAATGGTAACACCCTATTTCAATTATTTTCTGCCAGGAAAGAGACCTAGTATATAAAATTTTCTTAAATCTTAATACAGTTTTTAAACAAAAGAGCATACAAAATTTTCTTAAATTTTAATACATTTTCTAAACAAAAGTGTTAAGTGTTTATCCGTAAATTTCGGAAAATAAAATGAAGATCTGACAAGAAAACGTACCAAAAACACTCAATTAGTCACCAGTAAAATTATACAGGAATTTTAAATTTAATATAAACATACTTGACATTTAAATATATTATAGAACATGTTCCTTGTTGGTTTCTACGATTTCATTTCTGCGTTTCTTTTCCATCGATGTTTTTAACGATTGCGGTTTGTTGTATGTAAAAATTAATGTAGGTCATATTTCATAACTTTTTTAATATGAATTTATTATCAGTTTTCATAATTAAAAAAAAAAGTTTTTGAATAAAGAAAAAAGTCTCCAAAATATTTGGGTTTATTGAGTGTATATCGTTAATAAATTAATAAAAATCAATCAAATGACTTTTATGAAGATATAAATTAATATTTCTCAAATGGGTTTAACTTTAGCATCCTCAAAATATTTAAACAACTTCGGAAACATAATTTATACATAATAATATTTAGAAAACATTATTTCCAGCCGATTTTTTCTTATAGATTTTTTTATGATTATGGAATTAATAAGAGGCAACTACTTTTATTCCGCTTATCACCATTCATGCACTGAAAATCGGTAGAAAAAATAACGCGTTTTTTTGCACCAGCCGCCTCATACACTGCTCAAAAAAATTAGGGGAGCAAGCAAAAAAGTGAAGAGAACAGTGCAAAACAGCAATGTATTGGCATAAAATGGATAGTACACGTGTAGCAATGCGCAATACATAAAAAAAGACGCAAAAAAAATGGTAGGGGAGCTTTTATTTTTTGAAAAGATGAAAGGAACATGAAAAGATGGTTTAGGGCAACAATTTGGTTTCATGTAAATCATAAAAAAAGTATTGTTTAGAAATGATGCAAGATTTTTAATATGGTGTGTGGTCTCCTCGAACAGCTAAGACTGTTGCACACCTGTTTTCCATGGATGCGATGAGGTTATCGATAAGACTTTGGGGAATACTGTTCCACTGCTCAAGAATTGCAATCTCCAAGTCCTGGACAGTAAAAGGAGGCCTCGGTCTTGCAGCAATGCGTCGCCTGAGTATGTCCCAAACATGATCGATCGGATTTAGGTCAAGAGAGCATGCTGGTCATTCAATACGCTGTATTGTTTTAGCTTCAAGCATGTTTTCCACAAGACGAACTGTATAAAGTCTGGCATTATCATGCATGGAAAAAAAGAAATCACTAATTACTGCAACATAAAATACGACATGAGGTCTTGGTATCTCATCTGTATTACTCCGGGCCATTCCGTCAAAGTGCCATTCCGAATGATATGCAGGCCCGTACGTCCACCTATGCTGATTCCAGCCCATAGCATCAACCCACCTCGTCTGTGATCTTTCACGAACGAATGTGGGATTATTTTGAGTGCCTTTTTCTCTCCATGCCTAAACACATCAGATGTCACATCCAGACTGAATCGCGACTCGCATGTAAACAGAATTTGACTCCAACAACGTTGCCTCCAAACTCGATGTTCAGTTCCCCACCTTCTTTGGGCCGCACAGTGGCTTGAGGTCAACGGAATACAGTCCATTGGCTTACGTGCAAAGAGACCACCCTGATGAAGCCTATTTTCGACTGTTTGGCTGGACACCCTTCGTCCTTTGGCCAAGAACAATTGTGTTTGCAGCTGAGTAGCATTGCCCGTTCCGTCTCGACGGGCTGTTAACAGGATATATCGGTCATTAGTTTTTGTGTTAACACATTTTTGACCTTGCACTTGTCGATGACTACCATTCCATGTGTCTTGGAATCGATTCCACAGCCTTTCATGGACATTTCTTGCGACTCCAACAGTGTCCACTACACTTCGTTGTGTTTCCCCAAATTCAACTGTCCCGATAACACGCCAAGCCATGGATTGCGGTAAATCATGTTGTTGTGACATTTTCAAGCCACCTTTTTGCAAAACACAAGCTGAGCAATTGAATTTTACAACTGAGGCAGTAAAACAGACGTTTCTGCAAAATCCCGATTTCTGCACTTATCACCTTTTCCCAGTTTTTGACGTCATAAACTTTAATTTACGTGTGAAGTTTTCTTTGTCTGTTTTCTACAGCACTTTAAATTATGGATGTTTTATTTTACGTTACTTATCGGTGTAAATATTTGCGTAATTTTGTTTGCGAGTCAGATATTTTGTAGGAAGAGATATTTTGTATCCTTAAAATATGACTTTATGTATCCATAAAATGTTGAATAGATATTTAACTATAAAAAGGTTTCTACAGAAAAAGTCGCTTTGTTTGTCTAAATCTACAGAAATAATTGAGTAAATTGACTCTTCTCAGCACACTCTTCCCATGATTTGCAAAATTCTTATCATAATTAGAGTTAGAGACCAAGGAGAATATTTAACTTTCTATAATTGGGAGAAATGCCCCAGGGATTGAATTCATATAAGTTACAGGATCCCGTGGCCAGCGTCTTTTTATTAAAAAAAAAAAAAAAAAATCTTTCCTGAATATCAATCATCGTTTTATTTAATGATAGATTTTTTTCCGTGATTAAATTAAACAATTGTTTATTTAAAATGCATACTAGAATTTTCTAATAGTAATTTAACCACTGAAAGTCTGTCATTAAAAGAGATTACTAACCGAAAATTCTGGTGTAGATTTTGTGAATGAAAAGACGCTGGCCGCGGGAATCCACAGCTTGCAGGATTATAATACAGAAGAGCATAAAGTTTATATTCCTCGGTAAAAAAGATAATGTTTCCAATCAACAATAAAAACCCCACCTTTTTTTCCCTTCTGATATTTATCTCTTTCTTTTCACTTGTTTTCAAAGAGCACAGTTTCAATTATATTTGCATTGAAGGCCGGCTTTAAATGGAGAAGGTGGTGCAAGGTACTGTAAAATATTTGGTTAAAATCTAAAACATATTGAAAGAAGCTAAGAAAAAAAATCTAACGCAGGGCTCGTGGCTACTAAAGTTTTTCCTTCTCTCTCAATTGGATGTAAAAAGCCCAGTTTGCTTTCCGATCCTAAAACTGTTTCGATACAGATTAGACTAATGTCGCCATATAAGCGGTATTGGCACCTTTAAAACCAAATTTATCCACAACTTGTGCAAAAGAAATTTACTAAACATTTACTTTTAAAGTATAGTGGTGCGAATTGAATATAAAAATAAAATTATGTACGAGTATTACTCGTATTTAGAGCTATCGTCCGTTAGGGGTTAATTTCTTTGTGATAATAAAAAGTACCTCTCTGGTGCTGTCTATGTATTAATCGACAATTATTCACGAAACGAATTCTCGAAATTTAGTACACTAGTCAGAATGTATGTGTACAACAAGGGAAAAATTATTGGAGCGTATTAAGCTTGAAGTTTTCCCTGGACGAGGGCGCACCGGCCCTCGGGCCGATGGGTCAGTCCGAACCTGATTCAAGACATTTTAGATCTCCGTTATGAGATATTCGTTCTATAAGTATCGTTTTATCGTGCTATAATTGTTTGGGAAAGAAGGATTACATCTTGAATTTGGGAACTGTTTAAGAAATATCTGCTCCAGTAAATTCCCGTTCTTTCTAGAATTTTCTTGAAATAAAGACTTTGCTGTCCTAAGAAATCTTTTATACATCGTTCGATCTTCAGAAACCTCGAAATAGGAACAATATTCTGTTAAAATGTGTTTTGAGCTGTATAATTAATCCTTTCTCGACGAGAGGCACGTATACAGGGCGCGCAAAACCCTTGAATTTGGACGTTAGCCCTTTCGAGACGGCCTCCCTTGCACAAATTTTATTTGGTTGGCACCACTTCTTTTAAACAGTTCCCTTTACTTGTAAACTACCAAACAATACACTAATTAAAAAAGACAAATATTACATTTATTTATTAATGGTGCCAAAAATAAATTCCACATGCACCTTTTGACGATGCATATATGCATCACCTGTCCCGAAAGGCTTAAATCTGGTCAGGGAGCTTCAATGATTATAAGGATAAAATTTCTATTCGGAAAAAGTGGTACACAACAATTAAAAGTATACAGGTAATACTTTTAATTGTTGTGGTAAGTAACAGTGGTGCGTATTACAATAAAAGTATACAGGACGCTCGTCGCGTGGGGTTAATATGAGATATAATTTGAGATATACAACTATCCATGAACCAATCTTTATCGAAAAATTGTGCTAAAACCGCATTTTAAAGTTTGAAAATATTTCCCCAAGTTTGCATGAAAATGGATTTTAATTGCGTACAAATTTCCAATCTTTTTATAACGACAATAATTTGTGAACGTCCGATATCTTTCTTTTCGTGTTTTGGTAATTCCGTGAAAACAAAACCATACAAACTACAAGTCGAATTAAAAATTTATTTTCTATAATATTACATTTATATCAAATGATTGAACAGAAAGTTTGATGATGAAATATTTGATATGAAATAACAGCGTGTTTCTTCTAAAATACTGTATATTAATCATCTTCCAACAATTGAATTAATCCAGTCAATGTAATACAAAATATTCACATATATTCCAGGGATACCTGGTTGTCCACAACCTATACCCCAAGATACTAGTCCAACCACATACCAGTTTTGTCCACTTCTGCAAACAAGTGGGCTTCCGCCATCACCCTAAAAAGAGACAAATATATATATATATATATATATATATATATAACCATTAATTAAACATAACCTACCACCGTCAATTATTATGAATTAAAGCTGTAAGTATAAAAAAAATATATATATTATAAGAATTATTATGGAAGAAAAAGAAAAAAGTGGACACCAACAAAAATTGAAAAGCTTATACATTGAATTACGTTATCAAGGGCACAGAATTCAATGATATAAGCAAAATGGTTGTTTTCTGTGGGAAAAATAAGCTAAAGCTAAAAATTATTTTCCCCTGTGCCCAAACAACCATTAAAATCAAGTGAAATGATTAAAAATGAAAGCAGAATAGAAACAAATAATATGAAATGGAAGAAACAATAAAACATATTTAAATATTTATAGGATATAAAATATAAATAATAAACACCATACCGATTAATATTTCAGTATTTTACAAATATCCACGCGCACATGGCTACCAGAATATCATAAAGATTAAGGTGAATAAAACAGTTAAGAAATCACAGTAAATGATACCAAAGGATGCAGTTAATACATTTTGAAATAAAATTTGAAAGACCTTGTTAAACACATTTAATATAATAAAAAATAAATAGATAGTAATTACATTATTTAAAATGCACTATTAAATTAATTAATACCTGTTTAACAATATCGTCAAAATTTAGCTAAAAATACCCTCTGGTGTATTAAATTATAACTGAAATGGAGCTAGAAAAATTAAAATTGAGAGCTATCTTAAAGAGACAAAATTTGGTGCTGCCATCTAGTATTACTTTTATTAATAAACTGTCGCAAGATAAATATTTGTAAGCATTTGAATGTAAATAACTGTTTAAACAGCAAAACCAAACATATCCATATATATACAGAATTATAAACCTAATATAAACCACACAATGTATTTAAAAAAAACTATTGTTAATAAAATTTAAAAGCATACAATATATTCTATTAGCTAACTTATTTAAACTAAACTAAGAATTTAAATAATTCTAGAACTTTGATAATATATAGCATATAGCTATATGCTATAAAACAAAATAAATTCAGTAATAATTAATATAAATAATTATTAAAAATAATATAAAAATTATTTTTTAATCAATTATATATGAGATATTTATAAAATGAACAGGAAATAAAGAACATGTGGAAGTATATAGAAGGTTAAATGATACTTAAATTCCCATTACTTAAAAAGCACAAATATAGAGTGTGGATTATTTTCAGACATCCATAAAAATCCAAAAAGTATGAATGTGGGACATTCAAAAACATTAAACCGATAATAAATATTAAAAAGAATAGAGGAATAATAATAAAAATAATTAGCCAATTTTAATGCATACAGTATAACTATATTTATATTAAACATACTTATATGTATATTAATCACTATAAGAATGGCATACTATTAGTAATTAATATGATATTGGTCTTAGTAAATTAAAATTTAATAACAAATAATTGTAAATTAGATTAATCAATAATTAAGCTAATTATAATATTAATGAAATTCTCCAATTACATATAAAATATCAAATCAACATCCATATAAAATACGTATCAAAAATATAGTAATAATACAAAAGCCCCCATTTTTTTTTTATAATTAACCATTGCGTATTATCCAGACAACACCACCCTCCTCCGTACTATATATATATATATATATATATAACATAAAGTTAAATAAAATATATTCAAACTTTGATATTCAGAAAATTTTGCATGAAAATTTATTATATTTTAATCTTACAATTGATTACATTATTCATTCTTACTTATAAAAGTATGAGTGTTTGACTAAGTGGCATAAGTTTTACAACAGACCTCCTTTCACTACATTATTAAAAAATTATATCTTTCTAGTCTTAATAATATAACTAACGCTGTCACCGCCGTAAATGGATTTTTTGTTCCCGGAGAACTTCTCGGCTATTATTACGAAAATTATTGCATATCAGTAATATAAAAATTTTGTTTTTAAAGTCAATTCCTAGTTAGGTCATTAAAGAAAAATTTAATATAATCCCTTAACTAATATTAGTTTTTGTTGCATTAAAATATCTCAATTTGTTGATTTTCTATAAACAAGTAGGTTTACAAGGGAAGTCTATGGGAATTTGGCGAAATATTAGAGATATCGCCAAGTTGGAGTCACTTTTGGCGACTCATTTTGGTCACCAAATTTGGCGATGTATCGCCAACTTGGCGACAAACTTGGCGGTATTTGGCGACAGAACAGGGTCCTCCCTATGGTAACCCTCCTTATAGATATGAAGATACATTAAATGCTGTTCAATAACCAATGGCCGCCATTTTGTCTCCCATATAAAACTAAAATTAATTAATTAAAATTTAATTAATGAATTAATATTTGAAAAATTTGTATTAACATCAATTGTCATCCAGTACAAGTTAAAAAAAAATATTTCAATTTGATAGGATGAATAATAAGAATTTTATTAAAGATTGAAAATTTGAACAAAATATATAAATATAGGGAGAGTGTGAACTAATAGTAGGAATTGAATAAAAAATAATAAAATTGGTAGTTTTATATAAAATTGTTCGATTAAACACGCTGATAATTTTTAAATCGAAGAATTATATTTTAAGCGCTATTTAATGTTGAAGTCCGTGAAAATAGTTCTGCTAGAAAAGTTTTACAGTAACAAAAACCATGTATGGGAATTTAAAAAACTTTTGGAGGACGATGCTTGACAATCTTGCGGTGTCCAGTGTCTAGTAAAAACCAGAAATTATGTATTAAAACAAGAAATAAATAAAATGAACCATTGAAAAAAAAAAAGTGCTCATCAAATCAAAACATAGAAAAACTCAACACTCCCATCAATTTATATGAGATATGTAAAAGTATACCGGTAATTTCATCCATAATAAAACATATACACATTTACAATGAAGGTTTAAAGAAGATGCATTTTTCCACATTTATTTTCAGCCTAGATTATAATTAATTGATGAATTGGTTCAGACTTTTTATTGGAATATGACTGTATTAATACGCATCAGCCTTGCTGGGGTCGTTAGAACTCTATATAAGGGTAGTTCTCCCAAAATTATACATTTTCAATACAAATTTTTCCCGTAGAAAAATTTTGTTTTTCAAGTCAAATGTTATCATTTTTAGACACTTATCACTTACTGCAAGTAAAAATCAGGAATGGTCCAGCTACATTGTGTTATTTATTTCAGAAACACAATTTTTTTATTAACATCATTCACGGGGGTGAATTTTATGCTACAGTTATGTTTGAATAGTGAGAAAACGCATAAAAAACTATTTATTCTATTAGATGTATAACTAAGGGGCAATTCTATAAAAGAATGCATAATGAATTTATTTGGAATGAATTAAAAAAAAAAAAAAAAAAAATTCATCTCCCATCTGGAGCTTTTTTTCATCACCCATCTTTTATATGTTATTCAATTCTTCTCTTTTAAAGTTTTGAAGCTACTTATCTTTTTTGATTTAGAGTCATTGCAAATTCTTGTTAAGCATTTTTCTCTGAAATATACATTTTCAAAGTTAAGAGATTCACGGAGGTGATATCATGGAGGTGAGGAACATGCTCTAAATATTAATTTACATATTTATTTTTTTGTTCTTTAAATCAACATCTGTTGATATAATTACATATATAGAGGTATATATCTCAGTGTTGATTTAGTCATCTTGAATTACAGTTCAAGGATGTGACAATCTTCGATAACCATGGTTGCTTTTTTATAACAAAATATAACACCTAAGTATAAAAACAAATTTAAGACTTATAATTTAACAACAGCAAACATACTGACTAACTTTAGCATCATGGGAAACAAAATCTGATGATAATTTCGCCATCTATTAACAAGAAAATGCAACTTAATGTTTGATTCATGGAGGTGAGAGTTTATTGTGCGACACTCCTTTTCGTATTCAGAAAACAAACAAAAATACAAAGAAAGTAATTAACTATGCCAAGTTACTTTGCTCTTGAGATAGTAGTAGCTAGAATAATAACTATTTAACTATTTTTTTAATTAAATAACTAATCAAATATTTTCCTTGGTAACGTTGGATGAGACATGACACGGAGGTGTAATCAAACATTTTCCTTAGTAACGTTGGGTGTGTGATATGACACGGAGGTGAGATCTCACATACTGTGTACTAAGAAATAGAAAATATAAAATAATTACAAAAAATGTATGCACACAACACATTTACTCTTCTTTAACTTTTAATAGAAAACATAAATTATTTCAAAAATATTCATGTCAAATACTGAAAAGGCTTTGTGACTAGAATTGTACACTTTTGGGAGAATGACTCATAAGCCCTTGACCGCAATTTTATTAATGAGATCAAGATCAACTAAGTCATAGAACAGCACATAGAACACTCTCTCTCACACACTTAAATATATATATACATCATAGAAATAATGTATTTTACAATGATTACTGACCGTGCAGGCATCTTTTCCAGGCTCCCCTCCAGCACATAAAAATCCTGGATGCAAATGAAAATTAGGTCCCAAATGCGTTTTCCTTAATTCTGAAGAGCAAATGTCTTGCATTATCACAGGAACGTCAACCTCTTTTAAAACACTCTGATATTCTCCTTGAGGACCTGTTATTTGTAAAATAATACCACGTTAGAGAAAACTTAACACATTTTTCAAAACACTTTTTAAACATATCATTGAGAACATTATATCCAACTTATATCCACCAGTGTAATAATAATTTAAGTATTTATTCTTTTTATTCTGATTTATGTAAAATATTTTTTTTGTTGTTGTTGTTGCAAAAGAGTTTATATAGCTGGTACAAGTGGCCTATTTTGCATTAAAAACAAATTGCTTCCACAAATAACAAAATAAAGAAAATACTAAGCGAATACATTTATTTCTAACAACTATGTACGAGGGCGGTTCAAAAAATAACCTCAGTTTGTCTATAAAAGAAAAGTCTCTATACGAAATTTTTTTTTATTATATACATTTTTAAACTAAAGGTTTTCGCTATAAGTCAACACAGTTGCTATTTAAGTTTAATCATTTGTCTTAGCGTTTCACTAATTTAGAGATTCCTTCTTCATAAAATTCAGTCCCTGTTTACTTACGCAGCCTTTAACGGCATTTTGAAGTTCACCATCATCATCAAAGTGCTGCAACTCAAGCCATTTCTTCATGCGAGCGAAGAGATGAAAATCACTTGGCGCTAAGTCCGATAAGTTGATATCCGGCGTTGTGTTTTTGCATGACAACGCGGTACTCGAAAAACTCAAGTACTTTTGAATCAATTCAAATGGGACGTTTTTGATCATACTTCTTACAACCCGAAATAAAGACAAATTAAAATACCTACCTCAACAAATCTACAGTTGGGAAAATATTGTGTTATTTATTTTGTTAGAAAATGCACAATAGAACTTTCATTATGAAAGTTTAAAAGCATTTCCTGGCGTAAACTGAAGAATGATTGGTTAACATTGCTTTAAGCAGCAAGTACAAGTGGAGACTTCAAAGGATAAAACCATTTTTAGTTTATCACTCAGAGAATCCTCGATCATTCAAAAATTTCAATGTCTTTAAATCAATTCCGATGTTTTGGGGAAATCTAATAGCAAAGTCTGGGTCAGTACAATAAAATGTAGAGACTGAATTCGCGAAGCGTTTGAATGAACTGTCAAAACCTATCTGGAACAAAACATTCTGCCTCTAAAAGACATTTTAACCTTGGATAATACACTTGGCTATCCAGCAGAGATCTAATCAGGAAACTTCACCTTCGTGTAAAAATGAAAAAAATGTAAGTAAGCAGCAATCGGAAGAGTATATCGAAACACATTTGCTCACGCATAAATTATTTGCCCTCGTCTCACCGTTATCGAGATATACAGGGTTAGTACAAGTGAATGACCGGATTTTGAAAATTTATATTTTTAAAACTGTTACACATATTATAGTAAGCGATATATGAAAATAAAGAGGATCATTCTAAGTTTTTCTTCAGTTACAAATGTTAGTATGCGAATCTTTCGGAATACGACTAACACCAAATCTTTAATCAAGTTCGTTCCACACATTTGGCAGTTTAGCACAGTCAACGATTCTTAATGCAGCACTGAGGCATTAAAATACTAAATAATGCATCACAAAATAATGCTAAATGGTACATAAGTGTTGCATTATTAAATGTTTTAATGCATCAATGCTGCATTAAGAATAGTTGACTGTAGAGCCTAAAACGAGAATGAGATGTCTTACTGTGTTCTATATTCGAAATCTGGGTTCCAAGCTGAATAAAGTCTCGTGTCACCGATAACTTACCCAAAGAACTTCTAATTGATAAGAAGGGAAGCTACTACTGCTTTACACCATGAACTGTTTCGCTCGCTGGCTGGCGGAGAGCTGTCTCTTCTTAAAGGTAGATGTTTTATTTTGCAAATTTTAAAACTTTATATCTCGATAACGGGGAGGCGAGGTCAAATAATTTATGCGTCTATAAAAAGTTCCAATATGCCCTTTCGATTGCTACTTATTTAGATTTTTTTCATTATTACACTATTGGGGTGGTTTCCTGGTAAGAAGCTATACCAGACCAATTAGATTTTATCAAGGCTATTTGTCTTTCTCCCAAAGCTACATATATGATTCAATCTAAGGATTAGCTTATAATTGCAAATTTTTAGCTTTTGCACAAAGGCACATTTTTTATCAGGTGCTTTAAAATGTGTGATGTTACTAACATAAGCCTAAGATAACTTTGAAAGGAAGTATTCAATATTTCATAGCAGTTAATCTAATTTCAAAGCTTTGGACAAAAGTAAAATGAAAAGGCTTAAAGCAAGATTGAGGAAACTGTGTCTTTACTGTGGTAATGAAGAGACTTCAGACGAAGGGAACAAACTTACAAAGAATATTGTGTCAGTTGCTCATATCATAACTTGGAAATAGAGGAAGAAGACGCTGAAGAATTATTGGAGATGCATGGCCGTGAACTGACTACTGACGAGCTAAAAGAATTTCTCCATCAGCATTGTGAAGAGAAGAAAATGGACATTTCATATAAAGATAAAAATGAAGAAAACAAAACAACAGATTGTAACGATTGAAAAAAACATTGTTTTGGAAAGTTCTGGAAAGTTCGAAATGTTGCTATGAAGTGAAATCCAAACAAATCTGAAATTATCAAACTGCAATCTATTTGATGAAAAATCTTTAGAGTTCTTCAAAAGCTTTTTTAAAAAAGATACAGAAGCAAACAATTTTGGACATATTTTTTACTGACCCATTTGTTAAAAACTCTGGAATAGGCCTAATTGTCTTGATTTTCTGGTCAAAATTAGTAATTAAAAACAGTTTTTATGCACAATTTACTTATTAATGCTATTTATTTTGTAGCAAATATAAAAGGAAAATAATATTTATAAACTTTTTAGAACATCTTAAATGCTTTATTTACATTTTTAAATATATAGTATGGTTATGTACAGGCTCTTTAACAAACTAATCAATTTTCAATTAAATCTCATGGGGAATGGACTTTACCCACGAATGGCAACAGCCACGCCTATGCGGGTAGATACTCTCCGAAAAGAACTGTTTATTGGACGAAGGGGAAGCAGTGTTAAAATGTTCTTCACGCCTATTGGTGTTTTTCTTCTGTTTACCCGCGGCTGACGTCACATGGGTAAAGTCCACGCGATAACCCTAGAATGGATTACCGTCGTTCACACAGATACTACTGTACTCTTATTTTCGTCTAATCGAAATCATTACATTAAATGTATTATCACTTGTCCTATTTGATTTTAAGAAGCTTTGAAGATTATTTCACACTCACTTCTATTGTTTCACGCACATCTAGAGTTCCAAAAAATCCGATAACCCTGGAATGGATTACCGTCGTTCTCCCAGATACCACTCTTTAGCCCCACCAGTGGCTGAGAGGTTCTGCTCTCGAAGCTGGTAGACGGGAGGTGCTGGGTTCGGTCCCAATCGCGCCCGTCGGCCTAATCGTTCGGAGTTTTCGTGGTTTTCTTCGAACCTTGGATTTCCAAGCGTTAATACGGGTTAGGTTCCCTTAGAAAGACCCCCACGAAGGGCACTCCCCCCCCTGGGCCTATATCCCTCGTGCAGATAATTGGCCGTCATAAATACAACCAACCCAGATACCACTCTACTCTTATTTTCGTCTAATCGGGATCATTACATTAAATGTATTATCGCTTGTCCTATTTGATTTTAAGAAGCTTTGAAGATTATTTCACACACATCTCTATTGTTTCAAACGCATCTAGAGTTCCAAAAAATCCGATAACCCTGGAATGGATTACCGTCGTTGTTGTTTACCCAGATACCACTGTACTCTTATTTTCGTCTAATCGAGATCATTACATTAAAAGTATTATCACTTGTCCTATTTGATTTTAAGAAGATTTGAAGATTATTTCACACTCACTTCTATTGTTTCACGCACATCTAGAGTTCCAAAAAAGTCCGATAACCCTGGAATGGATTACCGTCGTTCACCCAGATACCACTGTACTCTTATTTTCATCTAATTGAGATCATTACATTAAAAGTATTATTACATGTCCTATTTGATTTTAAGAAGCTTTGAAGATTATTTCTCACTCACTTCTATTGTTTCACGCACATCTAGAGTTCCAAAAAAATCCGATAACCCTGGAATGGATTACTGTCGTTCACCCAGATCAGGGGTGCCCAGAGAGGGGTTTGGTGACGCAAAATGCGTCATACATTTTATTTTTTTGGGGGGGAAGGATTTAGAGAAAAAGTACTTTTTTGGGGGGGGGGGGGGATATTTTAAATCTTAATACTATTTCCTTTTTTGTTTTTTTTTTTTTTTTTTTTCACTCTTAAAAAATTTTTGATTTTTTAAATATTACTTTTAACTTCTTTTTAACATTCAATTTCCAGAAATGTTCATGTTTTTTACATTCTTTAAATTCTAAATAAGGGCAATAAGAACCAATTCTGCATCTTAATATCTTTGAAGGTTCGGTAATAAAAAAAATACTTGGTATACAGGTGGGAAAAGGTTTAACACATTCTGAAAGGCAATTAGGACCGCAAGACGTGATAAAAGGAATAGCTTTCCAGAAGCGTCTTAAGTAATTTATTATATTGTTTGAAAGGGTCGTATCGTACAGTCCAAGTGCAAAAATAGATTCTTGATGGGTATGATAAGAAATAACGTCAAAATAAGCATTTCAGAGGAAGAGACAACGCTAAAATAAATTACTTGACGATTTCCAGAAAACTAGGATTTAAGTATAGTATATTTTAGTGATTTTAGAAGAGTAGTATTGCATGTCATTAAAACAGTATAAGGTAAACAACCTGTATAGAGAAAAGACTTCTAGCTAGTGATGGGCGATAACGAGATTTTTTTATAGATTTTATCGATTGTATAAACATCTCGATATTTTTCGATTGTGCAAATTTTTCTCGATGATTCCAGTTTGCCAATTGTTTTTAAACCATACCCGATTCGATTTTATCAAGAATCGTCTGCGGGTAAACTGGAATGAGTCAGGTTAATAAGGACTAGTTGGGCCCGCTAGTGTGCCCCTTCTTTAATCAGGGCCTCTAATTTATACGTAATCTTGTAATATGAAATCTTAACTGGGTCCCCGCTGCATACGGCACCGTATAGCAGGTGTGGTGTGCACGCACTGCAAAATCTTGTAAAAAAAAAAAAAAAATCTCGAACCAAACGAACCTTGGACCGGATCCTTGGGTGGTCAAAGGGCGGGCACAAGAGCTGCATAATATGAATAAGTGGTCACAAGGCTTTCCAACCTTAATGTGGGGGGGGAGGGGGCGCGGAAGGTGCATAACATGAATAAGTGGTCACAGTCCTTTCAAACAATATGTCACATGAGGAGTCTCGGCTAAATTTAGAAAAGTGCCACCCTGGGTGTCAAAGTGAGGAAAGGGGCACGGTAGGTGCTTAATATGAATAAGTGATCGCAGAACTTATAACGATATATCACATGAGGGGTGTCGGCAAAAATTAGGAAAGTGCTTCTCCCAGGGGTCCAACTATCGCACCCCCCCCTTTTTGAAATTTCATATATTATAAGTAATATTTTTCGGAAAACTCCGTAAAAAAATTCGAATTAAAATGATGAAAACGCAAAAAAGTTTGAAACCTGCTCCCCCGCCATGGGGGCAAAGTTGGGGAGGGGGGGAAGAAAGTCTCATAATATGAAAGAGTGATCTGAGAGATTTTCGATGATATATTAAACGAAGGGTCCAAAAAAGGTTGAAAATTGCTCCTCCCAATGGGTCTACTCTTTCGGTCCGGAATTAACGCATGCCCCACTTTTAATTTTTTATATTTAATAAATAATACTCACCGGAAGATTCCATCAAAAAAACACATCTAATATTATATTCATTGTAGAAATCACTACGATTTTAAAAATTTGTTCGCCCCCTCCGTTGACGTTTTGTAGATTGTGGTGTAAATCGCTCAACAGGTGGCGCTGCTATGCTGCATTTTTGTAATTTCCGCAATAGCTCGATCTCAAAAACTAATGCTTGGATTTTCAACAAAATTCAGATTCAGGTATATACCTTGATATGAATTAGTGCTGTTTATGTTTTGGTGTAAATCGCTCAACATGTGGGCGCTGCTATGCTACATTTTTCAGAATTTCCGCTACAGCTCCATCTCAAGAACTAATGCACGAATTTTCATCCAACTTCAAATTCAGATATACTTTGATATGAATTGGTGCTAAATTGATGTAATTTCTTGTACTATTTAAATAATTTAATTGACGTGATTTATATAGAAGAAAGTTTTGTGATGGCCACAACATACTAGTTTAACTTGAAATTTTTATTTAAAAGAATTTCAGGCTGAGAAGTTTAAGATAACTTTTTCATTATGAATTTACATAACTTATGATTTTGCGCTCTACATTTTTATAACTTATTAAAACTTATAAGCTCTACAACAATGACGTCTATGAATTGGTGAGGATTTGAATGTTTCTTTAAAAATGCAAATTGTTTAACTTCTGTTAGTTGGCATATGTATCATTAAGGCATACTCTATATTAAGTTTTTTGCGAGTTGCATTGATTTCTTTTAGTTTTGTTAGTTTTCTTTATTCCATGCTCTGTTTGACAGAGAACACAGAGTAAAGAAAACAACCGAGTTCAGTTACTATTGCAGTTACAGTTAAGAAAACAAAAACTGAAATCATTAAAAAAACAAAAAATAATAAACAAAAACTTCCAGGCCTAAAACCTTTTGAAAAATACTGGAAATATTCTTACCCAAAAACACACTTTATTCCCAGGAACATACCCGGTTTGAAATAATAGATATCGATTTCAACAATATGAAAAAAAAAATAGCTATCTACGCTTTAATAAGAGAAGCAATAGAAATAATTAACGACGAAGAATTTGTCTGACATATTGCACACAAAAATTGGCACAAAATGGCTATACCTTCTCAAAGAAAAATTAAAGATAAAAATAGCGAAGGTTGTTTCATTCGATGTCTTATTTACTGAAGGAGATGCCTCGGGACGTAAGATGAAAATATTTCAATAAAACATTTTTAAACTTTTTCTAAATGTACGGTTTTAATGTATTTTAGTTGATAATGTTTTATTAACTTATTTATATGGATCGGAAACACATTGGATAATTCTGATCATGATAGCTATTTCGTCAGCAAAAGATCATTCTTAATTGAAAATGATAATATCGATTTAAGCACTTGTAATATCCATTTTTATCATAAAAACATGAAAAATATTTGAAAATAACGACTTACGGGGTCGGGTCGTGTAGAATCAAACGAGTTATCCGACGATACGTTGGACTCGGTGCTAGGCACACAAAAATCGTGCTCAAGGAATCTAAGACCAATTTTTAATCTTAAAAACACTGCACAGCCATCCCTCTCAATTCGCTAGTTAGAATCTATAAACATCGGATAGAGTTTTTCATTTTGTGATTAAGATGCTAATCAGCATCGCCAAGTTGGGGAGATTTTTATGAAAAATATCTACTACTATTCCAGAATTGTAATCTTCGCTTTATTTAATGATAGATATTCAGTGATTAAATCAAACTAAGCTTACTAATCGGAAAAATGGTAGATATTTTGAAGGGAAAAAAAATCCCAACATGGCAACACTGTTGCAAATCAGTAGACTGAGTAAATTCTGCGAAATAAAGGATTTGTTAAATAATGGATTTAATTTGAAGAAACTAGAATAATTAGAAAACAACTTACCAAAGAAATCTTTGCCCCAGCCGCTAACCCAGCATCTTTGTTCATTATACAACGTATCACGATCAGGTAAACAGATTGGTGTTACGTGTGGTAGTCTAGGATCCACAGGAGTTATCATACGAATCAGAGCCAGGTCGTTGTACAAAGTTTCTGGGTTGAATTCTGAATGTACAATAATAGAATCAACCTCTATTTCTACAAAAGGATATATTTCATCTCTTCTGTTTACATCCCATTCACCAAGTCGTATTAAAAGAGGAGAATATTGTTCGCTATAAAAGAAAAACAAATACATACATAAATTATAATTTATAAATTCCTCAAAATTCTGTTCAAAATTTAAAGATAAACGCATTAAAATTGGTACCAAAGCCTAATTCCATCTATCTTAATTTTATTCTTTTATGCTGACTGTGATGCCAATCACATATAATTGTCTTAAATTCCGTAGGAAACATTAACTATTAAACTACATAGCTATTTTAATCAGACACTCATTTTCTTCTGAAAAAGAGTCCTTTTGGTATCATTAATCATTCTTTCTTTTAGTATTTTCTTTTTAAATCTTAAAAGGCAGAGAAATGTATTGCAAATTATTTAGTAACCGTTACATATTTTGTATATAAAATCATTTGATTTCCCTGTGAAATATTATTCTTTAGATTACTTTATGCAATAATATTAATTTTATATCTCATAAATAACGTATTTCAGGTATCCGTTATGCAGTAATCATACATACTTTTAATTTCCTTTTAAGAAAATCATTTCATAAATCAAAATCAATTACTATTTAATTTGTCAATTGATTAGAGAATCGTTTTTCATATTCTCAATCTAAATGATTTACAGGCATCCCTCGACTTATGTAACATTCGACTTGCGTAAATTCGCTCTTACGGAAGAAATCTCGAAAATTACATTTATGAACATACTAGCGCATTTGATACGCGCTTGCATACTTTTGATAATTGTTTTATAAATAAAATATGCAGATAAAAATCACAACAATAATATAGTTTTATATATTAGATATAGTTATATTTTTATTGGGATATACAATCAAATCTTTAACGAAACAAACACAAATCTGATTAAAATGAGCCCCCCCCCCCCCCCAAAAAAAAAAAAAAAAATCTATTTAACAGTTACAATTTTGTTAGCTGAATTCAAACCATCGTGAATTCGTTTCGGTGAAGAGGAACGAGTTTATTTTTTTCTTTCAGCTTCAGAGCTGTTCGTTTGATGTAGATTCATAATTGATATAAATTAATTCATCAATGTTAAATGTAATATTCCACTCGTTATATTCCACAAGATACTTTTTATTTGAAATGTGTTCTTTCAGTTTGTTTTTATATTTTTTCGTACTTTTATAGTTTATATCCAAGTAACTGCTGCATGCTACTTTATTTATAAAATAATACGGTGTAAATAATGTATATATCATATATATATAATAAATATTGCAGTTTCTGACGAAATTTTACCTAAGGAATTTACAAATTCGACTTACGCAAAAGTTTACGGAACGCATTACTTACGTAAGTCGGGGGATGCTTGTGCTGACTTATTGAAAATTATTATATTGTTTGATAAAATAATAATATATATGTTATCAGATTTCTTTTACAGAGGGTTTTCATTTTTTGCCAAATTGTGTCTTATTTTTATATTCGTTGTGAAAGGTTGGCGTGTTCTGATGTATGCCGACTGAACAAAATTCGAATACACGGCTGTTTCGTAGCAGAAGATTCTTACAAAATTGTATTATGTAAAAGTGACACCTCCCTGCTTTTAAATTTCTAATCAGCCTTATGGCTGGTAACATGTATGCAACACCAATAAACAACTTGTTGTGCTAAAGAACTTATGCTGTTATCGAGTCTGCTCTTCACTGCCACGATTAATATGAAAAGTTTTCAGGTGGTCTACACATAGGATTGGAGCTGCACAGCGATGTAGTGGAGGGTATACGGCGATCTACGCCGTATACCTTCTGAAATTTTTAAGGGAACACCGTATACCCACTGTTTCTAAAATAAAGCTATAGCGTATACTTTTTAGGATATACCCTCGGCCCAGAGCATATACCATCTTCTAAGAGCGTATACCCTCTGGTTTTTTTTAAGGCTACAGCTACACCACTGGAGCTGCAGTGTTTGGGTTTCTTGCGTGAAGGTGATGTATGCCATGTACATATCGGCCAATTCTTTAAATCCAAAAGGTATGGGGTTTTTTCGCTATACTAACGTATGCTGACGAGTGTAGGTTCGTAAATGAAAGGAACATAATGCCAGCCTCTTTGAAATTTTAATTCATTGATAACCAGGTATAAAAATGAAAAGTTTCTGCACTGTAAATCATAGTGAATGAAAAATGTGTCTGATGTGATAATCCACACAATGAAAAGCTCTTCTTTGTGTATAATGGCCAATGTCAAGTCACAAGTGTGACACTCTTTCAATTATTGAGCTATAAGGGTCTCGATGCCGCTGCGCTCGTCCGACGTATACACTCCAGCTCCAAACAGGTGAACAGGTGATTGCTTTGATGGGATACCCAGTTGCAATGAAACTCCAATCCCAGTCGGTGAGTATATAGTATAAATTCGGCTATGACAGAAGCTTATTCCGGTGATTAGAAAGAAGTCTGTTCGTAGGACGCGAGTTTAAATTGCGTCTGAAAAGTTACATGAAGACATATAGAGAGAAGAGATACATGAAATTAGAACAATTTAAACACATGAAAATTATTAATACAATGCCACCTATCATCCAAATTTGTAATTAATATCAGCAAATATTTTAAAATTTGCAGATTCCATTAAAATTCAATTTGAATTCTTTTCACATTAAGATTCTTTAATTATTCAATTTTTTAAATTATTTAATTTTAAAATCTGGTTATCTTTGTTTAAGTGCATTGTAAATGTGCTGTTAAAAGACAATAATCAAGAAGAAAACAAATCATGCTGGCATAGTTTCAACTTTGCATACTTTAAATGTTTTAACAATGGTAGCTGAAAGATGAAATAATAAAACATACTTTTTGACGCAATGAGCAGCAGTTGCCACCCACTGATAAGATATCAGAACACCACCACAGAGATATAAACTTTTCTGACCTTCAGTTTTCCTCAGAATAGCGATCTATAATTGTAGAGAATTAAAAAAGCATTAAAAATACACATATGAATATAACACTCAAATATACTATACACTTATTTACTTTAACAGATTTAATACTTTTCACAGTTATTTATTACGCATCAAAAGTATTAGTCTAAAACTATAAATAACTCCTTTTGTCTATTTCATTGTTAACCGGCTTAAAAAATGAGGAGGTTATCAATTCAACCCATGTGAGTGTATTTTTTGGTTCTGGTCACGCATAATATTAGTAAATGTCCACCGATTTCGATCTCTATTTATTTATTTATTTATTTATTTATTTATTTGGAAAGTGTAAGACACCCTTGTGGTCTCATTTGAATTTCGTAAAATCTGATGTGAATTTTAATCCGATGGTTAAAACAAATTTGTTTTTATAAAAACTTTAAAATTCAAAGCTTTAACTCAAAGTGAGATTGTCATGACTCCCGTAAAAATGCGCCGATTTTTTATGTAGTTATTTAAATTGAAAGAGGATACTCTCGAATTGGAAGCATTTAAATTTTATCAAAATTGGTTCAGTACTTCTTTAAATATTCAATAAAAACCGGAAAAAAATCTTTAAAATATTTCATTTTCAACGATTTTCATCAAGTGATGTAGCGCTACATGTTTGGCGAGAAAGTCGCTAGCATGGGATTCCGCCCCCCTCTTTATACGTTTTGTTTCTTGGATTGTTGTAAGGAAAACTAAAAACAATGTTTAAATCGTTAAAATTTTTTATCACGTAAACAATCAGCTAATAATAATAATAATAATAATAATAATAATAATAATCAGAATTGTAAAGCGTTTAAATTCACCCAAGATTTCTGCGGTACATTCGCGTCATTTGAAGAACTATATTTTTATGGGTGGAGAGATCTGTACGCTAATACAGAGTGGGCCAATAGTACATGAAATATTTTGGAATTATAAAATCATGTATGATAATAAAATAAAAGATTGCTAGTCAACGTATATTTTATTCCGAGATTTTAAACAAAGATGAAAAATTAAAATCACAAAAATAAAAATAAAAATTATATTCGACGTTTCAGTTTTTCTTTCAAACCATCATCAGGAGTAAATTTTCTTAAATACAAAACGGAAAAAAATATTTACAAAGTTACATTATCGAAGCAAAATTCAAACTTTCAATTTTGTTTGAATAAAAAAATTGTACATTGTTCACAAAATTGTTTACTTATTCTGCCGATACAGATGTTCTGCGGTTTGTTTCAGCCACTTTGACGCCCAGATATTTCGTTGGTGCGCTCTGAGCATGTGTCGAAGCTTGTTTTGAGCACGAAACGCACAATTACTCTTGAAGAGTTACAAATTTGAATTAATTTCCGTTATTGTAAATGAATAGCGATGCTCTCTCCGTATGGTTTCTCATGGTTTCAACGAGTATAAGGAAAGATTATGTTTAAAACAAACACTTCCGTTAACAAATCTACCAATTCATTTTTGTCGTAGCGATCATTGTAGGAATCGTCTTGTTGACGTAGGCCAATCATAGCATAGATCTGTTAAACGTAAACCAATCAAATCGCTCGAACTCATGTGTACATGAGTCATAAAGAGCGAACAGGTGTTTCTTGCTGATCCACAGTAATTTGACTAACAGTGACGTCAGCTGCCACTAGGATCAACATTTTCCGTTGTTTTGCATCCAGGACGAAGCTAATAGGTGTACAAATAAATGACAAGTTTGTCTGATTGACGCATTTCCAAACGGCACTTCAAGAAAAAATGATAGATTGGTTGATGAGTGCATTTGTTTGAAAACATACCCTTTCCTTTTTGAGAGGCATAATTTTATGTGCTACTACAATGCGTCATTTTAAGGAAGAGATAATAATAGCGATTTCGATATCACGATCTCTATAATGTATGATACACAAATTTAGTTAGTAAATTAACTCCTGTTACACAACAAGGTTAGAGTGCATAGCGTTTATGACAAACATTACAATCTAAGAAACTTGCATATAATGTATACCCCATTATTACATATATATTATATCATTGCCTCTATAATATTTTATAAAATATACATGGTGATTCAAAAATGTATGTTATTAGAGATGTTTAATTTTACATAGATATGAAGCATAAATGCCAAAGTAAAATGAGCGGTATTTGTTAAAAAGATGAATGCATGACAACAAAAAATATACGAAAAACTGCTATGATCGCGCGTAGTTCTTGATAATTTTATCAGAATCTTCCAATTTGGCGAAAGTTTGAGCAAGTAAATTAAATTATGAAGAAAAGTAACACGATGCAATGCTTAGCATACATTTAAGGGAGGCCAAACTGATCGTCAGAGGCGGTTAGTATTTTATAAACAGTTACATGATGGTTCAAAAATGTATTTTATTAGAAAGGATTAATTTTACTTGCAGTGAGTTGGCTGCTTTCTACATAGAATTCCACTGCACTACCAGCAGTGAACAGTGAACAGCAGTGCAGTTCAATGGGATTCCTAGTAGCAGTGCTACTCCACTCCCTGTAGATGAGTAAGTGTATAGCAAATCCTAGAGGAGCCATGAGGAAAGAGTTTAAGCGTAGCAAATAGTACTACAATAAAAAATAGAGAAGATAAAAATATTAAATATGGAGAGGCTGAAAATTTCAGAGAGGGTAGTCCGAGGACTACAGTATAATTATAAGTAAAAATTAAAATTGAGGATAGATAAAGATAAAAAAAGAATAAAATGAAGATGTTAACACTGTTCATAACACATAGCAAGACCGCTCCAAGCAAAGCAGGAGAAATATACCAAATCCCTTAAAACCAAAAAGGCTGTCTTCAGCGCCATACATTTAAAGTTTAAAAATTACAGTAAGTATAAGGCTTTACCAAGGTAAAGCAATAGTAATAATATAAATAGAAAGAATATATATATATATATTTTTTAAATTTTATAAGAAAAGAAAAGAAAAGAAAATAAGTATCAGCCGAAGAGCGCGACTACTCTTCGATAATAGTAGTATAACGGGGTCTCTTACGTTTAGATGAGAGCATCATAGTCCGGTAATTCGTAAATAATTTCATTAGGAACTTTATAAAGTTGGCTGTGAAATTTTTTAGAAAGAAATTTAATGCGTCTGACCAGAGAGGTAGTTTTGAGATCGTTTCTGATCGTGGTGTTCCGAAGAAATCTAGAACCATTTCTGATACGGCGAAGTTGACCGTTGTGAAGCTCAGAAAGCCGGTCCATACTCGTTCTACAGAGGAAGCCCCACACCGGACAGCCGTAAGTGATGATGGTGAGAATGCAGGCATTGTAGATTAAAAGTTTGTTATGGTAGGACATACTAGGGCTCCTTAAAAGAGGTGAGAGACTTTTAGCTACCCCCGAGGCTTTACCGCGGATGTTTAGCATATGTTTTTTGAAAGTAAGGCGTTTGTCAATGATAACCCCCAGGTACTTAGCATCATCAGACCAAGGGATGGTAGTATTGTTAATGGTTAGTCTGTTGGGAACAGTAAAAGTACGTGAAAAGTAGACAGCTTTGGTCTTACTTTCATTAAGTTTGACACGCCACTGATTGCACCAGTCTATGAATAAATTTAAGTGATTTTGTATGTTTTTATAAAGTAAATATGGATGGTGTGCCGCAGCATAAATGGTGGTGTCGTCCGCATAAAGGGCCAGTAAAGTTAGAAGAGTACGAGGCACGTCAAAAAAGTACAGATTGAAAAGAGTTGGGCCCAAGATTGATCCCTGTATAATACCACATAAAATGAAGTGTAGATCCGATAAAATGTTGTTTATGCGGACGGAGAATGAACGGTCGCCAAGATATGAGAAAATAAGGTGTACAAGTCCGGAAGGAAATCCAAGCCGAATTAATTTGTAAATGAGGCCTTCATGCCAGACTTTATCAAAGGCCTTGGCGATGTCCAAAAAATGGCAGCAGTTGGCTTTTTTGCATTGAAGTTTTCACTGAGGAATTCAACAACGTGCAAAAGCTGGTGTTGTGTGGAGTGGCCAGCTCGGAATCCAAATTGTTCCGGTGGCAAAATATTGTGTTCGTTAATGAATCTGTTAATTTGCAATCTAATGATGCGTTCAATAACTTTAGAAAGGCTAGAAAGCAGACTAATAGGACGGAAGTTAGTGGGATCGTGAAGGTTGCATGCAGGTTTAGGAATGGGGCAGATGATAGATTTTTTCCAAGGTTTGGGAAAGTAGCAAAATTTAAGAATAGAGTTGGTGAGTTTAGTAATATAGAGGATACAGTTTAAGGGAAGTTGTTTAAGAGCAAAATTAGAAATAGTGTTGTACCCAGGGGATTTACGATTATTGAGTTTTTGGATGATGTTATGGATAACAATGGGCTCAATAGGGGGGAGAGGCTCAGGGGCAGGGGGGGTGGCAAGAAAGTTACGAACAGTATCATTGACATTATTAAGGTGATTTTGACTAGCGAGGAAGGGATTAGGTGAGAACTGTTTTTCGTAAGAGTTAGCCAAGCAGTTAGCCTTATCTTTATCAGTATAAGCAGTAGAGTTATTAGAAATGAGGGGGGGAATGGGAGTATAGTTATTATTAAGTTTCTTTTTAATACGCCAGAGAGAATTATCCTCGCTAGATAAATTTTCAAGAAAATTTTGCCAACTTTTTTGTTTTTCTTTTTGGATAAGGGTCTTAATTTTATTATTTAATCTATTAACAGCAGTTTTGAGGGTAGGGTCTCTGGAGGATTGGTAAAGCCGCCGGAGGTTATTGCGTTGGTTACAAATATTGCGGATATAATTTGGAAGAAAAAGGGTATTATTATTTTAAAATTTGGTGTAGGTTGCATAATTTTGGGCATTAATGATGGTTTTTTCAAGTTTAGTAACAGCATTGTCGATATCAGAAATGTTGTTAATAATTGGAAATGTGAGGTCGGCATCATTGAGATAATTTTTAAACTTGTTCCAATCAACAGCAACAGAGGGGGAGGGGGGGGGGTAATACTGCACTACCACAAAGACTTACACGCTTTCCTCAATAAAATTTGCCAAAAAGAAGTGGTGCGATTGCTTTTTTTAAATCTCTTTATTTCCCTGATTTAACTCCTCTAGACTTTTACTAAGAATGTAAAGAACCGGAAAATACTAATAACACAGAAAAATTTCAGTCAAAAACAAGAAATAGCTTGTGTAGATGCAGCAATTCCTCAGTTAAACTCGAAAAAAAAAACTGCTCAAGCAGAGATTAAATCGAATTCAGAAGTCTGGACACGGTTAGTTAGTTATTTGAATATTGTCTGTAGTTGCTTTGCACAAATGTGATTTGTATTCATTTATTACATTCTTCTATCTTCAATAGAAGAAAGTATTGTAATCGAAATTTTTTTCGACGGGTTTACACTTTTTAGGGGTCGGAGATCCCCAAATACATATTTTTAGAAAATGTCTGTCTGTCCGTGTGTCGCCATTGTACCATCGATAAGTGTATGAAGTTATGGATAGAATTAAACCAAATTTTTTGCGTATGTTTTTGGATATGGCAAGCAGGTTCTGCCTGAATTTCGAAAATTTCCGCCGGAAAGGGGTGCTATAATAGAGATTTTTGTGCTATTTTCATTATTGTACCATCGAAAAGCGTATGAAATTATGCATAGAATAGAATCAAATTTTTTGTGTATGTTTTTGGCTATGGGAAGCAGATTCTCCCTGAATTTTGAAACATTCTGCCGGAAGAGGGCACTGTAATAGCGATTTTTGCGCCATTTTCATTATTGTATCACCGAAAAGTGTATGAATTTATGCATAGAATTGAGCCAAATTCTTTGTGCATGTTTTTGGCTATGGGAAGCAGGTCCCCCTTGAATTTCTAAATATTCCGCCGGAAGGGAGTGCTGCAATACGGATTTTTATGCCATTTTGATTATTGTACCATCGAAAAGTGTATGACGTTATGCCTATAATTGAACCAAATCTTTTGTGTATGTTTTTGGCTATGGCAAGCATGTCGTCCTTGAAGTATTAACATGTGTAGCTACTTTTTGAAATATTTAGACGTATGAGATAGATAAAAATTTTTGGGATTAGTATATCCAACTAGTTTTTTATGTATTTTTTATGTATTTTTGCTACGAACACTTTTACGAAGATTTTTGTTCTTTCTTGAAGCGTGAAAACATTAAAAAAAAAAACCACTTTATATTTTCTTATAAATTTCCCAAAATAATTTTTACCTGCCATGGATATTCACCAAATTCGGACACATCTGCCGGATACTGTAAATGTCTCAATCGTGCTTGTATTCCATAAGCACGTCGAATGCCACATGTTTGCTGTTCCCTTTCTCTGTTCGAAAATCTCGGAGGAAGAGGGTAATAACGTTCAGGTAGCTGAGGTCGCGGTGTTGCCACTGGATAATATTGGTCATCGTTGTTATAGGGTACGTCATCTGCAAAGGACACTCTGCAGCATACTTTCTGTCCTTCACACTGAGCCTGGTTAGAATCCTGTTCGACTATATACGCTGGTTGAACTAAAACAGGATATTGAGTCTGCGAAAGAGAGAGACATTTTAGTTACATGAATAATTGTAATTATCATCAGAAACAATTAAATGTATGACAGCATGTATTTATTTAAAACAATTTGAATTGGAAGAAAAAAATGTTTGTGGTTTGTGGTCCAGGGAAGGGCCGACTGTAAAGGGGAGCAACTCGGGTAATTGTCAAGTAAGCGAGGGTGGGGTGAAAAAAAGTAAAAATATCTTTCGACTGTGATTTTTTTACATAGTTCGAAATTTCCGTCAAAATGCCTGTGGGAGTTGTCATACGTGCAGGCAAGAGGTTTGCATGGGTCAAAATTATCAGGCCCGGTATAAAAGCTAAAAGTTCGGCCGGGTCCCAGCTGAGTCCTTAAATGTTTCGCAGTTCATGGGCAAGCCCAGCCCGTTCAAAAATCAATCCAGTCAGGTCTGGACCTACAGGATTTTTTCAAAAAAAAAAAAAAAAAAAAATCTGAACTAAAATTATCCTACAATAAAAATTATTTTAAGATTGTTATTAAATCCTAAGTTTGAGCACATTTATAATGTCGCTTTCATTTGTAAATGTGTGCAATTTTCGATCCTTTATATTTGAGTGCCAAGAAATCCAACAACATATTTCGTTTCCACATAAAAGTGACAAATCTGTCGGAAAAGAAAGTAAAATTTTGGCTTTTGAACCGATATGTTTGGGATAAAGGACTGTTGGAATGGTGGTCGTGGCAGAGCAATTACCAAAAGCTCAAGATGTATTGAATGTATAGTAAAACTGATGCCGTTATTCGATTCTTAAGTACAGGAACGAAATTTGAGATCAAATTTTCAGACCAGTACGAAAAAAAATGAAATTTTGAATGGATCAGAAAAATTTGAACTCTTGTGCGGAGAATAATAAGAAAATGGCATACAGTCCCTGGCCACATTATTAGATGCATCGTTGCTTTTTACGAAATACATGTTTTCGACGAAATTTATATGCAGTTGTGTTATATTTAAACATAGATTTAATGAGTTTTTATTCAGGAGATTTGTTATATACTTCCTATTGGTATTTAGTTTTAACGTATGGCAACACAATGTGAACCAATGGATACACGGACGTAAACAAGTGGAAACCGGTTGCAGTCAGTTCAAACCGGCTTTCGCTAAAACGTCAGTTGAGGACGTGTTTCTGTGCCGTTATGCGTTTGGTTTATTTGTTTCAAAGTTGTATCCTACATAGTTAGTTGTTTTTTGTGTGTGCAGTGTTTAAATAAGCACATGGAACATTTTCATCATGGGTAAAACAGCTGATCTGTCACCTCGTAAAAAAGCTGAAGTGAAGACCCTCGTGGATGCTAAAAGTTTTTCAAACCGCAAAATATCACGAAGATTGAAGGTTTCTGAAGCTAGTGCATGACGCATAAAGAAGAAAATTGAGGCAGGGGACGATCTGAGCCCAAAAGCAAAGCAAAGATGTGGCAGAAAGCCCATTTTCATTCCAAGGTCAGAGAGATGTTTAAAGAAAATTTGTGTGGAAAACAGACGGGCTACCGCAAAAATTATAAAATCGCAACTCCAAGATGTTAACGTGAATGTTTCTGAGCGCACTGTTCGCTGAAAATTAACAGAAATAGGTTTTAAGGCCGACCGCCCCGCCAGGAAGCCCAAGTTAACAGCTGCAATGAAAACAAAGTGTCTGAAGTGGGCCAAACAGTGGCGTGATAAAGATGTGGACTTCTGGAGATCGGTAAGTTATTATAATTTCATCACTAGTCATACATTCAATATCATTTTATATGCAATGACGCAAGATCCGCAGAGATGTTTGTATTTTTTTCTGTTTTTGACAGGTTTGCTTCAGTGATGAAAGCACATTTGAAATTTTGCAGAATAAAGCTCAGTTTGTGCGTCGTCGTCTTGGCGAAAAGTTCCATCCTGACTGTGTCGTTTAGACTGTTAAACACCCTACAAAAATCATGATTTGCTCAGTCATCAGTAGCAAGGGGGTACTGGATGTCTGTCGCGGTAAAAGGTACAATGAGGCAAGATCAGTACAATGACGTTTTACAAAATCGGTTGATTCCGCAGATCAAAGAATGGTTTCCAAATGGGAATCCATTCATTTTCATGCAAGATGGAGCTCCCTGCCACACAGCATGGTCTGTTAAAGCTTTTTTAGTACAGCAAAGTATCCCTCTGTTGGATTGGCCTGGTAATAGCCCCGATATGAACCCAATTGAAAACGTGTGGGAACTCATGAAAAGAGAAGTGGCTAAAGTTGTGATTACAAACAAAACTTAGCTCTTAGAACAGATCATTCATGTGTGGGATCATCATCCTCAAATGCGGGTGATGTATGGAAGGGTGTTTTTGAGATTGTTTTATTTTTAAGAACTTAAATACCACTAGAAATATTGTAAATATGTATAAATATTTTTGTTTAAAAGGGAGGAAAAAAAATATTTCTTATCAAATGTAAAGATGAAAGTAAATACTTAAATTTTTTTCAAATAGTACGTAAATTCCAAAACATATAAATCATAATTGTAATATATTTCTAGGCTCGCCCTGAAACAATAAGGCAGCCAATTGTGATTGGTAAAGAATCGCCATCTTAAATAATAGTAAATTTTCACAGGCGGTCCGGGGACACGGCACTTGCCTCTTGTGCTCTCTTCGGCGTGTCAGGCGGGTCGTTCTGAAGTCTTCTTTCCCGGAGACTGGGGTTCTGGGCTTGTTTCCGCAGGTAGTAAAACTTTTCCCTGCCCTGGGCTTGGGGGTTACACCTAACCATAAGCCAAAAGCGGGTTCCCAGGGTGGGTGCTTACTTACTTACTTACTTACTTGCATTGATAGCAAACCGCGCAGAATTAAAGCTCTCATAACGGCTAAAGGTGGACCAACAAATTATTAACTTTTCATTACATTTTCTTCATTTTTGTTCAAGAGTTAATAAATACATATTTTTTCTGTAATTACGATGTTTTATTAGTGTTACAGATACTGACGTGATTAATAATATAGTAAATATACATTGTATCTTATAAAAAACAATACAGCTGTACAGTATCACCTGATAATTAACGTTTTCTATAAAATCTTATGGTGCGTCTAATAATTTGGCCAGGGACTGTATATATTTATGCAAAATATTTCAGGGTTTTTCATATTATATGTCCAATATGACAATATTAAGGACTTCTTATATAATTACTTACCTGCAGATTCATTAAAAAGTTAATGTAGGTTAGAATGAAAGAAAAAAAAGATTAAAAAATATTATTATTTTAAAGCTCTATAAAGAAAAAAAGGTAGATTTTTAAAAATATTTATTTTATTAAATTCAATTACATTTCAAAAGATTTCGTTAAACAAATGTATAATATCATTATTATTTTTACGAAATAATAATAATAATAATAATAATAATAATAATAATAATAACAATATATATATATAGCAAGAGAGTGAGTGCTATGCAGTTCTCATAGCAATTTAACCTGACTGTTCATGAAATCCATGGAATGCCCTGAACATAACTAGGAAGACAAATAGAGTGACAAACAGAATAATAGACAGAGCGATTTCCATACTTCTTCCGATTCTAATAAAATTTACACTGAATTGCATAAAAGATGAAAACTTCCAAATAAATATGCAGAATATATAACCCCTTGGTTGATTAAGTAGTTTTATACTTAGAATGGTTCTGGCAACATGTGCAAATCATCACAAAACTTTTTCTAAAATTTGCTGCATTATAACCGCCTTAGATTGTCATTCAGAAGGTAATTGCTTTCTTTAATCCATTTATTTTTAATATCTTATTTTTTAACATATCTTTTCTGGTTTTATTATGTACGATGGTCCGAATCTTGCATTTTAAAGCTTGTTATGGTTCAGGCAAGGATGAAATCGTACAGGTTTTTTTGTGGAATTTAAAGTAATTTGGGCCTGATGATTTTGCATTGACACCACAATTATTTCAGTTTTTACAATATTTCAGTAAAATTCAATATTTCACTATTTTTTAATTCCTTATCTCGCTTATTATTATAGTCTATTTTTGGATATTTTTCACAAAAGATACGACTTCATTTTTTATTTTCATTTTCCCATCTGTGAATGATAAATTAATGCTGTTTTATAATCGTTATATATATATATGTATACATATATATAAACATTAAAAAAACCATTACAAATGACCCACAAAAATTGTGAAATTATAAATAGAGAGAAATTTATTCATTGACAATTAAGCTGCTCCCCTTAACATATTCAACATAGATTTTAAAAACATAATAAAATAAATAAATAAATAAATAAAATAAGCAAAGAATGAATAATGGATTTTTGTAGAACCTAGACAGATTCATCAGGTTCCAAATGCCTAGAGTTCTACAAATAAAGTGTGTGGTTTCATTTTCATATTAGCCATAAAAAAGCTAAAGAAAATATATTTGGGACTACCAACACACAAAAAATAGAGAAATAAATTGTTGAAAAACAAATAAGTTTAAAATAAAACGTGATTAAAAAAGATTGAGAAATAAAAATCACATTACCATATTAAAAGCTTTGCTGACTTAGAATGAGGCAGCATTAAAAACAAGTAACGGAGATTATTTGCACATGTTGCCAAAAACTTTTTTTAAATGTTGATGGACCAAGGAGTAATAATGTACAGTATGGTCAAGCATATTCCTCAATATTTGAGACCAGCGCCCTATACACACATACATAAAAATCTTCTTGTTTGAAGTTTATTAATAACCTCTGTATTTTTAGTAAATGCAGTGCCTTCCAAGAGAATTGAAAATTGCTTATGACTTCGCTCCGTCGGTCTGACTGTCTGTCCGCCCTCTAGCTCTATCTCTCGTCAATATACTTCGATTTTTTTCGCAATTATTGAGATTTACTATAGCAAGTTTCCAACGAAAACTAATATAAATGATGTATCATTTATATTTTGTTTACAAGGACACTCAAAAGAATTCCTTTATATTATGGTCTTCAATGAAAAATTGTTAACAGCGTATTTTAATGATGTTACACTATATAAAACATGATGAAATTTATATACTTTACTCAGAGGCATTTCAAGAAGCTTACTATAGAATGTACAGTGTAGTAGTACTTATCGTTCATTTACAAGGACATACAAAAGATTCAGCTACTGTACTGTTTAGGGGAGATAATTGGCGGAAATGCGTTTTCAACTTTGATTGGCATTTTTTTTTAAACTTCTGCGTGCTACGTGGTATATAGGGGAGACCGTGGAAGGTTGACCATAGGGGAGGCTTGACCCACACTTCAGTTTTCGTATTTAAAAAAATTTCAGTTTTGCAAATTTGAAACAGGTGTGGAAAAATCAATTGTGAAGACTTTTCAACTTAAAAAGTGTATTTTTTTCGAAAAATTTTGTAAGATTTTTTCAGGTAAAATATATCATAGAAATTTAAGTAAGTAGGTTTTAAGTAGTAACGTAGAAATATTTAGCTATCATTCCAGGCATAATGATTGTACTGTAAATTAGTATAAACATAACTATGTGCTATACTTTAAAAAAAAGTGGCTATGTGGGGAGGCTTGACCCAATCAATGTAGGGGGGGGGGGGGGGTTGACCAGATAGTCAAAGCTCCTTAATTGTTTTTGGAAATCGTTTTATTACACACTGTAGATAATGAAAGGTTAATGGTTGTATTTCTAATAATAATATAAATTTATTCTGTAAAGCTACAGTAAAATGGGGGTAATATAAAGGGAAAAATTTAAAACAGATTAAATGAAGATGAGAAAAATTGCTATAAGAAGCAAGATAAAATTAAATGAAATGTAAATTGGAAAGTTGATAGGAGTTTTTATTTCATTTAAATAGTATCCAAAGTAGGTAAATAGAAAGAATGGAAAAGACTAAAAAGGATGAAAGCTTAAGAAATGTTAGGTATTCACTCTTCTGCAAAAGAACATAACATTGATCAAAGCACTTTAGGAAGGTATATAGACAAATTTAACCTAGATGAACACAACGAGAAGTAGCCAAAGTATGTGGCAACTAGAGTTCCAGCTCGAGTGTAAAAATAAGTGGGTGTTTAAAACGGAATTTTTCTCCTGTGCCTTCAATTCCGTCTAAGCAGGTTTGTTTACACATCACATCTTCCCAAATATTTTTTAATAATAATTAAACCTTGTAGCATAAAGTTATTTTGCCTTTTTTTAAAACTGATTTTGTTTCCCTTAACAAATATTTCAATACTAGCAGACCCGCCCGGCGTCCGTAAATAATAACCTTAAACAAAACTCAAGTTTGTATGATTTTATATCTTTTGAAATTCTTTTAAATGAACCTAATTTCGGAGGCACCCATTGCCTTCCACAGCGTCTAGTGTGTTCCCAACAAACTTCTTTCCGAGCGAACCTGTAATCTGGGTCCACTCTACCTAAGGTAGCATGTACCGGAAGTGCTCCGAACGTACCGGAGACAATTGAAAACCAAGTTGAGTGAGCCAAACCTCGTATTAATCAAGCCCATAGAATCCTAAAAAAAAGGAATGCATCATTAATGCTAGAAAATGTTGGTAACTGAAGTCTAAGATACATACAACTTTCTTAATACAGAAAGTAGCTGAATTGTAATCAAAGTTGAATGAACCAAATCCCGTTGAAATTGGGTCCTTAGAATCCGAGGAATGAAGCGGTGGAAGATGTCCCCTTTCTTGTAAATTTCATGAATTACTTTTAACATTAACACGATGTTTAATAAACGGATGAAACACCTTATCTAAAGTTACATTTAAAGAAACGCGATTTTTTAATTTACGGCTGCAGTGAGCAAAGTAAGTTTATGCTAAAAATGTTCGAAAAAGTGGTAGCTGAGGTATAAAAAAAGGCCGGTCCCTGGGGGCCAGGCTCTTAACTGGAAAATTTTAGTAGTTTTAAATTAGCTGGAGGACGCTGAAATTATGTTCAAGAAAAATGTAATATAATCGAATAGTTTTTAAAGAAGCTGCAACAAAGAGCCCAAGAAGGAGATTAATATTCAAATTGATGGTAGATGAAGTCTGAGAAATTTTTCTTGCCATTCATGTAGTAGCAGGAGGACTTAAGAATTTGTTAAAAAAAAGCTAGTGAATCGGACCGTTTTTAAGGGACCTATAACAAAGGGCCCAAAGAGGGCCGACTGATGGTAAAAAGCAGTGCCCTAACATGAAAACTTGTTAAAAGGTCTAAGTTCTAGTACTTTAGATCTTCAATTAGTCAAAATTAAGCATAGGGTATAAATTAATCATTGGAATAAAAGGTTAAAGTAATGCGCAAAAAGCGTGTGTGAGGGGGGAAATGCTTAAAACAGGGCCCTAGAGCCCAGTAAAAATAAGAGGGTGTTGGTCCGAGGAAAAGAGTGCAAGACTCAACTTTAAAATTTTGCATTGATAATGCGAGAAAATTAGGTGGTGAAAAATGCATGCCGCACAAAAAGTTCAAGAGGCTCCGGATCGGGCCCTATGAAACCCTAGGATGCCTCAGGATTTTAACTGGAATAAAGAAACTGGAGAATAACTAAATGGAAAAGGGTTCCAAAAATAAAAATCGCATGAGGAGGCAATTTATTAACAATTTATGGTGCAAAAACTTTAAGGGGCCCTGTACCGGGACCTGTACCACATTCCTGTACCCAAGGGGCCAGGGACTTAAGTGGCATGTAGTTGCGTATAAAGATACTTTTTAGTAGTTTTTAAAGTAGTCAGAGGATGCTAGAAATGTGTTAAAGAAAATTGCAAGCAATTCCGATCATTTCTCAAGGAGCTGCACCAAGGGCCCCAAGAAGGCGATTAATATTCAAAATTGGTAGTAGATGAAGTCTGAATTTTTTTTTTTTTTTTTTGTCTTTCATGTAGTAGCTGGTGTACCTAAGAAGTTGTTAGAAAAAAAAATAAGCTTCTGAATCGGACCATTTTTAAGGGAGCTATAGTATGGGGCCGAACAGGGGCCAACTGATAGTTACAAACAGGGCCCTAACATGGAAGCATGTTAAAATGTCTTAGTACTGAACGATTTAGATATATAATTAGTCAAAACTAAACATAAGGTATGAAATTTTCTTTAGAATAATATTTTAAAGAAATACACAAAAATTGGGTAAATGCTTCAAAAAAGACCCTAGGGACCCAATAAAAATATGAGGGTGTTGGTCCTGGAAGAAAAGTCCAAGACTCAACTTTAAATTTATGCACTGAGAAGGTGAGAAAATTAGGGAGCGAAAAATGCATGGCGCAGAAAAAGTTCAAGGGAACAGGACCGGGCCCTACAGGACCATACGGGGCCCCAGGGCCTTAATTGGAATGTAGAAACGTGAGAATAATTAAATGGAAAAAAATGAAGATCGGATAAAGAGAGGGCAATTTAATCACAATTTATGGTTCAAAAACTTCAAGGGTCCCTGTACCGGGCCCCAATGGGCCAGGGACAAAACTGGCATGTAGTTGGGAATAAAGATATTTTTAGTAGATTTTAAAGTAATCGGAGGAGGCTACAACTATGTTAAAGAAAATTGTAAGCAGTTCGGATCATTTTTAAAGAAGTTGCACCAAGGGACCCAAGAAGGCGATTAATATTCAAAAATGGTGGTAGCTGAAATTTGAGAAATTTTTTTTGTCGCTCATGTAGTAGCTGGAGGACCTAATAAGTCGTTAGAAAAAAAAAAAGCTTCTGAATCGGACCATTTTTAAGGGAGCTATAATAGGGGGCCCAAAAGGGGCCAACTGATAGTTAAAAACAGGGCCCTAGCATGAAAACATGTTAAAATGCCTTAGTACTTAGCGCTTTAGACCTTCAATTAGTCAAAATTAAGCATAGGGAATAATATGAATTATTCGTTAAAATAATATTTTTTAAAAATGCAAAAAGGGGGTGGTAAATGTTTAAATAAGGGCCCTAGAGCCCCAATAAAAATATGAGGGTAAGAGTCTAAGACTCAACTTTAAAATTATGCACTGAGAAGATGAGAAAAATAGGCGATTAAAAAGGATTGGTGCTCAAAAAGCCCAAGGGGCCCTGGACAGGCCCTATGCACACCAGGGGACCCATGGTCTTATTTGGGATGTAGAAACGTGAGAATAAATAAATGGAAAAGGGATACCAAAAATGAAGATCGGATTAAAAGGAAGCAATTTATTAACAATTTATTCGTACAAAAACTTCAAGGGGTCCTTTAAGATTCCAGGGTCTTAACTGAAAGGCAGAAAGGCAATAATCACTAAATGGATATAGGCCCCCCAAAATGAAGAAGATGGGATGAAAAGGGGCAAGTTATTAACAATTTAGTACATAAAAACCTCAAGGGGCCTAGGGGCCCTGGCCCTTAAAAAATTAAAAATCTGAGCCTCAGATGCACCAGAGCATGTCTTGGACTATTCGCATTTAAATTTTCAGACTTCTACGTGCAGTAGTTTTCGCTAGCCATCGCACATAGACACACAGACAGACACACACACACACACAGAGCGATTTGTTTTCTTTTTAGTATAGATAAAACAAAGTGGGTCAAGCCTCCCATTAGTCCCGCATTATTTTCTCATGTTTAAAATCAATCATTTTTCAAGTTTCTTACATAGCACACTTATTTCGTAATTTTAATTTGATAACTGATTGTATAGTGATCGGTTTAATTAGGCAACACCCTGTATATGTATGTATTCATATACAGGGCTACACAAAGAACTGTACACAATGTCATCTATGGATGGTAATTGCTGGAAGGACTTTTTTAGTTGTGTTATGCGTGTGTTATCTGTTATTTGAAATTAAATTTTAGCTTAATATGTTGTGTATGTAAAAATCTTTAATTAATATGCACGGTTATGCAAAAAAAATCTAGAACATTTCCGTTTATTGACGATTATTTGTGAAGATCTGAATTTTTAATAATGTTATGCATTTTCTATCTGAGATAAATTTTAGCCTACTATGTTTGTATTTCCAATTATAATCTGTAGATGACAGCACTACTCAATATTCGTAGTCTAGAATGTGAATGTGTAAGTTGTGTTCGTATTATGATGTTTCTGTAAATAAATGTTAAATATGTTCTTTATACCCGTGTCATCTCATCATGAGCCCAAAGTTATATTTATTAGGTAATTATTTAAAACCACGGTACTATGTATTATCAATACAAATCTATAGACCATATACAAGGATACCTAGAAGAATTAAAGTACCATTCCGACTGTGGACGGTAATTCCTGAAATTAGGTTTTCAAATGTGTTATGTGTTTTCTAAATTGTTTATTCAAGATATCTTTTTTAACCATACTAAGCGGCGAATTCCCGTTAATGTGTAGGAAAGTTCTTCGTAATCTATGCATGGCCCATGATTTTTCTTTCTTTTTAAAGCTTGTATTTCCATTTATAATCTGTAGATAGCAGCACTACACAATATTCGTATTCTAGAATGTGAAGGCGTAAGTTGTGTTCGTATTATGATGATTTTGTAAATAAATGTTAAATATGTTCTTTATACCCGTGTCATCTCATCATGAGCCCACAGTTATATTTATTAGGTAATTATTTAAAACCACAACCACAATACTATGTATTATTTATACAAATCTATAGAATAGACCATATACAAGTATGCCTAAAAGAATTAGAGTACCATTCCGACTGTGACGGCATTTCCTGAAATTGGGTTTTCAAATGTGTTATGTCTTCTAAATTCTGTATTCAAGATACCTTTTTTCACCATATTAAGAGGCGATTTTCTGTTAATGTGTAGGAACGTGTTTCGTAATCTATGCATGACGCATGCTTTTTCTTTCTTTTTAAACCTAATTTCTGAACAAAGCTCTGATAACGAATCAAATACATTTTTTAAAAGTAAGATCTAGCAATTAATATTGAAATTATACAGTATTCACCGCGTATTTCTTCATGATTTCTTACATTTAAATTAAAGATCGACCGAATATTCGGTTCCGCATTCGTTTTCGGCCCAAAATCTGTGTTTTGCCGAAAATGCTGTCTAAAGTTCTGCTGGACCGAAACTGTCTGCATTCCAAAAAATCTCGTTTCTCCCTTTGGAAATGTTCAACATGACTCATTGATTTCAGCTCCATCGGCTCAAATGAAACACTCTTTATTTATTACTATGAACTTCACTGTTTATAATTTTCAGTCATGACTGACTCAAGACGTAAGGGCAAATTATAAAGCAAGCAATGCCTACATGACTAAACCACCAGTGGCTGAGAGGTTCTGCTCTCGAAGCTGGTAGACGGGAGGTGCTGGGTTCGATCCCAATCGCGCCCGTCGGCCTAATCGTTCGGAGTTTTCGTGGTTTTCTTCGAACCTTGGATTTCCAAGCGTTAATACGGGTTAGGTTCCCTTAGAAAGACCCCCACGAAGGGCACTTCCCCCTGGGCCTATATCCCTCGTGCAGATAATTGGCCGTCATAAATACAACCAACCAACCAACCTACATGACTAAACGTTGAAGACGCTTTTCACGATCTCATTAAAAGCTTCAGACTTTACAGTAATAGAATTTTTTTAGTTTGAAACCGCAGAAGTGTTTCGAATACTCTTTGAGAAAGTTCTAGCATAACAGATGATCATTTACAAAAATCATTATGAAAAATAAATCGAGGTATGTATATCTAAAACAATTTTTAATTACATGAAATGAGTGTAATTAAAAAATCGTTCTGTGTTGTTGGTAAATGAATTACATTTTATTTTATATGAAAATAGAAAGTTTTGGTCAGAGGCACGGAGTGCCAACTTGAGCCACACGTTTAATTAATTAATAATTATACCTATTCAACAAATCCGTATAATTAATTAATAATTACAGTGGGTGATCGGTTAACGAACACTTTCGAGGGAGATATTTTTGTCCGGTTAACGAACAAACAACATCAGAAAACAGAGGCAAAAAGAAGAAGCTATGCTTTGTTGCAGATCTGCCGAGCTGTATTTAATTGCATTATATCGTCACCTTAGAGAAATTTTTAACAGTTGTATGCTTATCGCCTAATTAATTCATGGGCTGTCTGGGGGTCGAGCCCTACATTCCAAGGCCCCCGAATTAGAATGAACAGATGAAAAACATTAATTTTTATATTATGTGTTCCCTTTTTAAAGAAATATTTTAAATTGCAGACTAATTATTTTAATTGAAATTTAGTTCACAAATTATTAACAGGCTCTAGTCTCCACTTGAGCTTTGTCAGGCCCTACAGTAAACATGGTCTTTTACAAAGGGCATATCATTTTTTTTTTTTTAAATACGCCACGACTCGAACAAAGCCATGAAAATGCGATTTGTCCATATTAAATAAGGACGTATATTAACCCTATTATAAAGAGAAGATTTATACTATTTTTTATACATTATTTAACTTTTAAGAACGAATTAATTGAATTCCCATACAAATCAATGCAAAATCTATGATCGGTTAACGAACAATTCGGTTACCAAACACTGTTTTGGAACGGATTTTGTTCGTTAACCGATCATCCACTGTATTTATATTTCTGTATGTATTAAACACTTGAAAAAAAATTTTGGACATTTTTGTTTTCGACTTGGAATAGGAAGGTTAGCGAAATTCGGTTTCGGTTTCAGTTTCGATCTTAAAAACTTCTTTCGGGCGATCCTTAATTTAAATACGAAATTGCCGCCTAAAGCAGTGGCCCATGGTCAAATATACAGAGGATGCTCAAGTCCTACATACTCATGTGTGATGTATCACGCGTATATAAATTAAAGGGGGAAAAAATATTGAATGAAAATGAAACATAGTTTTATTATTGAATATTAGATGACACCACTATCAGGTGGAAATTAAGTTTCCTTTTCCAGATTTTCCGTTTCCAAAGAAAGAAGGAAATATGAAAGTAATACCTTGATTCCGTCGGAAGCAGTACTGAGAAAATAGATTGTTTTATTCTGAAAATAACGATAAAAACTACACAGATTAATTTAAAGGAGTTAGATAATAACCTCTTCTAAAGTATAACTTCTATTTTTTTTCTTTATTTTTTAGAGCTCTGTATAGTGAACATGGAATCTCTACAAATTATTTTAAAACAAAAACGAAAAATCATGCGCCCATCATAGATTATGTAACACTTTCCAACAGTTCAAAAGACTGTAATAAAACTTTACGGTTTATTAAGGTAAAAAATGTCTAAATAAATAATTTAGAAAGTAAATAACGCAGCTGAAAACACAATTTATTCGCAATTACCACCAATAGTCGGAAAAATATCGGATTTTTTTGTGTAGTCCTGTATATGATCTATAGATTTGTATGTATGTTACATAGTTTGCCAAACGTTAGTTCAATTAAATGCATAGCACAGCTGAAGTTTTCTATTGGGGGTTATAATATCATTAAATACACCTCAAATAATTTTTTCTCATAGACCGTAATATATCGGAATTTTTTTTCAGCGTCCCAGGAAATAACCGCTCGTTCTAAGAAGCTGTATAAGATTTTCGCATCAAACACCAGGTGATTGAAAATTTCTACCCGGAATAGAGTTCATTATCTGACAGATACAATTTTATAGAATTTTCGTTTTTTTTTTTTTTTTTTTTTTTTTTTTTGGCCATTTAAGGTCAGAAGTTGTAAAAATTAAATTTTTTCGCATGTCAAAAAAATTGCACTTGAGATAGGTTCCCCCCCTCCCCCCCTGCCCTCTTCACTTTTCTCTAAGAAGTACGCATATACCACCAGTGTGTGAAGACTGCTATATTGGAACAGAAATTCTTTTTAGTTTATTTTCAAACATATTCAACTACTCACTGTATTCCTGGTACCATATTCAAGAGACCTTGTCCTTCGGCGGAGAGCTGCAACGGATCTTCCTCCTGAATTAATCACACCATTTTTGCATAAATAATAGGGTACACAAAAACACGGCCAATTTGCGTTCGTTTCGTGTCTCGGTGGCGGAAAATAGTAACTGCTACTAGTTGCTTGGTGTAACTTGGGAGGTAAAGTTTGTCTGTAGTTAGAATTATAGTTTTTACGAAGAATATATGAGATTGGCACGTCCGTAAATGTCCTTAATTTCTGAGGAGCAGGAAAAGGGAGAACTTGTCCGAAATTCTGTTGAATAATGTCAGTTTCTCTTACTGTTTGAGGCGAATAAAAAGAATCTATATCTTTAATACTGAGTATTTTGGGAGCGTGGTTAAAAGGAATATTATCCGAGGTGATATGCGTATTTTTGTCCAGAGGAGCAATCCATTTGTAGCTGTTGTCTTGAAGCAACGAAGGATTCGGGCTGATTGACGGAACCTTCTTAAAAGATTGAGCGGAAACAGAATTGTTCTGATACCAGTCGGGCTTGTTCAAAATTCTGCAAATAAAACAAAACAATGTAATAGTAATGATAAGTAATGCATATCAGAATCAAAGAGTAATATAAAATAGTGTGAATTGTTAAGGGTGTACTCAAGTCCTAACTGCTTATTTTCTGACTCATTTTTAAATTCATTTTTGCTCTCAAAAGCATCCAATTGGCAAGTTCTCTTATTCAGAAACTATATAATGTGCCGTATGGGTCAATTTTTTGATGAAGGCAGAATATATTTCAAGAAATGCTGTCAAAGTGGGCATTTTGTACCGAATTTCCCGAAGCGATAGTGCTGGAAACGAAAAAAATGGTCGTACTGAGAAAATAATTGTTTGTAAATCAAGTTCTAATTAATTGAACGAAAAATAAAAACAGAGGTCGGCTTGTAAATTTCTTAAAAAATCACGTCAACAAGTTTCATGTTTTTGCTTTTAAAAAGGAGCCTGAAAATGTGTCAGAAAATTTCGAGTTGTTGAAAACTTTCACAAAATCGAAACGAAATTCTATCTCATTAGAGAGTTATTTTATAAAGCTGTCGATTAATTTTGAGACATTTAAGAATTGAAAAAATTAGTAATTTTAATCGATACTTTAATATTTTTAATTCATTTCTGTCAATAATCAGCTTCTAATGCAGAAGTTTATGTAAGAATATGTATAGTAGCATATATGCATAGCTGCCAACTTAAAGTCAAATAAATATGTTTGTAACAAAAAAAAAAAATATTGAATAAAATGTTACAAATTAAATTACTAAATTAAACTAAACTCTGTGGCGCTATAATCCATTCAGGTTCATGTCGTACAGTCCCATCTCTGTTTACTAGACCATGGGCACTGAGGTACGATACAGCATATGTCTCGGTCAGGGACGTCAATGTTAAGTTTCCAACCGAGTTTGTACTCATTTTATAGATCCCGAAAGGATGAAAGGCTGAATGAAACTTCTTCAAGCCCGGAGTTGAACTTTGGGCCTGTAGCATGTTAGGCGACGCGCTGACCACTAAGTTACCGATCTTTACAAATAAAATTACTGAAAATAAATTTTATGTTACGTCTATTTGATATTTATTTGCTTTCATTTATTAATTGAAATTTTGGGTTCAAATAAAGTTAGTTTGATTAGAAAAAAGAAAAAAGAAAAAAAAAAAAGAAGTTGACAGCCATACGCATGAGACCGGTCAACATTTCCAACACTTCCTTATTGATCTTATAAATACTTAACAATAAATATATTCTACTGCATAAAATTAATTTCTGCACATTCGAGACGATGAAAAATTAGTTTGGGGTAAGAAACAAGCGGTTGATCCAACCTTAACCCTTTTTGACTCAACAAATCCGATTTGAAAGACATTTACTCAGATGTTAGAATACATCATTTTAAGCATGTAAAAAATAATTTAAAAATTTTAGAACATAAAAATAACAAAAATATTGAGTAAAAGGTACTTTTTTCACATTTCCAATGAACTGAAAACTAAATACTTCTCATAAATAGTGTCAGTTTTCTAATAGAAAATTGTTAAGTAAACAAAATTACTTTTGAAAAAAATCTATTTTTGGACGTCTTCAGTCTTTTTTATTTTACATAATTTGCGAAGTTAATTTTTAGCAACAATGATGCTAAACTGCTCAATGATAAATAAAACTTTGGCATGAAAAAATTAACTCAGTATCGCCCTCTGTTGATAATTTTATGAACAATTTATCTTAACTGCTGCGTTGGGAGGTAGCAGCAATCAATAAAATCGTCTTTTAAAACCCACCGCATAAGAAACATTTGGTGCTCCAGTAGCTGCAACCATAAGATGGTGAAATCTTGTTCCAACATTTGGAGCTATGGTTCAACCTGAGCACCAAATATTGGAGCGAGATTTCACCATCTTATGGTTGCAGCTAGCGCAGCACCAAAAGTTGCTCCAACTTACAACAAAGTTTTTAACAGTGACTTGAGAAGGCTAAGAATGTATACTTATTATAGTAGAAGATCAAGTCGAGATTCATTGAATGTTACAAATCATAAACGTTTATGTATGTGTAGCAATGTATTATGTATGTATGTGTAGTTATGTATTATGTATGCAATGTGTAGCAATATTAGAAAAATCAATTATTTTTACTTACAAGTATGACTAAACTGGTGAACTTTATATCATTAATGCATTACTTACCTTGGTTGCTCCTTTTCAGTACGTGAAGTTTCTTTTACCAAAGTAAGATTTAAATTTTTACCCCCTCTTCTTTGAGGAGAAGTGAGAGGATAGTAGATTGTAATTGGAGATTCAAATTTTCGCCCAGATGTTACACTTGAAGTTCTGTTTGTCCCCAAATCTGTCGTTGTTTCAGAAATGGTTGATGGCACCGATGATACATAAGAAGGATGAGACACTAAGTAGAAAATAATCAGAAATAGTATGGGAATATTACGAAATGCATATATACAGGGTGATTTAAAACATATCGTTCAAATTTCGTGGTGAGGTAGGGAATGGGTCAGGAAACCGATTTTACATAGGAAAGTATGTCCGCAAATGTACGCATACGTGTGTAGAGGGCGCTGTGTGTTCCCAACCTTCCGTTGCGTCCCAATCATTGTTTTGACTTTCCTAAAGCTTGTATTACTTCTTGTCCTATTTCCACCTCATTTGGACTTCCATGAAACCTGTTACATATTTTAAAACTTCAAAAATCTCGTTAATGACCTTTATTCAACGCGAAATGGACCTCGTTGCACGAATAGTGGCCGCCGCAAGCATCTGTGATATGCCAGGAGTTTTTGAAAACGTTCAGCGGACAGTGCAACGGCGTTGTGAATCCTGTGTTCGTGTAAATGGTCGCAATTTTGAGCACCTACTATGAGGCTGTACTTCACCTTCTTGGAATAAAAGTCACATCCGTTACCACTTAACTGTACTGTTTCCTTGCGTTCACTTTACTTGTCGATTTTGTTCATGTAGATGACGTTTGCGGACATACTTTCCTGTGTGAAATCGGTTTCCTGACGTATTCCCTACCTCCCCACGAAATTTGAGCGATAAGTTTTGAATCACCCTGTATATATATTATCTATATATGAGGACGTGAGTTTCAGAACTCGCCTTATACAAAATTAAAAAAATTGTGTTTACTCAATCAATCTGTTCTATTGGTGAACATGCATCGAAAAAATACGACAATCTGCAAAAAATACTAGTTTTATCGTGTATTGATGGCATTGTAAAATTTGGTTTACAAGGAAAACAAATGGACACAGCCAGAGGTTTTTCGCGATTTCCCAAAATTTGATTTTTTTTTTAAAAGCGAGTTTTGAAACTCACGTTCTCATATATATATGAAAATATTATTATACTAGTGATATTTCGACTAAATTAAGTAATTTTTTCTGGAAAAACATTTGTTAGCCGAATATTTTATTAAGCGAAATGTGGTTTTCTGTCTAAACATTTAAAATTGATAAACTACATGTAAAAGAGTTTGTAATAGGGAATGCAATATTTCTACATTTAACTAACTTTTTAATATGGAATTTTAAACACACATTAAAATAAAAGAGATATGTTTTAACTGTTAATATTCTGAAAAAAGAGTCAAAATGCATATGAAATTTTTTAATTTAATTTGAAATATAATGCTTTTTAATAACTGATTGCCTTGGACTCATGATTTCTCATAATTAAATTTTCAGAGTGAGCCCAACTTTTTGATTGATTAGAGATATAATAAGTATTTAAAAACATTTACGCTGGAAAAAATATAATCATTAATTGTTGGAAAAAAAAAACCTCAAAATCTTTTTAAATGAAAAAAAAAAAAATCATAATTTTTAAATTTTTTACTTGATGAACATAATAGTAGATCATTTTGCGCATCTATGAGGTTTGTACCTTCAGTCAAAACTTCATGAAATTCTATCCAGTCATGTCTTAGAAATCGTTCGCGCAAAGACCAAAATCGCCGTTTTAAGAAAATTTACTTTAAAGATAAATTTACTCTTTGATCCTATAAAAAGAGCGCGAACTGTTTTGGACATAACTTCTCTTCTAAAGTGAATTTTTTCGTGGACTTCCTTTAAGGAGACGGTGGGCGTTTAAAAAAATTTCTTTTAATTTTCCTAATAGAGATTTGAAATTTTTTTTTGCAAATATACATTTCATTATATGTATGTAGAACACCTTAAAAGAAATTTCCAATCTTAATATAATTTTAAGATCTTTTAAAAATTTTTAAATTTTAAAACGAAATTACAAAATGCTTCTTGCGTCTTCCTTTTTTAGATATTTCCTCGATTTTGGATTTTAATCACGTAAAATTCAGCCACTATTACAAACAAATCTCAGTATCGATTTTTTAATCCCTTAAATAGTTAATTTTTTACAGATATTTTTTCTGAATTCCGTAACGATTTTCATCAAAATTCTGCCTTATAATAAGTTAAAAATCAAATTTAGATGTCTTAATGAAGTCGAATTTTAAAATGCATACACAGTTTCCTTTTGAAGCAATATCAGGATTCTTCCTTATCAGTTTCGTGAATTTTGATCCAAAATTAAGTAGCCAAGGAGCATTTCAAACATTTAAAAAAAGCTGAAACATCATTATTGAGAAAAACATATTTAAAGTACATTAAAAGGCCAAAAAATTGTTTGTGGGCAAAATTAAATTAACTTCTAACTTTGCGTAAAATAATCTCAACTGCCTGCGGTTTTCTACGACTGACGTAGTACAAATTGCAGAAAATAATACACACAAAAAGAAATGTCGATTTTGGGGTCGATTTTTGCTCAAATAAAGGTCCACGTTCACCTTAAGAATAAAATTTTAATATAAACTATGTTTTTGCTTTTGTTTCACCTTTTCATGATTTAAGTCTTTATGCACTGAATTATGAATTCATGAAAATTTTATCTTCTAAAGCATTTTTCGTGAATTGTTTAAACTACATTAGAAGGTTTATATAATCATTTAATAAATTTTAGAAGGATTTTAGAAGGATTGAAGGATTTAGAAGGATTAATTACATTTGAATTTATAGGGATTTTGTGCAATATTTATAACCTCACTCAAATCTTTTATTTTAAATATTTTTCTTAGTAGTAGTTTGTAGAATTAGCAAATTTACAAACATAATGTTCTTACAATAGAAATATAGAAATATTTCCAAATTGAAAAATCTCGCCCCCCCCCGCCCACCAACGCCAAGAAAGCTGAAAAGATGCAAAGGCAAAAGAAATCATCCTTTTAAAAATATTTTTGTTTTGTGTAACCAATAATGCTTTTGGAACAAGATAGAGTAAGGTATCTATAACTCATTCTAAACTGTATTACAAGTAATCGATGTATTAAATGAATTTTATACCAAGTTATTTTAATGGTAACTTATAAGTACCGTCAGTAGATAAAGGGTTAAAAAGTATCTGACCCCTTAAAATGTGATACAACTGTGTTATGTTAGCACGCGTATCCAATACAACACTGTAAAAAAAAGGGACTAAAATACGGAAATTGTACTGTAAATCGAGACGCCAGTACTATTTCCGTATTTTAACGGTAAATTACATTACAAAATTCCCCGTTTTCTGGAATTTACGGGGTAAAACTTCCGTTAAAATACGGAAATAGTACTAGCCAGTACAATTTCCATATTTTAGCCCGATTTTTTTTTTTTTTTTTTTTTTTTTTTTTTTTTTACAGTGAATATTCGTTGTCTGAGTCCGAAAAATAGTGAAAAAAAAAAATCCTTAACAAAATGAATCGTTAGCCGAGGTGCTATATACTCTATTTTTCGGAAAAAACACTAATAGAAGGTAATTTTCGTGACAACCTCCCTTCCCCCCTATATTTAAATATTAAAAGAAGTTCAAAATTTGAAAATATGTTAACGTAGCTGGTATAAAAATAATAGCAACAGGACGAAATACTTGTTATACTACTGCTAAGGGAATATTGAAATGAATGATAAAAGTTTTACGTAGTTTAATAATGTAATCGATTTATGAAACATACGAAATATTTAAAATAAATTCAATAATTCTACCAAATTGTTGATGAAAGTGCTATTAAATAAAAACAAATGCCAAATTATCATAAAAAAGTCCTTCCGACCACTGCCGGGAGTAAGAGGTAGTTTTCATATTCCTTATTTTTTAAAAGCCAGCTTATATTATTCAAACACACGGAGCTCAAATTAGTGGAACCCGATTATAGAAGATTAAATACTAATTTTTGTCAATACTGAATATGAATGAAAATTTCGCGAAATTAATCAGCGTTATCAAAGCTGATTTTATTTAAAGTGATTTATATTTGGTCGTCAAATTCGGTGATATCTTGCAGTGCCCGCCATTTTAAAACAACATAATGGGTGCAACAAAATTAATCAATGAATTTGGTCGAGACGCGAGTTATCGCGTGACAAAAATCAGAATGTTTCAAAATGTCAGTCATGCTAGAAATTCAAAGTGTTATAACTCAGCCATTTTTTAAGATATAGACGAAACGAAAAATGCTCTGAAATCTTTGTATCAATGTCAAAACCATAAGAAAAAACTCTTTTTCAATTTATAATTTTTTGTACTTCATTTTAAATTAAAAAAAATATATATATATATAATAATGGCCGCCATTTTGAAACAAGATGGCGGATTAAGTTGGCCAACGTACTCTGTCGAGACATTGGTATATATTATGTACACAGCAAGTTATATTCAAATCCGTTCATAAATACGCGTGTTATCGCGTGACAAAAATCAGATCGTTTCAAAATGTCAGCCACACTAGAATTTCAAAGTGCTATAACTCAACCGTTTTTAAAGATATAGACGAAACAAAAAATGCGAATCTTTGTATCAAGATCCCAGCGGGATCTTTGTATCAAGCTCAAATACATAAGAAAAAAATCTTTCACAATTTCTAATTTTTTTGTACCTCATTTTAAATTTAAATTTTTTTTTAAATTTTTAAATGGCCGTCATTTTGAAACAAGATGACGTATGAAGCTGCCAACGAACTCGGTCGAGACATTGCTATGTACTATGCACATGCCTTGTCACATCCAAATCGGTTCACAAAAACGCGTATTATCGCGTGACAAAAATCAGATCGTTTCTTCAGAGCGACTTCGTTAAATAGAGGTCCGACTGTACTACAATCATGATATAAAACGATCAATAAGAAAGCGGAAATGTAAAATTAATAACACTACGACGGGGTCCTGAAAAATGTACTTCTTATTCTAAAAAACTTACACAAGAACAAGAATAAACCGTTCAAGAGCACCATTTCATGAAATCGTGTTTAATATTTAACACAGTTTAACCCTTTATGTACTGAATTATGAATTCATGAAAATTTTATCTTCTAAAGCATTTTCCGTCAATTGTTTAAACTACATTAGAAGATTTACATCCTCATTTAACAAATTTTAGAAGGATTTTAGAAGGATTGAAGGATTTAGAAGGATTCATTAAATTTGAATTTAGAAGGATTTTGTACAATATTTATAACCCCACTCAAATCTTTTATTTTAAAAATTTGTTTAGTATTTTGTAGAATTAGAAAATGTACAAATATAATGTTCTTACAATAGAAATATAGAAATATTTCCGAATTGAAAAATTCTCCCCCCTCCCACCAAATGCCAAGAAAGCTGAAAAGATACAAAGGCAAAAGAAATCATCCTTTTAAAATATTTGTGTTGTGTAACCAATAATGCTTTTGGAACAAGATAAAGTAATGTATCTATAACTCATTATAAACTGTAATACGACTAATCGATGTCTTAAATGAATTTTATAATAAGTTATTTTAATGGTACTTATAAGTACCATCAGTAGATAAAGTGTTAATAGTTCTTAAAAGTTTTTTTATGCTATAGAAATTTCTTACATTCATAAAAATACATAACTATAAAAATTAAATCGTCAATAGTAAAATATTAGATATTATGTAATGTAATATCTAAAAAAAAATTCACTTGTGACTCTGACGTTGAGTCTTGAGTCCCTTCCCCCTGATCTGAAGATTTCCTAGTTTTTATTTCATGTCCATGCCACAAAGATAGGGGGATAGATAAAGGGTTAATAGTTCTTAAAAGTTTTTTTTATGCTATAGAAATTTCTTACATTCATAAAAATACATAACTATAAAAATTAAACCGTGAATTGTAAAATATTAGATATTATGTAATGTAATATCTAAAAAAAAATTCACTTGCGACTCTGACGTTGAGTCTTGAGTCCCTTCCCCCTGATCTGAAGATTTCCTGGTTTTTTTTTTCATGCCCATGCCACAAAGTACATTTTAATAATGTTTTCAACAAGTCTTTTCTAGTTCCAAGCACATAAAGCATCGAGCATTGCTATCAGATAAAGTTATTAATTTAGTGATAATTGGATTCAAAGATTTTTTTTTAAATTTCAGAAATATTTTAAATCAATTTTAAATAATTTTATGACCAAATTAGACCTAAATATTTAGGCATCGAGGTATACTGGAAAGCACTTTACATGTAAAATGTTTATGATATTTAACTAAATTATTATTTTTATTTAAATTGTTTTTACAATGGTTTACTGAAACAATACTCTACTGTGGAATTTTGTTTCATCCTTATTTTGAAAGTTTCATTTTCTGCTTTTCCTACTTCCTTAAACATAATACATTAATTAAGTTATTATGAAAAGGATGTTTCATCTATTTCTGGTTTTTGTTTTTTAATCACGTTTTCTAAAGTAGACGTAAAAATAATTAGAAACATCACGAAAAAGAAATATCATCCTGCGCCACACATACATTATGAAACATTTTCCAACACTTCCAAAAACACAACTTTATCTTTTGATACGTTTAAGGGGACAAGGGACCTTCAAACTCATTTTTTGACACTCCCAAACAACACTTCCAAAAACACAATTTTCACTTTTGATACGTTTAAGGGGACAAGGGACCTTCAAACTCACTTTTTGACACTCCCAAACAACACTCCCAAAAACACAATTTTCTCTTTTGATACGTTTAAGGGGACAAGGGACCTTCAAACTCACTTTTTGACACTCCCAAACAACACTTCCAAAAACACAACTTTCTCTTTTGATACGTTCAAGGGGACAAGGGACCTTCAAACTCATTTTTTGACACTCCTAAACAACACTTCCAAAAACACAACTTTATCTTTTGATACGTTTAAGGGGACAAGGGACCTTCAAACTCATTTTTTTATTATTTTAAATTGCATCTTAAATACTATTCAATTCTATATGAATTATGGCATATAGTTATCACACAAAGAAAAAAAATGGAGAAAAATATTTAATTTTCTTGAATATTTTAAGCGCTATCAAGAACATTCAAACTTCACTCCATATCAATTAAAATCCCCCATATTTTTTATGACAGTTTGGTTTACATATACAAATAAAACTGTGCTTAGTTTTTTTTAAACTAAATATAATTGGAAAGTTAAAGGTAGTTAAGTACAGAAAAAGAATGTAAAAATGCTGAAAACTTCATAAAATTTAAAAAATATTTTTTTCTTACCTTTATTTTCAAGTATATAAAATTCAATGCATAGTTTTATTTATATATCTAAACCAAACTGGCATAAAAAAAAAATAAAAAAAATCGGTATTTTAATTGATATGAAGTGAGGTTGGGACATTTTGAAAGTTCTTGATAACGCTTTACCCATTTATGCCTGAATTTTTGTTTTCTCAAATTTGTTGGTAAAATCAGTTTAAAATGTTGCAAAATGAACTGGAAAAATACTAAAAAAATTACACTAAAATATATTTGCATTTATTTGATAAAATGTAAACGTATTAAATATGGGAATATCAATATGTGGAAAAATGCATAATTATATGTTTGGTCTAAATTTATATAAATTAAGCTTTTAAATTGTATGTTATATACTATAATTAGTATTTTTATGAATTCTTAAAAATATATTTATTTCCTTACAGAGAATAATAACATTATAAGTATAATTAATAATAAATTAAGAATAATCGCATTTGAGGCTAGAAAACAATTTATTTCAAAATTATCTTGAAAAGGACTTTACATCAATAACTGTCCTCTAAATGTCTAATAGAAATATGTACCAATTTACGCCTAGCGCCTTATATTTTGTACGTTACGAACATGCATAAAAAATAGGCTTGATCATATAATTTCGCAATTTTATAAAATACGTATTTCAAAGAAATCTACAAGCTGAGATTATGACTTATTTATTTCGATTCTTGATTAAAAAAAAAAAAAAATACAGATAAACTTACTTTTTACATTTCGCTATCTTGAAAAATGAAAAATCTATAAACACACGCAAAAAAGGCCATCATTTAAGCAAATAAATATCAATCTTATGCTGTCATCTCTCGGTAATAGATAAAGACATTTATAGACAATTACTTCATACAATTTTCATGTTGTAAAGAAGAAGAAAATTATAAAAAAATATTAAAATTCGAAACGTCCCAAAAATGGGACGCTAGGCATAAATGGGTTAAAATATTCAGAAAAATTCCTTATTTTTCTTAATTTTTTAAAAAATTTCTTGTATGATAAATATTTGCCATAATTCATATAGTGTGCCCTTGAATAGTGTTTAAGGTGCAATTTAAAAAATGAAATAAAACATGAGTTTGAAGCTCCCTTGTCTCCTCAAAGAAGAAAGCGCACGATACAATAGAAAACCCATTTTCAGTTATTATTGTCCATAGTCGGTAAGGTAATTCGAATTTATTTGTACAGTCTTGCGCATGATCTATGACTTTTTTTTTACACACCTCACAGTACGCTCAAATTTAATTGAACTAAAAAATGCATAACCCAGTAGAAATTTCATTTTTAACAATTTCCGCCCAATAACTGTAATATATTCATATGGTTTTTTGCGCCCTGTATATGATATTTTTATACACACCCAATAGTATGCTAACATTTAATTCAGATAATAACAAGATTAATCATTTATTAAAAAATATTTTCGTTTTTGGTAATTATTTATTTTAAAAGTAAAAGTAATTACGAAAAGATTAATTATAAAGATAATATATATATAATCGTTTATTCTTATTATTAAAAAAATAAATAATAAATTATCTTGTATAAACCTGATCAATATAAATTAAAAAATAAAAACAGGGGAGAATGGGGAGGGATGACATATTTTTTATAAAATGATTTTTTACTTTTTAAATATCGAACCTAGAATAAAGTTTCATGTATCATTTTATTCCTTATAGAATCAGTTATGAAAATAAAATTGCGGCGTAAGTGTAATAGAAACTTGAAAAATGATTGATTTTAATAATGAGAAAATTATGGGTCAAGACTCCTCACATACGGTAGGCTTGACCCACTATACGGAAGGCTTGGCTCATTTTATTTATATTAAAATATTTATTAAGGGAAATAAAATCAGTTTAAGAAAAGGCAGAATAACTTTATGCTACATGGTTTAATTATTCTAAAAAAATATTTGGGAAAATGTGATGCATAAACAAACCTTCTTAGACGGAATTGAAGGCACATGGGAAAAAGTCCGTTTTAAACACCCACTTTTTGTGACGCTCGACGTGGAAACGCCAGTTACCGCATACTTTTGCTTCATCTCATTCACTGTAAAAAAAAAAAGAAAAAAACACGGATTGAAAAACGGAGATTCTACTGGCAATCGAGTCGCCAGTACTATTTCCGTATTTTAAGGGAAATTTCCCTCCATAAATTCCAGAAATCCGCATTTTTACGGAAATTTTCTCCCATAAATTACAGAAAATTTTCATTTTTTCTGGAATTTATGGGGGAAATTTTCCGTAAAAATACGGAAATAGTACTGGCGTCTCGATTGCCAGTAGTATCTCCGTTTTCTTTTCCTTTCTTTTTCTTTCTTTTCTTTTTTTTTTTTTTTTACAGTTTTGTGTTCATCTTGGTGGAATTTGTCTACATACCTTCCTAAACTGTTTTGATCAATGTTATGTTCTTTTGCAGAAGCATGAAAACTTAACATTTCTTAAGGCTGTTGCTTTCATCCTTTCTAGCCTTTTCCATTCTTTCTATTTACCTACTTTGGGTACTATTTAAATGACATACAAGTTCCTATCAACATTCCAATTTATATTTCATTAAATGTTTTCTTGCTTCTGAAGTAATTTTTTACATCTTCCTTTAATCAATTAAAAAAAAAAATTATTTTTTATCACCCTATTTTACTGCAGCTTTACAGAATAAATTTGCATTATTTTAGAAATAAAACCATTAACATTCATTATGTACGGTGTATAATAAAAATATTTCCAAAAACACTTAATTAACTTTCCTACCCTGAATGGGTCTAATCGACCCATTTCTATAATTCGTTTCATTCAGTTTGAACCAGAAATTTCTTTATGAAAGTAAAATAAATAGCAATCGCAACAACTAAGTTAAATAGATATTTTAAATAATTTTAAATAAAAATTCCGATGTGAAATGTTTTTATGAAGGTTGAGTAAAATTTCAACAGGGTAGGAAGGTGGTTAAGAGAGCTTTGATCTGGTCAACCCTCCTTCACATTGATTGGGTCAAGCTTCCCACATAGACACTTTTTAAATTATAGCACATGGTTATGTTTAGCCTAATTTACTATGCAATCTTTATGCCTGGAATGAAAGCTCAATATTTCTGAATTACCTAAAACCTACTTACTTAAATTTCTATGATATACTTTATCTGAGAAAATCTTACAAAATGTTAAAAAAAAAAAAAACAAAAAAAAAACATTTTTTGTTGAAATTTTTTAACTGAATTTTCCTGTTTCAGTTAGCTTCACGAAACAAAGACTATTGTTTGAGCATTTCAGTAGCTTTGGTTGCCACCTATTGGCAAAACTCTGAAATTCTTTTAAATATGAAAACTGATGGGTAGGTTAACCCTCTGCAGTCTCCCCTATATTAAACATGTTAAAACGTTCTGGCTGGTATGGGCTTCACCCGTGGGCCGGCCGGTAGACAAATTTTCAAACAGGCTGTGTCTGGGTCGAGCTGATAAAAAAATTAAGCGGGCTGACCGGCTCAATATATCAAATTTTAATAAGTCAACAAAATATGTTTATAATATTTTCAATGGATCTGGCTGCGCCGAGAATAAGTTATAAATGTGCTGCACGAGCCGATGCTAGTTTGACAAAATCAATACAGAAATTCAACATGTCCAGTGTACAGATCTACATCCGATAGCTACATCATGTCTGAGCCCGGGCTTAATCTTTTCAGGCTTACATTTCTTTCTACACACTCGGTCCGGGCCGGACCTGGACTTAATAGTTCGCAAAGCACGACGTGCAGCATTTTTTTTATTTACTTTATTTATTTTGGTAAAAATAATAGTGATAATGAATTTTTGCTAATGAAATCTTTGGAAATATAATTAATAAATTACAGATAAATATTTAAAAAAAAATCTACATTTTTTTATTATACAGCTTTAAAAGTTACGATGTTTTAACCGTCATTTTTTTTTCTTTTATTCTAAACTAAATTAATTTTTTTTTAATGAGAATTTATTTGAATGTAAGAGTCTATGTGACTGTTAAAGTATTTTGTATTCTATGGCTTTCGGATACATAGTGTGAAATATACTGTAAAACTTTCACATAAATATGTGTGCAGTATTCTATAAAAGAATATTAATTATATGTAAAGAAAAATTTGATTTTATTTATTTATTTAGCTTTTAATTAATTTATTTTTCCAGAAATTGATTCGTACTGAGCATGATTTCATTGATTTTTGCACGGGCCTGACAGAGGCCTGGAAATTTCGACCCGTACAGCACTCTAGAACATCGTGTATAGCAAATATTTAGGAATAAACGTTTTATGCTGTAGCCATAATAAGTTGAACATTTAGACTGTTAAAAAAGAATTTAAATAAACGGAAAAAAAGAAAGAAGAAACCTTTAAAAATTATTTATACAAAATATTTTAAACTTCATATGAGCAATTATCTGACTTACCGTAGTTTAAGGAATTCACTGCTATACTTAATAAACAAATAACTGAGGCATGTAGATACTTTTTAGGAAACTGGATCATAATAGAATCCTGTAAATAAATTAACATAATCAGAGGAATGTCTTCTAAATAATAATAATAATAGGGGAGACAGGAGTAATTAGGGTCACTTTTTGACAATTTGAACTTTGACAATTAATTGCCAGAGAATGAAGTGTGTTACATGCTAATATTATGTATAATTTTACTCAGTAGGTAGTTGTCTCTTAAAATGTGTAAAGAATTATTTTCAGTGTACTATGTTACCTGGTACAAGTGTATTTTTCAAAAAACACCTCTTTGATTGCAATTACCCCATGAAATGGGTAATTGGGATCAGTGGTATTTTCTCTCATACCTTAGAAGATACACAGTCATGGGTAAATGAGATTAACAGATCTCGGTATGGGCTTCACAGCAAGTTAGTTTTGGTTTTACAACTACAACTATTCTCAGAGATACAGTACTGGAAAGATAAGTACGCTGGGGAAAAAAAAGTTTTTAAAGGGATTTTCAATATTAAGGTAACTGTAGGATAGATGGGCATAGAGGAGAGATGGCCAGACTAACTATCTCCAAAACTTGATCATAGATTGCAATATAAACATTGTTGGTATGGAATAGTTCAACGAGTTTATTTATTGCGACGTGCAGTTGTGTTTTTCGATTATAAAAAGTAAGTGTAATTTTAATGTAAATTAAATAGGTGGTTGAATATTTTTTTTGTCTTAGGTATCTGAATGTTTTGCAGTACGTACGTTATATATATTTTTTACTATATGGACTTTTAAGGCACATATATAATCTTATCTTTACTTCTAAGACTAAAACAAAGACGTACAATGGCTATTGATGCTTTAAATTGGGCGACCATCAGTCCTTCAATTTTAGGAGAGATGGCCACAATAAATCGAGGAGAGATGGCCACCTTTAATCAATATTTCAAAATTATATTTAGTGATGGTTTTAACTAAATATAATTAAATTTAAAATAAATATATAACGTTTACGTTAATAAATATATTAATTGATACAATTATTTAAATTTTAACTAATATAAATATTTTAATAATAATAATATAATAAGACCTAACGATTTATTTGCTTCAGAAAATACTGAAAAACGTCGGAAATTTTCATAACAGAAACTGATAAAGTTGATAAATAAACTAAATTAACGTAATAAATCTACAATTAACGTGAGGAAAAAAAAAAACAAAAAAAAAAAACACGACAATTCCAGTAGCAAAGAAAACGAAATACATTTAAATTATCAGATTCTACAGATTCCGAGTAAGTAGAATTGGATTAGGATCACTGTGTTGGTTGTGCAAAACAATATAATATCACATCCAAAAAGAATGTCTGGATACAATGCATAAGGTACCTGAAGTGGTTCCATGAAACGTGTATAAATTATCCAGACCTTTGAAAAGCAAGTGGTAAGACTTTACGAAAAGTGAAGTATTGAAATTATACTTCAAATTTTGTTTATTCGAATTTTCTTCACTGATTTTCCATCATATAACTGCATCTTTACAAATTTCTATATGTTTTTGATGATTAACTGTATGAAATGTGTTATATTTTTGCTATTTAAATTAACTTTTTCTTTCTTTTATTGGATGACCATATCTCCTCGGCTTGAAGGAGAGATGGCACCAGGATTCGAACGTGGGACTGCAGCGTATCGTGCTATTGCTCTAACACTAAGCTACCCTGGCCGATATCCTAGTTTGGAAATTTCTCACTTTTAAACAATTCATACGTTAATTTATGCGCTTTAATATCTATTAAAATGGTTAAAAACCATGTACGATTTTATTAAAAAACACGACATTTTATCCGTTTTTCATGGAATGGTCCTATGAATGATTTCTTCCCATAGACCATGTTGTAACGTATTTCTTTGGTGTTTTCCTGTAAACGAACTATAAATGCTACGCAATCCATTTTCAATAGTGAATGTCCTATGTTAAACTTCAATGTATACACCAAGTTCAAAGTAATCCAAGTATATTTACGCGAGTTAGAGCACTGCCAGGCAAACTAAAATAATAAATATTTTCCAGCTGTGTTGGAAATTAAAAAAAAAAAAAAAAAAAAACACGCAAATATTAATCATTTTAAAGAAAAAGCTCTTTAAAACAATTTTTTTTTCTTTCTAAAGTAGTAACAGTAAACTGTCAAAACAGACAAAACATGTCAAAACTGCCGCGTTGTGCACACCTGCTCTAGATAAAAGTTTATTTTAGTATTTCTTTTATTCATGTAAGTTTAATTATTTCTTATGTATAGTCAGTCTCTTTAACATTTTTGGAAAAAATACTGAAAATATAATAAAAATTTTAAGTATTTAAAAAAGAGTGCATATCAAGTATTTATATTTTGTTGAATGTTTATAGAAATAATGTACATATTTTTTCTTAAAGTACTATGCTCTTAAAGCTGAAACATTCTTCTAATCAATGGTGTAATTTGTTTTTAAAAATATGAACATTAACTCTTTCAAATATACCGGGAAACGAAGGTCGTTTCGCGCCTCACGGAGACGGTATTTTGTTCTACTCTAAAAGTAACTAAACGTCTGCATTTTAGCACAATCTTTTTGGAGCATCTCACCAGATTTACATCACCTACAAAAATTTTGGAAAGTTCGGGCGGATAGAAATATTTTTTACAAAATGTGTGAAAATGTCGACGAAAGGAGTAAAAACCTGAGTGTCTTTTCGGGGTTTCGCTCGCTTTCGGTACGCATAGACTCCAAAAATCAAATTGCGCAAAATAGTATATACTTTCAATTCAATATTTTTTCCCGATTTTTTCATTCAGAAATATAAATTCAGACAAAATGGAGTTAAAGATATAAAATCATACAAATTTGAGGTTCATTTAAGGATCATTCATCACGGGCCCGGGAAACGCCAGCAAGGTCAGCTAGTTTTTAATAAAAAATATGCTATTTTTTTATGTGTTTTGAAATATTTCAGTTAATTTTGAAGATATTGTAAAACTTTTAGTTCAGTGTACAAGTAAGTGTAATAATAGCATGTAATAGAAAGGAGATTGAAATGTATTTAGTTGAATTGAGTTGTACGCTGTCTGGTATAAGAATGAAATTTTGCTAAAAAATGGCAAAAAACCCAAATCTTTTAAAATGTTATGAAGATATTGCTGGGATTGTACGTTTTTTCATTATTCTGTATTACAATTGAGCTAAAAATATGTGTATTTATTCAATAATGTACATTTTTTTAAAAGAGCTCCGAACGTAAGCAGATACCTTAAAATACTTAGAAGAGTTAGAAGTGATTAATACGTGCAAACCACTTAAATGATTAAAAATATCAGAATACAAGGCTCCAAAATGGTTCCCTTTTTGAATACCAGTTCTTTCTAAGAAAACTCTTCGTGGTAGCTTTTTACAACTTTTGCAATGGAAATAATTTGCAAAAGCAGGTTTCTACAAGAAATATCTAAAAAGGAATTTTTTCTTGGAAAATACCTGGTATTCAAAAAGAAGGATTTTTGGGAGCTCCGAGAGGCAGATAGCATAAAATACTTATAGAAACGATTAATACAGGCAAACCACTTAAAGGATTAAAAATATCAGAATACAGGGATCCCAAATGGTTCTCTTTTTGAATACCACTTTTTTCTGAGAAAACTCTTCGTGGTAGGTTTCTACAAAATTTGCAATGAAAATAATTTCCAAAAGCAGGTTTCTACAAAATTTGCAAGAAAAATCTAAAAAAGAATTTTTTTTTCCCTTAGAAAATATCTGGTATTGAAAAAGCGGAATTTTTGGGAACCCCGAGAGGCAGATACCTTAAAATACTTAGAAGCTGTTAATACGGGTAAACCATTTAAAGGATTAAAAATATCAGAATACAGGGCTCCCAAATATGGTTTCTTGTTTGAAAAACAGTTTTTTTTTTTTTTTTTTAAGAAAACTTTTCGTGGGAGGTTTCTACAACATTTGCAATAGGAATAACTTTCAAAAGAAGGTTTCAACAAAATTTGCAAGAAAAATCCAAAAGGGATTTTTTTTCTTAGAAAATATCTGGTCTCAAACAGCGGATTTTTTGAGAGCTCCGAGAGGCAGGTACCTTAAAATACTTTGAAGCTGTTAATACGGGCAAGGATTAGAAATATCAGAATACAGGGCTCTCAAATATGGAAACCTTCTTGTTTGAGAACCAGTTTTTTCTAAGAAAACTCTTCGTGGTAGGTTTCTACAACATTTGCAATAGGAATAACTTTCAAAAGGAAGTTTCTTCAAAATTTGTAAGAAAAATCTAAAAAGAAATTTGTTTCTTAGATAATATTTGGTCTCAAAAAGCGGATTTTTTGGGAGCTCCGAGAAATAGATACCTTAAAATACTTAGAAACTATTAATACGGACAAACCACTTAAGGGATTAAAAATATCAGAATACAAGGCTCTCAAATATGGAAACATTGTTTGAAAACCAGTTTTTTCTAAGAAAACTCTTCGTGGTAGGTTACTGCAACACTTGCAATAGGGATAACTTTCAAAAGCAGGTTTCTACAAAATTTGCAAGAAAAATCTAAAAAGAAATTTTTTTCTTAGAAAGTATCTGGTCTCAAAAAGCGGATATTTTGGGAGCTCCGAGACGCAGATACCTTAAAATACTTAGAAGCTATTAATACGGACAAACCGCTTAAAGGATTAATAATATCAGAATACAGAGCTCTCAAATATGGAAACCTCCTTGTTTGAAAACAAGTTTTTTTTTTTTTTTTTTTTTTAAGAAAACTCTTCGTGGTAGGTTTGTACAACATTTGCAATAGGAATAACTTTCAAAAGGGGTTTTTTACGAAATTTGCATGAAAAATCTAAAAATAAATTTTTTACTTAGAAAATATCTGGTCTCAAAAAGCAGGTTTTTTGGGAGCTTCGAGAGGCAGATACCTTAAAATACTTAGAAGCTATTTATATGGGCAAACCACTTTAAGGATTAAAAATATCAGAATACAGGGCTCCCATATGGTTCCTTTTTTTAATACCAATTTTTTCGAAGAAAACATTTCGTGGTAGGTTTCTACAAAATTTGCAATCGAAATAACTTTCAAAAACAGGTTTCTACAAAATTTGTAAGAAAAATCTAAAAAGGAATTTTTTCTTAGAAAATGTCTGGTTCAAAAAGCGGATTTCATGGAAACTCCGAAAGGCAGATACTTTAAAATACTTACAAGCTATTCATACGGTCAAACCACTTTAAGGATTAAAATATCAGAATACAGAATGGTACTCAAATGGTACCTTTTTTATATAGCAGTTTTTTCGAAGAAAACTCTTCGTGGTAGGTTTTTACAACATTTGCAATAGAAATATAATTTCCAAAAGCAGGTTTCTACAAAATTTGTAAGAAAAATCTAAAAAGAATTTTTTCTTAGCAAATACCTGGTATTCAAAAAGCTGGTTTTTTGGGAGCTCCGAGAAGCAGGTACCTTAAAATACTTAGAAGCTATTAATACGGGCAAACTAGAGGTCTGCACGGGCCGGAATTTCCAGGCCCGGGCCCGGCCCGGCCCGAACGAAAGCTATTTTGGCCCGGCCCGGCCCGGTGTAAAAATTGGAAGTTCGGCCCGAGCCCGGCCCGGCCCGGCCCGTGCAAAAATCAGTGAAAGCAGGCCCGGCCCGACACAATTTCTACCAAAAAAAAACAAAAAAAAAAAAAGTTTTTTCTCAACATACAGTTACGATTCTTTTAATGAATACTACATACATATTTATGGGAACATTTTACAGTATATTTTGCATTACTATGATGTTCGCAAAACAGAAAACACACAATAGTAAACATTAACGATTACTTACAGTGTTTTAGTCATCGTGTCTACAGACATTTCAAAATGGAAATAAGGATTCATTAAAAGATTAATGTAGTTCATCAGAATAAAGGATTAAAAACATAACTTTTGAAGCTGTATAATAAAAAGTAAATTTGTGAAAATATTTCTCTCATTTTTAAAGCTTTTCTCAAATCCAAAGGAGCTACATTTCGACACATTTATGAATTTTTTTCTTTTCGGAAACGCGTAAGATTGGCAGGTATCCTTATTCAGAAACTATGTAAATGTCACTTTTTTTTCATAGATAAAAGCAATATATCTTTCTGAAAATACTGTCAAAGTTAGCGTTTTGAATCGAATTTCCGAAAGCGATAGCACAAGCACAGGAAAGGAGAAAAACGTACAGTCTCGTGACAGGAATCTCTGTTATCTCTGTAAGTAATTTATCAAATATGGAAAAAGCTATTCGCTTCCAAATGCCTTCAATAGGCAGGCCTGTCAATTTTATGCCTTTATAGTTAAAAATTTTGTCAGAAAATGTGTCTGAAAGCTTCGCATTGTTGAGCAGTGAATATGAGAACCACCTTAAGGTATATTTCCAAAGATACTGTTAAGAGAAGTTCATTATCACGATTAATACTACAAAACACAATGACTGTTCTACGCATCCTGAAATCGATTAAGACCAGTTCCGTCCCAGCACGAGTCAGCTGAAAAAAAATTAAACTCGGAATCAGACATCTTGCAACTGTACTATGCCGATCTCTACGATGGACATGTTACATTTCTGTATTGATGTTGTTAAACTCGCATCGACTCGTGACGCACATTTATACTTCTCGAGAAAACCATATTCATTGAAAATGGCTCGTATTTTATCTGCTCCGCTTAAATTCTTATATCGGGCCGATAGGCCCGATTAATATTTTTGCCGGGCCGGCCCGTTTATTTTGTCTGTCGGCCCGGCCCGGCCCGTTGAAAAAATTGTCCTAATTCTGCCGGCCCGCGGGCCGGGCCGGGTACGGGCCTCGGGCCAAGCCCGGGCCCGTGCAGACCTCTAGGGCAAACCACTTAAAGGATTAAAAATATCGGAACACAGATCTCCCAAATGGTTCCTTTTTTGAATACCAGTTTTTTCTAAGAAAACCCTTCCAAAAGCAAATTTCTACAAAATTTGCAAGACAATTCTAAAAAGAAATTTTCTTAGAAAATACCTGGTATTCAAAAAGCGAATTTTTTGTGAGTCCCGAGAATACTACACTATATGGCCAAAGGTGACCGGTCACTTGCAATTTTAGACGTTTTGTCAAATATCTAGAAAAATACATGCGAAATTAACCTGAAACTGCAGGTGTGTGAACAGTATAGTATAAGTCATATATTTTTTGGTTCCGGCCCAAGGGGCCCGGTTCAAATCAAACAATAAGAAAACCATTAATCATTCTCCCCCACCTCGCATCGGGAGAAAAACTAATCCTTTCTTTGAAATAGTGGATTTGCCTCGGGATGATCCATATAAGCATCCATTTTGTTGCCTGGATGGAGTGGAATTGGGTTTTTTAATTTATGTATCAGGTACACTTATGGGCACGCACATGTTCAAGAAATATGCGCCAATTTAGCTAATGTGTTAGTACTACGTATGCTTCTCTAATAAAAGGGACTCATTCTGTAATCTTTCTGAGAGAATTTTTTTTTCTTTTCTGATACTTTTTCTTTGTAAATAACTATATGCGTTAACTAAGTGCTATCTATTTTCATATGGTGACAAATTTCATAAATAAATGGTACACTATCAAGTAAATCTGAAGATATTAAAGTGCAGTCGAACAAAAGAAAGAAAGAAGGAAAGAGATACATTTTAATCACCCCATTGTACAATAAAAAAAAAGGAATAGGCAGTTTTCTAGTTCCGATTCTTTAAACAACACCGACTTCATTGGTGTCAGATCTTTAATCATACAATAGTCAATTATTTGTTACTATATAAGCTTTTAAAAGCACAAAGGCTGTTTGCTCTTTTCCAAAATGCATTTCAGTTAAAAGTGGAATAATCTGGAAGCACTTTTAAGCAAATGTCAACTTCATGTCATTCATCGGATTGTTCCGACAACCTCTCAATGTGGCAAATATTGCTGTCGTTAGTTTATTGATACGCGATTAATAAATAGCGACTTATAAGTTTACAAAGGGTTTCAAATGCTTTTCTTGGAGAATATAGCAAAAACAAAATTTCACTTCCGGCTGTAAATTCTTAAATCTATAACCTAAATACCACAAGAAAAAAAAAATGCTAATTAAAAAAGCAATACATTTCTTTAAAATGTACTTCAAAACAGTAATGTGGCATGAATTGCCAAATATAATAAGGAAGGGTGAAACGAAGTTAATTTTCTCTCTATATACATGAAATATTTTTTAGATAAAAAAAAATTGATTCAGTTGATTTTTGATTCAGTTATCTGTACATAAATTTACACACGTACAAATCTGTATAAATCATGTATTCTTCTACATTAACAACATTCATTTGTCACGTACTTTTTAGTCACCGTAAGTACGTCTTTAAAAAACTAAAAATATGCGATTTTTTTTTTTTTTTCAATGCAGATGCAATCTTCTGTTAAGCATGCGATAATAAAACATATATATTGATTAAGCACGTTTTAGTCGAATATAGTTTAATTGAATATTCTGTATCATATAAATATATCAAACTGTAATGCTAAAATAATCTGTATCATATAAATATAACATAAATAATAACGCTAAAGTTTTATTATTTTCATAATAATGCAGTACTTAGCATTATATGCTAAATAATTAGTATGAAAATAATTAAGAGCACAAGCGAAAACTGATAAAAGTGAAAACGAAGCATTTTTTTCAAACTCAGTTTAGAACTTAAAATTTTGAAACGAAAAAACTCATAGATTAAATCAACAATTCAGTGTGTAAACCAAACATTTCAACTAGAGATCGACCGAAAATTCGGTGTCGTTTTTGGCTCAAAATCTGAGTTTCGTTTTCGGCGAAAATGTTGCCAAAAATTCGGCCTCACCGAAACTCGTCCGAAATTATTTTTATTCCAAAAAGTCTCGTTTCTTCCTTTGGAAATTTTCAATATAACTCATTGATTTGAGCTGTATCGGCTCAAATGAGACACTCTTTATTTATTCCTGTGTATTTCACTGTTTATAATTATCAGTCATGACTGACTCAACATGTGAAATAAATTATAATGCAAGTAATACATGCATGACTAAACTTTGAAGACGCTTTTCACAAGCTCATTAAAAGCTGCAGACTTAACAGTAATAGATTTGAAACCGCAGAAGTGTTTCGAATACCCGTTGAATATAGTATAACGGAATAATATTACTATATTACAGTATAACAGATTATAATTTACAAAAATCTTTGTAAAAGGTAAATCGAGGTATGTATACCTAAAACATTTTTTAATTAGATGAAATTCATATAATTAGAGACTGATTTAATTATATTTTATTTTATATGAAAATAAAAAGTTTTGGCCAGAGGCACAGAGAGCCAACTATGGCCACACGTATAATAATTGCACGTATAATACACTTAAAAGTTAACACTTTCAAAACACTAAATAAAATTCTAAAAGTCTAAAACTTACAAGTTTCAGCTACCCTGTGGCCATCATCAGGGTCTTACTTCAGTTAAAAAGAGAAAAATACTTATTAGTTTGTAGAATTCAAAAGTTTACTTTTGAAACTTGTAGGTTTTAGACTTTTAGAATAGTATTTAATGTTTTGAAAGTGTTAACTTTTAAGTGTATTATACGTCTTTTAATAAATCTTTTTAATTATATTTGTGCGTTAATTTCAAAACATAATAATCCTTCAATTTATTTAATTACACATATAATTAATCAATAATTATGTATGTATTAATTACTTTAAAAAAATAGGACATTTTCGTTTTCGGCCGAAAATAGTAAGATTACCAAAGTTCGGTTTCAGTTTTTGTTTCGGTCTTAAAAACTCGTTTCGGTCAATCCTTAATTTCAACTAATATGTATAAAATTCAAATTGGATACTTGCTGAGACAGTCATAAATACGTTTTTATTATTAACAACACAAAACTGGCAAACGCGTTTTTATAAAAAAAAAATTACGAAATCTAATAGTGTTTTTCTTTTTCTTATAAAGGCAAACAAAGTGACAGAAAAGGGTGTCACAGTTGGCGATTTGAACGGAAGTTACCAAAAAAGTTGTTATAAGAGAGTAAACACCTGTAACTCGATTAAGAAAAATGATTTTTCATTTTTTGAAAAATGAAAAATAAAATTCGATTCCAAATCACTTGCATTCCGGCCCAGTTTCACGTTTTTACGTTAAAAGAAAGTCTGTGAATGTGCCGGAAAACCATTAGTTTAAAAACACCCTGATTCTTAAAAGTAAAAGCAAAATGTAGATATTGCTTGCCTACGCATTTTGAAACGTCCTTTATAAACCGACTAGAGGTCTGCCCGGGCTTGGCCCGAGGCCCGTACCCTGCCCGGCGGAATGAAGGTGAATTTTCAAACGGGCCGGGCCGGGCCGGGCCGGCAGAATTAGGACAATTTTTTCAACGGGCCGGGCCGGCAGACAAAACAAACGGGTCGGGCCAGGCCGGCAAAAAAATTGAACGGGCCTGCAGGGTCGGGCCGGGTCAGGCCGGCAAAAAAATTGAACGGGCCTTCAGGGTCGGGCCGGGTCGATAAAAAAAATTAATCGGGCCTATCGGCCCGATATAAGAATTCAAGTGAAGCAGATAAAATACGAGCCATTTTCAATGAATATGATTTTCTCGAGAAGTATAAATGTGCATCACGAGCCGATGCGAGTTTAACAACATCAATACAGAAATATAACATGTCCATGGTTGAGATCGGCATCGTACAGTTACTGGATGTCTGACTCCGGGTTTAATTTTTCTCAGCAGACTCGTGCCGGGACGAAACTGGTCTTAATCGATCTCAGGATGTGTAGGATAGGCATTATGTTTTGTAAGATTATTAATAGTGATAATGAACTTCTTTTAAGGGTGTTCTTTAATCCAAAAGGACAACTTTCTGACATAAGTTTTAATTTATTTTTGCTCGAAAATGCATGAAACAAGCTGGTGTTGTTGTTCAAAAACTAAGTAATTGAGCTGGTTTTTTCATTTTTTTGCAAACGCAATAGATCTTTCAGAAAAGAGTGTCAAAGTGGGCGTTTTGAACCGAATTTCCGCGCGAAGGGAGAAAGAGCACTCAAGAGCGGGCGAAAAACGTGTTTGTCACGTGATCGAATTCGCTTATAACTCAATAGGTAATTGATTGATCAAAAAATGGAAAAAACAGTTCAATTCCAAATCGCTTTCATGGCCAGGCTTTCCAATTTTATATCTTTCCGTTAAAAAATGAAATTGTAAATATGTCAAAACGTTTTGCGCTTGTTGAGGAGAGCAGTTAAGAATAGCCTTAACAGTATCTTTGGAAATATACCTTAAGGTGGTTCTCATAGTCAGTGCTCAACAATGCGAAACTTTTAGACACATTTTCTGACTCATTTTTAACTATAAAGGCATAAAATTGACAAGCCTGATTATTGAAGGCATTTGAAAATGAATAGCTTTCTCCATACTTGATAAATTATAGAGATAAAGGAGATTCTTGTCACGTGACTGTCACGTTTTTCTCTTTTCCTGTGCTATCGCTTGCGGAAATTCGATTCAAAACGCTAACTTTGGCAGTATTTTCAGAAAGATATATTGCTTTTATTTATAAAAAAAAACGACATTTACATAGTTTCTGAATAAGAATACCTGACAATCTTACGCGTTTCCAAAAAGAAATGAATTCATAAATGTGTCGAAATGTAGCTCCTTCGGATTTGAGAAAAGCCTTAAAAATGAGAGAAATATTTACACAAATCTACTTTTTATTATACAGCTTCAAAAATTATCATGTTTTTAATCCTTTATTCTGAACTACATTAATCTTTTAATGAATCCTTATTTGAATTTTGAAATGTCAGTAGAGACGATGACTAAAACACTGTAAGTAATCGTTAATGTTTACTGTTATGTGTTTTCTGTTTTGCGAACACATAGTAATCTAAAATGTACTGTAAAATGTTCCTATAAATATGTATGTAGTATTCATTAAAAGAATCTTAATTGTATGTCGAGAAAAACGGACTTTTTTGTAGAAACTGAGTCGGGCCAAACTTCCAATTTTTATACCGGGCCGGGAAAAGATAGCTTTCGTTCGGGCCGGGCCTGGAAATTCCGACCCGTGCAGACCTCTAAAAACCGACTGGAGTAAAATGTAAAAATATATATATATCTTTTTCAATTGTTGTTATTTGAACATGTGTGCGTATCTATCGGTTCGGTCCCTTCCTAATAAATAACTAAATAATTGTCAAATGTTAACTGTAATTCCTTCCAGCCAATTCTAATAAGCTCCTTGAAAAGCTAAGAAGGAATTAATTCTTAAAAATCAATGATGGTTTTAGAAAAATAAAAGTTCCCTTAGATTTAAAATATATATATATATATTTTTTTTCGAATAAAAGAAAATTTTCTTTATTTATTTTAATTCACCGACAAAAATACAAAATTTAAAGTTTTATTAATTGAACAAGTTTTAAAAAAGTTTTTCTCTTAAATAATAATTCAAAGTTTTTTTTTTTTTTTTTTTTTATGTACCAGAGGCTGTGCCCGTTACGAGCTAAGTCCTCAAAACCCTGTCCAAATCTCGCCGGATTGTTAAACATGGTAATTTGAGTTGTTTCAAAAATTAAAATCTGATTATAGTAGATTGAAGGATATTCCACAAATGAAAATGTAGTCATATTTAAAGGAATATTGTAACACATGAAATTGGCAGGTGTTTTCATGCAGATACTATGCGATCGAGTGTTTTCCATTTTTTAATAAAAGCAAAAGATCATTCATAAAATACTGTCAAAGGAAAACCTGTCGTCACGTGGAAAAAATCGCTTATAAATACATAAGTAACACATTGATCAACGATTAGTAAACACTATCCGATGCCAAATCGCTTCAGTAGTCATGCCTGCAAACGTCATGCTTTTGCATTTAAAAATGTGTCCATAAATATTTAAAAACTCCATGTTGTCGGAGGGACATATTTCTTTGATAAAGTCCTTAAAAGGTAACATAATCTTAGATTTCAGATTAGTTCGGATGATGAAACTGACACCATTTTCAAAAGAAAAGATCATTTTCATATATGGAACAAGTCATGATATGACTGTGTGATTGCGTCAGTATATGTCATATTCAATAAACTTTAGCTTGCATTTAAAGTTCCCAAAATTTATTAGTTTATTTCTAAATTTCTTTTCTTCTATCCCTTGAAATCAAAATTAAGCAATAAAACTAAAATCTGAAACATTTAAAAATAATTGATGGATATGATGCACTAATCTTAAACGCACAGACAATTCTGTTGGTGAAAATGACATAAATTCCAAAAAGAAAAAATGCCTTTTCATCAAAAAAAAAAAAAAAAAAATGTACATCAGCACAGATTGTTTAGAACAATATTTTAATTAAAATTGTATTATATAATTTTCATATTCCATTATAACGAAGTCTTTTTAAAGAAATGTACTTGATAAAACCTCTCAAAAAGAAAAAAAAAAAAGCAATTTAACAAATTACAACGACCGTGATCATACATTACGTACGCCATGAATTAAACATTCACATTCCTGGACCCATCATGAACAAATTTTAAAAGAAATTTCAGTTTTACAATTTTCAGTACTGTAAATGTTTAAACTTCTACGGAGCTGGTCATACATTACGTACGCCATGAATTAAACATTAATAGTGTTATTACACATAAAAATTGCAAGCGACAAAAATCGCCTGCGACTCGTCAGATTTCGTGAAACTTATGTATTATCCACCTGAAACTTACGTATTATCCAAGCATTTCATTGGATGTTCGGGAAAAGGCTTTTCCATCGTCCGATTTCCAAGAAATCTGACGACCCATTTTAAATGAAATTTCATTCTTAAACTTCTAAACATCCCACACTATTACTTTTTACACCGTCGTATAGAGAAAAAAATGTACTTTTAAATGCAATTTGTTTGGAAGCTGTATCTCAATTTGTTTCTGAGTTATTAAATTTTTTTTTTCTAGTTTTTATTACTTTTTTGTCATAGTAGCAACAGAAGTATCCATCTCTGTTGAAAGTAAAGGCAAATTACAGATTACTGTATAGACCAATCAGAAAACGAATAAAATGCAGATTCAACCAATAAAAAACTCCAGACGTGCTTTTGATTTCCTACCCTGACGAGGACAATAACCATTTTTCAAAATAGTTAAAAAAAAAAAAAAATAAAAAATAACTTCACGGATCGTAATTTTTGCAAAAACTTTGTGGCAGAGTTTAAATGAAACGGAACAAAAAGCTAAAATATCGTTTTTTTTTTTTTTTTTTTTTTAAGAAACACTACAGCAAGGAGTGATAGCTAATGTTAAACCTATGGGAGCTTCTTTTCGTAATTTCTGTAAAAACATTGTGGCAGAGTTTTAATGAAACGAAAAAAAAAGGCTAAAATATATGTTTAAAAAAGAGCGAAACATTACAGACGCAGTTTTTTACTTCAAGAACTTTTTTAAATTATTGTATTCCATTATAATGTAGTATTTTTAAAGAAATGTAGTATTTGATAAAAGTTCTCAACAAAAAAGAGAAAAAAAAAATACTTCACCAGGCTACAAAATGGATGCCCTGATATATCCCTGCAGATTAATCGAATGCGTTAATCCAAAGAGGAAAGCTCCCCGTTCCTTCACTTGACAGCCCGACACCACCCATCTTGACCTTTGAGGGGAGAGAGCGAGCAGCGTGGGTTTCCACGATATTTTTTCTCCCGAACCCCTTAGGGGACCGTCAACATATTGAAAAAGAACGAATATCTTTTGGATAACCCTGTAAAAACTAATGTAGCAAAAGCGTTCAAACTCGAGATTATTAATAAGTGGCTTATTGTAATATAATGTGTTCCTTTTTATGAGGATAGCATGTATACTCGCAGAGAAATTAAGGTTTTTATAAAAACAGTCCCAAATTTCGCTAAGTTTTTTGCTTATAATTTGCAGAGTTCTTAGTATAAAAAAAAGTTCTTTTCAGAAAATATGACAAACAGCATTGTACATAATACCTTGTGATCAGAATGAAAAAAATAATAAAAATTTTATGAAAAATGAGCAGGTTTACTAAATAATGATTCACTGCGCATGCTCGAACGTAATCAAAATATAATTTGCATAATGTGTTAGCTAAATGTATAGAGCAACTTTTGTGAAAGTCTCAGAAACATACTTTAAAAAGTCTGATAATAATCGTTTATAGAATAAGCTCAAAATCCGTTATTCCTAAAAGGAAGCAAAAAGATGAGAGGTTGTATCCAAATACAGTAGTACGTGCAATATTGTGTATGCTATATTGTCACTAATCAATGTATATATGGATACAACCCCTCATCTTTTTCCTTCGTTTTGGGAACAACGGATTTTGAGCTCATTCTATAAACGATTATTATCAGACTTTTCAAACTATGATTTTGAGAATTTTACAGAAGTTGCTCTATACATTTAGCTAACACATTATGCACATTATATTTTTATTGCATTCGCGCATGCGCAGTGAAACACTTTTTAGTAAACCTGCTCATTTTTCATCCAATTTTTACTATTTTTTTTAATTCTGATTGCAAAGTATTATGAGCAATGTTCTTCGTCATATTTTCTGAAAAGAACTTTTTTAATATTAAGAAGTCTGCAAATTATAAGTAAAAAATTTGGCGAAATTTGTACTTGTTTTTATAAAAACCTTAATTTCTCTATGAGTATACATGCTATCCTCATAAAAATAAACACATAATATTACAATAAGCCACTTATTAATAAACTCGAATTTGAACGCTTTTGCTGCATTAGTTTTTACAGGGTTATCTAAAAGATATTCGTTCTTTTTCAATTTGTTGGCGGTCCTCTATGGGCTTTCAGGAAAAAATCTTTGCGGAAATATATGACCTATACTATATTGTTTACACACCTGCAGTTTCAGGTTAATTCCTCATGTATTTTTCTAGATATTTAACAAAGCGTCTAAAATCGCAAGTGACCGGTCACCTTTGGCCATATAGTGATTTGGCCATAATATACGTTTACATTTATGCCGATTTTTATCAGACATTACTTGTACGAAACAATGGATATGTGGATAGTATGCTTGTCTGTGCTATACTCGTTAAACAGCCACAATTTAGTTACTTAGATACATTTTAATTCAATATTTAAAAAAACACATCCACTATTGTTTCACAGAATAATCATATCATTTCACACCTAACTTTCAAAAACAATACTTTGTGTTTAATAAAAATCCAGTATATTTCCAAAAACACTACTCATATGTGGATCTGTGATTAAAAGAAGAATAATAAAAAAATGATTATTTTTCGGAATCTCTTTTTCAAAGTTCATTAAAAAAATTATTTGTGTGTGTTTTTAAAACTATTATAAAATTCATAAAAGAAATACTATTGCAAGTGATTATATTGCTAGTGAAGTGGGAAATGCCAGTTTATTCTATGAAACAATAGTGAATGTACATAAATATCGAATTAAAATGTATCTAAGTAACTAAATTATAATTTTTTTAACGAGTATATCTTAGACAAGCATGATATCTCATTGTTTGGACAAGTAACGCCTGATAAAAAACGGTATAAATGCAAACGTATAATATAATACAGGCATTAAACTAAACAACTTTTTCTTAAAATAAATAAACATTGTTTAACGCCTGATATACAAAATTTAAAAATAAAAAATGTATTACAATTCATCAGACATACAAGTAAAAATTACATAAATACATATACAATTAAAAATGCAAAAGTTTCGGGCTAAGTTTTAGCCCCTCATCAGTGCAATAATATTTAAATGACCCGAAAACTATATATCATGTTTACAGTTAATGAATCCTGTGCAGTTCCACCTGAATACACAGCATTGCTTTGATATGGTTCTTTAAACTTTCTTTAATTTTAAGTGTTAGTAATTATTAACTGTAAACATGATATATAGTTTTCTGGCCGTTTCAACGTTATTGTACTGATGAAGGGCTAAAACTTAACCCGAAACGTTTGCATTTTTAATTGTATATGTATTATGTAATTTTTACTTGTATGTCTGATGAATTGTAATATAAATTTTTTAATTTTAAACAACTTTTGTTTATTATTATTGGGATTAAGCAATTATGACTGTTTAACTCTTTATCTACCGACGGTACTTATAAGTACATTAAAATAACTTGTTATAAAATTCATTTAATACATCAATTAGTAGTAATGCAGTTTAGAATGAGTTATAGATACATTACTTTATCTTGTTCTAAAAGCATTATGGGTTACACAAAAAAAAAAATATTTTTAAAAGGATGATTTCTTTTGCCTTTGCATCTTTTCAGCTTGTTTGGCGTTCTGGGGGGGGGGGGGATTTTTCAATTCAGAAATATTTCTATATTTCTATTGTAAGAACATTATATTTGTACATTTCCTAATTCTACAAAATACTAAGAAAAAGATTTAAAATAAAAGATTTGATTGGGGTTATAAATATTGCACAAAATCCCTATAAATTCAAATTTAATTAATCTTTCTAAATCATTCAGTCCTTTTAAAATCCTTCTAAAATTTATTAAATAATTATGTAAATCTTCTAATGTAGTTTCAAAAATTTACGAAAAAGGCTTTAGAAGATAAAATTTTCATGATTTCATAATTCAGTACATAAAGGGTTAACGAGTATAGACAAGTATAGACATAGACTAGCATGATATTCCATTGTTTGGTACAAGTAACGCCCGATAAAAATCGGTGTAAATGCAAACGAATAATATAATACAGACATTAAATAATACATAATACAGGTACTTTTGATTATTATTATTTGGATTAAGCATAATATTTCTACTTACTAAATAGTACTGGGTTCCACAAAAGTCTCTCGGCAAAAATTTCAAGTCGAAAGTTTCCCTTGCAATCTGTATACAGTCCAACAATGATATCCTTTCACTCTTACTGAGATGAGTTAGCTGTTTTTGGTCATAGGGTCTCTTAATTCCAAAAAATGAGGCCACTCAAGTCCTCTGAGCGTATAACATAGGCGTCACTCTCGGAAGTCATCTTTGTGTGACCGAACAAACAAAAAAATACACAGATGAAAGTACATATTCTGCTTCGAATGACTTAATTTCACCTTGAGTACGAAATGAGATTCTTATGAAAAATACATAAATATACGAACAGTGATAGTTGAAGATGTCTAAAAAAGAATATGTGCAACTGAGAGTGGCGATTGTCTTGAAAATCATATTATATATTGGAATGCGTAACAAACCTTCAAGAGGATCTTTTTCTGTTGTACTATTAGTTAAAAAAACATGTTGCAAAACGATATCATATTACTTAATTGGATGTAATATTTGCAATTATTCATGTCAATATATTAAGATAGTCCTCAGGTCACAGCTAAGACAATCGGTTGCCTTGGCAATTTACGCTCTCGTATACAGGAGAATGTTTAACTGTTGTAGAAATCGTAAAATATTTTATTATATGAAGATTGCATCCTGTTACACTGATATGTATTATATACTTTCATAAAAGGAAGTTCAAGAATAAAATGTTGTACACATTTTAAAATAAATGTTATAACGTTTAATGTTTTTTTTTTTTTTTTTTTTTTACATAAAATCATGTACCTTGTGCATTGTGAATACATTACATATAGTTTTAAAATGAATAAAATGTTAAAGCAAAACGTGTGCCTAGTTATAAAAAAATGACTTACATTTAGTTTACCGTTCTTCGATAACACACAAATCGATAACACACTTAGATACTACACAAATATTAAAAGTTAGAAAAAGCGGGTGGAAACCATGGAACTAGCAACCAAACTTCTTTTATTCTATGGTGGAAACCAACACTGTCCATGTCGTTTCTGCACAGGATAGCCCAGAGTCTACTGTGTTTGCTTCTGTGCCGTTTTGAATGTGTTGAGTGCGCAGATTTGTTTAAAAAAACTTCCATGATCCACTGACACTGTATTTATATTACATCGGATCTGCTAATAATTTGTTGTCTTTTAATTTTAACATAATATACACACTTAGCTTAACAGTAATACATAGATTTCAAATCTTTAAACTTAAAAAAAAGTTTAATTATTCTAAAATTATGGAGCAAAAATTATGCCAACATCGAACATGTCTCACTAACGTATCTAGCATGTAATAGACCAGGAGCCGGCAGCACAGACAATCACCTCATCGAGTTCACGGATGAAATTCTAGGATTAGTTAAACCTTGATTTGCATATTAAAACGCAATCGGTCTGTCAAGTCATATCTTGGTGGAAAACACCCGGAAACTCGATTTTAGCGGCTGACTCGTAGGTTTACCATTGTGTTTTCCTGCAAAAGGTATGAAAGCATGGAGGACTGGGAGCAGGAAAATACAATGGTAAACCTACGAGTCAGCCGCTAAAATCGAGTTTTCAGATGTTTTCCACCAAGATATGACTTGGCAGACCGATTGCGTTTTAATATGCGAATCAAGATTTAAGTAATCCTAGAATTTCATCCGTGAACTCGATGAGGTGATTGTCTAGTGCTGCCGGCTCCCGGTCTATAAGATTTTGATCAAAATTATGTGATGGAAGTTCTAATATTACTTCGAAATATTACTGTAGAGTGTGTCGTATTTCTCTTTGGTGAGTGATTTTTTTTCAGGGTATGAACTTTGTTTTTCCATGCCTTAGAAGTCTGCACGGTCCTCGTTTTTTTTCCAGTTCACGGTCTGGCACAGTTCGTAAAAAGATAAATGAAATCAGAATAGAGTGGCATGGTTTGCCTCGATTAAAATTCTGTTAAAAGAAGACTACATACATATTTACTGATTTTTTGTGTGCAGAATTTAAAAAATTACTTCTATGATTAAAAAGTTTGGAGGCTGTGTTGATATCTCCAACGTCTGACTGGACTATTTTACCGTGGTGTAGAGGCACATATGACGTGAGATGTGATGAGGAAGGAGTAATGTTCACAGTGCACGTTTATTGAAGACAATTTAACTTTTAATAGGTCACGTGTGTCGAAAGCAGTAATCACGTTTGAAGAACAACATACGAATATCGAATTCTATGAGCATTTGAAGAAATCACCAATGGAAACGTTGTGCCAAGCAGGGTTGTGCAAAATTTTAATTAGATTAACGATTGAAAGTTAACGATTAATTTTTTAATTATGACTAATGATTGACCGATTAAGCTTAGTTTCAAACCAACTCATAGACCAGATCATTGATTATTTTAATCAGTGGTGTAGTCGAGGGGGGACGTGGGGGGACGGCGTCCCCTCACTTTTTTATTTTATCTCGAGCGTCCCCTTACTTTATATTTTCAAGGGGGACGCTACGGACGCGGGAGGACGCAGACTTTTCAAACTTATTAATTTTTAAGAAAAATGAACACACCAATAAATTAACAATTTTAGAAATAAGTTATTGATTTTTAATACTTTTGAACAAAGTTGTAAAGTGTTTACTGTGCTAGTTCTCTTATTCATATTTTACTTTCCATAAGTCTGCTTCGATTGCGGCAAAATTTTGTGTATATTTTTGAGGTTCAATGTAGCATATCATCACTATTATAAAGGATGTGTATAGCATCAGTATTTCGTTTACGGGAAAACCAAAAGTGAGTTCTTTCATATTACGCTTTATTTGCAGAAATTGTTTGAAATAGACATTTAATGAAGTTATACTATTTTAAATATAACGAAAATGACATTTGAAATTCGTTACATGTTCCCTATCGGAAATAGCATTTATCATTCGTTTACAGGGACATTAAAAAATATTTCCAAACACCGTAATCCTCCCATAATTATTTGAAATGCATGGAAAACTATGATAAACACGGTGGGCGAAACATTTATGGTACATTTATAGAAAAGTTGGCGAAATTCCATCCCAAACATGCCGAGGTTTGGCTATCACGGAAACCGTTAAAAATGCGACACAGTTGCACCGCCTGTTGGGCGAAATACACCAAAATCTAATCAGCATCAATTTATGTGAAGTGTTAAATGAATGGGAAATTTCATACCAGATTTGCTGAGATATAGTTATGTAAATTGTGAAAAATGCAGCATAGCAATACCACCTGTTAGGCCATACACGCCAAAACATAACTAGCACTTGTATGTGCTAAGGTCTAATTAAATATGGTATTTGATGAGATGTTTAAGGAATATAACCGCCGCGGCGAGCGGCCCATCTTCGTCCGCAGCCTTTTATTCTTCCAGTTATTCCGACTCTTTTGCGGAAGCAAGATTCTTAGGTCCCCAGCCACGTCCCGAATGAAGGACACTCTAGCGAAAGCCAAATTGAAAAAAAAAAAAATTGAAACTGGACAAATTTAAAAGGGAAATTATACAAATTAAAGACACCGAAAAGCGGGAAGGGTTGGGCTCGGGGCGTTGAAACTACCGAATGACTCCTGCTTCTTCTAGCTTATTATTAGTCACCAATTCTATGCTTTAGTTTTTGGAACAGAGTGGCTACGAAATTTATATCATATACAGGAAGAAATTTTCAAAAAATTGTCAAACCATATTCAGGTCAACCTAAAACGTGTAAGTCCATCAAAAAAATTCCAATACTTTCTTCTGATAAAAATATATTTAAGAAGTATAACAAAAACAAGAATAAATTTTAATTAAAATTTCCTTTAAATATGCTCCTACATCAAAATCGAAAACAAAACTAAATCTAATAACAAAGATAGAGGTTGGTCTGTTCTAAGTGCTGAAAAGACTGCTGCACATATAGCTACATGATGGAGGCAAGGTACATTTATGTCTAAAATTACGCACTTCAAAGCCAGTTTTCGGATTTTATTTTTTTTACTTAATTTTTTTGCTTTCTTTCCTTTACCGTTCAGGGTGATTTTATTCACATTAATAAAAGGAATTCAGTTTCAATTTTTTAGGCCAGTAAATTTTGTACTCTTTTCAATTTTTTCAATAAAGTTTATTCAGAATTTGTACAGCAATTTATTTTTGGCGAAATGTTTGTGCGAATTTCAACTTTTTTTCGCGTTTCGTTTCAATTTTATGGCATTCGAAAAAGGAATCCGTTTTCAAATTCTTAACCCCAATGTAATAAATTTTGTCCTTTCGCGATTGCGTACTCAGATTTGAATTTTTACCGATTTTTAACTTTTTAAAATTATTCTGCGACTATTTTTTGACATTCGTGAAAGAATTCCAGTAACAATGTTTTATCTTACGATAGTAAATTTTGTCTTCTGCGATTTTTTGAGTTTTTAAGGATTTTTATACATTTCGCGGTAATTTTTTCCACGTTATTAAAAGGAAATCCTGTTTAATTTTTTTAGTCCATTATAGTAAATGTTGTCATCTTTTCAATAAAGTTTATTCGGAATTCGCACAGCGATTTTTGAATCTTTCGCAAATTTTTATGTGATTTTTATAGGTTTCTTTTCCTGTTCCAATCTTTTACTGCATTTTAATATATTTTGTCCTCTTTTCAATAAATTTGTTTCGGAATTCGTTTCGCGATTTTTAAATTTTTCCTAATTTTTTATGCATTTTTTTAGGGGTTTTCCGCCGATTTTTTGTGATTCGGTTTCAATCTTCCAGTAGTATAATGTAGTAAATTTTGTCCCCTGCTATTTCTGAATTTTTAGTGATAATTAATACGAATTTCATTGAGTTTAACGTTTCTCCGCATTCCGTAGCGATTTTTTGACATTCGTAAAATAATTTTGGTTACAATGCTTTAATAGATTCAAAACACTGCACTAAAATTAGTGTCGTGAAGGAATTTTCACTTTGTTATCAATATAAATGTTAAAACAGACATACAATTATTTAAAAGGTGCTAAAAACATGTAAAGATATTAGTTAATATAACCCTGAGATCTTTGATTGATTTACGTATATGTTTTCTTCTATTCCAGTCGGTCAGCTTTTCCCTTTGAAAATGAACGCGTGTGTGTTCGAAAGATCTCAGGATTATATTAATTAATATCTTTATATGGTTTTAGCACCTTTCAAGTAATTATATGTATGTTTTAACGTTTATACAATGCTTCTTTAGCCCACTTTAGTAATTCTTTTCCTCTACGAATTTCGGACATTTAATGATTTTTAGAATTTTTTTCGTTTTGTGGCGACTTTTGCACATTAGTAAACTTAAAAAAAAAAAAAAAAAAAGCAGTCATCGAAAAAGGAAGAACTAGACCAAACGGGACCTTTTTCCAAAAAGGAAACTTTAGGAAGGAAAGGGTACCATTTGGGAGCTCTGCATTATGCGCATTATGTATTTTTTTTTAAATTATAATAAGCTGAACAAAACATTGATTAGGTGAGTGGCATGTAAATGATATTTGTACACAGAGTCACACAAAAAAATTCAAATACAGTACCACCTATCGCCGGATATTTCTTGAAATGCGTTTTGTAGCTGGTTTAAATTTTAGAGGGTTGTGTCATGCGCATATGATTATTAATTTCTATATATGGCCACTCAAAATAATTCGAACGAATACATTACCATTTATAAGCAATTGTTGCTTGATGTGTGTTTAAACTGAACAAAATTTTATTTTTGATTAAAAAAAAAAATGCTACATATGATTTTCCATCGCACATTATTGCGCTAAAAATAATTTTACAAACATTTGTGAATATTTAATATATTGGCCAGTATACAGGATATTTACCACAAAGATTGACACGAGCGTTAATTTTTACCTTTTGGAGATAAATAATATAAATTATAAAAATGCTTAAAATAAGATAATAAAATAATATTGAAGTATTGTGACAGTGAAATAATATTCTCGTTAATTTCTTAAAAATGCTCACAATTTTTTAAAAAACTTTTGTACGGCTCTTCTATTTAAAATTTGTCAGTTAGAGAAATTTTATTTTTACTGCAACAAAATCATTGAAACACTACTTAGCTAATCTCTAAAATAAATTAAAAAATGATGAAAGAAAGCTGACCTATACAACGTTTTGAATCATTTAAGTATTATTTCACCAGTGATAATTTGAAGTAGTATATACATAATGACGATAGCGTTTCAGAACAAAATTAAATAATAACAAGTATAAAAAGAAAAAAATGCACTGCAAGAATATTTAAATAAAAAGCTACACGGGCAGTTATTGCATATAGACAATGTGGCTTTAAAACATAGAAACATAATTTAAAAAATAATAATAATAACTGGCTAAGCAGTATCTAACTGTTTTCAGTCAGCTCCAGTAATTGGACCTCTTCTAAAAACGCATTTGTAAATATTTTAGATTTATTTATATTTTAGATATAGCATAGCTTTTCAAATTTGTTATTATAGCCATCGTCCCTCTCCTCCCTGAACATTCCCAACTTACTTTAAACGTTTTTGCATATGACATTGCCTACTTATCTTCAACAAGTAAAAAAGAAATCGTGTTTAAATGTTCTAGAACACACTGTACAGGGCGAGCTTAGCTAAAATTTGAAGACGTCTAAAAGATTGCCAAACTTTGATAGCAATTTTGTATTTTTAGGGACAAAATCTGTCGCTTTTAATTTATAATAGTAATTTAATTTTAATGAATAATCTGTTTAATATTCTAATGCTAATCATTAACGATCCATCCTCATCCAAGTTAAAACCACAGGGTTACTCAAAATATGGAAACTCATAGAATGGCTACTGACACAAAATCTAGAAAAGTATAGAGAGTTGAGAACTTTTATGTGATCAAGTATTTCTGAAAAGTTCTTTGAGAGAGGAAAAGTAATGCATATTATTAAACTGGGACAAAATTAAATATTGTTATTTTATTGTTGTTGTTTTATTAGCCTCCGGTACGGTACGCTATTTCTTTCTCCCAGCTTATTTTGTGTCCAAAAAATAACGTTACCTTACAGAAGCTAGCCGTAAAACAAAGTATTACGATTAAATACTCTTTAGCAATTTTTTTAACTTCTAAGCATCGCACATTTTCAATTTTTATACCGTCGTATTAAAAAAAAAAGTTTTTTTTAATGCATTTTGTTTGAAAACTGTATCTCCATTTATTTTTAAAATATTTTTTTTTTTTTTAGTTTTTGGAGCCATTTGCTTAATAATGGCAACGGAAGTACTCCATTTCTGTAGAAAGTAAAGGAAAAATAGTTTTAAATAGTAATTATATATTTTTGGTGCCATTTTCTCGTAACAACCGAAAGATATACTATTTTTTGAAAAACTATTTAAAAGTTTGCATTAATCTTTTTACATGTAACAATAATATTACCGCTATTTCTACCGGTGTCGAATGACAAGTTTCAAAATATTTTTAATTTTGAACCACTTCACCGTTTGCCCCGAGATAACTCGGGGATAAAAGCACTTTTTCCCCATACCTGTCGACGGTGAAGTGGTTTGCAACAATTACAAATCCTTTTTAATATATTTAAGACTTTTATATGCTTATTACATTAAAAAACTACGAGCACAATAAACATAAATCAAAATTTTAAAATTTCTATTGTCATAAAATATTCTTTTCGTATTTAAAATTAATTCTGTATTTCAAATATTTCTTTGTTATTTATTTGACTTATATACTTAGAATTAAAGCAGACTACATGTTTTAATATGACAAATAAAAAATAAAAATGAAAATACAAAAAAATAACATAAAAACTCAAAACAGTATTGTATAGTGAATTACTTTTACGTAAAATTTCATTTTAAATTAAGAAATTTTATAAATATATCACAATGAAGAAATTTGGAAATTTAGAAAACATATTTGGCTTTTCTTGATATCTACATGTTATTCATTCAAAAGAATATTATACATGTATATATATATGTCAAGTGTAGATGTCCTGGCTTCCCCCATTTGATTATGCTAAATAAAGATCCAGATAGAAGAATTATTCTACTCGCGCTCTCTTTGTTCTAGTCAGCCGGCGCTTTTTTGTGGCCACACGGCATTTTTTATCTTTAATGGCTTAAAAAAACCGGGACGACATGCAGTGGCGTAGCCAGGATTTCGTTTCGGGGGGTGGGGGGGGGGTGGAGGGTCCAGAATTTTCCCTTCATGTTATATATATAGTAAAACCTGTCAAGATGAAATTGTAAATATTGGTGAAAATTTCCGTTTAACACAGGTTTCCGTGTTATTTGGTGTATTTGTATAGTATTCTTTTCCGTAGCACTATGGAACATTTATGTTTAAGACAGAACTCCGTTATAGGCAGGTTCCATTTTTAAAAGTTTTGTGTATTTATATAAATATACTTATTTATATCATATGAATGGAATAAAACTTGTCAAAATAGTAATTGTCTATAACAGAATCCTGTCTTTAACGTAAGCGTTACATGGTTTTAATATGAATTGCGATACAATTAAATTTGCTGAAAACCTGTCTGAAAAGGGGATTTTCACCCTTCTTTAGTGAAGCATAGTGAAACCTGTGAAAACGGAATCTTTCTATAACGGAATCCTGTCTCAAACGGAAGAGTTTCAGAATCCCTGCGAAACGAACAATAGATCTTATTGAGGTAGTGTATCTTAGAAGTATAATTAATTACATTTCTTTACATGGAAGCCTGTCTAAAATGGAGCTTTTTACCAGTCCTTGGAATCTTGTCTTGACTGTGTATATATGATAGAAGTATTTCGAGTAACTTTAAGAATTTAGGTATATCCTTATTTAATTTCTTAATTTAAAAAAAAGCATGAATAAAAAATATAAGGCCAATCTCTATAACTGCAACTAATATTACATTCAAGTTATATTAATATTTACCAGTGAAAAAGATTCACTTATGATGTAAAAAGCTGAGCGCATACTGAAGAGTTAAATTTAATTAACCCATTCGCTGTCATTCACGAGTATACTCGTTGCTTTAATTTATTGATTACCTTGTCACCACTATTTTAGAATTAAAAAAAAATGCCTCATTTATTGGCAGAAATTTCGCTGTATTAGTAAAGCGAAATTTATCTTTCTGAATTTGTGCTGGCAAACGACCTTCAACAAAAAATTTGAAAATTCTTAGTTTTGGCAGCGAATGGGTTAAATCAAGTTTCATATTACATAACATTTGCCTACAATAAAGTTAGGGCCAAGTGGTTAAGTGTAAAACAGCAATTTTCATGTTTAATTTCTTGCCATTGAATTAAGAATTTGTGCTGTAATAGATATTGGATAACGATTTCGCATAAGTGTCAATCGCATGAGCAGTTCATGCTATCCGCCGCGCTCTCCATGGAAATTTTTGAGGTAACCCAGATAGCATGAACATTAGCAGAAAGTTTGATTTTTACTGATATTATCTTGCCGTGACAAATTTGAATTGAGAAATTCGTAGCAAATCTCCCGCAAGGTATACCATCACCCACTTGCATGAGTAGTTTGTTGTGAAACTGATGGCAAGACTGTCTTTAATTCACGAAAGTGACGAAAGCAAAAAATCCCTCTGTTGAGAGACTCAACAACAATGAGAATCAGCATATACGCAGAAATTGCAGAAATTTGATTCGGTAGGCACCGTTTTTTCTAAACGCTATACTTATTAAATACCAAAAAATGCTCGAAATGAAAAGTACAAATATTACCTAAACTTGTTTATGGTGATAAAACCTATGCATGCGCCTTCTGACGGCGCTTTCGCATCAATAGACCTGATCAGGTCTATTGACCCCTTCAAAGGGGTTAAACTTATAGTGTGATATGGAAAGATTACTACTTTGCAGTAAGTTTGCAGTATTTTTGATTACTTGTTTGCCGTTAGTTTGCAATAAATTTGATACAGCATGAATTTAACTTGCACGACAAGTTGAAAACACTCATAGTTATATTGTTAAGTAAAAAAAATTTCAAAAATTAAATTGTTTTTATTAAACGCATTTATCAATTCAAAATTATTATAATTATTAATTGTTTAGATAACTAATTTATCAATTGCTTGTTTAAAAACTATTACATGAACTATATAATAGTTTTTATAGGGTAAATGCAAATATATATTTTTTTAATTTTCGGTTATTATAACGTTATTAACTTCATTAGGATGTATAAAAGTGATAAGGGTTCTGAAGATAAACATGTTGTTTATTCATTTATTAGTTAGCTTATAATATTATTTTTGCTCTTTAATTATAATTAATTAATAATTTCTTACTTTTTGCGAATTGTAAATTATAACTGTACTTAAAAAATTAAAATCTGCATAATATCACCTAACACTGTTAAAAGGTATTTTTACGTATTTGTACAATGTTGCATTATTATTATTATTATTATTATTATTATTATTATGTTTAATTAATTAATTAATTATTACTTAGACTTTATGTTTTTGACTGTTTTTTCAAAAAATTCCTGTATTATTTTTTCTTTAATGTATCCTTAATTTATTAAATTAATAACGTTATTAATATACATTACATTTTTTTACTTTAAAATAAACTCAATACATAATACATTTTATATTCAATTTATCATATAGTAGTTATAAACTGAAATTTATCTTTTACATGTTTATTTATTTTATATTTAAAGTCACCGAAATTTAAAACTATTAATATAATTAATAATAAAACTAAAATAAAAAATTATTAATTTTTTTTCTGGGAAAGTGGGAGGAAAAGGGTAATATTAGAAATCAATAAATAAACGACAAATACAAACAAGTTGGAAATTGCTCGTCAAACGTGGCAAATGAGGTGCGTTCGTACTATAATTAGTTTTATAATTATTTTTTGCACCCCATATTGTACTGAATATATATATATTTTTTTTGCACTTCATGAGTGCATTGCCTGTGACATCATTAAAATGCACTTGCAATAATTTTTTCCCATTCCCCGTAATGTAACGCAAAACTTTTGACTGTCTCTGTAATTAAACTATAGACCGATTTTCATAAAATTTCAAATGGCTCGACAAAATTTTGTAACAATTATATATTTAAAATTTCAGACCACTCGGAAGGCTGTAACATCATTAAAATGCACTTGCAATAATTTTTTCCCATTGGCCGTAATGTAACGGAAATTTTTTGACTGTTCCTGTAATTAAATTATACATCCGATTTTCATAAAATTTGAAATGGCTCGACAAAATTATGCAACATTCATATATTTAAAATTTCAGACCATTCGGTTGGGTTGTTTTTGCTCTGTTATATGCGGACAGACAGACGGGCAGACGGACGGACTGAACGACGACTATAGGTGCTACGTATTTATATAATTACGAACGCACCTAAAAACCTTAGTTTTGTCAGTTAAAAATTGAAAATAAAATTAATTAAAATAATACTTACACTATTACATAAAATAAAAAATAATCATCTTATTACAAAGAAATAGGCCCAGTTTCAATAAAATTAGTTCACAAAAATCGTCTGCAATGGGTAAGAAGACTGTTAAAAATGCAACCAATAATTATTTTTAAAAAAATGAAGCGGTGGGTGGAGTTTTCTGACAACAAAATATTTTTCCTGGCACACCTAATTATTAAATCACTATTGTTTTCCCAATGTTTATAATGGTAAAGTAACTTATGAAAACAAAATTATAACTTTGTATTATAAAAGTAATAAGAAAAATTAAATATTTTTGCTTCAATAAATATATCTCATTTCTGAATTATTAAAGGAGAGGATGTAGAAGAATGATTTGAGGAAATATTTACCTACAATAGCTTATAAGTGTCCAATTGAATTATTGAAGACATTTATTATTAATCTAATTGTAAGAAGGAGAAAAAATAAGAACAGTTTTTTAAATTATTTAATTAATGATGATAATTTAAAGGTTCTAAAAAACGTATGAAAACAACCAAAAAATCATCTATGGCAGTTTATAGTATATATAAAATACCTAATATTAATAACAAATAATAAAGCTTAAAAAATCCATTTTGTTAAATAATAATAATAATAAAAAGACTATGTCCCCTGTAAAATTATATCACATTGTTCAATCAAACAAATTTTCAGCTCGCTGTGATTTCATTATCACGAGTTATAAAAGTTTTAATTTATCGGACTGCTATATTCAGCTTTTTTTTAATTTGGGGGGTGGGGGGTGTTAAAAAAATTTAAAAAGGTCCAAATAATGTTTAAATTACAGCGTTTGGCGGCCCACGACAATTAGAATACGAGTTATAAGGTGGTGGGCACCGAAATGACAAGGGACCGAAATGGCTAAGGACCGAAATGGCCAGGGACCGAAATGGCTGGGGACCGAAATGGCCAGGGACCGAAATGTCTCGGGACCGAAATGGCCAGGGACCGAAATGTCTCGGGACCGAAATGGCCAGGGACCGAAATGTCTCGGGACCGAAATGTCTCCGGACCGAAATGGCCAGGGACCGAAATGTCTCGGGACCGAAATGGCCAGGGACCGAAATGTCTCGGGACCGAAACGGCGGGACCGAAATGGCGGGACCGAAGTGTCGGGACCGAAATGTCGTGTACCCGTATCAGCGAGAGGCCTGAATCTAGCACGCGGGAACTGTCCAAAGAAGTTAACGTTTCCCGTAATACCGTGTGGCGAGTTCTGCGAGATGAAGGAAGGAATGCATCCGTACCATGCGCAGAGAGTTCAAGGCCTAGAACCAGCGGATTACCAGGCAAGTGTCAATTTTAGCACGTGGTTGCTCCAACAAACGGCTGTGGACCCTGCTTTTTGTGCACATATGTTGTTCACGGACGAATGCACATCCACACGCGAGGGTATTTTGAATATCCACAATTATCATGTGTGGTCAAATGAAAACCCATACACAATACGTCCACGTTCGTCCCAGCGACGTTTCGCGGTCAATATTTGGGCCGGAATCGTTCACGATTATCTAATTGGGCCATACTTACTGCCAACGCGCCTGGATGGAGATTCATATCTTGTGTTTCTGCAACAGGTGTTGCCAGAACTATTAAACCATGTTCCAGCACCCATCAGACAACGTATGTGGTTCCAACACGACGGAGCACCGGCCCATTACAGCCTGGATGCCCATAACACCCTGAATATCATGTATCTGGAGCGATGGATAGGTCGTGGCGGTCCAATCAGGTTCCCCGATTTATCCTGTCTGGACTTTTTCTTGTGGGGTTATATGAATAGCCTGATATACGAAGATGGTCCCGTAGATTCTGTGAAGACCTTGTTGCCCGGATATCCGTTGCTTCGGTCACCATAAGAGAGATGCCTAATGTTTTCGCCAATGTACGGTGGTCAATCCATCGACGGCTTCAAGCCTGCGTTCGTGTTGGAGGCCGCAATTTTGAACAATTCCTGTGATGGAGTACTTCGTGTTGTTTATTTTCATTTGATTGAAAAAGTGTTTTACTTCCTTTTGTTGGTTTCTTTTCATTCCATCTCTGTCTGTCCTGATTCCCATCATTTTGTTATTATTTTGCTCATTACATACGATCGTTCAAAAATCAACCCCCTGAACACAGTTAAATTTACTCCACTTAACCACTCCCGATGATTTCACTTGTGCACACAAAATTTAAGTTAAGGTCTAAGCTTTCGAAAACATTTAACAGTGTTAAAAAAAACCCGGTAAAAAGTAGTTATTCGGTACTCCAAAGTCTAGAGCGCCCTCTACCGGCATTTTTATAACTTTCTCTTTAAAACTTTTTTTTAAAGAAAATACTAATTTAAAGAATGATTTTAAACCGCAAATAAATCGACCCATTTTTCCCTTTTTTATCATCATTTGCAATTTGGGACCCTAAACTTTGATGGCGCCTGTCTCCTTTGGAATACGTTTGGAACCCTTGGTTTCTTATTTACTATTACTCATCTTGATGTGTTCTATCACCCCCTAGCGTATGTACCATGAGTTTAGGGACACCCTGCATATATTTTACCTTTTAAGTAAGGAGTTAAATTAAAAATTCAGATTAACTGAAAATTACGTTATACAAATTCTGTTACTTTGGTAAAATTATAGTAGAATGCCTTTTAAACAGAATACAGACATATAGGCAATGCAATTTCAGATGGAATTTTGGGCAAAAACTTGTTAATCCTGGCATTATTTTAACCCCTTATCTGTTTTGCCCGAGTACCGCTCGGGCAATCAACATCAAACTGTTGCATTTTGCTTTTACGATAGACTTTATTCTTCAGTTTGTTGCAAGTTTATTTTTATAATATAAGCATAATTTAGTATGTTACCGTAATGTAGTATGTTTAGCGTAACTTAGTACGTTTATTAAACGCAATTTGCAGCTGCAAATCAGTTCTCTGATACAGAAGCTTTTTTTTTTTCCTTTCAATTCTTTAAACTGTTTAAAAATTGTCTAAATATATGTAAATGTGCACTGTAAAAATATTTGTAAGCTTAATAAATAATATTTATAGATCATTTCTTCATATTTAATTAGATTAAAATTAAATATATATATATATATATGTATCTTTTTTTTTTTAATTTTGTTTCAAAGCTTAAATGAGTTGCAATTAAGAGAAATTCACTTGGTACACAAATCTTAAGATTTCTTTTTTAATCATTAACAGTGTTTAATTCAGGCACTTTTCTCCGGGAGGGATTTTTGTGCTCCGGAGGGGAAGGGGGGGTCACTTTTTGACCATTGTAAATACAAAGTCTCAAATCTTCCGGGAGGGGACATGTCATCGCTCCGAGGGGGGGGGGGTCACTCCCTGAATTCAACACTGGCCATTAAGTATAGTTAACTGTATATATTTTCTTTTCTTCGTTAGGAGATTCTACACTAGAAACTTATAAAAATGTTGAGTTGAATCTTTTCTATTTTAAAATTGAAAATTATTGCCATTCAAGAAAAAACAAAAAATACATTTTTATGAAATTTTCTCATATTTCCCGTTAAAAAGCGCTTTTTCTCCCACAGCTTTTTATATTACAATTTAAAAGAATGTAAGGCGCATATATTTTTGTCTTAAAAGTAGCAACCGTGTATAATTTCAAGTTTGTATCCTTAACATTTCCACAAAAATCGTAATTTTAAACATTTTTTGAACGCTTTTCGTCATTTATTTCAACCTTTTAAATATCTAAACTTTTTAACTGTTCTGTGAGACTGGTCTTAAAAGTAACATACACATCAAATTTAATTTTTCTATCCTTAACGATTCCATTGAAATCGTAATTTAGGACGTTTTTAGAACACTTTTTGCTGATTGCTGATTTCACCGTTTAAATTTTCGAATTTTTTAGAAACTGTTCTTACATAGCATTTACAACTTTTAAGTAATTACCATCATGCAAGTTTCAAGTTTCTCTCCCCATTGGTATCATAAATATCACAATTTCAGAGCTTTTTCGCTTCTGCATCCACTGAAGGTAGTGGCACCGACATGAAGTATAGTCTATGAGCGAGCAGGGACTATCGCCATCAATTTGTGACTATCAAATGATTGATAATATTGCTCCTATTTGCCTAAAATAATTATAAAAGAATATATCAGCTTTATTAAGCGGGTTTCAATAGCCCCTAATCTCCCCCTAAACAATTTAAACATATTGACCTCGGTTTATATGAATAATTTTGTGTGATCCTGTATAATCAATAAGGAAAATCGTATAGTGACTCTTAAAAAGAATTTCGTAGCAATGAAAGCGAATTTAAGAAAGTAAACAGGATGGCCATATTTAATTTTTATCTATGCAATTAATGATTAAATTAATCACGATTAAATTAATCCAGATTGAATTCATGGAGATTGAATGAATCATAAAAAAACTTTTTAAAGTGCAATTACTTTTTCAATTTCAATCATGATAAATTGAATTAGGTGTCAATTTCGTATGATTGAATCTTTAATCGACTAATCAATCGATTTAAAAAGTAATCGATTAATGCCAACCCTGGTGCCAAGTATAGAGTTTTGAAGGTAATTGTGTCTAACACATGATATAGCAAAAATCATGTCCATTAGGAAAGCCAATTTTTAAAACTATCGGCAAGCTGTAGAATACGGAATAACAATATTAATGATCATTTAGACCAAGCATCGGTAACTTCCGGCTCACGACTAGAAACTGACGGATCCACTATGCACTATGACTAGAAGAGCAATATTATACCAGTGCAGGTTCAATATTATCGATATTATATAATCCAGAGATTCTCAGGGTCAATCAATCTATTTCTTAGAATGATGACCACAAAAAGCGGGTCCTAAACTAGCCTTTTCTGGACCCGGGGCAAACATGGATTTTGCATCAAATTTTAAACTGTCGGGCTCGGATACCGAACAAAGATCTCTAGTGTATATTGAAGAAAAATGTGTGTTCAATAATGGTCGCATTTAAAATTAATAAAAGATTTCATACCAGTAATCAAGCATAAAAATCTCTCGCACTGCTCGTTCACAGAGATCTTAGCTTTAAACAGAGGAAGGTCAAACCACATCAAAGAGTTGGTGAAAAGATTCGGAGAAAAATTTAAATGTACGCCTCCGACTTTCCTGGTTTTTAAAAAAAGAATCATTCAATGCCAGTTTAATTTTTTAAATTATTTATTTATTCGATTATATTACAACTAAGTGATCTTTCTTTCTGCCTATCATTTAATCCATGGATTAATGGTCAAATGATTGATAAAATTGTATTGATAATATTCGTTATTAATCAAATGTCAGTGACGTGTAATTATTAACCAGATTTTATTTGACATTGATAACTGGCAATTGTATATAGAAAAATGTCAGCTTTCCTTTCTTGATTGCAGAGATTTGTTGGTTGATTGCATGGGTGCTTTATGGAACAAATCCCTTTAGGGATATGTTGCGCCAACCTTGATTGCAGGGAAAAGATCGAAAATTTTATGTTCGAAATTAAATGCAGCCAAATTTATTTGTTAAGAAATAAATGGACAACATGAAAATAGCACAAATTGTAAGTATGTGTGTACAAAATTTTGTACACACATATTTACACTTTGTGTTATTTTCACGTTGTCCATTTATTTCTTAATGTATCGGCTCAAAGTTCAATGCTCTCAGTTTAAAAAAATTATATGTTGACTGTATAAATATTGTATACGGTACTTGACGTAATGATGTAAACAACGCATAGTCGGTGAAAGAATAAAATAGGTACTTGTTATAAAGAATGCGTTTTCACACGATTTCATTTTTAAAAAAATAACGAAATTTTATATCCACAATAAAATGAAATGCCCTAATCGTTCATTCATTTTAATTTAGTAGTGCTTTAACCCTTCTCCCCATGAGTAATGAATTAATCTCCAAAAATGACATGCGATGTTCACATTCGCATTCTTTATTTCAGCCGATGACACAGATGCTCAAGAAAATAACTGTACTATGAACCATAAAATGTTATTTCAAATCTCCTATATTGCAGTACATTTTTATTTTATGCATGACGGATACATTTAATTTTTCTCGCTCAAAGAAGAGAAAAGAAATATACAGAACTCTGACGATAGCATAGTTCCTTTTTGCTCACATACAAAAGAAAAGTTGTCATTATGGATGTATTCACGTAATGTTACGGTTGAGAAAAACACAATTATTTCACTTTCATTTGTTTCCTTTCTTCAACGCCTCTCGTAAAGCCAAAGTGAGAGCGAAATTGAAAAGAAAAAACATGTTTATGTAATTTTTATTTTGAATTAGGATTTCCATTTAAAAATTGAGACTGAAAGAACCAGAAAAGGTGAAATTGCATTAACCCTTTATCTATTGTCGGTACTTATAAGTACCATTAAAATAACTTCTTATAAAAGTCAATTAATACATCGATCAGTTGTAATAGAGTTTAGAATGAGTTATAGATACATTACTTTATCTCGTTCCAAAAGCATTATGGGTTACACAAAACAAAAATATTCTTAAAAGGATTATGTATTTTGCCTTTGCATGTTTTCAGCTTTCTTGTCGTTGGGGAAGGGGGGGGGGGGGGATTTTTCAGTTCGGAAATATTTCGATATTTCTATTGTAGGAACATTATATTTGCGCATTTCCTAATTCTACAAAATACTAAGAAAAAGATTTAAAATAAAAGATTGGAGTTATAAATATTGTATACAATCTCTATATATTCAAATTTAATGAATCCTTCTAAATCATTCAATCCTTCTAAAATTTATTCAATGATTATGTAAATCTTCTAACGTAGTTTAAACAATTCACGAAAAATACTTTTGAAGATAAAATTTTCATGAATTCACAATTCAGTACATAAAGGATTAAACATCCAAAATTCATCAGACGAGACTGATATTTCGAGAAAATAAATAAACACAATTTATGAGCTTGTTCATGCTAGCTTTATTAGGATTTGGATTGTCATTTAGGTTCTTGTAGAACAATAAAACAGAACGGTTATTTTAATACTAAAAATACTGTGAGGGGTCATTTTGACCTCTACCATATGACTATTTTTCGGGTCGAACCAGAAGTTCCTTTGTAAAATGAATTTAAAATACACAAAGAGGGAAAATGTTAAATAAATACGTTAAACAGATTTTAAATAAAAATTCCGGTTTAAAATATTTTTTTTTTATATAAAACTTGAGTAAAATTTCCAGTCGTTTTAATGTTAATCTTTTCAAAATTTATGAACTTTCAAAAATAACTAAAATATGATATTTTTGAATAAAAAACACATAAAATTAACAAAAAATTCCGTGATTGAAAATTGTGAACACTTTTTTTTTTTTTTTACGAATTTTTGAAATTATGAAGTGCAACTGATAAAAGAGTGTACATCTTTCAAGCATTTGGGATGTGGAAAATTTAAAACAGCTTTAGTTTTCAAATGGATGCAGTTGACCATTGTTTAATGTGATAGCCTAGAAAGTCCATTTCGTATTAAAAGTCTCATTTCTCAGCATTCAGTTCTAGACAAGACAATACGCATATGCATTTGTAAGAGCGAGTTGTAATTTTGAAATCCCACAGCTTTGATTTCATCTGGAATAACGATGCCTTCCAGATAAATAATAATATTTTTTAAATTAAGGATGTATTCCAATCGAAACTGCTTATTTTCTGATTTATTTTTAAATTCATTTTTACTCTCAAACACATCAAACTGGCAAATTCTCTTATTTAGAAACTACATAATCTACCGTGCTTGTCGATTTTTTGATAAATGCAGAAAATATTGCAAAAAATAGTGTCAAAGTTAGCGTTTTGAACCAATTTTTTCTAAGTGAGAGATCTGGGAATTAAAAAAAATGGTCATACTGAGAAAATAATTGTTTAAAAATAAAATTCTAATTAATTGAGCAAAAAATAAAATCACACGGCCTTTTATACATCTCTTTAAAAAACGCCTCAGCAAATTTCATGTTTTTACTTTTAAAAATGAGCCTGAAAATGTCTCAGAAAATTTCGAGCTGTTTAGGGTGGAAAAATATTTTTTCGAATACACCCTTAATGAGATAACGAGAAACATTATACGTATATTTTTGAAATACTAATCGGGAATCGGAAAGACTGAAAGCCATAAGTAAGAACTGAGTTGGGCAAAGTATGGGACAAAGGCATATCTTTTCTATCATTTTTGTCTACATGGAAGAACGTACTTTTAAGATCAAGAATCATAAATATTTTTACAGAATGTAATTGATCAATAATGTCATCAATTACTATAAGAGGAAAATGCCGTTTATATGTTTTAGAATTTATTTTTAGATAATCAACATATAGTCAAAATGAATAGTCTTTCTTCTTTTACAAGAGCATTAGGTGAAAAGCTTAGAAGTACTTTCACATTTTATTCATTTTTCTACTCATTCGAAATTTTTTTTCAATGAAATCTTTTTCGACAGGCGGAAGCGAGGAGTGGGATGAATCGGTAGTTTTGCGTCATTTTTTACTTATCTAGACGAATGATTTTGAATAACATGTAAAACATCCGAAGGAACGTATGGTTTATCAATAAAATGAGATAAAACAAGACTGGACTAATCTAAAATACGATTTACATTAATCAAAAAGTATCAGGAGTATTTTCACTTTTCACAAATTTTCACATAGTAATAACAATTGCTAAAATACTTTGCTGTATATTTCAGTATCAATGGTAAAGTAAAAAGATAAGGAATAGTTTGGTACTACATAAACATTTGTTTTATAATTAAAATTAATAACTATAATGTCTGTAGAGGGAAAAAAAAAAAAGGCTTGATTGTAGTATTTCTTAACCCTTCACTGCATGAATTTTTTTATTTTTATAAAAAAGTTTTTGAAACCTATATATAGGTTTAATAATGGGGAAAATAGTAAATAAATTTAAATTTCAAAATTTCAGCTAAATTTTGATATTTTATGGTATGTGCGATATGTACACATTTTGGGTTTTAAAATATTGTACTGCTATATTTTGCAACTAAATTTGCTTAAATTAATTAATTTTATCTGCTTAACACTCTGCAACTTTTATTATATTAATATTTTTAAGTATTCAGTAAAAATAATAAAAGTAAATCCTTAATAGCCTGATCGATTTTTTTTTTGTTTCCGAAGAACAAATTCTATTTTTTTTTTTTTTTTTTTTTTTTTTTTGTATAATGTAGCCATCTGACATGAACAAAATAAGTGTTATTCCATTCTTTGGATTGTTCTCGATCAGTTACAGTGATCATATTAACCAAAATTATGGCACATAATGAAAATTATAATGTTTTTAGGTATGTACCAGTTATGGTACGTGGTGCAGTGAAGGGTTAATGTAATTTATGTGATGGTTGAATGTCCGAGATTCGAAACTGCGGGAAGTTTACAATAAACACTCTATTTCAACAGTGTCAATACTGCGAGTATCAATTAACGAAATGACATCTAAGGACGAAATAATGACATGTTTAGTCAAAAAGTTGTCTTTTGTTCTACACTGTCTACACTTGTGGCCCGCATGATTATAGTTAAAACAGTGGAAATACGTTTTAGGACGAGAAGGCTTATCACATACTTATCAGATTTAACTTTATGGAGCTTCGTGTTCTCCCAATCAATCCGAATTTTGTCAAATTTTGAATTTGTATTTAAACTCTGATATATTTTTACATTAATATAAAATTTATTTTTTTAAACATAGGATCAGATATACCATTTATAACGTATTGCACTAAAACAGAATCTCTAATGTTATTGCGTACACACAACTGTTTCATTCTAAGAAAATATTCAACTAAAGATTCATTTTCTTGTAATTTTAGCTATTTTAACATAGCAGCTAAGCAGAATTATATAATTAACCCCTTGCCTGTGACGTCCGAACTCAGTTCGGGCAACGCAAATACACCAAATTTTGGAATGCCCGACCTGAGTTCTGGCAAGAGAAAAATCGATGATTCAATTCTGTAAAGCCCGAACTCAGTTCGTCTAATGCATAATATGTAATTTACCATTTTCTCAATAGATGGTGACACTTTCCAGCGAAATATTAAGCAGTTTTACGCTATTTGTCGGATTTTTGTAATTTTGCAGTTACAAACAAAATTAAGGAGAAAAAAATTTCATTTTTGCCACGTTTTTCTCAAATATATTCCACAGGCAAAAGGTTAACCGAATTCTGTTAGAAAAAGTTGTTTAAATTTACCCTACGATTTTATAGGCCAGGATCCAGATAGATTTTTCGTTGTTAGGGAAATGAAATCGACCAACCAGAAGCCTGCATTTGTAAGAACGTTTTGCTGTTTAATAGACGCTTTCAGTCGTTACGCCAGATATGACGTTTTCCTTGGATACTGACTCCAAACAAACAGTTGCTACACTGTATTTTCTAATTTTCTTATATATTATAGCTGTATTTTACAGCTGTATCGAACAGATATGTGTTTTAATACTTTATATGCGCTGGTAACATTTTATACGATTTACATTTAATAAGAAATGAAACATAGCAACCGTTTGTTTGGAGTCAGTTTCCAAGCAAAACGTCACGACTGACGTCACACTGAAAGCGTCTATTCAAACAAGGGAAAGTTTGTAAAAATACAGGCTTCTGATTAGTCAATCTCGTCTCGCTAACAGCGAAAAATCTATCTGGATCCCGGCCCAGCAAATACAAATTTATGCAAATCACACAAATTAAACACACTAATAACATCATCAATATTAGTAATCCATTTATCAATGTTCTGAAAAAACTCTCATCAAAAGGAAGTAGTGTACTTTTACTATAAGTGTAAGTAACAGCAGATGACAGAAAACTTAGAACTGGAAGTTGTTAGTGATCAGAATGAGATAATTCTGTGCTATTATTTGAATTAATTGGAAGTTATGTATCCTGTCGTGCATTTCCTGCACTGTTAGGAATTAATTCAATATCACTTTCACTCTGAATGATGTTGGTTTGAAGTAAAGTTAATTAATTAGCCGAGTAGCAAGATCAGCTAGAAATACTTCATTACTAATACATGGTAAATCACACAATATTATTAAATAGTTTAAGGAAAATGCAGTTTGCATTTGTTCAATTTAGCTTTGAATTTTGTGCTTTGATCTGTCGCCTTCTGTATCAAATATAAATTTATGCAATTAATTTTTGAAGTTCGTTCATTTTTTTTAAAAAGAGATGTCAATTACAGTAGAACCTCGATTATCCGAAGTAATTGGGACCGACACTCTTTCGAAAATCGAAATTTTCGGATAATCGAGAATGGTTCAATTTTAAGATTAATGAGAACTATATGCAATATATTTCTTATTATTGTAACAAGTGCTTAATAAAAATAAAGCAATAGTAAAATAGAAACAAGAATAAATTACCTAAATTTTAATTTTGAAATTAAGAACCTTTTACGTATATCACAATGTTTGAAAAATGTTTTGTTTGTCGCAGTTTCACTTGCCTTTGCTTTGAAGCTCTATCGCGAAGTTTTTTAATAATATTAGTTTACCAAGAATCACAGTCTTTCTGCTGCTCCAGCCATGCCAAACCTTTTGCAAAACAATCAAAAGCTTCAGAATTGCTAATTTGTTCGTTTCCTTCGTTTCACTTCGCAACTTACGGAAGCTCAAGTTAAATTCAAAGGAACTCTAAGAAAGAGGATCGAAAATATTTATATGTATACTCGGAGTTCGGAAGGGACCGCTTGAACACAAGGAATATGACAATTAAAAAAAAAAAAAAAGCTTTCAAAATGAATTTTTTACACAAGGAATGTGATAGAAGAAAAAATAAAAAAGCTTTAAAAATGGATTTCGGTTAACCGAGAGTTTCGGTTAAAAGAGTTTTGTATAAGAGAGGTTCTACTGTAGTTTCCTGATTAAAAAAAAATTGTAAAACTCGCAGTATGTGAAATTATTCAAAGATATGGAAATTCAACTATATACAAAAACAGGCGTATGATAGAAACACCACTTTACGACACCAATTTTATGGAGAAGAGTTCGGGGAAAGCTCTAATATTTACAAGCGGATAGCTTTATTCACATAAAGACAGGGATAAAATTATAATATCGCTCACTCGCAAGAAAAGTAACACATCTCGCAAAAATTCATTTTGTGTTTTATTCCATAAATAAGTGTGTCAAGGGTTCGTCTTGCTATAGGCAAATTATTATTCATGTCGTTATATGGAAAACCTCTATATTACACTATGTGTCACTTTTCCATCATAGGAAATGCACAGTGATGAAACAAGAAAAACGACACATCTCACAAAAAGTTTTCCATAAGCTCATACTCGAGCAATTTATAAAATTCTTTATTGCCTTAGTAATAAAAATATGAAAATTTCCTTATTTGGCTAAATATAGCTCTGTTGGTGATTAATATATTGTAAATTAATTAATAATTAGGCCATAGATTAATAGTTCCAGCTTTACAATTTGTCAGGTAGGTAGTGATGTTGTAGAACGTCATTTTTGGAATGAATATGAGGGTCAAAGCGAAGCAAATATAATAGGTACATCTTTGTGGATGTATTTATAAGACGCTTCACGTATTGACTGTAAACATTTGGAATTAACTTTTTATTGTGATAACTGCGACGGACAAAATAAAAATAAATATATTATTTCATTATTCATGCGTGCTGTTAACACACTAAAAATCTACAAAATAACAATAAAATTCTTGATCTGTGGACACACGTAAAATGAAGGTGATGCTGTAGATTCAGTAATAGAGAAACAAATTAAAACAAACAAAAAGAAAATACGGCTAAATTTACATCCTTCAACAGTACGTGACATTGATTAGAAAAACAAAAAGAAGGTCTTTTCAAATGAATCAGTTAGTTAATTTTGATTTTTTAGGTTTAAAAGGACTGAGTGGCGAAATGGGGTGTGCTTAGAAATTATTAGACAGATAATAAAGGTAACGTTCTTCAGTTTTCCAGAACCAAAATTTTAAGATTTGATAAATGAATACCTTTTTCATTCAACATAACGTATTCTTATTACCGAGGCGATTTTTCTGAGTTTGCAATTAAAGTTAGAGGTAAAAGAAAGCTTTTATCTTTACATAAAGCGTATACGAAATCCTTTCCTTTGAGTAAACGGAAGAAACAGCATTGCTTGTCTTTAATTGCATCCAACCATATTCCTCAAAGTTATGTCCTTTTTTTCTACATTCACAGTGAAGATAAAGGACTGTGTAGCATCCATACAAAGCTTTTTAAAATAAAGTTCCAGTTTGAGAAAGTCCTATAAAATGCTACAATAATTATTTTTATAATAATAACAAATTTCAAAAAGAAAAGATAAAACCACTTATCTAGTTTTTAATTTTAAATTAAACAGTTTTAAAAAATCTGTGATAATTATCTGTTATATTTTTGATTTGAATATTTTTTTTTCAAAAGTTTGAAGAAGCTACGAAACAAACGTAGTAGTATGTTCATTGTTCATGCTTTTGGAGAAAATAATTCTGAAAAACTGTAAAAACATATTTGTTTTTGAATTATTACTAAACGACAGCCAATAATTATTGTATTTTTTGTTCTCCTAAGTAAAGCTCTTTTGTATAGTAATGTAGTTTATAAATATGTAGAAATGTTTTGAACTAATAAATAGTTATTATTATTGAATCATGAAAAATAACTTACCTACTTCTTTTACTTTTCAATTGTTATAGAAAATATTGTGATGACGTAATTATGTCTATGTGATTGATTAATTTAATAATCAGTTCTTGTATACATGTTTTGTATACATGTTTTGTATATTTATTTTGTATTAACTATAATTTTGTTTCGCTGAAATGCAATTCTAAGATTATAGTTGTATAAGAATTATAAAGAAGTTTTGAAATATGCTTTTTCTTTTAATTTAATTGGTGAAATATCCTGTCTAAATGAACAATTTCAAAAAATCATACCGCATTTGAAAATCCAATTTTTGGTATTAAAATCGAATCGGAAGAAGCTTTTTTCACCTTTGTTCATGATCTATGGGTTTGTATGTATACTACATAGTATACTAATTGTTAGTTCAGTGAAACGCATAGCCATTCAGTCATTTTCGTAAATAAACGGAAATGTACTTGAGAACTTTTGTGCAGCCCTGTATGTGATCTATAGAATTTATCCACACCAAGTAATATTTAAAAAAATAACTCAATTTAAAAACGCGCGCAACAACTGCAAACGCACTTCCAGCAATTATTGGCCATAGACTTCAATAGTTAAATTTCTTCTTCAGTCAAATTCTTTTGTGTGTCCCCGTAAATGAACGATATATTCTATGCACATCCTTATTTTACAGCAATTGCCGTAGTACACCTAAGTGATACATATAAATTTCAACATGTTTAAAATAGCGTGATATCATTAAAGTATACCGCAAGCGATTTTTCCCAATATAACGGAATTCTTTTGAGTATCTGTGTAAATGAACAATAAATGCTATACACTTCATTTACAATACCAAACGTGCCATAGAGATGTCCAATAACATCTAAGAATTTCATGGCAATCGGACTATAATTAAGCGAATTAGAGTACAGAAAGACAGACGGACAGACACACAGGCGGGCGGGCAGACAGACAAACAGAAATCATAAACACTTTTCAACTTTGTTGCAAAGTGTAAAAAATCCATATTTTTGCACGTACTATTTTGAAAGGCGACTGCAATTTGACAAATAGTGCAACAAAAAAAGTGTCACAAAAAAAGTGTCTTGATTCTTAAAGGTTTTACTAATCTTTTGTACACTTTTACAGCTGCATGCAGTGTTAAGTGCTATCGTTTTACGTTACATTAAAAAAAATGCGAAATTCCCCCCCCCCCCCCCATTTGCCTCTCCTGTGAAATTTACTTTTGTCGAGATGTGTCACTTTTCTTGCGGACGAGCGATATATATATAAATATATATATATATATGGGGGGGGGGTATAATGACCCTACAGGTTGGCGAAAAGCATGTTTAGTTGTGTTTCCAGATTAAATGCACGGGCGTTTTTGGCCAGATGGTTCTTTTGAAGAAGAAAACGGATGAAGAACACAAACGATGCAGTCGAATGAGACATTATCCAGCTTTATTTACACAATCAGAAATGGTTCTAGGGGGAATGCTCAATTTAGTCGACGAAAAAAAAAATAGAGTTCACTCGCATCAAACAACTCGCTTAAAAAATGTTCCATCTCTTTGCTGCTTTCCACACGATAATCTCATTCTCCTCTTACTACCACTCTACTCATTATGTTTCTTACACCGCTACATTTCACCTTTCTACACTTATTCCGCTGTTTTTTACACATATTTCTGCAAACATCTCTGAACACAGCTCTACACCCTTTTTCTCTTCGTTCTGCACACCGTATCTGACTGTCGCATCAACATTTAAACTATATCGGCTCAAAGTTACAATAAAGACCAGCTGATTTCTCTCTCCCAATCATAATTGTGTTTTAGACGGTTTATTAATGTTCCCAGTCGGATTAATATCGAAGTAAATAAGCTTCTTGGTGCGAAAACATTGTTCCAGAACATTCTTTAATCTGAAACCAGATGCACAAGGCGTAAATACAGTTTTGTTCCTATTGTCGAGATTGCATCTAAAAATAGCTTTTTTCACCGTCAGACGATAATTTAAAAAGAAAATGATTTTATAATCGCGGAATAAGTTTTTAAAAGAATTGAAATGTTCTGGTAGACACCTTGATATTTTTTAATAAAAGAATGATTTTAAATAAATAGGTTTTTTAGACGGGATAAATTATGAATTATGCTATTTTAGCAATTAAAGAATTTAGAGGGGTTTGATTTACCGGGAAATAATAGCGAATTTTAATAAGGATCTAAATAATAAAAGGAATTTTAACTTAATAAGCTGGCATAATATACGGATATATAATTAAAAGGGAAATTTATATAGAATAATTTTAACCTTGGCGAAGATTTTTAAATCTTGGAATACATATATATATAAACGAATAAAAATTATTCTGCTGAATGTAGATGGGATTAATATTAAATGAACCAGATTCGTCGTGCGTCGTAGAATTTAGCTTTTACAATACATTATGCACTTAATCATCTTATAGTGACGTGAAAAGATTAGAATTACGACCTCGTAGGCAGCAAACTTTCCACTCAATGCCTCTAAACGGCCGAAAAAACGGCCGTTCTGTCTTTTTGTTTCTGGAAAAGGAATAAAAATTTTAGCTCTGGGTTTTTTGCATGTTATTTATTATCGTTTTAAGAACGTTTCAAGCATTTTTAAATAAAAAATTAATGATGTGGCTCGAGGTGCGTGGGTGGATGGCTCAGTGCACTTCCAATCGGGCGGGATCTTATAGATCACCAAAATTAATTGCCATCATTTTTTGTTAAGGATTATGAAAATAGATAATATTGTCTGAAGCTTCAAGCATTTGGAGGTTAAAAAATTGAAAATCAACAAAGCGGCAGCCATTTGAAAAAAAGGTCTATTTATTACCTCTTTTTTTTACGAAGGTATGAAAACATGGAGGATAGTTGTAGGACAAACACATTGATAAACTTACGAGTCAACCATTGGTGGTATTAATTTTTGGCTTATGCACCACTTCACTTCCGACAGACATGGATCATTAGATTCCCCTACTTCTACTCTTCCATATAAAGTAAAGGCTTTTTTCGTGTGCTTGATAACATAGGTTTTTGTGCTGTCGGCTCTGGACTAATAAGGGAGAAGAAAATTAAACACGAAATTTGAGTGTAATCAATGGTCACTTAAGAGTGTAACTTGTGTTTCGACATATTAAAATAAAGTCTTTTACTCATGTTTTTTTTTTTTTGGGGGGGGGGGGCTCTATAAGGCTCGTTGCGCGTTGCACCAACCGACTTCCTTTAGAGTCCCTTATAGTCCCTTATTGACCGACTTCCCTCCATATGTCTGGTTACTTTAAACAACAAAGCACACAGTTGCATATAATATCCAAAAATAAAATTGCGATAGTTTAAAGTCATATTTGGTTATGATTTATTTATAATTTGAAGCTCCTTATAATTATTATTCTTGTGTATAAATGTTAAACTATTTTTTATTTATATATTTGCTCACCTGTTCAGCCAAGCGACAAAAAAATCGTGTTTTGTAGATGCAAAAAAAAATTTCGCAAATTGTTTTATTCCATCATTCTTAACAACACAATTAATTTCCATTGGAGGTCCAACTGTGGACAAGCGAAAATCTGTATTGCATCAGACTTTTGCAAATCTAAACTCTATTCTTCGTTAATGAAATCACAGAGCATTACCAGGAAAATAATCATGTCCGCTCTCAAATGGAAAGAAAAACTTACAATCATGCGATATAACGAAGCATCCTAATTCTTGACAGTAATAAAAAAGATTCAACGTTTATCTGAACTATGATGTGTTTCTCACAATTTCCGTCGTAGCTATATCTCGGCATCTATGGGATAGAATTTCACCAAAATTGAAATGCTAGATATTTATGAAAAAATGTGTTGATTCAATTTTAAATTCTGCTATGCTATATTTTTACGATAAATACATGGTGCACTAAAAAAACTGAAATACTCAAAAATGAGTAAATCGATGTACTCATATCGAATTGAGTATGTTTGGATCAAAAATGAACCTATGATTTCTCAATTTTGATACATCATATATTATTATACCCAAATAAAACGATAATTTTGTACCCTGTAATGGTTTATTTCATTTATGGCGGTATAACAGATGTTTATTAATGTAAATATTAAATTACGCACAGTATTTTAAAATAATTTAAAAGTGCTTGCAAATAATGCTCTTTTGTCATAAAAATATTCGATTTCGGTATCTTGCTAATAATTTTGCTATTTTTTTAAAATAAATAATCAATTAAATATTTCTTGTAAATAATTGTGAACGGGAAATAAATGCCAGTACATTTTTACTTTAATTTGTAGGTTCAGAGGGCAGTACATTACAATTCATATTTGAACACAACAATGGAATCAAAAATAAGTACACGTGTTTCTCAATTTTGAGTACAATTGGATCGGAGCTATTTTGAGTAAGTGACGTATTCAAAATTGAGTACTTTTTACTCAATTCTGAGTACTCATTTTTTTCAGTGTGTACATAAATTAATATCCCAACTTACAAGGCTATTAAGGGGTCTCAGGACTCTTACAGCTTCAAAATTTTAGAAATTTTATTTTTTTAGATATTAAACTCCTATCTTTTGTAACATTTTTATATAATTATTTCATTGAAATCCCCATTAGAACAGAAATTATGGCTTTTAGAATTATACCCGAGCAATAGCCGAAGCGACATTTCCGAAACTTTGAAGTCATTTTTCTCTAAATGACGTTTTTGGGCATAACACGCACGATATCTCAAAAACGTCTGAATGTTTTTTTCATCGAATTGTCAAAACATATGTTTCATGTTAGTCTGTATAAACTGAACCTGAAATTTCATTTTTATTGTTTAAAAAAAATATTTTTTTAGGTGATTATAGGGTTGAAATTTTCAAAATTTTATATTAGCTAAATACAATTTTGTATTAAAAATAACAAAATGTTTTAAATACAAATTTATTTAGGTTCAGGGTAATTAATACAATCTGAAGTATAATTAGATTTTTTTTAAAAAATCATTCTAGTTGCAAAATTTATTTTGTAATCCTGCGCGTAAGCTTTCACACCAATATTTTGCTTGACAAGTGACGGACAGTTTGTAGCCCGCTATAAATACTAAATCTGCATCTTGCAATTTTTTAAATAAATGAAGTGAAAAAACATACTTATATCTTTCATTTCAATTAAAATTGTGATTTTAAATCATATACATTTTAAGATATTAAATGTTAAAAAGAATACTTTTTTTTTTTTCATTTTTTCCAATTTCAAGCGTCCTAAGAGCTGAGACCCCTTAAAAAAATTGCAACCTTGTTGTTCATCGGAAATCCAAAATAACAGTTGAAATTTCAAATTCAACACAGATTTTGTGTTCAATGTGACCCCTCTCTAAACACGAACGATATCGAGGCAGTACGACAACTCATCCCACACTTTTTTCAGCATGTCCGGCGTGACTCTCTGAATGGCTGAAAATATGCGTGTCCTAAGTTCGTCAACGCCAGTTTATAACGGTGGAACAAACACCTGAACTTTGACGAGCCCCCCCCCCAAGAAAAAAAAAACCACATTCAGTGACTGCGAGGAGGCCGTTGATGAAGAGCAAGTTCCTGGGATACTCCAATCCATAGATAAACATACAAGATGGGATATTTACTGCAAAACCTGTTGTAATGACAATAGTACTAGCGTCACTACTGACAATGGAGAAGAATTAACAAGCCTCCGAAATTCACCCATGTTGATGAAATATGTTTACGCTCTATGTTTTGAATATCTATTCTTTCCTAAAGCTGCTATCAGATTCACCAACTTTTCGAGCAACCAACTTTTCAGCCGATTTTAACCCCAACATTTACCAGTTCAAAGGGAAAAAAGGGTTACAATTGTCGTTGCTAAAGTTGGAGGAAAACCAGGAGGAAAAACCAGTACTACTAGTACCAGCCGTCAATATTTATCGCCTTTTCGTATCAATCGCTTAACGCTTATCTCTGATTCGCTGAAATGTTAAAAGGTGGGAGGAAAAATCGCGGCTAGGACAGACTTTTTTGTGATGCGGATAAAAAGTTGGGTATATTGCTGCTTGCTATCACACTTGGTGTCGAGACAATTTTTCGCGAAAAGTTGGAGGAAATCAAGAGTTGGCTCAAAAATTGCTTGAAAAGTTGGTGAATCTGATAGCGGCTTAACGAATCAGAGGCAGACGATACAGTATTTATGTTAATTTATTCAGCTGCTTTTTGTTTATCGTTCTTGTTCGTTCACCTTTAACTTACAAAAGATAATTACAATATAAAAGAAAACCTCCAGAAAATTTTGTTGAAAACGCAAATATGTAAGTTTATGAGATTAAATTGTAAGCAATCAAATTCAGGTATTGTGTTAATATTCACATCGAAATAAAATTTTATCAAGTGTAATATCAGTATATATTTTTTAATTATTATTATTTTTTTTTTTTTTTTACTTTTAGATTTATATAATTCTAAAAATTTGTAAAAAGAAATTTTTCCCTATCTGTAATTTTATTATTATTTCTTATATGTTAATATTATAAATATTATTGAACTGATTGTCGTTATTTACATAAAAAAAACAATGTTTTTATTTTATCCGTGAGAAAGTGAAAATGGGTAATTTTTAAAAAGATTATTGTAACGATTGTTTAAACTTATAAACTACAAAAATTAACAAAACATCTGCTATAAAAAAATTTCCTACCAAATGGGAATATTTATGAAATTTTCTGGGACTTGTAGAGTGCAATATTTCGTATCACTTTACACCATCGCTTTATGTAGCTTTAAATCCATTTATATCATATTTACTTGACATAAAATATTCAAGATGAAATTTTTAGCTTGTTTTTCGTCGCACTTAAATCGTTCACCCATCACGCACGAAAAAAAAAAAAAAAAAAATATATATATATACACTCATTGCCATAAAAATTTGCGCACCAAGAAATAATTGTGGGATCGTAACGAAACTTGGCATGAAGGTACATAACAGGCAGATATGCAAATGATTAGAAATGCAGCGTGATTGCGCATTGCGAATGCCACTAGAGGGCGTTGAACTTCGTCCTCTTTGGAGTATAAAACTGGTAAGCAGAACTTGTCTGAGTGTACCTTTTCTTTTGCAAAGGAAATGCTGAGATAGACATGCCGTTACGCAGCCATTGAAGACAATATGAGCAGCTGTCAGAGTTCGAGAGGGGAAGAATCATCGGGATGATGGAAGCTGGGTGGTCAGCTCGGCGAGTAGCTCGTCAAGTAGGCCGTTCTGATTTTACTGTGAGGAGGTATTGGGACCAGTGGATTGAAGAGACATCATTTACACGGTGACCAGGCTCGGGACGCCCTCGACAGACCAGTCGTCGAGAAGACCGACACATCATACGAAACGCACGCGTAGAGCCAACTGCCTCATTGGCCGCTATCCAGACACAGACAGCACCTTCACTACGAATCCCTGTGTCTTCCCGAACCATCGCAAGGCGCCTGGCTGAAGGATATCTGGTATCGCGGCGCCCATTACATGTGCTGCCAATGACACACACACACCGACGCCCCCGTTTGGAGTGGTGTCGCGCACGACGGTATTGGACTGCAACGGAATGGAACCAGGTCGTCTTCAGCGACGAGTCTAGATTCAATTTGAGCAGCGATGACAATCGTGTTCGTGTGTGGAGGCCCCGTGGTGAGCGCCTCAATCCTGCCTTCGCTTTACAGCTACACACCGCTCCCACAGCTGGTGTGATGGTATGGGGTGCCATTGCTTACGATACGCGGTCACCCCTAATATTGATCCGTGGCACAATGACAACCCAGCGGTACGTCCAGGACATCCTTCAGCCACATGTGTTGCCACTCGTGGCAGGGCTCCCAGGAGCCATTTTTCAGCAAAACAATGCTCGGCCATACACAGCAAGGATGTCACAAGCCTGCCTCCGCCACATTACCACCCTTCCCTGGCCTGCTCGATCCCCAGATTTGTCACCAATCGAGCATATCTGGGATCATTTGGGATGGCAAGTTGGACACCCTACGCGTTTGGTTGAACTCGAGGCGCGTTTACAGCAACTGTGGAACGAGATGTGTCAGGACATCATACAGAACGTGTATGCCTTAATGCTCGCTCGTATCGCATCGTGCATTCGCGCTAGAGGGGTCCAACAGAGTACCAAAATTTCTGTTCATTTGTATTTTTTTCTGCAATAAATCATCCTTTTTCTTTGATTTTCTACTCACTTACTTATATCACAGTAGTACTTACGCGTGTAAAATTTCGTTTCATTTGGACGTCTTTTTCTTGGTGCGCAAATTTTTATGGCAATGAGTGTATATATCCGTGCATGAACTTAGAATAGATATTAGATATATAGAATAGAATATCTATTCTATGTTCATATATCGTTGTAAGATTCTGTTGAAAACGTAAACATGCAACATTAAAAGAACAATAACAAAAATATTATAAGGATGGGAAGTTTCTTCCCCATCGCATTACCATTACGCTCTATGGAAGTGTCTATGCTCCAATCCACTGTTGAGGCAATTTGTTTGCAAACTTTCAACTGTTATTTTTTATTTCCGATGAACAACAAGGTTGTACTTTTTTTTGTTTTCTTTTAATACCCTGTAAAGTTGGGATATTCATATATGTGCAACCTGTATTATAGCGGCAGTTTGTATTGGGTAGAATGCACCCAATTTTATATTTGAAGATATTAATTAACAATATATCTGTTGGTCTGATTTGGTATTTGAAAATGCAACATGAAGCTCTGTTGAACTGTACCTTTTTTTTATTTAGTGATCACTGTATCTTCAAGTTATATTCAAATAAACGTATTCTACTTCGTAACTTGTGGTGTGTAACAGTGCTATTTAAATTAAAATATCAAAATTATACAGAAGAAAGTTTTGTGAAGGCCACAACATACTAGTTTCTCATTATATTATTTTACTTTATTTTTAAGGAATCCTAAGTGAATTTAGCTCTTAAAAAAAAAAAAAAAATTGTTTGAATTGAGCGGATTCGTTTTATGATTTTTGAGTGTGAGCGCGAACTTAATTCATTTTTAGGAAGGTGAATTTGAACGATTTTTGGTGAGTTTTCACAACATTGCACCTGATTTTTGGTTTAGATTTTGTGTAGTCATGGAGTATACACTATTACACATTTCACCGGAGGTGGGTACGTCAGAAGTAGAGACCTGCATCGGATTTTATTCGCTTTTACCCGACTCGCGGTTCGAGTCGGTAGTGTTAGCTCTATATTTTTTCATTGCAGTTCGGGGTCGGGTCGGGTCGGGTCGGGTTGACATCTATTTTTATTGTTGCGTGTCGAGTTGGCTTTCATTGTTTCTGTTTCGGGTTGGGTTTTGGCTCGTGCGGGTCGGGTTCGGATTGACCAGATTTTCCAAAAGAATGTCCAACATATTTTTTCAGCTGAAAAATCTATGTGCAATAAAACATTCAGAACGGACATTCCCGAATGACAAACATCTCTACTTAGCGAACACTTTTTGAATTCCTAACATTTATATATTTGTATGATTTTACCTGTGAATAGTGGACACTTCCGAATCTACACACAAGAAACGTGTGATGTGTGTGTGGGTGAATATCACAAAATGTGAGACTTTGAAAACAAAAATTTTGAAAATTTAAATCATTTCAAAGCTTTTAATTTTTTTTTTAAATGTTGGTTGAACAGCTGAATAAAGGAATTTATATTTAAAATTGTTAAAGTTTGAAGAGCTTAAGTTTATTTTTATGTAATTATAATTATGTGTCATTTTCTTGGCATATGTATACCAGGATAATGACAATTTCAGTCTAAAACATTTTTCACATTCTTTTTTTTTATTTTTAGATCTAACATTTTAATTTTTTTTAAAAGAACATGTTTCCTCTATAGTACCCAAATTCAGTGTAATGTTCAGTTTTATTTGTAATTTATAGAAGCCAGGAAAATGACATAATAAAAGTTTATTCAATTTTTACAAAGCCTTTAAACACGTTATTTTCAAGGAAACATCTAAAAGATCTTGCTGGTAGCAATGATTTTACTACTCTTGAACTATCTCAAGAACAAGAAGAATTACTCTGCAGCGCCATCTTTATCCCTCATGAAGAACTAAAATGATCAGGCCAGGACAATGACATTCATTTTCAGTGACAATCATATTTTAATTATGGAAAATTATTTGTAAAATACAGAACTTGTTACTATCCACATATATGTGTTATATAAGGTATAATTATTAATCAGTAATTAAAAAAATTAGAAAAAGATATTTGTACAGTATAGCAGAAAGCCGTTTACTTTGCACACATAACAGTGTGACACGCCAGGAAAATGACAATCTGAAATTTTAAGTATTTTTAGAATGTGAAAAAGAAAACTGCATTATATAACAATAAATAGAAATTTTATTGTGCGGACTGCAATTTCCGTATTTTAATATATTGACCCGTGTGTGTGTGCATAAACCATCACAAAAAAGATAGATTTTTTTTTTTTTGTGTGTATCATAAAACGATATGTAGGTAATATTTTTTTATATCCGGAGTAAAACAAAAAAAAGGGGGTTCTTAAATGTACCATAAAGAAAGAATAACCTATGATCACATTTCTTATTTTACATTGTATTTCTCATGCAGTAAATTGAATGTATATATATTTTTTTATTCATATTCAAATATGTACTTATTTTCATATGAAACATAGTTCTGCTCAGACGTTTTGGGAAAATCTCAACAATCCCACTTGTAAAACGTAAATGTGACCCGCAAGAAAACTTTTAGAATAAACTCGATCCGCGGAAAGAAAATTAGAGTCAACGCGACCCGAAAAAAAAAATCATGGACCGATTAGGACAACCCAATCCTCTATTCAATGATCCCGAGATGCCCGCTATTCTGAGATTTTACTATATTTGAATGTTAAAGAATATACCGGGTGTCCCAAAAAGGACTGACTGATTTTAAAATTCAATAACTTGCAAACGGTGACAGATATTAAAAAAATTCTTGCAGGAGGGTTATGCATAAAGTCAAAAGTTTTATTACAGTGATTTTCGATTTTAGTTCGATTTACAAACAATAGATGGCGCTGTAAGCAATAGTCGCTAAATACAGGCTCGATTTCTGGTCCTTTCTCTTGTTCCATGCTGAAAAAGGAGATGGAAATGTATTATCCGGGCCACGAAGTACCAAAAATCGAGCCTGAATTAAGCGTCTATTGATCGCAGCGCCATCTATTGTTTGTAATTCGAACTAAAATTGAAAATCACTGTAAAAAAACTTTTGACCTTATGCATAACCCTCCTGCAAGAATTTTTTAAACATCTGTCACCGTTTGCAAGTTATTGAATTTTAAAATCAGTCAGTCCTTTTTGGGACACCCGGTAGCTATGCCCATTTTTCTGTATGAAAGATAAAACTGGTATCAGAGATATAACTAAAGACTATTTTTCATAATTCCATTAAAATATGAATTGATTTTCTTTCATTTCAGGTTGCGGGTCGCGTTCGAATATTTTCGGGTTGCGGGTCAACGAAAATAACTTTGCCGGATTCGGGTCGGGTTAAGTGTTGACTTCAGATGAATTTTCGGGTTCAACACGACCCATGCAGGACTCTAGTCAGAGGTTATAACATAGGTAGACTGTAAAAAAATCTAAAATTTTAAGAAAAATTCTTTTTTTTATTAAGAAAAACTCTCTTCTATATACACTGGTCATCAAAATGAAAAGATAATGAGAAAAAATGTGCTCACCAAGATAATGTTGCAACCAATGCCCAATGCTGCAATTATTTATGTTAATTAACTACTATTGATCTCAAAATTTCACTTCCGTGCATACGTTAGCGTCGGAAATATGCAAATTAGATAATTGACAATGTGGTGCGCAACGGACATATGTTGAAATTCTGGTCTGTAGTGTTGTTTAAAGTGAATGTGGTGTCTGAGTGCGATTAGTATTAATTAGTTATGGCTAAAAGGCATCATTAAAGTTAAGGTCAAAAGTGGCGAATAATTGGTAGAATCGAAGAAGATCAAACACAAATGGAGGTCACCCAAGATTTGAGTATCCCTCAAAGTGCCATATCAAGAGCTTCGAGCCGCTTTTTAAGCACTGGATCCGTTTATAGATAGTCTGGTCAAGGGCGACCAAGAGCAACAACTGCATCCGGAGACCGTTTTCTGTCATTGTGGCTCGAAGAAACAGAGAAGCGACTACAAGAGATTTGGTTTGAGACATTCAGGCTGCCACAGGAACTCGAATTAGCCGTTCTACTGCTGCACGAAGGCTTAAACAGGAGCGGACTGTATGCGAGTAAACAAATAGTTTGTGTCCCACTCACTCCAGCTTCTAAAGGGGCCCGTTTAAACTCCTCGTCATGTTCAAACCCCTCGTCATGTTCAACGGAGCCAAGAAGACTGGTCTCAAGTATTGTTTACTGACGAGTCCAGACATAGTCTGAACACTGATTCTAGACGTGTTTGATCTGGAGAGAGGAAGGAGCACGCAACTTGCTTTCCCTTGTCCTTGAAATATCCCGTTCGAGCCCAGTCTTCTTGGCTCAATTGAACATGACGACGGCAACAGTTTAAACGGACCCCTTTGGAAGCTGCAGTGAGTGGGACACAAACTATTGGCTTTCTCGCATACAATCCACCCTCGTTAAGCCTTCGTGTATTAAAAGAACTGCTAATTCGAGTTCCTGTGGTAGCCTGAAAGTCTGAATCCAAATATGTTGTAGTCGCTTCGCGGTTTCTTCGAGCTGATAATAACAGAAAACGGTCTTCGGCTGCAATTGTTGCTCTTCGTCTCTCTTGACAAGACAGTCAGTCTATCAAAGGATCCAGTGTTTGAAAAGCAGCTCGAAGCTCTTGATATGACACTTTGAGGGATATTCAAATCTTGGGCGACCTCCATTTGTGTTTGACCTCCATCGATTCTACTAATTATTCGGCACTTTTGACCTTCACTTAAATTATGCCTTTGTGCCATAACTAATGAATACTGATCACTCTCAGATACCGCATTCACTTTAAAGAACACTACAGACCAGAATTCCAACATACGTCCATTGCGCACCAAAATGACAATCACCTAATTTGCATATTTCAGACGCTAACGTACGCGCGGAAGTGCAATTTTGTATTCAAATTAACATAAATAATTGCAACGTTGGGCATTGGTTGCAACATTAACTTAGTGAGCATAATTTTTCTCATTATCCTTTAATTTTGATGACCAGTGTACATCAGAAGAAATTACTGAAATAGTGAAAATTTTCTGTTTCCATTTTTTGGTGTATTTATATATTGTGGGATTCCTGCAAACGATTTAACTATTTTTGGAAAATGTCTGTCTGTCTGTTAGACAGTGTGTGGCACAAATTTTGAGGCCGCTCTATCTCAAGGTTTAATGGACGGAATTCAATTGAACTTCAGATTCGGTTACACCTTGATATAAATTGGTGCTGATTAGGTTTGGGTGTATATCACCTTGCAGGTGGTGGTGCTGCTATTAGGAATTTCTCATAATTTCTGCGACCGCTATATCTCAAGAAGTAATGGATGGAATTTCATCAAATTGGATATTCTATTAGACCTTCACATAAATTTATGCTTATTCAATGTTGACTTTAATCACTCTACAGGAGGTACTATTATCCTACAATCGGGGAAAGATGAAACATACTCAACAACATATGTTTTCTTTTGGGTAAATAAATATTGTAGCATTTATTGGTAGGTGTTTAATATTTTGTAAATAATGAATAAAACGCAGGTTATCGGTTTCGAACAAGAATAAGACTATGATATTATAAAATACCTTTATTATTCACAAAATATACCATAAAATACATAAGCTTTCCCATTCAAATTTTTCATGAAAATTTTATCAACATTTACATTGAAATACTTTTCTTCTTTAAACTATAGAGTTATTATTAAGCACCATTTTATGCACTCTTTTATTAAAAGTTGGATTTTTACTCCAACAATAGTTTAAAGAAACGATTTATATTTAGGTTTGCATAAAATATTAAATTTATTTTAATTAGTTAATTTTTTAAATGGATTTTTTACTTATATTATGCATTTAATATTTAAAAATATAAATATTAGTAATTAAAATTATTATATATTAAAAATATTTTTGAATAATTAATTCATAATCTATGCATATGTATATATAAATGCTTATATAAATAAATAAATTTAAATGTTTTGAGAAGGACCAGCCTTTTAAAACATTTTATAGTAAAAAAATATTCAAAATAGTTAACTATAAAAGTGGGTGTCTTTTCTCAGACACACTTTCTACAAACATCATTTTCTAGAAGATCCCAATAAAGATTTCAGGACTGAATAAATTTCATAATAAGTAAAAAATACTCCATAAGCGTGATAGAGATTGCAAAGCAGTATTTAATCAGATACAAAACGAAATAACTATAAAAATCGATCTCGCTATCAGTCTGGAATATGATAAATATTGTCAAACAAAAAAAGAAGAAAAAAACATCCTGCTAATCTGTTAAGAGAGCCTTATTATTACACTTACAAGGAAACCACTTTTGGTGCTTCTCGCACCTAGCATTGAGACCTGGTGCATTTTAAAGCCCTATATTACGAAGTTTGAGAATCGATAAAATTTTTCTGCTAAAATAATATTTCTTGATTTTAGAGCACCATAACTTTCTGAAAATGCAATTTTCGAAACCACTTACCGAACTATTAACATTGAAGTTTTTTAAAGAAAGCATTTAAAAATAAAAATTAATTAATAATAAATATAAAATATTGAAAAAAGTTTAAAAATTTCTTCAAGAACACATGAATTTGACTTTGATAAATTGCAACATTATAATCGTATTTTTGGCGGGAAAAAAGTTGGTGATTATTTTCAAAAGTAGAACTTTCCGGGAACCCTAGCCAGATGTCATATCTGTTTGTCTTGTGTGAGTGGACTTCAGTAGAAATTGCAATGTCCGACCTAATTAGCCACAGTAATTTTTCTAAATTGTGTAAAAATATTAATTTACTTTATGATTACTTTTACCAAAGGACCATTTAATACAACAAAATTTCATTTTAAACATTCGAAACTTTACTGCATTCGATTTCAAAAGAAAATAGTTTCCTTATTTTGATTTCACTAAAAAATAGCTTTCAGTGATCTTGAAAGCTTTTATAGAAATATATTTACTATTTATGTATTTATCGTCTGCATAAAAAAAAAGAAAAAACCTAATTCTTGTTTCTTATGTTATCAATTTACAAACAAATCGTAATCTGATATAATTCTAATATGCACTGTACTGTACATTTACTCCCCGGATAAGGCGGGCGGATAAGTTGTAGCGCCACATTTGGCGACTTAACTCACTTTTGACATGAAATAAACAAATAAAAATGTAATAATAAAAAATTAAAAGTGTAAAAAAGTATATAAAATAGGATTTTAACAGAGAAATTTTATCGGTTCTCTAACTTTTATGTATAGGGCTACAAAATGCACCAGGTCTCGATGTTAGGTGCGCGCAGCACCAAAAGTGGTTCCCTTGTTAGATTTAATGATAAATTCTTATAAAGATTTTGAAATTTGGTAAATAAATAAAATAAAATAGACTAAGCCGACGTTATATTTTGTTTGCAATTGTCAAATTATTTGATTCTGCTATTAAATCAGAGTTAATAACAAATACAAGTTTCACAGTATCAGTCTGAAACTCAATAATTGCTTCAAAATAAGTATACGCAGGCCACGCAGACAATTTAGTATATATAACGTATTTTTGCATTTATCTAATTAACTTAAAGTTAACATCAAACTTGTCTCTAACAGCATGAAATTGGTAAACATTTCAATAACAACTTTTGTATCAGACTTTATCAGACTATAACAACTTTTGTTTTGTTGTTGTTATAAAAGTATTCTTGGGAAGTGTTCTGAAAAGTATACGTAATTTGCAAACTGTGACTCTTTTTTTCTTCTGATTTCGTCATACAGTTGATACAACTATGTATATTCAATTTAAATAACTTTTCACTCTTATCTAACTTAAAGTTAACAATAAACTTGTTTCTAACAGTATGAAAGTGGTAAACATTTCAATAACAACTATATTTCAATCAGAAACATTTCATCCTGCTCCAACATTTATACGACACAAATCTTTTTGTAGTAATAAAATTATTATTGGAAGTCTTCTGAAAAGTATACATAATTTACAATCTGTGACTCTTTTTTCTTCCGATTTCGTCATACAGTTGATACAACTCTGTGAATCCAATTTAAATAACTTTCGACTCTTGTATAAATTCCTGGCGTATTGGGTTGCCCACAGCCTATGCCAAACGAAACGATACCAACTTGATACCAACGACCATTCTTCTCACAGACGAGAGGACCTCCTCCATCTCCCTAACGAATGAAAAAAGTCAAAATGTAAGAAATAAAATTATCTTAAAGATAAATTTGTATAGGGTTATACAAAAGTCACAAAGAAATAAAAATTCAATAATTCGAAAACTATGGGGAAGACATGTATTTTTTTTATAGCAAAAATAATTGTTGCCAGAATTACTGCATTTGTCACCAAACAGTTAGTCCCAAAGTTGCTGTATATGGCTATTTAAGTCATCATGTTACAGGAATTACAGCAGAGATCCATTTCGATTTGATTTTCAAAGTATCTGCCATGTCCGACAGCTATTTCCTGTAATGTCATCTGTCAGTGGCAACCATTATTTACACTGCTCAAAACAATTAAAGGATATTTGAAGTTTTATATAAAATAAAGATATAAACGATTTTTTTTTGCCGAAAATAGAAGAAGAGAATCACAAATGCAAATTTTTCTGGTTTTCAAACTGTGGAGTATGCAAATTTTGAGTTCGACGTCAAAAACGTCGCTTCAGCGGCAGCGAATGAAATTTGACTTTCAACTGGATAAAAGAGAATGAAGACAAGGATGATCGGCATTCAGTGATTGCTTTGTTTCGATGAGTACGATGTCTCAGCGAAGTCATTTGACAGATTCAGAAGCTTTAAGAATTGTTGGTAGGTTAGAAGGGGGCCAAACTCAAGCCGAAGTAGCGCAAGCCATTGGAGTGTCACAGAGTGTCATTTCCAGGATCTATAACCGTTTTTTGGAGAGTGGATGTGCAGGCCGAAGACCAGGGCAAGGTCGTAGACGGGCAACAACGCCCAATGAAGATCGGTATTTAGCGTTAACAGCTGGAAGACACCGAACCATGAACGCTACTCTTCTCCAACAACACATTCGCTCGGCTACAGGCACCACGATTTCAACTCAGACTGTCCGAAACCGGCTCCATGCTGTAGGTCTGTATGCTCGCCGACCGATGGTATGTGTTAGATTAACATCAAGGCATCGTCGCGACCGCAGGGAGTGGGCAACCGAGCATGTCAACTGGAGGAGAAATGAATGGAGCAATATTCTGTTTTCTGACGAGTCCCGTTTTTCTGTGCATCCGGATAATAGGCGTATTTTCATCTGGAGGGACCGTGGCAGTAGGAATAATCCTGCGTTCGTGCACGAAAGTGTCAGATTTGGCGGTGGAGGAGTGTTGGTGTATGGTGACATCTCCATTGACGGGCGCACTGACCTCTACATCATTCGAGATGGAGCTCTGACTGGTCGCCGATATAGGGATGAGATCCTCAGACCTATTGTAGTCCCTTACGCTGCAGCAATCGGAGATAACTTCATTTTAATGGACGATAACTGAGGGCCACATATCGTGCAAACCTGGTGGAGGATTTCCTTTTCGAGGAAGGAATCGTTCGAATGGAATGGCCAGCGTGTTCTCCAGACATGAATCCAATCGAGCACGTTTGGGACGCTCTAGGAAGACGAGTTTCTGGCCGCCAACAACCCCCACAAACTCTCCAAGAACTGGAAAGAGCTCTTCTGGAAGAGTGGGGCAGAATACCCCAACTCGTCATTAATAGCCTCATTGAGTCCATGCCTCAAAGGTGTTCAACGTTGCTGGCCGCCCGTGGAAACCATACCCCCTACTGAAAATGATTTTCTTTGAAGAAAACACCTTTTCTTATTCTTTTTTTCTCATATGCACAAATTGTGTTTTTTTTCCTTTAGTACACAAATGCGCAATAAAATGCATTTTTTTTCTGCCAAACATGTGTAATTTATTCTCATATAACCTACTATGTCTGTCGACCATGTATCAATCAGCTAAACAGTTTACCAGATACAAAATCCACCTAAAACTGCAATATCCTTTAATTGTTTTGAGCAGTGTATTATCTTACTTATAAGTTCTGAGCAGTACTGTTCCGCAGTACAAAGGGCTGATACAACTGTAACGAGACTTATTCATAGCAAATGTATTTATTCTGCCAATCATAAATAATTATTGCCAGAATAACTGCATTTGTCGCCAACAGTCCTTTCCAAAGTTGCTGCCTATGGTTATTTAAGTAATCACGTGGCAGGAATTATCGTAGAAATCCTTCACCTGTTGGTGGCAAGCGTAGTTATTCTGGTTATAAAATGTTATCCCCCCCCCCCCCAAAAAAAAAAAAAAATAAATAAATAAAACCCTCTCATATATTTCTGTACTTGCCTTTCAGCGAAAACTGCATCGATCTACTGATTCAGATTATTAATTTTTATTTTTTGTGACTTTTTAATTACCTGGTATAATAACATTCACATTTGTATAACAACAATACACATTTTTCATTATCTTTATATCGCTCATCCGCAAGAAAAGTAACACAACTGCAAAAAATTCATTTTTCGTATTATTGCACAGAAAAGTCTGACTTAGGTGCATCTTGCTGTAGAAAAGGTGTCATGAATGTAGTTATTCGGGAAACCGCTAGATTGCGCTATATGTTCTTTACTACCACAAAAGGGGGTGGTGCAAATTACGCGTGGGGATAAAATTACTCCGTGAAAACCCACGCTGCACGCTCTCTCCCCTCAAAGGGCAAGATGGGTGGTGTCGGGCTGTCAAGTGAAGGAACGGGGAGCTTTCCTCTTTGGATTAACGCATTCGATTAATCTGCTGGGATATAGGGGCATCCATTTTGTAGCCTGGTGAAGTATAGAATTTTAATTTTTTCTCTTTTTTGTTGAGAACTTTTATCAAATACTACATTTCTTTAAAAAGACTACATTATAATGGAATACAATAATTTAAAAAAGTTCTTGAAGTAAAAAAACTGTGTCTGTAATGTTTCGCTCTTTTTTAAACATATATTTTAGCCATTTACATCGTTTCATTAAAACTCTGCCACAATGTTTTTACAGAAATTACGAAAAGAAGCTCCCATAGGTTTAACATTAACTATCTCTCCTTGCTGTAGTGCAGTGGTTCCCAACGTGGGGCGTACGCCCCACCGGGGGGCAATTTGACCTTCTAGGGGGGCAATTCCAAATTTCTTACTCACTCATTCACAATCAGTTTCTTTTGTCTTTTGGGGGGAAAAGCAGTGTTATAGGCTAAAAATAAATGAAATATAAGAAAAATTTAAGAAATCAGTTTTTTATTGAATTTTTATAATGTTCCCTATCGAAGTTTAAAAATAGATTTAACACCAGAATAATCATGCGAATAATCTTTTAAAATATTTTGATATCCTTTAAAATATTAAAGCCCATGATAATTTTTCTGGTGATCAATTAAAAAAATTTTCGTAACGCTTTCGATTATTTAGTGAATGAGTTTTCTACTTCTATTTGCGAAGACAATTAACGATATTGGGAAAGGGAAAACAGAGAGAATGTGTTATGCGGAATGATGGCTACTTAATTTGATAAAGATGGGAATATTGAAATACTTCTTGTGTACCGTGTTATCATAGAAAGAAAAGTCAGTGTCCAAAACTTTTCCACCAACTCTTAATAAGTTAGAAGAATGCATTATAAAATGTATAAATTTATCAATTTTAACGTCAAATGTAAGTGTCTATTTAAGATATTTTGCGAAAATAAAAATGCAGACCGTATAACACTTTTCTTTAACATTGAGTTAAGTTGGAAATGTAAAACAAAACTCATTTTGGCATATAGTCAAAGATGTATAATCTCATTACATTTATAAAATTACGTTAAAAACACATTTGTGGTTGAAGATTTGTCTCTTTGATAAGTTAAAAAATGTGAAATGAATAGTTATTGTTAAGGCTCTATTATACTTCCACCGTGTCAATAGAGTTCACTTTTTAAAAGACATAATTTATAGATTAGGGGGGAGGGGCATAGTGACTTTACAGATGCTTTGGTGGGGCGTGGCCAATTAAAGGTTGGGAACCACTGCTGTAGTGTTTCTTAAAAAAAAAAAAAACAGATATTTTAGCTTTTTGTTTCGTTT